>CAJQUW010006069.1:0-706235 GCA_907163375.1 Prostheceraeus crozeri | reverse complement strand
TACGTATTGTAGCAGCATCTAGTCTCTCACATCAGCACGTGACTTTATTTCGGATACTTATCATTATCATCAAAGCTCTGGCACGACCCTAGCGGCACACCAAGTATTGTAGCACAGCAATCTAGCTCCTCTCATATCAGCACGTGACTTTATTTCGGATACTTATCATTATCATCAAAGCTCTGACGACCCTGCGGAACACTACGTATTGTAGCAGCATCTAGTCTCTCACATCAGCACGTGACTTTATTTCGGCTATTTATCATTATCATCAAAGCTCTGACGACCCTGCGGCACACCAAGTATTGTAGCAGCATCTAGTCTCTCACATCAGCACGTGACTTTATTTCGGATACTTATCATTATCATCAAAGCTCTGACGACCCTGCGGAACACTACGTATTGTAGCAGCATCTAGTCTCTCATATCAGCACGTGACTTTATTTCGGCTATTTATCATTATCATCAAAGCTCTGACGACCCTGCGGAACACTACGTATTGTAGCAGCATCTAGTCTCTCACATCAGCACGTGACTTTATTTCGGCTATTTATCATTATCATCAAAGCTCTGACGACCCTGCGGAACACTACGTATTGTACAGCATCCTAGTCTCCTCATATCCTGCACGGGACTTTATTTCGGATACTTATCATTATCATCAAAGCTCTGACGACCCTGCGGAAACAACCAAAGATTAGTAAGCAGCAGTCTAGTCCCCCTCTCAGTCATCAGCACGTGACTTTATTTCGGCCTATTTATCATTAATCATCAACTCTGAACGACCCTGCCGGAACACCACGTATTGTAGCAGCATCCTAGTCTCTCACATCAGCAACGTGACTTTATTCTGCTATTTAATCATTATCATCAAGGCTCTGAACGACCCTGGAAACACTACGTAATGTAAGCAGCATCTAGTCAACTCTCACATCAGCCACGTGACTTTATTTCGGCTATTTATCATTATCATCAAAGCTCTGACGACCCTGCGGAACACTACGTATTGTAGCAGCATCTAGTCTCTCATATCAGCACGTGACTTTATTTCGGCTATTTATCATTATCATCAAAGCTCTGACGACCCTGCGAACACCAAGTATTGTAAGCAGCATCTAGTCCTCTCACATCCAGCACGTGGACTTTATTTCGGCTATTTATTCATTAATCAATCAAAGCTCTGACTGACCCTGCGGACACCAAGTAATTGTGAGCAGCATCTAGTCGTCCTCACATCAGGCACGTGGACCCTTTATTTTCGGCTATTTTATCATTATCATCAAAGCTCTGACGACCCTGCGGAAAACACCTACGTAATTGTAGCAGCATCTAGTATATTACATAGAGTTAGTGGAAGTACTAGTTCTCATCCCATCAGCACGGACTTTATTTTCGGCTATTTATCTTATCATCAAAGCTCTGACGACCCTGCGGAACACCAAGTATTATAGCAGCATCTAGTCTCTCATATCAGCACGTAACTTTATTTCGGATACTTATCATTATCATCAAAGCTCTGACGACCCTGCGGAACACCATTAATGTAAGCAGCATCTAGTCCATCACATCAGCACGTGACTTTATTTCGGCTATTTATCATTATCATCAAAGCTCTGACGACCCTGCGGAACACCAAGTATTGTAGCAGCATCTAGTCTCTCACATCAGCACGTGACTTTATTTCGGCTATTTATCATTATCATCAAAGCTCTGACGACCCTGCGGAACACTACGTATTGTAGCAGCATCTAGTCTCTCATATCAGCACGTGACTTTATTTCGGCTATTTATCATTATCATCAAAGCTCTGACGACCCTGCGGAACACCAAGTATTGTAGCAGCATCTAGTCTCTCATATCAGCACGTGACTTTATTTCGGATACTTATCATTATCATCAAAGCTCTGACGACCCTGCGGAACACCAAGTATTATAGCAGCATCTAGTCTCTCATATCAGCACGTAACTTTATTTCGGATACTTATCATTATCATCAAAGCTCTGACGACCCTGCGGAACACCAAGTATTCTCCCCTTCATCAACCTGGTGCTAGGTGGTGCTGATTACAAGTCTGATTCAGCATGCATTGGTGCTCATGGTTTCAAACCTGCATGAAAATCAGTCTGTTGATACATCAGATTCCACTGAATATTCCCAGCAGGCAAATTCTACCACCAAAAGCAATTTGTAAGCAGGCTGAGTCCCCGCAGCATCCAAAGAAGGAGGCCGATGTTCACAGAGCATCACATGAATAACACGACAATGAATCGTCCATCTGGTAAGCATCATCCGTGCGGAAAAGGCAATCTAGGCCCTTATAAAATAATTCGAAAGGAACCTGTTGACAGCAGAATTGGTGCAACACATTTGCACAACTCCCTTTCGATTTTTCATTTGGGCTCAGCTTTCCTAGAATCAGAATCTATCTGGAAGCAGCGGTGCATCCCATGCATCTGATTCTTCGTATAAGTAATGAATATTGTGTTTGAAAAGCAGATGATGTTCCACAATACAATTTCAATAAGACTGAATCGATGAATCGCTCTGTGTTATGGAGATGTTTCACTTCTTGAATGCTTGTAATGTTGTAGAACAAAGTCAGTTAGAAATTTAAAGAAAAACGACCAAGCTGTCGAAGTTACAAGTCTCTATTCGGGACGTGTCACAGGCAAACGACATTAATAAATTTTATTAATGTCGCCTGACGAAGCAGCTGGCCTGTGACACGTCGCGAATAGAGACTTGTAACTTCGACAGCTTGGTCGTTTTTCTTTAAATTTGCAATTGATGCGGCTGCCAGATCACGCCATGTCTGCCCTGTCAAAGTCAGTTAGCATCATGTATGCAACCATTTCCACACATTCCACAAAAAGATCTATCAGTGTAGCTAGTAATCATGAACTGTACTCGTAGTCATCTGAGTCTAAGTTTTCCTTCAATTTGAACACATTTTGAAATACGAATACTTGGGAATGTTCTCGTTTTCCCTCTTGACCTTCAATCACTCAACAATTCTACTTTGGCGCTAAAGGGCATGCTGATCATATCCATGTATATTTCGTAAACCTTATATTCAAGAGATGGAACGACAATTCCTCTCCAAAATCAGATGTACAACCACAGCATTCATTACACCATCAACATGGCGGTCGAATGATCATAGATATCATATACACAGTCTGGCGTCGCTACGCGCTAGTCGTCGCTCTGATCGTCTTTGGTGCAGTGCAATTGCCTTCACCGAGACTGTAAACCCTTAGTGTGCAGTGACGTCATCTCCAGACACATTCAAGTCGATTTCTGATAATTATTGGAACACATTTACGCAGTCAATCCAAATTGGAGAGTGTTCTGGTAGTCTGTTGGTTGAGGTCGCTGCTTTGACATCCTACTGGAAGAGGTTCAAATCTCACTGGTACATTTGCTCTTGGACTACCTTGAATCATGTCAGATTGTGAAGATTCTCATTTTCAAACGTGCGACGATTATCTTCTGATGAGTTTAAAAAACTTCTCATTCTCATAAAAAACTGTTTCATTCGTCACAAGATGTCTGTCCTGAAAAATGCAGCCAATCTCCGACATCTACACCGTGACAACATTCATCGCCGTGTGTTCATTAAAGCGGATCTGACTCCTTTACCGCTTAAGAAAGAGAAGGTCCTTCGTGCCGAGCTAAAAACTCGCAGAGATAATGGTGAGAATGTCATCATAAAACATGGTAAAGTGATTCCGGGTATACTGCGTCGTGATACATGACAAACTCCTCCTTGTGTTTTGATGTTGAATCCTCGTTCGATTGCTACAACTGGCAAAATTGACGGCCTTAGATTATCATGTGCATGCTTTAAACCGGACTTTCTAATTGTAACTGAGTCCTTGGTTTGAAGATGTCCCATGATTCCTGCCGTTATTCCCATAATATTATGGTTGACAACCTTATTTAGATGGTGATCGAACTCGAACTATCGTGGAGGTGTAGCAATCTACACAAAGTGCAATTTTCGCATACTTAATGTTTGTGATAATAATATTTTCGGAGTTTCTGAGTATCTTTTTGTTTAACATTCAAACATTGTACATTCATACTAACGTTTTGGTTGGTTATAATACGTTTCCTCCGAATTTTTAAACGCAGTGCTGAAAAAAGATGTTATTGATCATTTAGTTGAATATTTGGATCGTTTGTGTTATTGATATTTCAATGAACTACGTAGACTTTTAACAATTGTGATACTTGTTAATCCTCCCAAACAAGTCATGATTTTAGTTGAAAAGGTTTTTTGTCCAACACGTGCTGTGATTCTAATCCTTCGACAAATATTTTGTAAGCCGGTCTTTGAGTGACAAATACAAATGATGCTGTGTGTTGGACCACCTCTTAGCAATCGCAGACGACAGATCACATGTTGTCAGATCATTACTTAGCCTTAGTCCTATTGGATTTATTCAGTTGATGAATGACTGTAAACGCTTAAATTGACCTGAGTAGTTCCAATCAACAATGAAACTTTAATATCGATATTTTAATTATTAACGTTTAAAACAATTGTCTACGCGGAATAGTTGGGAATGTTTGTCGCCAAAATTAATGTAGAAAATTTAAAGATCAACATGAGCTCTGTATTATCGTGATTTCACAAATGACAATGTGGAACCTGCTACATTTTATCAACGATAAACAGTTTGTTAGTTTTTTTTTCATTGAAAAAACAGGAAGTACTTCCTTTTCAGTTGGATGATGATAGATTGGTCCCCTTTAGATGGAACCATTCGACGGTTTTTCATGGTTTCTTGGAGAGACCTGTTCCCCACGTAAAGCAACGGGTAATCTGACGGAATTTTCGAAATCGATTTTTCAGACTTAGCAGCTCCTTTTATTTTCTGATCCACTTTGCCATTTGAATGCAAACAGTTGTGTTATTTGATACCGGAAGGTGCCTTCTCTTTTTTATACATATGTACTGTTTTTAAACCGATTCCGAAACCGTCTCCCGCTAAACTAAAAGCAATTACCGGCCTATTATACGTTGTTGAGTATCCCAGCTAAATTGCGTTGGAGTTTTCATGTCCATGGGTAGTATTGCCGTGATGTTTGTGTTCTAACAGTATACCATCCATATCAATTTTGCCCTATAGGCAAAAGTCCAGCACAACTGGTTGTCTTGTATCCATCAATGACTTTCTTATTTCTTGACAAAAATGCCTTGGACAAATCCGGCGTTGAAATCTTGTGTTATAATAAATTATGATTTTCCCCTTCGTGCATTTGACATCACTGGACCACACTATTTTGTTACAAAAATTGTATGAAAACTGAATTTTCCGAAAGGTTTTGTTCAACGTGATGAAATCATATCTCCTCTGACAGATTTCAATGTGTAAAAATTCGAGGAATCATCAGTTTCGATTCTGAGTGTGACAAGTGGTGCCCCACAGGGGTTTTTTTGCTGGGACCCTATGTTATTTTTACTCCTGTATTGTTTACGATTTCTTACCTATTTTTGCTAATACTCATATTGCTCAATATGCGGATGATATTTGTGAAGTTGTACCATTAATGGGCAATTCTGAATTTTCAAATTATTCGATCGCTTTATCTGAATACGAGCATATGATTTATTATTTATTATTGTACACCTTTGTTCTGCAATCTTCAATGTAACTGTCAAAGTATTGTATCAAGAATATTCAAACGTGCTAAAAGAATCATTTGTGTGTCAACAGATTGTTTCGTGTATCAACACCTGGGTAAAAGTTTAAAAGACGACGTCGAAAATTACTTTGTGGATTTTTATGAAAAATGCCAATGTCCTGGTCACCCATTGCATTCAAGTTGTTATTCATACCAAATAGTCGTTGGCCGTGTACTCGTCCCCGCAATTGCAAGACTGGAAAAGAAGACAAAACTCATCTTGTTGTATTTATCTTCTCTCATTATTTATGACTTATGTGACTTTACTTGAACTGGATCTTTTGTATCTGTATTATGTTATTTTTGATTTTCATTTGATAAATATAAAGCTATTCTATCAATGCGGTCATTCATGTCCCAACTCTGTCACAGCACAAAATATTTTGAAGTATTACTTTTCATGCGACCTCACACATGTCCGATATCTGTGACATTGTTGACTTCGCATGTAGGAAGAGGAACCATAGATTGCAGAATGTTCAATAAAACAAAGCAAGCGATTCGCGGTGTTAAAACATCACTTTCAGGCAAAACATCAAGTCACGTGTCATCCGTGAGTTGAAATATATGGATGGAGAACTTAAATACTTGTTTAACAGAAAGTGGATCATTCACGATATCTTGTGTAATTCACAAAGTTTGCCTGAAAGATGTTTGAATCACCTACCTGTCCGAAGCAGTCAATCTAAAATCACAACAACTCATGTCATTCATACACCGACTGCCAGCTGTCTCATACATCCAGAATGACACATGAAATCAATCTCTCATACACAACACATGCTTCTCACTGCCAGCTGTCTCATACATCCCCCATTGGCGGTGGGGGGGGGGGAGGGGGGGGGGGGGGGGGGGGGGGGGTGGGGGGGGGGAGGGGGTGGGGGGGGGGGGGGGGGGTGGGGGTGGGGGGAGGGAATGACATTAAATCAATCTCTCATACACAAACAGCATGCTTCTACACTGCCAGCTGTCTCATACATCCAGAAATGACATTCATGAAATCAATCTCTCATACAACAACACATGCTTCTTCTCACTGCCGGGCTGTCTCAATACATCCAGAATGACCACAACATTGAAATCATTCTTCTCATAACAACAACACATGCTTCTCACTGCCAGCTGTCTCATAACAGTCCAGAATAGCACATGAAAATCAATCTCTCCATACACAACACATGCTTCTCACTGCCCAGCCTGTCCCTCATACATCCAGAAATGACACATGAAATCAATCTCACTCATACACAACACATGCTTCTCACTGCCGATCTGTCTCATACATGAATCCAGAATGACAACATGAAATCAATCTCTCATACACAACACATGCTTCTCACTGCCAGCCTGTCTCATCACATCCAGAATGACACATGAAATCAATCTCTCATACACAACACATGCTTTTCTCACTGCCAGCTGTCTCCATACATCCAGAAATGACATGAAATCAATCTCTCATACACAACACATGCTTCTCACTGCCAGCCGTCTCATAACATCCAGAATGACACATGAAATCAATCTCTCATACACAACACATGCTTCTCACTGCCAGCTGTCTCATACATCCGAGAATGACACATGAAATCAACTCTCTCATGACACAACACATTGCCTTTCCTGCCACTGGCCCCAGCTGTCTCATACCATCCAGGAAATGACAATGAAATCAATCTCTCATACACAACACATGCTTCTTCTCCACTGCCAGCCGTCTCCAATACATCCCAGAATGACACATGGAAATCAATCTCTCATCACACAACACATGCTTCTCACTGCCAGCTGTCTCATACATCCAGAATGACAACATGAAATCAATCTCTCATCACACAACACAATGCTTCTCACTGCCAGCCGTCTCATATACATCCAGAATGACACATCATGAAATCAATCTCTCATACACAACACATGCCCTATGCTTCTCACTGCCAGCTGGCTCATACCTCCAGAATGACACATGAAAATCAATCCCTCATACACAACACATGCCTTTCTCACTGCCAGCTGTCTCATACATCCAGAATGACACATGAAATCAATCTCTCATACACCAACACATGCTTCTCACTGCCAGCTGTCTCATACATCCCAGAATGACCACATGAAATCAATCTCTCATACACAACACATGCTCTCACTGCCAGCTGTCTCATACATCCAAGAATCGACATGAAATCAATCTCGTCATACACAACACATGGCTTACTCACTGCCAGCTGTCTCATCATACATACCAGAAGGACACAATGAATATCCAATCTCTCATACACAACACATCCTTCTCACTGCACAGCTGTCCTCATACGATCCAGAATGACACATGAAATCAATCTCTCATACACAACACATGCTTCTCACTGCCAGCTGTCCTCATACCCAAATCCAGAATGACACATGAAATACAAATCTCTCCATACACAACACCATCTTCTCACTTGCCAGCTGTCCTCATACATCCAGAATACCACATGAAATCAATCCCTCATCACACAACACATCCTTCTCACTGCCAGCTGTCTCATACATCCCAAGAATGACATAGAAATCAATCTCTCATACACAACCACATGCTTCTCACTGCCAGCTGTCTCCATACATCCAGAATGAACATGAAATCAATCTCTCATACACACACATACACTCGAATTGGCTTCTCACTGCCAGCGGTCTCATACTTCCAGAATGACACATGAAATCAATCTCTCATACACACAAACACATGCTTTCTCAACTGCCAGCTGTCCTCAACATCCAGAAAGTGACAACATGGAAATCCAATATCTCTCATTACACAAACACAATGCTTAGAAGGTTCCGTGATGGAAAATAATCAAGACGAAAATGTCCATGTAATTGGTAGTTTGTTTGTGCAGAATGTCCAAGAAGAACATTATCTTTTTACATTCTTCTCCAAGACAAAGAACGAGGAAGATATGCGGGTATGAATCACACGCCATGAGAATGTAAGGAATTCATGAGGATGGTTTTAATATGAAATATTTCGATGTTGCATTGCTGAAAGCTCTATCTATCTATGCATGCTGATCGTTGGAATCCTTCTTCTCATTACTGGCTAGCAGTTTCACATGTTAACTAGATTTCACAATAATGACTGCTTCATCATCAAGATATTTGTAATAGAAGCTATGCACATTCTATCGTAGAAATGATCCTTAAACATTCACACATTTGAACTGTTTTTACCAAAACACTGTGAAAGCTTTCTACAGGGTCCCCGTGCTTCAGCCACAATCAAATTTAAGGGCTATCTACAAATCCATGTTTCATGCGTGTATACAAGGATGAGAAAAGCATGGTGTTGAGGCAATTTTATTCTCCGTCGCAGTGGGTAGTTCCACATGCTCTAGAAAAATATAGGCAGAAAGCCATTTTTTCTACTCTCCCTAAATAATTGAATTTGCAGTTGAACAAGAAACGTTTGAAAACAAGAATCAACGAAACGACAAACGTGCCTTCACTGAAGTTTGTACCGGCACGATCTCTACGATATGCCGAAAAATGCGACACTGAACGTTGAAGGCAGATGTAAACATAATATTGAGCATCCTATTGGAATTTTATCGAATGACTGTATTACCGAATCAAGATGACAACTTCAACAGTATTGCAAAGTTTATCAATATCAAGCAAATACAAAACTGACGAAATAAGAAAACCTGAAATCCAAAGCAAGTACAAGCTTAGTTATTTCTTAGGAGAAGACAAGATATTGTGCGACAACAATGCAATTTACTTAGTCTAACTATGATTGACTCAATATTACTTCAGAGATTTATTTTCAAAATTTGGTTTGAAATTCAAGGGCTTTTTAAGGGTCGAGTGTCAAATTTAAGGACTTTTCAGTGATTGTCATTTTTAAGGTCCTTTTAAGGGTCGAGTGTCAAATTTAAGGGCTTTTCAGTGATTGTCATTTTTAAGGTCCTTTTAAGGGTCGAGTGTCAAATTTAAGGGCTTTTAAAGGGCCTTTCAGTGATTGTCATTTTTAAGGGCTTTTTAAGGGCCTTTCAGTGACTGTCATTTTTAAGGGCTTTTAAAGGGCCTTTCAGTGACTGTCATTTTTAAGGGCTTTTAAAGGGCCTTTCAGTGACTGTCATTTTTAAGGGCTTTTAAAGGGCCTTTCAGTGACTGTCATTTTTAAGGGCTTTTAAAGGGCCTTTCAGTGACTGTCATTTTTAAGGGCTTTTAAAGGGCCTTTCAGTGACTATCATTTTTAAGGGCTTTTAAAGGGCCTTTCAGTGACTGTCATTTTTAAGGGCTTTTAAAGGGCCTTTCAGTGATTGTCATTTTTAAGGGCTTTTAAAGGGCCTTTCAGTGACTATCATTTTTAAGGGCTTTTAAAGGGCCTTTCAGTGATTGTCATTTTTAAGGGCTTTTTAAGAGCCTTTCAGTGATTGTCATTTTTAAGGGCTTTTAAAGGGCCTTTCAGTGACTGTCATTTTTAAGGGCTTTTAAAGGGCCTTTCAGTGACTGTCATTTTTAAGGGCTTTTAAAGGGCCTTTCAGTGATTGTCATTTTTAAGGGCTTTTTAAGGGCCTTTCAGTGACTGTCATTTTTAAGGGCCTTTCAGTGATTGTCATTTTTAAGGGCCTTTCAGTGATTGTCATTTTTAAGGGCCTTTCAGTGATTGTCATTTTTAAGGGCCTTTCAGTGATTGTCATTTTTAAGTGCCTTTCAGTGACTGTCATTTTTAAGGGCTTTTAAAGGGCCTTTCAGTGACTGTCATTTTTAAGGGCTTTTAAAGGGCCTTTCAGTGACTATCATTTTTAAGGGCTTTTAAAGGGCCTTTCAGTGACTATCATTTTTAAGGGCTTTTAAAGGGCTTTTCAGTGACTGTCATTTTTAAGGGCTTTTAAAGGGCCTTTCAGTGACTAATCATTTTTAAGGCTTTTTAAAGGGCCTTTCAGTGACTATCATTTTTAAGGGCTTTTAAAGGTCTTTTCAGTGTCTGTCATTTTTAAGGGCCTTTCAGTGACTGTCATTTTTAAGGGCCTTTCAGTGACTGTCATTTTTAAGGGCCTTTTAAGGGCTGCGCGGGGACCCCGTTTCTATGTATTTAAGATATTTGTAATAAAGAAAAGGAGTATGCAGATTTGATTTTAAATGATTTTCACTTCATCTGAGGTTTCAAGATCATGACAGTCCTCCTTATTTACAACAAAGAAGTCATCAACATCAACGCTGAAAAAGGCCAACATTTTGATGGGTTCTGTTCACACCATGAGTCGAACCTCTTGGAAATGGCTTTGTCACTGGTTCACCGCCAACTTTGGAGCAGAACATCGGATCAAGGTTGCTTAGATGTGACGCAATGCGATAATCGGCCTCCTATTTGGAAGTAAATGTCCTGGCCGCCTCCTCATATTAGCCGTGGGTCATAAAATCAGTAAATGGGAGATTTCATTTGAATTCATGCACTTACAGACTCACCCGTAAACTATATCTTCGATTGCCAGAACAAAATTCCTGATTACAAAATGAAGAAATTGTTAATGACTTCTTCTCAAGACCTGAGACACCGATTTCATGACTTTAAAGAGTTTTTCTTCAGATGAAGATAATTTTTCATTTTCTATGGGAGTGAAACGATATCTCTTGCATGTGAACTGCCGGGAGAAAAAATCAACTTTTCAGCCCCACGGGATCACAAAGCTCACTTTTCCTGTGTAAAAAAATCATAGAAGTGTATAAACAAGTTATGAATAGCCAGAGACTACCAAGATATTGATATAGTCCCTTGACTTACTCATTCATAGATTTCGCGATGTAACCATCAACTTCATAATGAAGATATATTACCTTTCAAATGACAGCTGGGTCGGTGCGTAGCGCAGACGATTTAGGCTGATCATTTGAAAGGTAATATATGCATTGTTACTGAACCTAAAATCTATGACATCAAAAATCCAAGAATTTGATCTGTAAAAGACTCAAATCTATGACAATTTATATTTCACAGTGCCATAATCTCTATGATTATTGCTTCTATAATATAGTTTATGCTTTCCAAAGTGTGCATAAATTTCAAAGAGTGCAATACTAACAGTCTTTATTGCACTCCTTCATTCAAATACATTAGCACATAGAAAGTTTTTCATCCTCTACAACGAAAATCATGCATAGAATTTGCATAGAAATGCATGTACAATGGACAGAGAAGCAGGCTATCTGATTTCAAAATTGCTTTGGTTTGATTTTCAAATCATGTTAAGGATCATGATCATAGATTCTGGTAGTTCTGTGAAATATAAAGTTACTTACAGAACTCGTGCAAAGATATCCAGCTTAATTGCATTTTTTGAGATCAACATGTCTATGCACGAGCCCGAAGGGCGAGGATACTTTGCACTTGTTGTGTAAATAACTATTTCTACACAGCCCATGCAGCTCAGAACATTGAAGTATGTCAAGCTCTAGATATCTACGAGTCCAAATTGTGAACCATAGGAATCACTTCAATGCCATTTTGACTGGTAATTCGAAGATGGACGGTGAAATGCTCCTACCTCAATGGTATTACATAGCAAATTAGACGGCATTAATCATGGCAATTAAGGATCTCTAATTTGGATTTGGAGATATATGAACGACTTTCATAGAAAAATGACATGTGAAATACCGGCTGACAACCCTACTTACTCAGTAACAATGAACAATAGACATCTATAAATCACAAAATGAAGGGCTACATTCTTTCGAGAGGAAATAGACGTTTCCTACCTTAGCTATCTGTCTATCCCTCGCTGCGCTCGGGCTGTACAACATCGCTGTGGGAGGAAAAGTTGATATTTCTTCTCTCAAGAAAATAGCTCAAGTGTCATGCGTTGTACCAAATTCTTGCTGCATCGCACGTATGGACTACAAAACCAGATTGATAAATGTGGAATGATTATAATACGTTCGGATGGGAGAGAACCAGAACTCCAAATGGATGACTCTAAGGCTCCTGAGGAAAAGCCGATTTCATTAGTTGTTTTAACAATCAATTATTAATATAGAAGTTGTTGGATTGTGCATCACATTCAAAGTCAAATGTTCCGATCTCAGCAAGGGATGCAAGGATCTCCACATGCCTCGTGCGTGCATATTTTCAATAAGGCAATTCAATTTTTGTATCGATGCATGTGAAAGGTGTGTTAGAAATCTCAGTGTGTGTTCACAACATAGCTGCCTGCCTTTTCCTACAAATTCTTTTTTTGAACAATGTCATTTTTGTCTTTTTTTTGACGCTTTGACGTTCTACTTCTATGTTATGCATCACACATACGATTTCTTAAAAACAGTAACAAAATCTTAAAAATGGGATTGAATGCCGGATTCTAGTCTATCATTATTAACATATATTTTTCAGGCAACAAAGCTACCCTCAAAAATCCATGTTGATGTTGCTTTGGACATATTTTGTCATAGATTTCGAAGATTATCTCGTCCACTTCGTACTTCGACATTTTCTTGCCCTTCAGACTAGAATACCTATTTTCTGCACTTTTAGATGTGAAGCGAAGATGTACATTTGCTAATGAATGAATTCAAGAGGTGAAACTGAAAATAAGTGCTGAGAAGCAGGACATTAGTTAGTATTACTTTTGAAGTTGGATGCGGACCGGCTCCACCTCTACGTTGATGATCTGGCCCGCGGCTCATAACAGGTTGGCCATCCCTGGTCAAGAAGATATACGAACCTGCGCACAATGATTCTACCATTAGATTCGCAATATCCTATGACCTAGGGCCCTCACCCTTGTACCATAATGCGGTACAGTAGTAACAGAGAGGAGAGAGAGAAAACACATAACCGCATACATAGAGTTCTTCCATCTCAACGACGCACAATATTATCAGGCCCTCAAATGTCCGACAAATGCTCTAACAACTCCATGCTGAA
This sequence comes from Prostheceraeus crozeri, assembly GCA_907163375.1. Classification (NCBI taxonomy): domain Eukaryota; kingdom Metazoa; phylum Platyhelminthes; order Polycladida; family Euryleptidae; genus Prostheceraeus; species Prostheceraeus crozeri. Next base: position 692,628 of record CAJQUW010006069.1, on the reverse strand, counting down.
TTGTGCAGAATGAAAGAATGCAACAATGCTGGAAAGTCGTTTCTTCATTTGACAACATATTCGAATGTAGTGCTTCGTTTTGAAGTACACTTCACTCACCATCATATTTGCTCTTCAAATCATGACTTCACGATTGAGTATGAAATCGGTGTCTAGCGCGGCCATGACCGAGAAATGTCGTTGTTTATGACGCCCACACTTAATCTTCACAACAATACCGACGGTGATTGACGCAAACCAGATTACTTACCCTACACTTCCAACGACAATGAGAGACAAGCTGGTTGATGTCCAGCAGAAGTTCGCAAAACACGAAGCGTCCGCTCCACATGATGTGAGGGAACTGGCGAGCCAAGCTAGTGAGGAAATGATCAGCCACATGGCGGATGTTCTTGTGAACGTGGTTGAACTTGACGAGAAGGAACTGCGCGTGAATGTCCAGAATCTCCTCTCGCTCTTCATCCTTGGGCTAGAAAGGAAAGGAATTGATGAAAGCAAACTGAATAATTATAGAAAAGTTAATGAATAAACTTCCTGTGAATCGCTGTGTTATCATGGTCTGGTGGATTGACTGCTTTCCATCATAATGCGATGATTCACGAAGACATGGTGTGTTTGATGTATCGTGGCCTGTATAGCATGCAGCAGACAGCTCTAGCATGATGCTAAAAATCACTGAGACATTGACAAGGGAAGATTAAGAACATGCGATGAAGGCAAGTTCTTTTCACACGCTAGCGGTGTTTTAGTTTTTTAGCGATGTTTAGAAGTAGGCGAGAAGATTTGTTTTTAGCGAGAACTCCCAATGATTGTGGGAGTGCAGCAACGCTCTGTACTGGGCCATCTCCTCTTTCGTAAATATTCATAGGACGAAGTGATGAAACCGATTTGGGAAGGATTCCCCACAGGCCAGGTCGCTAATGTTTGCAGACATGCACAACTTTTGGCAACAACAAAATAGGAGCTTCTCAGCAAGTTTGGGATAATTGAAATGAGGGGATCTGGAGGAAATACCTGGAGGATAAGATGCGCACAGCTCGTTCACGCAACTAGTTAATGATCCTGGTCTGATGAAGTTCATAGTCTTTATCTTACTGAATTCATTCCCTATCCATCATTGCGATCAGTGACTCAACAAAAGTAGCAGTGAAGTGTCGGGCATTGATCCGAACATGCATCAAAATATCTGTGTGCAAAGCATGCTCAAACAAGAGAGTCCCTGAACTGTTCATCCATACGTTGTACATGACCGCAAAGGCTGAATCTGCCAGCTACCTCGGTGACACTCTGCCACAAGTTGAAGTGATCGGGGATTGACAAAGAGGATGCCATGTGCGCGGTAAAGTGCACATTTTCCTTACAACATCGTATGTTTATCAACCTGAAGTTTACCCTGCGGTCAGTTATCAAGAGCATTAGATAAATACGAATACTCAAATCCGGTAACTGGTCTTCGGGCTGATATTTTCAATAGAGGAATGAACAATGATATCATCCTGCAAAAAATACACGTTCAGTAACTCCTACAGCTACGTCATCATCTTGTGTACAATACACGTTGAGTAACTCCTACAGCTACGTCATCATCTTGTGTACAATACACGTTGAGTAACTCCTACAGCTACGTCATCATCTTGTGTACAATACACGTTGAGTAACTCCTACAGCTACGTCATCATCTTGTGTACAATACACGTTGAGTAACTCCTACAGCTACGTCATCATCTTGTGTACAATACACGTTGAGTAACTCCTACAGCTACGTCATCATCTTGTGTACAATACACGTTGAGTAACTCCTACAGCTACGTCATCATCTTGTGTACAATACACGTTGAGTAACTCCTACAGCTACGTCATCATCTTGTGTACAATACACGTTGAGTAACTCCTACAGCTACGTCATCATCTTGTGTACAATACACGTTGAGTAACTCCTACAGCTACGTCATCATCTTGTGTACAATACACGTTGAGTAACTCCTACAGCTACGTCATCATCTTGTGTACAATACACGTTGAGTAACTCCTACAGCTACGTCATCATCTTGTGTACAATACACGTTGAGTAACTCCTACAGCTACGTCATCATCTTGTGTACAATACACGTTGAGTAACTCCTACAGCTACGTCATCATCTTGTGTACAATACACGTTGAGTAACTCCTACAGCTACGTCATCATCTTGTGTACAATACACGTTGAGTAACTCCTACAGCTACGTCATCATCTTGTGTACAATACACGTTGAGTAACTCCTACAGCTACGTCATCATCTTGTGTACAATACACGTTGAGTAACTCCTACAGCTACGTCATCATCTTGTGTACAATACACGTTGAGTAACTCCTACAGCTACGTCATCATCTTGTGTACAATACACGTTGAGTAACTCCTACAGCTACGTCATCATCTTGTGTACAATACACGTTGAGTAACTCCTACAGCTACGTCATCATCTTGTGTACAATACACGTTGAGTAACTCCTACAGCTACGTCATCATCTTGTGTACAATACACGTTGAGTAACTCCTACAGCTACGTCATCATCTTGTGTACAATACACGTTGAGTAACTCCTACAGCTACGTCATCATCTTGTGTACAATACACGTTGAGTAACTCCTACAGCTACGTCATCATCTTGTGTACAATACACGTTGAGTAACTCCTACAGCTACGTCATCATCTTGTGTACAATACACGTTGAGTAACTCCTACAGCTACGTCATCATCTTGTGTACAATACACGTTGAGTAACTCCTACAGCTACGTCATCATCTTGTGTACAATACACGTTGAGTAACTCCTACAGCTACGTCATCATCTTGTGTACAATACACGTTGAGTAACTCCTACAGCTACGTCATCATCTTGTGTACAATACACGTTGAGTAACTCCTACAGCTACGTCATCATCTTGTGTACAATACACGTTGAGTAACTCCTACAGCTACGTCATCATCTTGTGTACAATACACGTTGAGTAACTCCTACAGCTACGTCATCATCTTGTGTACAATACACGTTGAGTAACTCCTACAGCTACGTCATCATCTTGTGTACAATACACGTTGAGTAACTCCTACAGCTACGTCATCATCTTGTGTACAATACACGTTGAGTAACTCCTACAGCTACGTCATCATCTTGTGTACAATACACGTTGAGTAACTCCTACAGCTACGTCATCATCTTGTGTACAATACACGTTGAGTAACTCCTACAGCTACGTCATCATCTTGTGTACAATACACGTTGAGTAACTCCTACAGCTACGTCATCATCTTGTGTACAATACACGTTGAGTAACTCCTACAGCTACGTCATCATCTTGTGTACAATACACGTTGAGTAACTCCTACAGCTACGTCATCATCTTGTGTACAATACACGTTGAGTAACTCCTACAGCTACGTCATCATCTTGTGTACAATACACGTTGAGTAACTCCTACAGCTACGTCATCATCTTGTGTACAATACACGTTGAGTAACTCCTACAGCTACGTCATCATCTTGTGTACAATACACGTTGAGTAACTCCTACAGCTACGTCATCATCTTGTGTACAATACACGTTGAGTAACTCCTACAGCTACGTCATCATCTTGTGTACAATACACGTTGAGTAACTCCTACAGCTACGTCATCATCTTGTGTACAATACACGTTGAGTAACTCCTACAGCTACGTCATCATCTTGTGTACAATACACGTTGAGTAACTCCTACAGCTACGTCATCATCTTGTGTACAATACACGTTGAGTAACTCCTACAGCTACGTCATCATCTTGTGTACAATACACGTTGAGTAACTCCTACAGCTACGTCATCATCTTGTGTACAATACACGTTGAGTAACTCCTACAGCTACGTCATCATCTTGTGTACAATACACGTTGAGTAACTCCTACAGCTACGTCATCATCTTGTGTACAATACACGTTGAGTAACTCCTACAGCTACGTCATCATCTTGTGTACAATACACGTTGAGTAACTCCTACAGCTACGTCATCATCTTGTGTACAATACACGTTGAGTAACTCCTACAGCTACGTCATCATCTTGTGTACAATACACGTTGAGTAACTCCTACAGCTACGTCATCATCTTGTGTACAATACACGTTGAGTAACTCCTACAGCTACGTCATCATCTTGTGTACAATACACGTTGAGTAACTCCTACAGCTACGTCATCATCTTGTGTACAATACACGTTGAGTAACTCCTACAGCTACGTCATCATCTTGTGTACAATACACGTTGAGTAACTCCTACAGCTACGTCATCATCTTGTGTACAATACACGTTGAGTAACTCCTACAGCTACGTCATCATCTTGTGTACAATACACGTTGAGTAACTCCTACAGCTACGTCATCATCTTGTGTACAATACACGTTGAGTAACTCCTACAGCTACGTCATCATCTTGTGTACAATACACGTTGAGTAACTCCTACAGCTACGTCATCATCTTGTGTACAATACACGTTGAGTAACTCCTACAGCTACGTCATCATCTTGTGTACAATACACGTTGAGTAACTCCTACAGCTACGTCATCATCTTGTGTACAATACACGTTGAGTAACTCCTACAGCTACGTCATCATCTTGTGTACAATACACGTTGAGTAACTCCTACAGCTACGTCATCATCTTGTGTACAATACACGTTGAGTAACTCCTACAGCTACGTCATCATCTTGTGTACAATACACGTTGAGTAACTCCTACAGCTACGTCATCATCTTGTGTACAATACACGTTGAGTAACTCCTACAGCTACGTCATCATCTTGTGTACAATACACGTTGAGTAACTCCTACAGCTACGTCATCATCTTGTGTACAATACACGTTGAGTAACTCCTACAGCTACGTCATCATCTTGTGTACAATACACGTTGAGTAACTCCTACAGCTACGTCATCATCTTGTGTACAATACACGTTGAGTAACTCCTACAGCTACGTCATCATCTTGTGTACAATACACGTTGAGTAACTCCTACAGCTACGTCATCATCTTGTGTACAATACACGTTGAGTAACTCCTACAGCTACGTCATCATCTTGTGTACAATACACGTTGAGTAACTCCTACAGCTACGTCATCATCTTGTGTACAATACACGTTGAGTAACTCCTACAGCTACGTCATCATCTTGTGTACAATACACGTTGAGTAACTCCTACAGCTACGTCATCATCTTGTGTACAATACACGTTGAGTAACTCCTACAGCTACGTCATCATCTTGTGTACAATACACGTTGAGTAACTCCTACAGCTACGTCATCATCTTGTGTACAATACACGTTGAGTAACTCCTACAGCTACGTCATCATCTTGTGTACAATACACGTTGAGTAACTCCTACAGCTACGTCATCATCTTGTGTACAATACACGTTGAGTAACTCCTACAGCTACGTCATCATCTTGTGTACAATACACGTTGAGTAACTCCTACAGCTACGTCATCATCTTGTGTACAATACACGTTGAGTAACTCCTACAGCTACGTCATCATCTTGTGTACAATACACGTTGAGTAACTCCTACAGCTACGTCATCATCTTGTGTACAATACACGTTGAGTAACTCCTACAGCTACGTCATCATCTTGTGTACAATACACGTTGAGTAACTCCTACAGCTACGTCATCATCTTGTGTACAATACACGTTGAGTAACTCCTACAGCTACGTCATCATCTTGTGTACAATACACGTTGAGTAACTCCTACAGCTACGTCATCATCTTGTGTACAATACACGTTGAGTAACTCCTACAGCTACGTCATCATCTTGTGTACAATACACGTTGAGTAACTCCTACAGCTACGTCATCATCTTGTGTACAATACACGTTGAGTAACTCCTACAGCTACGTCATCATCTTGTGTACAATACACGTTGAGTAACTCCTACAGCTACGTCATCATCTTGTGTACAATACACGTTGAGTAACTCCTACAGCTACGTCATCATCTTGTGTACAATACACGTTGAGTAACTCCTACAGCTACGTCATCATCTTGTGTACAATACACGTTGAGTAACTCCTACAGCTACGTCATCATCTTGTGTACAATACACGTTGAGTAACTCCTACAGCTACGTCATCATCTTGTGTACAATACACGTTGAGTAACTCCTACAGCTACGTCATCATCTTGTGTACAATACACGTTGAGTAACTCCTACAGCTACGTCATCATCTTGTGTACAATACACGTTGAGTAACTCCTACAGCTACGTCATCATCTTGTGTACAATACACGTTGAGTAACTCCTACAGCTACGTCATCATCTTGTGTACAATACACGTTGAGTAGCTCCTACAGCTACGTCATCATCTTGTATAAAACACACGTTGAGTAACTCCTACAGCTACATCATTATCTTGTCTACAATACACGTTGAGTAACTCCTACAGCTACGTCATCATCTTGTGTACAATACACGTTGAGTAACTCCTACAGCTACGTCATCATCTTGTGTACAATACACGTCGAGTAACTCCTACAGCTACGACATCATCTTCTGTACAATACACGTTGAGTAACTCCTACAGCTACGTCATCCAATTGCGTACAATACACGTTGAGTAACTCCTACAAATTCGTCATCATTTTCTTCATACCTTCACGTGTCATGCGCTCTCATATGATACATAGAAATCAGACGATTGTGACTTAAGGTTGCAAACAGTCGGCACACACATTATCACAATTTACCTTCTTAGCCATCGTCTCCAGGAAGATCTTGAAGACTTGTTTTCCTACATGCTCTACACACGTCCACATGCCTGCAAAGATGACATGATGTGACATGATGACAACTGCAATCAGCTGCATCTCTTACCGTTCTTGTCTTTCATGATAGTCTGATCCTCTAAATACTTGAAGATCCTGTGGAATGCTTTCGGGTCATTGGAATGTTTGACGCTGAAATGGAAGGTATTGAGGACTGAGAAGTCCGACGGATACTTCAAACTGGCATAACACGTACCACAGAGTTTCCATCCTGTACACAGCCATGAGGTAGGCGCATTGAATAGCATTCCAAGATTTGATCAACACCACAGCTTCAGGCCGATTCTCCAACAAGATGCACATGCGCTGCTTCAAATCATTGGCATCAGTCTGTCAATACATCAAGAAAGAGTCATAGGGAGAAAACACAGAAATATACAAACACTACAGAACATTTCATAAGCGATTAGATCACAGCATGAAAATACAAGTCTCGAGAAACAGCCACTGCAAAGTTTTCTCTCCAGTCCATATAGATCCATTATACAGGAACGAAGCTGAGCTTTGCTTACTTCTGACACGTTCGTAACGGCGTTTGCTCGATAGTACGTGTAAGCCTCCATGTGATCCATTACAGTCTACAACATGAGCGGAAGACTATCAAGAGATATCTATGTGAAATGTCCTGTATGAATATTCGAAGGGAGAAGTCCCAGTAGATACCCTGTGGAATACCAAACGACTATCAAGAGATATCTATGTGAAATGTCCTGTACGAAAATGCGAAGGGAGAAGTCTCAGTAGGTACCCTGTAGAATACCAGACGACTATCAAGAGATATCTATGTGAAATGTCCTGTACGAAAATGCGAAGGGAGAAGTCTCAGTAGGTACCCTGTAGAATACCAGACGACTATCAAGAGATATCTATGTGAAATGTCCTGTACGAAAATGCGAAGGGAGAAGTCCTAGTAGATACCCTGTGGAATATCAGACGACTATCAAGAGATATCTATGTGAAATGTCCTGTACGAAAATGCGAAGGGAGAAGTCCTAGTAGATACCCTGTGGAATATCAGACGACTATCAAGAGATATGTATGTAAAATGTCCTGTACGAAAATGCGAAGGGAGAAGTCCTAGTAGATACCCTGTGGAATATCAGACGACTATCAAGAGATATGTATGTAAAATGTCCTGTACGAAAATGCGAAGGGAGAAGTCCCAGTAGATACCCTGTGGAATATCAGACGACTATCAAGAGATATCTATGTGAAATGTCCTGTACGAAAATGCGAAGGGAGAAGTCCTAGTAGATACCCTGTGGAATATCAGACGACTATCAAGAGATATCTATGTGAAATGTCCTGTACGAAAATGCGAAGGGAGAAGTCTTAGTAGATACCCTGTGGAATATCAGACGACTATCAAGAGATATCTATGTGAAATGTCCTGTACGAAAATGCGAAGGGAGAAGTCCCAGTAGATACCCTGTGGAATATCAGACGACTATCAAGAGATATCTATGTGAAATGTCCTGTACGAAAATGCGAAGGGAGAAGTCCTAGTAGATACCCTGTGGAATACCAAACGACTATCAAGAGATATGTATGTAAAATGTCCTCTACGAAAATGCGAAGGGAGAAGTCCCAGTAGATACCAGGGTTTTGGAGCCGTGAAAGCTATACCACAGCTCCGAAACCCTGGTAGATACTCTGCGGAATACCTGAAGACTATTAAGAGATGTCCATAGCCTGAACGAGCATGATAAAAATGAGTTACTAGAAAAAAAGTCCCAGTTACTACCTTGTGGAATACCAAACGACTAGCATATTTACCAAACAGGTATATCTTGCCCGAGGGTGCAAACATATAAGAGAGAAGTTGAGACAGAAAGAAGATGGATGCTGAAAAGTAATTAGAAATGGAATCATAAGGAATAGGTAGGAATATTGCAGTTCAGGATGCGGCAGTTAAAACGCACTTGATCTGACCAAGTTTCATCTGCCGAAGATCAAGTAGAGAATATATTGTATATGAAGCTAATTAATGTGTACGTACGAATTTAAATCATTTTCAACAAGCCTCCTTAGTTGAAGATATCTGGGATTTTTAAGCACTTCAATTTATGGCAAACACGATTTATTCAGATTACGATAAACCTGAAGAAAGATAGGGCTTAGTCTATGAAGTAGCGTAATTGCCGATGAGGAAATATTCATAGAATTCGAAAGTTACTCTAAAGTTGATACCACAAGGAAAATGTCTTTGAGAAAGGAGGAAGCGTGACTATTGAGACTGCTACAAAGCTTCCAACTTCAGAGAAGAAAAACCTTTAGAGAAAGACCTAATGAGTTTCGCTGCACTGAAAAATATGAAAGTCAATAAATAAATCCATCAGTGGAGCACTTCAAAGAGCGAAATTACAACCCAGGCAACGCTATGGAGTATATGTGGATATAGAACGGTGATTTTTATCGAGTTCGCAAGAGCGAGTTTTATTCTTTAACAGACACTTGAGAATCACATGGAATCTGTACTTGAATCATGAAGGAATTTCAACTCACCGCGGTCACATTCTCGTGAGTGATGGCAGAGTTGTAAGCCAATTCTGAGCGAAGATGTTCTTTGGAGAGGAGCAGCGGAGATTTGGTTGCTATTTCGCATACACCTTGATACCAGGCTTCATTGACGGATCCTGTGAAGCAAAGATATTCAGTTACGCATCATTTCAGGACAATGCCTCTGAACCTCTTTCAATTACAGGGAATTTAATGAAAATGATTGGTTACACACCCAGGAGGTTCCATCAGCTTGGAGGCATTGACTGCAGTTCTTACCAACTCCGCCATTAGATCATAGACATCTAGATTGACTGCAGTTCTTACCAACTCGACAATTTGATCATAGACATCTAGATTGACTGCAGTTCTTACCAACTCCGCCATTAGATCATAGACATCTAGATTGACTGCAGTTCTTGCCAACTCGACAATTTGATCATAGACATCTAGATTGACTGCAGTTCTCACCAACTCCACCATTAGATCATAGACATCTAGATTGACTGCAGTTCTTACCAACTCGACAATTTGATCATAGACATCTAGATTGACTGCAGTTCTTACCAACTCGACAATTTGATCATAGACATCTAGATTGACTGCAGTTCTTACCAACTCCGCCATTTGATCATAGACATCTAGATTGACTGCAGTTCTTACCAACTCGACAATTTGATCATAGACATCTAGATTGACTGCAGTTCTTACCAACTCGACAATTTGATCATAGACATCTAGATTGACTGCAGTTCTTACCAACTCGACAATTTGATCATAGACATCTAGATTGACTGCAGTTGTCACCAACTCCACCATTAGATCATAGACATCTAGATTGACTGCAGTTCTTACCAACTACACCATTAGATCATAGACATCTAGATTGACTGCAGTTCTTACCAACTCGACAATTTGATCATAGACATCTAGATTGACTGCAGTTCTTACCAACTCCGCCATTAGATCATAGACATCTAGATTGACTGCAGTTCTTACCAACTCCGCCATTAGATCATAGACATCTAGATTGACTGCAGTTCTTACCAACTCCGCCATTAGATCATAGACATCTAGATTGACTGCAGTTCTTGCCAACTCCACCATTAGATCATAGACATCTAGATTGACTGCAGTTCTTACCAACTCGACAATTTGATCATAGACATCTAGATTGACTGCAGTTCTCACCAACTCCGCCATTAGATCATAGACATCTAGATTGACTGCAGTTCTTACCAACTCGACAATTTGATCATAGACATCTAGATTGACTGCAGTTCTTACCAACTCCGCCATTAGATCATAGACATCTAGATTGACTGCAGTTCTTACCAACTAGACAATTTGATCATAGACATCTAGATTGACTGCAGTTCTCACCAACTCCGCCATTAGATCATAGACATCTGGATTGACTGCAGTTCTTACCAACTCGACAATTTGATCATAGACATTTAGATTGACTGCAGTTCTCACCAACTCCGCCATTAGATCATAGACATCTGGATTGACTGCAGTTCTTGCCAACTCCGCCATTAGATCATAGACATCTAGATTGACTGCAGTTCTTGCCAACTCCGCCATTAGATCATAGACATCTAGATTGACTGCAGTTGTTACCAACTCCGCCATTAGATCATAGACATCTAGATTGACTGCAGTTCTTGCCAACTCGACAATTTGATCATAGACATCTAGATTGACTGCAGTTCTTACCAACTCCGCCATTAGATCATAGACATCTAGATTGACTGCAGTTCTTACCAACTCCACCATTAGATCATAGACATCTAGATTGACTGCAGTTCTTGCCAACTCGACAATTTGATCATAGACATCTACATTGACTGCAGTTCTTACCAACTCCGCCATTAGATCATAGACATCTGGATTGACTGCAGTTCTTACCAACTCGACAATTTGATCATAGACATCTAGATTGACTGCAGTTCTTGCCAACTCGACAATTTGATCATAGACATCTAGATTGACTGCAGTTCTCACCAACTCCGCCATTAGATCATAGACATCTGGATTGACTGCAGTTCTTGCCAACTCGACAATTTGATCATAGACATCTAGATTGACTGCAGTTCTCACCAACTCCGCCATTAAATCATAGACATCTAGATTGACTGTAGTTCTTACAAACTCGACAATTTGATCACAGACATCTAGATTGACTGCAGTTCTTACCAACTCCGCCATTAGATCATAGACATCTAGATTGACTGCAGTTCTTGCCAACTCCACCATTAGATCATAGACATCTAGATTGACTGCAGTTCTCACCAACTCCGCCATTAGATCATAGACATCTAGATTGACTGCAGTTCTTACCAACTCCGCCATTAGATCATAGACATCTAGATTGACTGCAGTTCTTACCAACTCCACCATTAGATCATAGACATCTTAAAATAATCAAGACTACAAAGCAAGATATATAAGAAACGTTGCAGAGTTGAAAGATATATTTCAAAGATACTACTTGTATTAAAATCAAAGTGCACATTAAAGCAAACCACCAGACTATTGAAGGATTTGTTGAATCTCGTCATTCTTGATCATCAGATGAAAATCGTTGTGCATTTAATCTGCATCAAAACGTTCGACTGATGAGGAAATCAATACAAAGACTGGTTAATTATCGCTTCAAATATCATTGATCATCATTCGAATCGTTGTGTCGCAGACTTCTAATCAATTGAGCGACTGTTGCATTCATAAACGTCGTGAGAAGACTTGATAAAGCAAATACACTGAATAAATTCATGCGCAAGCTGTCCTCAGCTGACTGGAGCAGTTCCTCAAGCTGAGGCCTGTCAGTGGTCATACCCTTCCTGTTGTTCTACCTCTGTTGCGTCAATCTGTTGATCAATCCGTGCGTCAAAGGGCGCACACCAATCATTTAATAACCTGATAAGGAAGACGATACCTTTGATAAAGAGGGCCCTTCCTGTTGTAGGAGTGTCACAGAGAACAAGTCACCGACTTCTCCTGTGCAGCTGAGAGGAGATGAATTCATTGACAACACGGATACTGAGTGGCAAGAGATATTCAAAGCTGCGTTGACATCTCTATGAAATAATGATGACGAGTCAACATTCTTGGTAAGTTTGCTGGAACCCAAAAGCTTTGATTGTCTTTTGATGCGAGTGCTTCCACGATACATTGCATTGCATTGCAAGGACGTGACATGACAACTGAGGGTGAACAGGAGAGTTGAATAGCCTGAGTGTGTCTCTTCGTTCTTGTTCACTCTCTCATGTTCACGATGCGTTTCTCCTTGACATATCCTTGGAAATGCCAGGTATCCCAGAAGCAGTCGAACTAAATATACAAACTGAGTTGAAGTTCCACATCTCATGCAGACTATTGTCATTATCGGAACGTATTTTGTTCCACGGATAGGAAGATTTTTTTCATTTGACTCATCAGAAGGTGTGTTCATTTCTGACAATCGGAACGATCTAAAAAGCCTCAACAGAAGCTTTGTCTGTCGGGAAAATGATATTGAGAACTTTAACTCTAATTACATTACGTTTTCAAAAATAGCGTTGATTAATTACTACTTTCAAGCAGCTATCCAAGCAGTAGTCTATGAAAGCCATCAAATACTCTCTACACGCTCTTGCAGATATATAGGAAGCGCTGACAGCTGCCAATCTCGTCTAGCAGTCGACAACGTGATCTGATGAGAGATTTGTCGTCAAACATCCGGTTATAAATGCCACAGTCAGCCCGCATTCGACTCCGTCAAATAAAAGGAAAAAAGTGAGGTGCACAATAAAAGACACTACCGTTAGTTTCGTTGGTCCGTTTAACTGTGAGTAGGCTGGTGTCTGCAATGGGCATGAGCGGATGAAGGGGAAATCTCCTGCTGAAAATATCTCTCAAACTTACCGATGTCGTTCTGGGCGAACCCCATCAGCACACAGTAAATCCAGAAGTCACGGAACAGCTTCTGCAGACGAGGTTTCGGCTCTGTGATAGGCGGCATTCGTTTCAGCAGCTGAAAGTAGATGGTAGGACTCTTGAATGCGATCAAGTTCAGTAAATCACATGAATGTGGCGACTTCATCAGTTGTAACATATTATGGCATCCAAGGGAGGTGCAGGACGATTGCGAGCCGACTTCAGTTTCGATGGACTGACTCCTCTGCCTACGACATAATGATTTCTCTTTCAAAATTTTGCCTCAGCGACACAGTGACTGAGTGATTGGCATCACGATCTTTTGGAACCTTCATATACTTTCAAATCTCACCAGGTTAGGGTTAGTATCCTCTATTGAGAACGGTTGTGCCCCCATACTTGAAGCTAGGACCTTCTGGACTTCCACACGACTATTTATCTTCAGTTTTCAATCAATTATTTATGGAAAACGTCAACAGGTAATCAAATATGATCGATTAATTTGTCCTCTTATTGGCCATGCATGAATTTCATATACTTGTACGCGTATGTAAAAGTTTTATTGACATTTGCGAGAGATGAGAACTCCCTGGTGATAGACTGTAAGCGTTCGGCCATACCTGGTGAATTAATATATGAAGTAAGGTTACTGCTAAGCGCCGACCCAGGTAAATGAAAACACGGAGTGTTCGGTACGTTTCGTGAGCCTTTTTCAACCGAAGTGAAATCAAACTGAGATGGTTAACATTGAACTCATTTACACTAATCCGTATGTTGACAAAAATCACTCGGATATTCAGACCGCCTGTTGGTTGCGTCACCGCAGGTGTTGTAGTGTCGCCCCTCCGATGCAGCCATTCATCAAATTTCTCTCTTGTTGAGCGATAAGAAGGGACTCGGCCGCCACTCTAGTGCGATAATTCCTTTCACTCATTACAATAGTCCAAGTGAAAGAGTCCTTGGTGATGAGAAAACTTCCTTAGCTTCGACCACGGATCGCTGGCCAGAGTAAATAATCTGAATTGAGGATATTACATGTTGTAAGCAGATAACACACCAAGTTACACATCCTTATATATTGTTTGTAAATGCTTTATGCCAACAAAAATAATTTTAATGATAATTTGAACCTGACTGCTTCAATCTCTAATAGATCGATGCTCCACAGGCATCTTCCAAGTACTCACCATTGCAATCACCGGAATAAGAACGCCCAGATGATGCGGGATATTGCTCTGAAAGACAATGAGATAAGTCAAGAAGCATGAAACTACAAGTTCCGTTGTTAGAAGGTTACTACAGACAAGCAGATGTGAGCGGAATCCTTTCAAGACTGTTGCACACATGAAAGTGATGGCACGGGAATGGAGCGCCTGGGGAGATGCTGCATGACATAGCTGACCAAATGAAGTGTCAACCAATACCACACACACACCCTTGCATGATAGTGATCACATCTCCCTTCACATAGAGCAGAGCGTCTGTATGGAAGGACGGCGCCTGTAATATGAGGACGGTGGGCGAGTATACACATGTACGAGCATGTGTGAGCAACAAACTCGCCTGTGATATGAGGACGGTGGGCGAGTATACACATGTACGAGCATGTGTGAGCAACAAACTCGCCTGTGATATGAGGACGGTGGGCGGGTATACACATGTACGAGCATGTGTGAGCAACAAACTCGCTTGTGATATGAGGACGGTGGGCGAGTATACACATGTACGAGCATGTGTGAGCAACAAACTCGACAGTGATATGAGGACGGTGGGCGAGTATACACATGTACGAGCATGTGTGAGCAACAAACTCGCCTGTGATATGAGGACGGTGGGCGAGTATACACATGTACGAGCATGTGTGAGCAACAAACTCGCCTGTGATATGAGGACGGTGGGCGAGTATACACATGTACGAGCATGTGTGAGCAACAAACTCGCCTGTGATATGAGGACGGTGGGCGAGTATACACATGTACGAGCATGTGTGAGCAACAAACTCGCCTGTGATATGAGGACGGTGGGCGAGTATACACATGTACGAGCATGTGTGAGCAACAAACTCGCCTGTGATATGAGGACGGTGGGCGAGTATACACATGTACGAGCATGTGTGAGCAACAAACTCGCCTGTGATATGAGGACGGTGGGCGAGTATACACATGTACGAGCATGTGTGAGCAACAAACTCGCCTGTGATATGAGGACGGTGGGCGAGTATACACATGTACGAGCATGTGTGAGCAACAAACTCGCCTGTGATATGAGGACGGTGGGCGAGTATACACATGTACGAGCATGTGTGAGCAACAAACTCGACAGTGATATGAGGACGGTGGGCGAGTATACACATGTACGAGCATGTGTGAGCAACAAACTCGCCTGTGATATGAGGACGGTGGGCGAGTATACACATGTACGAGCATGTGTGAGCAACAAACTCGCCTGTGATATGAGGACGGTGGGCGAGTATACACATGTACGAGCATGTGTGAGCAACAAACTCGCCTGTGATATGAGGACGGTGGGCGAGTATACACATGTACGAGCATGTGTGAGCAACAAACTGTATCTTGTGATATGAGGACGGTGGGCGAGTATACACATGTACGAGCATGTGTGAGCAACAAACTCGCCTGTGATATGAGGACGGAGGGCGAGTATACACATGTACGAGCATGTGTGAGCAACAAACTCGCCTGTGATATGAGGACGGAGGGCGAGTATACACATGTACGAGCATGTGTGAGCAACAAACTCGCCTGTGATATGAGGACGGTGGGCGAGTATACACATGTACGAGCATGTGTGAGCAACAAACTCGCCTGTGATATGAGGACGGTGGGCGAGTATACACATGTACGAGCATGTGTGAGCAACAAACTGTATCTTGTGATATGAGGACGGTGGGTGAGTATACACATGTACGAGCATGTGTGAGCAACAAACTGCATCTTGTGATATGAGGACGGTGGGCGAGTATACACATGTACGAGCATGTGTGAGCAACTAACTGTATCTTGGCCTCTGTACGGATTATTAACGTTACTTATTTCTAAGTGCGCACATGATTGATATCTACCTACCCCACAATCCTTGTATTTTCCTTCCTCTAAAGTCACTTTAAGATAATGTTCTTCAAAACTGGAAATCTTTGAAAATATGAAGAAGTCACATCCCGGAATATCGAAAGGAAGATTATCTTCCCTACACAATTTCTCGATGATAAATAAACGATAGCTTTCCAACGTTTGGTGTCCAGACTTCTGGGCGATGTTATTTCTGTTGCTTAGAACACATGGGAAACATCATAAACGACATGAGCTCATCTACATTTACACCGTGGAATCTGTGGGTAGCCGCGTCTGTGGAAGTCATCCAACGCTGAGAGGAGGTGTTCGCCCCTAGCTCCCACATCATATCAACAATTTGTGGTTAAAATGAAACATCAATTCATATCTTGACAGACATCTGACTGTTGAAGATGGCCTGTATCTCACATGTCTGTTACTTGTAAAGACAGAAGGTCTCACATTCAGAAGGAGAGTTTGAATCGTTATGAAACACCTCAGTCTACCAACACGGTTAAATCGGGCTTCAATCTCGGAAGATGTTTTAGTATGAGAAAAGGCAGGAGCAATCGTTAAGAGACACTCGCCATGCCGCCACCATCAACAGTAGATTTGCTTTTCCGACGTTTGATGTTCCCCGCGCTGTAACTCCGTCCACGATTGTCTACACTGTCTTCAGTGTTGTTGTTGATGACATCCTGTTCGAATACTCAACACTGAAAGCGAGAATATGAAGGAAAGGGAGAGGAGCTCACCTTCATCTCTGGCTTCGAAGGAGTTCTCCTTGCTTCTAAATCCAACTGAACAAACAGTTCCAGCAACCGAACCAAGTAATCCATCATGTGTTCTTCCCCCTCGATGTTGGCTGCGATTTTGATCAATGCTTTGATGACAGACTGTTTCAGAGGTCTGAAATACAAGCAGAACTCGATTCTTCATGTCTTCAATGCGTGTTCTCGCATGTGAAATGATACAGGAGGAAAGACGAATAGATGCAGTGCGACAAGATATCACCCTGCAGATCAGTAATCACTGAGAGAACAAACTCTCGCCCCGTGGACTATCTCCAAAGGTGCAAAATCATACGAGTACACGTTTGAATACCCTATCATTAAGCACACATGAGCATGGAAAGCCAAGAAAAACTCACTTGTATTGCGCTGAATATCTGGATTTGGTATTGTGAGAGGCCAACATTCCGCGGACACAGATATCGGTGAAGGTGCTCATGATTTGCTGATAAATGGACGGCTGCAAGAGCAGAGGACAGCATGTGGGTAAGGAGAGGAACTAGACAAATCGTGGAAGTTAACTCTACAGCAACCCGGTCGATGAGTGGGAGACACACAAAGAAAGAGTCGGTCATGTGAGAGATTAATTTTAAACGATGAGATGCGGCAGGCAGTGATCCAACGGTAGAATACATAAATGGGATCAACCTCGTGACACATCCTGGGATGGTGAGGCAGGATTTCTATCCACTGCACCGTCACGGAGACCAATGATGCTGACGGACGGTCTCCACCTCGTGACACATCCTGGGATGATGAGGCAGGACTTCTATCCACTGCACCGTCACGCAGACCTATGCTGCTGACGGACGGTGTACACCTCGTGACACATCCTGGGATGGTGAGGCAGGACTTCTATCCACTGCACCGTCACGGAGACCAATGATGCTGACGGACGGTCTCCTTCTCGTGACACATCCTGGGATGGTGAGGCAGGACTTCTATCCACTGCACCGTCACGGAGACCAATGATGCTCACAGACGGTCTCCACCTCGTGACACATCCTGGGATGGTGAGGCAGGATTTCTATCCACTGCACCGTCACGGAGACCAATGATGCTGACGGACGGTCTCCACCTCGTGACACATCCTGGGATGATGAGGCAGGACTTCTATCCACTGCACCGTCACGGAGACCAATGATGCTGACGGACGGTCTCCACCTCGTGACACATCCTGGGATGGTGAGGCAGGACTTCTATCCACTGCACCGTCACGGAGACCAATGCCGCTGACGGACGGTCTCCAACTCGTGACACATCCTGGGATGGTGAGGCAGGATTTCTATCCACTGCACCGTCACGGAGACCAATGATGCTGACGGACGGTCTCCACCTCGTGACACATCCTGGGATGATGAGGCAGGACTTCTATCCACTGCACCGTCACGGAGACCAATGATGCTGACGGACGGTCTCCACCTCGTGACACATCCTGGGATGGTGAGGCAGGACTTCTATCCACTGCGCCGTCACGGAGACCTATGCCGCTGACGGACGGTCTCCACCTCGTGACACATCCTGGGATGGTGAGGCAGGACTTCTATCCACTGCACCGTCACGGAGACCAATGATGCTGACGGACGGTCTCCACCTCGTGACACATCCTGGGATGGTGAGGCAGGACTTCTATCCACTGCACCGTCACAGAGACCAATGATGCTGACGGACGGTCTCCACCTCGTGACACATCCTGGGATGGTGAGGCAGGACTTCTATCCACTGCACCGTCACGGAGACCAATGATGCTGACGGACGGTGTCCACCTCGTGACACATCCTGGGATGGTGAGGCAGGACTTCTATCCACTGCACCGTCACGGAGACCAATGATGCTGACGGACGGTGTCCACCTCGTGACACATCCTGGGATGGTGAGGCAGGACTTCCATCCACTGCACCGTCACGGAGACCAATGATACTGACGGACGGTCTCCACCTCGTGACACATCCTGGGATGGTGAGGCAGGACTTCTATCCACTGCGCCGTCACGGAGACCTATGCCGCTGACGGACGGTGTCCACCTCGTGACACATCCTGGGATGGTGAGGTAGGACTTCTATCCACTGCACCGTCACAGAGACCAATGATGCTGACGGACGGTCTCCACCTCGTGACACATCCTGGGATGGTGAGGCAGGACTTCCATCCACTGCACCGTCACGGAGACCAATGATGCTGACGGACGGTCTACACCTCGTGACACATCCTGGGATGGTGAGGCAGGACTTCTATCCACTGCACCGTCACGGACCGGACCAATGTTGCTGACGGACGGTCTCCGCCTCGTGACACATCCTGGGATGGTGAGGCAGGACTTCTATCCACTGCACCGTCACAGAGACCAATGATGCTGACGGACGGTCTACACCTCGTGACATATCCTGGGATGGTGAGGCAGGACTTCTATCCACTGCACCGTCACGGAGACCAATGATGCTGACGGACGGTCTCCACCTCGTGACACATCCTGGGATGGTGAGGCAGGACTTCTATCCACTGCACCGTCACGGAGACCAATGGTGCTGACGGACGGTGTCCACCTCGTGACACATCCTGGGATGGTGAGGCAGGACTTCTATCCACTGCATCGTCACGGAGACCAATGATGATCACGGACGGTCTCCACCTCGTGACACATCCTGGGATGGTGAGGCAGGACTTCTATCCACTGCACCGTCACGGAGACCAATGGTGCTGACGGACGGTCTACACCTCGTGACACATCCTGGGATGGTGAGGCAGGACTTCTATCCACTGCACCGTCACGGAGACCAATGATGCTGACGACGGTCTCCAACTCGTGACACATCCTGGGATGGTGAGGCAGGACTTCCATCCACTGCACCGTCACGGAGACCAATGATGCTGACGGACGGTCTCCACCTCGTGACACATCCTGGGATGGTGAGGCAGGATTTGTATCCACTGCACCGTCACGGAGACCAATGGCGCTGACAGACGGTCTCCACCTCGTGACACATCCTGGGATGGTGAGGCAGGACTTCTATCCACTGCGCCGTCACGGAGACCTATGCCGCTGACGGACGGTCTCCACCTCGTGACACATCCTGGGATGGTGAGGCAGGACTTCTATCCACTGCACCGTCACGGAGACCAATGATGCTGACGGACGGTGTCCACCTCGTGACACATCCTGGGATGGTGAGGCAGGACTTCTATCCACTGCAACGTCACAGAGACCAATGATGCTGACGGTCGGTCTCCACCTCGTGACACATCCTGGGATGGTGAGTCAGGACTTCTATCCACTGCACCGTCACGGAGACCAATGATGCTGACGGACGGTGTCCACCTCGTGACACATCCTGGGATGGTGAGGCAGGACTTCTATCCACTGCACCGTCACGGAGACCAATGATGCTGACGGACGGTGTCCACCTCGTGACACATCCTGGGATGGTGAGGCAGGACTTCCATCCACTGCACCGTCACAGAGACCAATGATGATCACGGACGGTCTCCACCTCGTGACACATCCTGGGATGGTGAGGCAGGACTTCTATCCACTGCACCGTCACGGAGACCAATGATACTGACGGACGGTCTCCACCTCGTGACACATCCTGGGATGGTGAGGCAGGACTTCTATCCACTGCGCCGTCACGGAGACCTATGCCGCTGACGGACGGTGTCCACCTCGTGACACATCCTGGGATGGTGAGGTAGACTTCGATCCACTGCACCGTCACAGAGACCAATGATGCTGACGGACGGTCTCCACCTCGTGACACATCCTGGGATGGTGAGGCAGGACTTCCATCCACTGCACCGTCACGGAGACCAATGATGCTGACGGACGGTCTACACCTCGTGACACATCCTGGGATGGTGAGGCAGGACTTCTATCCACTGCACCGTCACGGAGACCAATGGTGCTGACGGACGGTCTCCGCCTCGTGACACATCCTGGGATGGTGAGGCAGGACTTCTATCCACTGCACCGTCACAGAGACCAATGATGCTGACGGACGGTCTACACCTCGTGACATATCCTGGGATGGTGAGGCAGGACTTCTATCCACTGCACCGTCACGGAGACCAATGATGCTGACGGACGGTCTCCACCTCGTGACACATCCTGGGATGGTGAGGCAGGACTTCTATCCACTGCACCGTCACGGAGACCAATGGTGCTGACGGACGGTGTCCACCTCGTGACACATCCTGGGATGGTGAGGCAGGACTTCTATCCACTGCATCGTCACGGAGACCAATGATGATCACGGACGGTCTCCACCTCGTGACACATCCTGGGATGGTGAGGCAGGACTTCTATCCACTGCACCGTCACGGAGACCAATGGTGCTGACGGACGGTCTACACCTCGTGACACATCCTGGGATGGTGAGGCAGGACTTCTATCCACTGCACCGTCACGGAGACCAATGATACTGACGAACGGTCTCCACCTCGTGACACATCCTGGGATGATGAGGCAGGACTTCTATCCACTGCACCGTCACGGAGACCAATGATGCTGACGGACGGTCTCCACCTCGTGACACATCCTGGGATGGTGAGGCAGGACTTCCATCCACTGCACCGTCACGGAGACCAATGATGCTGACGGACGGTCTCCACCTCGTGACACATCCTGGGATGATGAGGCAGGACTTCTATCCACTGCACCGTCACGGAGACCAATGATGCTGACGGACGGTGTCCACCTCGTGACACATCCTGGGATGGTGAGGCAGGACTTCTATCCACTGCACCGTCACGGAGACCAATGCTGCTGACGGACGGTCTCCACCTCGTGACACATCCTGGGATGATGAGGCAGGACTTCTATCCACTGCACCGTCACAGAGACCAATGATGCTGACGGACGGTCTCCACCTCGTGACACATCCTGGGATGGTGAGGCAGGACTTCTATCCACTGCACCGTCACGGAGACCAATGATGCTGACGGACGGTCTACACCTCGTGACACATCCTGGGATGGTGAGGCAGGACTTCTATCCACTGCACCGTCACGGAGACCAATGATACTGACGGACGGTCTCCACCTCGTGACACATCCTGGGATGGAGAGGCAAGGCTTCTATCCACTGCACCGTCACGGAGACCAATGATGATGACGGACGGTCTCCACCTCGTGACACATCCTGGGATGGTGAGGCAGGACTTCTATCCACTGCACCGTCACGGAGACCAATGATGCTGACTGACGGTCTCCGCCTCCTGACACATCCTGGGATGGTGAGGCAGGACTTCTATCCACTGCACCGTCACAGAGACCAATGATGCTGACGGACGGTCTCCACCTCGTGACACATCCTGGGATGGTGAGGCAGGACTTCCATCCACTGCACCGTCACGGAGACCAATGATGCTGACGGACGGTCTCCACCTCGTGACACATCCTGGGATGGTGAGGCAGGATTTGTATCCACTGCACCGTCACGGAGACCTATGGTGCTGACGGACGGTCTCCACCTCGTGACACATCCTGGGATGGTGAGGTAGGACTTATATCCACTGCACCGTCACGGAGAACAATGGTGCTGACGGACGGTGTCCATCTCGTGACACATCCTGGGATGGTGAGGCAGGACTTCTATCCACTGCACCGTCACGGAGACCAATGATGCTGACGGACGGTCTACACCTCGTGACACATCCTGGGATGGTGAGGCAGGACTTCTATCCACTGCGCCGTCACAGAGACCAAAGATGCTGACGGACGGTCTCCACCTCGTGGCACATCCTGGGATGGTGAGGCAGGACTTCTATCCACTGCGCCGTCACGGAGACCAATGATGCTCACGGACGGTCTCCACCTCGTGACACATCCTGGGATGGTGAGGCAGGACTTCTATCCACTGCACCGTCACGGAGACCTATGGTGCTGACGGACGGTCTCCACCTCGTGACACATCCGCAGAGGAACCCATTAATGTGCTAACCGCTACCTCACTGCCTGTTCTTCCTCGCACATTTTTTTAGTGACTTGATTTATCTCAGCGTATGATTAGGAAGTGAGCTACACACATCAGTTTTATTAAAAACAGCAAAACAGATTGCGTGCCTCCACAGTGCTGTCAGGAGTTAAAGATTGAAACTCACTTGAGGGGGCGCCGACATTTCCTCCTATGTCAAAATAACTTCACATCAGCAAATAGTCAACAAACACATGAGCAAGAAAATCTCGACAAACCAACAACTGTCTTAAATGATCTGATTTTTTCCTTTTAATGCATGTCCTGTTGGATGTAGGTCTAGAAAAGGTTCACAACAGTTCGTGATAGCGATGGACCTACATTGCACTGCGTTTATTACAGCAACAATTCAACCCAATGCTGTTCATTATTGTCTGTATAAAATTATCTTGGTTCTGGGACCAAAGTCGTCTAGAGCCGATCCTCGATTTCTGGGAAAACTGTATTTAAGAACTCAAAGTGAAGTGCATAAGCACAAACTGATAATGTAAAATATACTATAATATGGAAAATATAATACTATGAATACTATAATAATAATAAACTCCACAGAATCTGATCAGATCATAGAAATAAATTGTTTATCTGAAGTTCGCTAGAATGGAAATTGACTCAAGGTCGCGGCACATCCGAGGGAACTAAGTTGGGGCATGAAGAACCAATGAAAAGCTTCGATTTACACATGTGACTGATTCTAACCCAATGATACAGACGTTGGCAGGTGCATCTAAGTGAAAATGCGCGCGATTTATGTGCCGCTATTGTGCATTGCATGAAGCTTTATTTCCATTCTAGAGGTTTTATTGTTGTCAATTTCTATGGGTCAGATAGTCATTGATCTGCGGTGGATTCTGAGTATATATTGCGCTGCTAAATGGAAGATCTGTTAGTAGATTCATACAGAGAACATGGAGCACCTGACAATGATATGATGACAGCTATGTTTTGAGGGCGTCAATGGCAAATTAGAGGGCCGCGTTAGCGGCCCGACAATTTGCCATTGACAGCCCGAAAAATGTAGATGTCATAATCATTGTATGCCATGTTGCGAAATATTTCTATGGTTTCATTTCCAGGCCATGAATTTTCCGGGCCGTTAATGAATTTCTGGGCATTATCAAAGATATCAGTCTTATATACATGGTATACAATGTATGGCCATGGAATCGCGGAATAGATGTGCATTATCCAACTGACTTCATGACGATCAATGTAAAAACACCTAAAGGCTGCACCTCGTCTGCGGCTTGGAGAATGCATAGCTTTTGATAATCGTAGATATCTATTCCCGGAAATCAGTTGGATAATAAATTAATTTCGTGTTCGGATTAATAATTAATTCACGTTTCACAATATTATCCAGAGCATGAATGATCTCTTCATAGGCATGCTGTGGATATAAATGTGTGGTATTCATTTTAGATTGTAAATTAATGATTTTCACACATGTACACCCAAACTTCACTGAGATTTCTACAAACTCTGACAATACATTGATTGAAATTGGATATGTTCCATGAAGTTCATCGCTGTTCGTATCAGCAGCTGTGTCCAATGTTTCTGATTTTCGGTCAGACGTTCATCAGTATTTACCCTACGATCATCACAAATCAACAGAGATGAGAACGAACATGCTACTGGATATGTATCACTGAATGTCGGTCACACGATGAACGGAATTGAATGAAAGAGCTGATTCCCACCTTCATCTTCTATAATTACCAAAATATCGCGATTTCAGCTATGGCAACTATTCGTCTTCAGAAACTGATGTTCGAATGAATTTTGAAAAAAGAACAAGGGAAGTGACGTTGCTAAAACTTCCTGCTCCTTGTTCTCAAGAGTCCAAACACAAGTAACTGAAAACAGTCAGATTCAGTGAAAAATAGCCTATTGTGACGACTCACATCTCAAACGCTGTGGAATCAATCTCCTAGTCTACATGTTTCGATGATCAATACATGAACTGACTTAAATCAAAGCATTCATTTCCAACTTCCTCCTCCTGCTTGTTTCACTTACACAGCCGGCGATGATGAGCAGGCCCATCTGATCGATCATAGTTTCTCTGACAAAGAGGGGAACA
This sequence comes from Prostheceraeus crozeri, assembly GCA_907163375.1. Taxonomy (NCBI): domain Eukaryota; kingdom Metazoa; phylum Platyhelminthes; order Polycladida; family Euryleptidae; genus Prostheceraeus; species Prostheceraeus crozeri. The sequence continues at coordinate 667,462 of CAJQUW010006069.1, read as the reverse complement.
GGATCGAGCTGCAGGAATTGTTGGAAGATCTGCAGAATGGCATCTTGTGTGCGCGGTACATGACGGAGTTCTGCTCCAGTTCGTCCAAGGGCCAGCACTGTGTTGATGTACATCAGGTTGGTGTCCCTGAAACATTGAAGAAAATAGATGCAAGGAAGTTCTACAATCTCTCTTCAGACAGACAAATCATCCATCATACATGAATGTGCACCTTGTTAGACTGCGAGTAATACAACCTGGGAAGCTCACCGCACTAAGCTTCCCCTACATTGGTTAATGAGGCCTGAGAACGATAATTTCGTGTACTGCATGGCTGTACGTTAATCCAGAGTTTTGAAGGACTTTCACCAGTCGTAGTGCATAATTAGTTATTCTAGATCAGATCTTAACGAACAAATTGAATTGATCACCTTTGGCCATCCTTACAATCTTTCATTAATTACTAATCAAAGTAAACATTGACTGAAATAGTGCGTTCCAAATCTCTGGAACTCTGTACCGCTCAACAAAAGGATACATTATTCCGATTGGATGAATTCTGAGTTAGTCGCCTGTGATCGTGATGTTGATTATTTATTGTGACCTCCCGGGAATACATGACTATTAAAATTCGTTTCCAAAATAATCATCATCCTCACTACACCAACATGGAATTAGCTAATGAAATGGATTACACTACACGGGAAAAGACTTGAAATATAAGACTCGACGGATAAGAAGGTTCGACTCGACGGGCCTACAGAACACTTTGAAGACGCTGAACAATGTCAACAACTTGTAGTAGTTAAGGAAAATTCGGCCGGTCTCCGGTATGTACCCTTGCAATCATACGTCAGCCCTTTTCTTCCTACGGCAGTAAAATATGAAGTTCTGGTTGGATTACCTGTCACTTTCCACCGCATTGAAGAACCGACGAGATAGCTGGGCCAGGAAGGTATCGATGTAACTTTTGTCCACGTTGAGGACCCTGTAACGATGAAGATGGAGGTGACCTGTCCTCTCAGGGACTCACAACCCTTCTTACCTGCACAGACAGTGGATAGCAGTCCTTCGAATCCGCTCAAACACCCTTTCCATCTTCCTCTCCGACGCCGCTCTCTTCTTGGACGCCTGTAACCCCGCCATCCCTCCTCCCACGCCCCCTGCGCCGGAGTCGAAGTCGCTGACGGTGATCCGAAGACCTCGCAGAGGCCCAGGCTCGCTGGCGTCTCCCGCACGTTCACTACGACTCGACAGCACGGCCTTGTTGAGCTTGCTGAGGACGGGAGATGGCATGAGCAGGAAGTCGGACAGGTTGTCCATGGCCATCTTGGCGATATGAGGGAATCGTTCTGTCAGACGGGCCAAGCAGTCGAGCACCAGAATGAGCAGATTGGCATTCGCGGAGAGATGTCGGCGAGTCTCTGTAGCTGTTGCACGTTCCAATAACCGGTTGATGAGACTTTCAGCGTCTGCAGAGGAAAGTTGGCAAAGGACGGTGACAGCAAGGTTACAGGGAGTCAAGGAATAGGAAGAGCTACCTCTCACCTCTCATATCTGTGACCGACAGAGTTAGGACCTGTAAACTCGCTCCCAGAGTCCGCGCTGTCAAAGCGAACGTGTCCACTTCTCCACCTGCCTTTCCTCCTGTGCGGCGGATGACTCCGGCCGCTGCTGTGGACGCCGCCACGTTCGCCGCAGTGGAGAGGACATGAGTAGTTGAGGTTTTCCAACGACGATGATCGCTGGAAGTGAGCTCTGATTCACATGTCTCACATACTGCGCGCATTGTGGTCTTCAGTTCAGCCGTCACCTTCTCTGGAACATCTGGAACAGGCGTGAGAGACGTTCATTACACAGAATATCATCTGCATGTCACTATCGGAGGGATACATACGTGAGACACAAGTCACACAAGATTAGTGATAAACTGCGCATTATCTACATGATCAATCTCTTCCCACGCCTTATCCATTGTGCTTCATTAGGAGTCGACCTCACCACCTTGCATCGTGAGAGCACTTTGGACACTGTGCAAGTAGAATTGAATTTAAAGAAAAATATTGTCGTTTGCTGGAGATATTGGAATCATCAACAAACACATGACTGTAAAGAAATGTCACTTGTGATGTTGAGCATTTCATTTCGCACCTACCATCCACGGCGGTCTCACAACAAACATTCCTTTTGATATGATGGCGTCAAATTACAATTAGACAGTCGTGTGAAGACCGCATTGTGATGTTCACTTGGACAGAAATGTCAGATAAAAGAACACGTGGACTATAACAACAATGAAAACTGATGCCTGACACACTGGTACAATGAGACACAGACTAGTCAGCAAGACGACTGACTGCCTATCATATCAGGCATTTGAAAATCTTTCACTTCTCGGAGTGATGGATTTGCTACCATTTTCATAGAATTCTGTCTCGCCTATTCTATTGGGGCGGGGGGGGGGGGGGGCGAAGGAGTGGGGTCTAGTTTGGCGGGGGGGCGTGCTGTGGGGGGGCGCTCTGTTGTCAATAATGTAGGCCTATTCATTACAGAGGTTCATCATCTGGTGCTTTTGTTTCTTGAAACTCCCTCCATCTTATCAAATTAAGGAAGCAAACTAATGAATATCGTAAATTATGTTATCAAAACATCCCATTCAATTTTGATTTGAGCCTCTACATAGATAATGCATACTGCAGATCTTTCTATGCGCATAGATGTCAATGTTTGGGATCTCTATGACTTATGCCATAAATGATCCGTAGATGTCTATGAATGATCTATGTCATAGAAAAGTAATACATTGATATGCGATGATCAATTTTTCAAACAAATGAACGCATTATCAGAATCGACCATAGAATTCTGCCAATGAGATGTCGATGAAGCGAACGCTTTTCTAAAGATATCTTGTCGAACAAAGAGATCCATATGTATATATTTAGAATGAAAATCAATCATTACAAAGAAATTTCAAGTAGTAATTGCTTGCAACTAAATGCTTTCAGAAAACAATGTAATTCATTTTATATGTCAGTAACGTATCTAAAAACGCATCGATATGAAAGCCTAAAATACGGTTGTATGAAATTTACCTACTATTGAGTGGATTTAGGCATATAAAAATGAGGAGAGACACTTTCATATATCTCAACATTTTATGGTGGGACAAACATGTGTTTTATCAAACCTGATTATTTCATGCAATTACCTGCTCTGTAGCGCACCGTATCGCGGAAAGAAGATGAGAAAGGCCAGGGTGATGGCTTGACTGCAATTGACTATATGGAAATGAATGCACCATTCGTCGCTGAAATGAAAACGGCAGTCTGATGAAAAGTTTCGAAGACAATTCATTCTTCTGGTTCTCCAAATTCGAGAACGAAATAAAAATGAGAAAATCCATTCCGTTTTGATACAGACACAGAGAGTTTGAGAGTGAAGGGTTTCCTGACAAAACTACAAAACAAAAGATGTGAACATCAGAAGAAAACATCAGCAAGTTTTGAGAGAATTTTTCAACATTCTCTGTGTTAGGACGCACATGAGGTGTTAATGTTTTGTATAGAATCAACGACGGGTTTCATTATCAGTCAGATGTTAATTTTGATCGGAGGAGGAATTAGTCTTCGACTGAGCAAATGAATAAAGGTGTTAATCAACAATTTTGAATAGAGGTAGACACAAATGAGACAAATTCCGGTTAATCGACGAATAATTTATTAGGACACGATATTTCACGCACAACCTGTGCGCATCGTCAGGTGAATGAAATGTTCAGCCAGTTTCAGGAGATGAATCAATACAATGTGTGACGTCAGCGAGAACATAGAAATACATCAATGAATGAACTGAAGGACAAACATGGCATTTTAAAAACAATACTACACTAACAATGGCCTAAAAGCAAGAAAGTCAAAAGGCAAAGTACATTTGAAGTACATAAGTTGAAGCAAAGTAGTAAATAATTAGAAAAATCAGAAAAAATGTTCGGTATGGAAAGTTCACAACGACAAACACAATCAACACGTTTTGAGTGCCATGCTTCTAAAAATGTACGTTACTTGTAGTTCGACTCATTCTCAGTTTTTTCTGAGGACTGCCAGTCAATGCGGTGATTTTCATTAATTGAATGTTCTGCTATTGCAGACTTGTCAGCTTTTAGATGTTGAGAATAATTTGTTGTGTAACGGTTATCCTGAGACTTTTGTTGATTCGAATACTTTTCCATGTCATAGTAGAATTGATGAAAATTCTGAATGTAAAAGAGTTTGTATTCCTTATGTTAGACAAGCCTCTGAGATAATTCCCAATCTTCTTCGTCGTTATAACATTGCTGTGTATCATAAACCAGTGTGCAAGAAAAAGGGCATTTTGAAACTCGCTAAGGATGAAGGAGAACCGACTTCAACTGGAGGAGTTGTTTACTGCAGTGCTGACTGCGGTAATTCTTGCATTGGGCAGACAGGGAATGGTTTGGGAACGCGTGTCAATCAACACAAATCAGCCCTTCGCTTAATGTAGCGTGACAAGTCTGCAATAGCTGAACATTCAACTAATGAAAATCACCGCATTGACTGGCAGTCCTCAGAAATAATTGAGAATGAGTCGAACTACAAGAAACGTACATTTTTAGAAGCATGGCGCTCAAAACGTGTTGATTGTGTTGATCGTTGTGAACTTTCCATACCGAACATTTTTTCTGATTTTTCTAATTATTTACTACTTTGCTTCAACTTATGTACATCAAATGTACTTTGCCTTTTGACTTTCTTGCTTCTAGGCCATTGTTAGTGTAGCATTGTTTTTAAAATGCCATGTTTGTCCTTCAGTCCATTCATTGATGTATTTCTATGTTCTCGCTGACGTCACACACTGTATTGATTCATCTCCTGAAACTGGTTGAACATTTCATTCACCTGACGATGTGCACAGGTTGTGCGTGAAATATCGTGCTCCTTTAATAAATTATTCGTAACCGGAATTTTCACATAACTTTTACGACGTACCTAACAATGTTGAAGTAGACACAAAGTTTCTCATCATCTGCGATGGCAGCGAAGGAGTACTTTAACACATGAGATGCTCAAGGTATCAGTTTAACAACCAGGACTTGCAGCAGAGAGATTTGTCAGAGTATTAGCAAATGAGCTGGTTACGAACTATTTTAGCGTTTTATTGAAGCTATCGTATGTACTCACATGACTTTTGAACAAACAAAAAGACGCCTTTGCCTTGAATGAAGAGACAATAGACATTGATGAAATTACCAACCGTTTCATGGGAAGTTATCAGGGTGTTGATGGAGGGAAGACAGGTGAGGCTGAGAAATCATCGCAGTCATTAATAATCTGATATCAGGATAAGTGAACTGCAGATTCGCAGATTTTATGTGTAGCAGTAAATGTGTTAGAATCAAAATCGAATCAATACAGAATGAAGCTACAAAAATGTAATTTGACAAGACTGAAGTTATCATGCTGAAAAACATACAGATTCTTAAAACGGGAACAAATAAGAGGAATGAAGGATGATAGTCTCGCAGTCTTTAATTTTAAGGAACACAAAATTTCCAGCTATATGTTAAAGTCGAGTTTTCGAAGTAAGTATAAACGAGAAGAACATGATTTCAACAACATATGACAGTGACGGTTCCATTTCAAATTACAATTCCATTCAACACCGAGGAACTTCGTTACATGATGATCGCACGAATATCCAGGAAAAAGACAGAAATAATTATTTTTTCCCAATGATAATCACTATTTACATTTTGTTACTATTTAAGGTGATATCATGACTTTCCCATCCATTCATTGACACGCAGAGTACCATCGTCGATGGTTGGAAGTCAGAATTCTCCTTCTCCATAGAATACAAAAATACAATATCATCAGTGGAACTTAGATAAGGCCAAAATATTGTCTTTGAAACAGGTTCCAAAGCACCTAAGAAAGCTGGCAAACAGCTTGGGTCCCAAAACGGAGCCCAGAGGAACCCCTGAGAACATTGAAAAGATCATCACTTGTAGCAGCCATTATGACGACATTTACATGTCGGATAAGGAATGGCGAAGTTCTGGTGAAAGAGATTAGACTGATACTTGGAAATCAAAATGGTCTGAATATAGCTACGTTCTGCAAACAGTCACCTTCTATAACGTTCGTAGAATTTCTTTCAGTAGCCGACAACAACTAGAAAAGAAACTTGACCATCATGACTCGAACTTTTTCACTGTTGACGGAAAATTGATTCTAAAGTGCAACAATTCAGAGAGAAAAACGAAATAATATAACCACCACAATTTCAGCATATCTTCTCCCATGCCAAAGAAACTGTGCTGTCTCAAGTTGAAAACCACCCAATAGGTGGTACAAAGAGGGATGTCGTGGCCCTTTCAGTAGTTGAGACCACTGAAGGAAATACATCACCCTCTCAACATGTCCGGAGTAGAATTTCATCTTTCCGTCACTTGTTTTTCCTGAGCAAGATACATCTACAGAAAATCCTCCTTCCTCTTATCAAATTTACGATGCTCATGAACCAACTGAACATCACAAATCATGATGCTCAGTCTAAGATGACTGAATACTCTTGTAACTAAGGTTTATAACAACAGCAGCACCATTCGCAGGCGCGATCTTTCCCTTCAATCTTTTGTTCACACTGATTGTTCGCTTGCCTTGCTTATACCTCCGGTCAAATGCAACTGTTCATGATCACAGTCATGGTTGCACCGGAGAGTGATTTTGTTAATCAGTACCGCACAGCTGTTCTGTCAACAGTTGTCTTGTTTTGGTGTGAAATTGAGGTATGTCAAGACGCCAGCAATACAATATCACTTCCAGAATGATATGAACTGCTCTCTATCTCACGTAAATGTGATATTTGATCCCTCGTAAAAATGATCCTTCATTTTTGAAGTAAATCGTTTATGTTGATTTATTAGATAATTAAAAGTTCCACAACCCACTGCGCGGCGACATTTGAAAATATAAATGAAAGTACATTACGAGAGGTTTAATACGAGACGATTATTCTACACATAGAAGATAGTGGGGAATGGGAGATCATACATCCCTAACTTTGCATTGACCCCGATATCCACTCGCATAGCCTAAGATGTTCTTGAGACACATCCCTTGCAGACAACGGTGTATCTCCGTTGCATTTCACAGAGCGCGCATTGCTTTGCTTCACACCTCGAAGCGCGAGATGGTGACTATCTGACAATATCACAAGATGACGCTAAGCCAAAACCTTTCTCATCAATGATGTGTCGTGAACTTGCTGCATAGAATCATCATCCATAGCAGCCATCTACCTCACTCAACCATCACCAGAAGCCGAATCATCACTTCCGTACAATTAAAGTGTGTTCAGGCATCCGAGTGTGAAATCAGCCTGTCTCAATAGGACATCAATTTAAAACACTTCTACCGACATTATATCTCCATGAGTGATTCTAACATCAACACAAACGAATAGAAAGTGCACACAAGCTGTGATAACCGACAATTGTGTTGATATGCAAATGACGTGCATGTACGTCATCGTGCGCTTCATTTTGACGTACATAAGCGTCATAGGAGTCAAAAAGCTGATCACAGTCATGCAACTTGTTACTCATGTCAGTATTTATAGATCATTTCCCATCTTCATCGTTTAAATCAACCAATTGTCGTCTCAGGTATTTCCAGCATATTGGGTAAATATTTACGTCAGTCGTATGTATGACAAATTCTGAATTTATGGGTTTTTAATGAAATGAAACTACGACGATTACTCTGTTATCGAGAATGTACTTTACTCAGCATGTCTAGTATAGAATTGAATACGAACAGCATTTCTAAGATCCGTCCGATTCTAGACACGCGAAAATGTTTCACAAACCGGTCTGTAGTCCGCAATGGTCACATCCAATATCCAAATGTACCATAGCGATGAAATGACATTAAGATCATGTCGCTGAAGCGCTATGGTACATTTGGTATGTCCCATAGCTGTAAACAATCTATGATAGATAGCAACAGATATCACACTTGCATCAACAAAATGATTATGATGACCTTTGCATTGATATTTTTACAATGGATATCCATGTTTTGACAATCACTGTCTTCTAGTCATAGAAATGGAACTACACACATGGAGCGCATAGATATACGAATGATACGAATTCTAAGTTAGTAATGGAAAGAGAGATGCACCAAAGTGAGGTACAAAAAGTAATATTGCATACCTACATAGACATATTTCTACAGACACAGTATGCATTTGGCTATCTTGAGGCAACGATATCATAACGACATCATAGATATTCTTAGATCATGCAAATGTCACTTATCGGAGATACATTAGGAATATAGACAGGCTATGGGACATCTCTGGACTAATCATGACTACACTTTGTCACGTCTCCCCACTGCTCATTCATCCACTGTGTATGAGATGTTTGTGTACAAAATTCATCCATCTACGCTGGTGTGAAGTTGACGATTGGTCAATGTAAACGATTTCTAAAATTCTTGGTCATTTCGGCATAAAGTTCATTGAGTGTCACGGAGCTCTCGATGGGAGCCGCATTCGAATACATGCAAAATGAATTCTGAGTCAGTCAAACTCAATGAACGCAAAATGAGATCTCAACCGGCTACAACTAAAACAAAAACATCAACACTACTTCATCGCTGTTGTCGGCGAAAATGTCCTGTAAAGGAGCGGCAGGCAGTTAAACACGTGGAAGGAAGGCCGGACACAATACTTACACTCCAGTAATCATACGCTGCTGTATCCAACGCTTCCATGAAGTCCGAATTGTGGATCTTCTTGAACTGCAAGAGAGAAGATCATGTTGAGGAAGATTTCAGATATCACAGATTCTTACCCTCACAAACGGACGAGAGAGGCGCATGTATAGCTATTGCTCAACATATGTTGCAAACTGACATTCTTATGCTTTGCTATTGTTACTTTTCGCTTTTGTGCATTTTCATCTGTACAAGTTTTAATCATTTTCTTTGCACAAGTCGGCACATTTTTGCCACTATTTTTCTCATTTTTGCACAATCCACTCGTGGGAATCTCAATGATCAATATAATGAATTATATCAGTCTGTGCGCGACCAAGCTATTGATGCTAACTAATCATTAACACAGATTGAGCAAAGTTTAGCACTTAGTCAGACAAGAAATTCCACTTAAAAGTTAATTACAAAACTAGTAAAAATTTATTATTGACACACTCGGACACATACAACCTTAACAGACGCTAGAAAAACCGGATCATGAATCTTAGCACTGTATTTATACCACCTATAAATCCCATCAACGTCGACTCTGACTCACCACACGGAGAATATTGAGAACATGTTCCTCGCTGAATTGAAGCATTGCCACAGGCCTGTGTTCTTCACTCTCTTCGTCATTGCTGAGAACGACTTTCTCTTCATCTTCTGTCTCGTCTTCACCGAACACAGAACAGACGTCTCTTGTGACCCTCTGGAACAGTGTACACCCGGAATGAGTGCGCAGAACATCAGACGCTGCACGATTCACTGCACTCGCTAGATCATTCAAGGTGGGGGATAGTGTAGGTCCGGAGCGCATTCCGCCCAGATTACTGGTCATCATGCCGAAGTTCGGAGATGTTCCGCTGACACGTTTATCGAAGTTGATGGTGGACGCTGAAAGGAAAAGACACAGACATGCAGGAGAACATTCCATCTGCGGTCGAAGAAGCAGAAGTTGGCATCATCTTGTTCAATGCCTTCATGAGGTCGCTCATCCGAGATGAGTGCCTCAGAGGAGTGTGACCAGTCACACATCCACCTCGATTTGTGGTTTCTGTATAGCAAAGATGATGTGAAGCAAATCTAGCTTGACATGTGACAGAATACTATCTTTCATACCACGAAAAATGAACAAAATAATACCAAGTATCGACAAATGTTGGCCACAAATGTGCTGGGGAACCCCCCCCCTGCGGAAGACATGTCTCAAAAGTGAGTGAGCACACTGCGCATTGTATCACTCACTTTAAATTCAGCTCTTTTTTGATAATCAATTCTAATCGTTTTCAATGTTTGCACTTCACGAGGAATTTCAATACGCCCTGTACCTGGTTTAACCATGAAATGTCTGGCCAACTCCGAATCGGAAAGCTTACTCGACACGACTCCTACAAAGGCTAGCGAAGCACCTAAATTAACGATTGTATTAGGAACGAGTAGAACTTTACACACACATGAGCATGAGTTCCGGGTCTGGTTTGATGCGATGGAAGTGTTGGATGTTATTAAAGCGAATCTGAAGGATTACCTGATGTGCGTGAAGATCTTGTTGTTCCTGAGATAATCATGAATGAGCAGCTGACATTGGTGAAAGCCGGTCTGGGTTCCATTTCCAGCTAGTGAGCCATTTTATGTGGTTGTTCCAATGAGCAAGATGCATTCAGATATATATTCGATCTCGTGAAAGCCAGAAATACTGAATTCCTATCTTTATTCTTGACTAAAATAATCCATGCAGAAGGCAGATGCCTGAAGTTTTATGCACTCAATAAAATCAAACATTTGCGAATTATTTTTATCAATCAACTAGTGCTTCACCCTATGATCCCTTTTCTTAATACAGTTTCTTATTTGTTTACCCTTCTTCACTTTGTCGTGGTCTTCCAGAGGTGAAAGATGGCCAATGTGTTATTCAGGATTCATGGACACGTAGAAATCATTATTTGTCTAGATTTATAACTGCAAAGCTAACATGGTCAAACGCTTGAATAGTGGGCTAGAAGTGGTCATAGTTCAGCACTGTTCGAAGAGAGTTAAATGTTAATAAATTGGTTTTCAGAATATTTTATTCAATCAAGTTTTGCAAAACTCGATGTACGTCAATTCGTGAAGTGTTCCTGGCAACTTAATGTATTGTGCACTCACTGCTCATCTTCATTCCCGAGGCATCATTACTGGAGAGAAGGTTGTAGGAAGCCGATCGCGGCAGAGAGGCCGTGGTACGGAAGAATGGTACTCGATTGTCACGCTCATTCTCCTCTCCCGCCATGCCCTCTGAAATACAACCAGGGCCATAAAACTGATCCTGAGGAGCCGTTAACTGAGTGATGATGGGAGGTCCACCACGCGAGACACGCCCCAGAGCTCGAAGAACACCCAAGAGTGATGGGACCACATGACGGAACAGCTGATCTGCAAGGAAAGTTTGGCATTGATCAACTCAAGGATGACCATGAGCTGAAGCTAACTCAATACCATTGATAGTTCAGTCTATAAGATATTCTACGATTACTGATGTCAAAGATTTCTATGATCTGTTGAGAACTCTATGGTGCGCTGATCAACCAATCATCTGTTTCTACTCAGGTGATGCAGATCAATTCGAATTACATAAAATAACATGTAATCGGTAGGCAAAGTTGATGCTGACAGCAAATGCGAATAAAAAAAACTATATCCTTTCCATTATATCTTTTCCCTTCACCGCTACATATATAAGTTGACCAATACCACTGGCCACTTAAAAGGTCGATGGATGAGTGACCTGTAAAATAATCTCGATGGACAGCGATGATTCATTGTCACACATGGTTGTTCGGCGTTTCAGAAAAGTTTGTAAAAATTCTGAACAGGTTTTTTAATTCGTTATTCGTATGATTCCCTATTAAAAATGTCACAATCATACACATGGGAAATCAAAAGGAAAGGAATGTATCAGTCATCGTGTCAATTCATGAAAAACATCAAGCATCTGTTTTCAACGTACCCTTATTGACGGTTTCATGCTTCTTCAGCAGTTGATGGTAAGATCTCAAAACCTCGACGAATGCATTGGAGATCTGCAAAAGTCAGTAAATTGTGAACCTGATGCGACGAAGATATAGGTATTCAATTACCTGATCAAGAAACTTGGCTGACATTTCAGCGAGATCACACAGAAGTGAGACCAGACAGAATGAGAAACATTCGCTGGATGGCAAATCTGCAAAACATTTGAAGAATTAGAAACGATAGAAATATCTCAAAATGCTCACTCACGTACTGTGTTTACAAAGAGCGTTTCCATCGGTACTCCACGAAGCTTCTGGCAGCTCTATCAAAACTCTGAGCAAATAATCGAGGAATCCAAAATCATCGGTCTGCAAAGATATTCCATCAGGATCAGGAAAGATATCAGGACTATGAAATTGAGGATGAACTTTCTTAGATTATTCTCATATTTCATTCTGCATAGTGATCTTAAGAATAAAACTCATTACTAAAATAATTTTCAGTATGAAATAATATGAATCAGGCACGAGGAGGGAGATTTTCTTCTGCACACCATTTTATGTGCTGCAGAATTGGATTGGAAGAGAAATGGATTTATCCTTAATTGACATAATTATCAACATAATGCAAATCAATCGGTTAAACTGAATAGGCAACCGCTGAAAACAAATGGATTGAATCTCTTACTTCAGCTTTACTTTCAACCAGAAAAACTCCCACACTGATGATACTGGCTTCATTTTTCCCATTCAACGTTAAATGTTTATTTTCTTTGCCTTCTCCGCGACCAAACTTTGGACAATATGACAACAGTTTTTCACACTGAAATTAGAAAAAACAAAATTTGCAACACGATCCTTCAGGGATACAATGAGCAAAATTTTATTGGAAATGAAAACCAGTGCCATCATTGTTTTAGATGTGGCTATATCTGTTGTTTTCGCAAGATTTTTTCCTTTATGCATGTTTACAAAAAGCGCTAAAATATAGACCAATTGAAATGTTCAATTGAACGACGTTTCTTTAGTTTATGACCAAGACTTCCGAAGCGTCGTGTATTAAAACATTTCATTCCTATATTGAAGCATTTCTCACATGAAAAGGAAAATATATTTGTCTGTCATCTCTACCATGTAGTTTGAAAATATCAGTGCACAGTTTTTGGTTTTGTAATCCACTCTACGTTCATGACTTGTGAATGAATAGTCACCTAGAAATCATCACAGGAGCTTCTACATAGACTAGATAGGTTGGTTTCGTAATCCACTCCACGTTCATGACTTGTGAATGAATAGTCACCTAGAAATCATCACAGGAGCTTCTACATAGATTAGATAGGTTTGTTTCGTAATCCACTGTACATTCTTGACTTGCGAATGAATATTCATCTAGAAATCATCATAGGATCTTCTAGATAGACATGCTCCAGTACGTCAAAAATGAGTGACATGAATTTTCAAAACTGATAAGACTATTTATTTACCGCATGACTACCGTAATTTCCGGCCTATAAGGCGCGACTTTTTTTACACGAAAACAGCTAGTGCGCCTTGTATATGGTCAAACTAGATTTTTAAGGTGGTTATAATGTTTGGTAAGTATTTCATAATTTCGTATTCATTACTTGGCCTTAGTTTGGCAAATTTGAGCTATTATTTTGGACAAGAGTCGTGAATACATTAATGATGACTTGAACGATCAATATCAACTTGGTATACACCAGCCAAATGTAATACGTCATCCCTTTTAAACAGTGAACTCGGGGAAACTTTCGTGCATCGAATTGCGTGACGATGTATGAGGAAATGGAAATTCTAAGAATTCAGACCAGGTGTTAAGTATCCTATCATTGTCTTGCTGAAGCCAATTCCGTGTTCCTTCCCCAAGAATAACCGCGCGATCTTTGAGTTACCCAGTCAGGTGCAGTAGCCTTTCTCATAGTTATGCCGAAAACGACCAGGAAATCTTACGATGCTGCCTTTAAAATGAAAGCCATCAGGATTGCGGAACGCAAAGGAAATAGACGAGCAGCTGATGAGATCGGGATCAATGAGTCGATGGTTCGTAAATGGAGAAAACAGAAAAACAGACTCAGCTCCTGTAAAAGATCGAGGAAGGCATTCCGGGATAGTAAAGCGAAGTGGCCGAAACTAGAATCTGAGCTTGTCGAGTGGATTCATCGTTTACGAGCCGAAGGTCGTGGACTATCTACAGTTCAAGTACATTTGAAGACAATTGAACTAGCTAAGGAAAAGCAACTGAGACATTTACGAGGATCAGTGCCGTGGTGCTTTCGATTTATGAGGCGGCACAATATGTCCATGCATTCAAGAACAACTTTGTGTCAAGAAGTGCCGGATGATGTGACGGAAAAACTCAAACTTTTTCGTACCTTCGTCAAACATCACATTGAGAAGGACCAGATTTCTTCTGACCATAGTAAATGTGGATAAAGTACTTCTTACCTTCGATATGCCATTAAAGCGCACTATCAACGAAAAGGGAGCATCTACTATAGCTATCAGAACGACCGTACATGAAAAGACACATTTCACTGTTGTATTGGCATGTACCGCGTCAGGAAAGAAACTTGCTCCTATGATCATTTTCAAGAGGAAAACGATCCCAAAGGAAAAATTTCCTGTTGGAGTTATCGTGAAAGTCAATCCGAAAGGGTGGATGGATGAGCAACTGAAGATTTGGATTGAACAATGTTATGGCAAGCGTCCTGGTGGTTTCTTAACGGAAAAAGGAGAAGGAGAAATCACAAGTAAAGTAATGGGTCTACAAATGTGCTAAACTCACTACAAAAAAGAAGGTCAAAATCACTCCAGCGAGTAACTGGATTGCAAAATCACTTCCAAAAGTTAGCAACTTGTTTCGCGAGCTAAGGTGCTTCAACTTCCTTCAAATGACTATTTAATTTAATGTTCTCGCGACTCCTAATTGAGCTGCATAGCATAGAATTGAAAGGGAATTAAACAAAAATTGTTTTATGCATATCAAATCGGTATCGAATTCACTTACCCTTGAAGAGTTGCCTTTCTTGTTGCTATGAGCCAGACATTTCGCTAGTTTCAAGCACGAAAATTCATGAAGAGAGCAAAAACAGAGACTCCCAAACATAATATTGACTTCAATATATATCTACAAACTCATCAAATCGAATACATAAGAACAAAAATGTGTACAAAAATAACACAACAGCTGTTAATCAAGAACGAAACTAATTTCTTGCAATGACGATAGCACATTTTGTATATTTTTAGACGATACAAACAAATCGTTTTGTGAGCAAAAATGTAAATAACTCTTTAGCACCTACATCTTCAGAATATGCAATTCATCATCGATGCAATCAGACACATGGGAGCAGTGGAATAGGTAATGTCTTCATTCGATCTCGCACTACTCCCACACGCATAGCGAACACTCTACTACAAGAAGGACACTACGCTGGTCAAAGCATAGTGAACCTAATGATGCTAAAAGACACTCAAATCAAAAATTTATATTTCGAACGGCTACATAACACATGATTGTTTTACGCAAAATTAACAATTTTAACATCGATCTAAACGGGTAAACTAAGAATTTGTGAAAGGAATACCACTGCATCCATCTCTCAAATCTCTGGAGGATCAACTAATCGGGCCAAGTGAGCGCTTGTTGGCCACGTTGTAACATTTTGTTATAAAGTTGTCAACATAGAGTAGGGATATATGTAGAGTGTCGACTCAAAAAAGTATCTTTATACAGTGAAAATTTTTGTATCAAATGATTCAGTTTTTTGCGGGGATTACGTTCCCGTGATCTAAAAATTATTTGAGCACTGGAAAAAAAGTCAAAGTTCGCCACTTCATATACCACCGAGATGATGCTCCTATATAAGTAATATGAAACAAGTTGGATATCAAAAGGAATGAATATTTGCTAAAAAGCATTCTAACTAAGCGGAAATCAAGCTGATCATCAAGGGAATTTCATGAATTATATTATAATGAAAGTCTTCATGAAAAAGTCGCGATATTATTTTGCTTTCTTGACTGAAATTTCAAGCTTTTAATTCAATCTTCACCGAAATTATTGCATGATTCTCTAAATTCATATTTCATTTCTAGAATCTGAATAGGGATGTGGACCCATTTACATCTTTCAAAGTTCATTGAAATCATTGTCTTTGATTATGTGATTTTACTCTGCCAGTGGCAGGTTGCCTGTGATATGATCACGCTTAAGAAAATACTCTTGAGGGTGAGCATGAAAGTAACAGGAACCTATCGAATTTCTAATTTGACAAATATTAAATCTCCAAGGCTGTCATGAGAATCTGTGAAATACCATCATTCCTTCCGCATTGCAATCATGATCATTCAATTCCGTTGCAATTTCTGCAAAACTGCACCTATTTCATATATAACACACAAATTAGTGCATCTCATTAATAATTAATGCTGTGGCTGCTAGTCCTATGAATTGCTAATTAAAGATTTCTTTCACTACAAATGTATTCAAATTGATTTAAATTGATTAAGTTATTTAAATATTCTCTTTGTTTAACAAACATGCATATTTCATATATATTTAATAATGTATTAATGGATTTTTGATAAACAAGAGAGGAAAAGAGAAAATGAAATTATTTGTGAATAAAAATCGGAAGTCACAAGTCAATTATTTAGAAATTACAACTTAGGCTAATAAAGATATCAAATTGTTTGATAGCACAGTTGCAAGTACGACAAAGTAGTTATGTCGCCACTGCGTTCGCGAGAAAACTACCGATTATCTTTCATTCTCCTTCGAAACGTTTGCGTCTTCTCGATAAAAGTCTCAAAATCATTTGAAAACGGATATGATGGCGAACATAGTTTTCTTAGCACGATTGAAAATCTTGCGTACAATACTACGACTTGTTGAACAATTTTGCCAAGCAGTTGTGATAGTTTTCCATTCAGGGGACATTTTTTCTAATCTTATTTATGATGATTTTTTTGTTGATTATGCAAAGCATACAAAAATTTGCACTTGTGATTAGCTATGTGCATTGTGAATATCAGTTAAACAGATCAAAAAAATTATATAACAGATCCATGATATACAATTGATTCATTAATTGCCTGGGTTTTCCATTTGACATGATCTTTTTAGGTATGTTCCTTTTTGCATTATGCACGTATCTCATTCACCACATTGCTATACTGGAATATATGATCCTGCATATATTTCTTTAGTGTCTTTTTATTATAAAATGTCATATTGACATGTAGATCTCATATGATCCTTACTCTTTTAAACAAAATGACGACGGATCGGCAGGCGAAAGGAATTTATTTCCTGTACTAAAGTGCATACAGTTTTATGCAAAATGCTTCATTGATAGATATTGTAATCTTTAATCATATTGGTTTGTATTTCATGTGTAGGCCTACCTATGTCTGTAAATTTGTTTATTGTGTAAAAATAATTTATGCTCACTTAGTATAACACATTAATCCATCATTGAATTGTTAAGAGTTTGGAGTTCTATGATCATGGCCGTTAATTTGATAAGGAAAGAAATATATGCATCTTTTCAATGGACAGTCTTTATCAATGTTGGGTGCTTGGGCGAGGTATGGGTGCATCTGGCAAACATGGTCGGTGTCACATGTCATACATGGATCGGTTGAAAATGTAGCAGATGGAAAGACAACATGAGAAACCGATACAGAGCAAAACTCTGCATACAAACACATTCCTAGGCTAATTTTCCTTATCATCAGTTACCTCATTCTTCACCGGTGTGCGTCTTGAATCATCTTGTGTTATATATCGCAGTCCTTACCTCGCGCGATTTTAATGTATGCGCGACGGATTATGGTGATAATTTCATATTTTAAAACGCAGCAATTTCTGTAAAATTTACAATTACAGCTTTTCGTGCATAAGCCTATTTGAAAGACGAATAGGAGAATTCTAGCCTTCCAAAACGACGAACAGAAAGTATTCACTATCATCTCTCAAATATCGCCGTCGCCATCTTCTCCTGTTTTGTCACTCAAAGCTTCATTGAAATGCAAGTATTAAGTTATGATGTGTGTAAGTTGAGCATTGAGAAAAGTCGCACCGCATAATATGTTTATCAATGTAAACTACATGTACGAGACTTAGAATCAGTAGCATGATGCAGAATAGAACTGAAACATTATAAATTTAATTAAGAGCATGGTACCAAGCAATTACAATTGCATTATTATAGGCCTTATCACATCAATCAATCAATTTGCGATAATTTTTGACATCCCTGAAGCTAACGGCAGCAACTTGATAGAGCATTAACTTGGCAATAGAAATGACGATTCCCGAATTTGATCAATCGTGCAAACAGGATATGAATCAGAATTTAGGTGGAGAATAAGTATAGGATATCACACTGATTTCAGTAGATAAACGCTGAGAATCTACGAGTATCATAAGCTATGGCTCGGAGAATAGATAGCTTATGATTCGAGTAGATTTTCAATCAGCGTTTATCTTCGGAAATCAGTGTGATATCCTAATTTATATGACCGATATCTTAAAGGGAATAGAAATTCATAAAACTCAAGCGTTTAACACTGCAAATGTTGACAACATGAAAGACATGTTTAGTGGAACTTTCTCAAACTATGTATTCAATGTCAAGTTTGAGAAGTAAGAGATAATGTGACATGACTCATCATAGTTTGATACTTATTGTTGATAAATTATTAAAATTTGTTCAATTTACTAATTTATCATAGTTTTCAATATTTTGCCGTGGATCTATGTACCCAGTAGAATAAACGATTATATTCTATCGTTAAATATCTACAATTCTACTGATATCGCTCATATAAATTATGCGCTATTCAAGTCTTAAAAGTTTAAGTAAAACAGTGATAATCTCTCGAATAGTTTTCAGATGATGCATTATTTGATCTGGAAAGAATTACACACACGAAACATCCTTCAACAAATTCAAGGAAGACAGATTGGAATGCCACAAGAGCCAAACTTGCAAGTAGGCCAAGCCGGAGCTTGGTCGATATTTGTCAGCAGAAATGGTCCGATAAATTCATTTCTTAAGGATTTCATGAAGAATTATATCTCATTTGTGAAAAGGAAGAAAGTTTTCAGCAGACACAAGAGGTTTTATTTCAAAACCAGGCAACGTTGCGCTCTCGCGGAGCTTGTTCACGTGTAAATGAATTGTTACAGAAGCAGCAAGACACGAACTGAGATTTTGTGTGATGTCTGACGCGAAAATTGAATTTGCTATTCGGCTGGTTAACCAAAATGTGCACTATGCAGACCATTCTTGCTTCATGACAAAGGCCTCACACAAATTCATCAAGTTTACAGATTGAAGTATTAGATATCGAATAAAAATCAACTATTAATGTGTATCTGCAAGAGTGAAAGTAACAGGGGATGTGACTGCATACTCCCGATAAAAGCGAATCCGTGTTGCACTATACGTTCCCACCGATTCTTTTCTGGAGTGATTATTCTAAGGTTATCGCATTTTCTCGAATACAACCCGCGGGTTATATGATTTTTTAGTGATTCAGGTGTGGGTTCCATTTGAGGGCGGGTTATATGAAAAAATATACCAACTCGCATTACGTTGAATCACAATTTCGCCATTTTAGTGTGTCTGAGTGATATCATTTATGAATTTGACTAACTAGAGACTAAACTTGACATGCGCACGATAACTGTTGCACTGATTCCGACGCAGTGAAATCAAATAAACCAATAGTAGTGTCCTTGCGCTATTCTTGATTGTGATTGGATGAGACAACTTCACTCACTTTGAGTCTTCTATTTCCGTTGATTAATTGATGAACTGCAAGAACAGCAGTTGAATGAGGACGAACTATCTGCTGTCATTGGTTGATTTGACAGCTTATTGTTACTGACAATTGTTTTGCTCACCGTATACTTATTCTTATCAATTTCTTTGATAAGAGTCCTTTTTCCATCTGATCATTTCACAATGTAATTTTTCAAGAAGAATGAACATACCTATTCCTTAAACAAGCAATCGTATTTTAAGACCATGATGACCAAAAGACAAGTTATATACTATATAGCCAAATTTATAAAACCAAGTCAGCGCGAGCAGCATAAAGTCGCTATACTTGCATGTAGTCACATTGTTACGATAGTGCTTGCAAAGCAATACACTGAAAACCTCCTTAATTGATGATTTTAGGTGCGGTTCTATTTCAGGGCGGGTTGTAGGCCCTATTCGAGAAGATACGGTAACTGCAGTGCTTTCCTGATGCACTTTCCCAATCAGCAACTTAGATTTGGGGAAGAGAAGAATATCTTGACACCAGGTATCTCTTTTTCGGACCGGACCTGAATCCAGTTGGCCGTGAAAGTCAGGCCCATGTGTGTACAAAGCTGTTTTATCATTTGCAGCATCATTGTCATGCTCTCATTATCGATGTTGTGAGCAATCCGATTCGAAGTCATTTCAGCTCGCCACAACAAGGGAGTGTTCATCTCCGAATGGATCAATTTGACAACATAGAAATCTCAAGGCACTTACTGTCCTTGCTGGAAGGGAAGGGCTCTGACGAGTGGTTGGAAAGTGAATGTTTGAGCGGCTGGTTCCATGACAGGATCATCAGTCTTCTTCTCACCTATCTGCCTGGCTTGCAAAGTGTTTATACGAGTCATAAACTTGCTGCCTCGTCAGGTGAGCAATAATCAAACGTGAAGGAAGGTGAGGCAAAGAGCGACATGTGATTACAACTCTGCACAGCGGCATCAAATTTTTTGCTGCACACTGCCGTTTGAATCATCTCGGACTTTCCAGTGGAGCACGATATGCGATAAATGAAGATCAAGAACATGATGAAAGATACAAGAAATGTGTAACAGTCTACATGTACATGTACGTGACAGATAAGATCGAAAAATGAAGAGAATCAGATGAGGAACATCCTGTGGTCCATGAATTCTGCCCATTCATCGGAAGATTTATAGAATAGAATAGGCTCTTTATTGTTTCACAAGTGCGGTGAAATTATTACATAGCACACAAATCAAGACAATTAAACAATTAAAAACGTCCATAGCGAATAAAAGAGTTCGAATATCTGCTTGTCTTCGCAAAAGGTGCTCTTAATACACAAGTATTGCGCAAGTAATGACCCTCCATGGATGAATGCTGCACTCAAAATTTTAATGGATAGACGTGATCGCGCTTTTCACAAAGACCACAAGATGAAGTATCTTTCTCTACGTTCTAAGGTCATTGATTATACTCGTGCATTGAAAAAGAATTATTTGCCTGAAGTTGAATTGTCTTCTAATACTCGAGATGCATGGAAACGCTACAGGACCATCTCGCGCATGAAGAATTGTGATGTTTTGCCATCTAATATATCTGTTGACAAGTTGAACGATTATTTCGCTTCAGTATTTCAAGAAGTGAGTCCTTGTGTTCTGTGAATGATGTTTTCTTACCTGATGAACCACTTGAAGTGACTGATTTTCAGATTGATTTTTATTTAAGGCGTCTGAAGAAGGGCTGTGGAGGCCCTGACGGTATCCCTTTTTGGGTCTTTAAAAACAATTCTTTGTTCATATCGCACGTGATTGCACATATTTTCAGCAATTGTCTAAAAACCGGCATGTTCCCAACTATTTTCAAGTATGCCGATGTTGTTCCTATTCTAAAAGTTGCAAAGCCCTCCTCTCCATCTGAATTTCGTCCAATATCTATGGTACCCGTTTTATCAAAGATCTTAGAGAAAATTGTTGTTTCCCATTGGATTTTGCCTCATGTGTCACCCAAACTTTCTCCAACACAGTTTGCATACGTTCCTGGAACTGGTAAAGGGACGACAAATGCATTGATTTTGATTAATCATATGATTCTAAGCTTTTTAGACAAAAAGTCCGGTGCTGTACGTCTACTCGCAGCTGATTTTTCAAAAGCTTTTGACAGACTTACTTTTAACTCGATTGTCGCCGCTCTTGTTAAATTTTGTCTGCCACGTCAGGCCATTGCTCTACTGTGTAATTTTTTGTGTGACCGCAAGCAGCGTGTTCGCTTTAATGGCAATGTGTCGGATTGGTCACCAATCACGAGTGGTGTTCCACAAGGAAGTGTTTTGGGACCAATTTTGTTTTCTTTAGTGATCGATTCTTATTCACTTGTGTGTGACAACTCGACATGTATTTATTGGCCAATTGTCATTGCTCCAGCTGTTCGACAGAGAATGTGACTAACATGCTATACTGCAGATGGAGAAGATGAAGATATCTCTCGTAAGTTTTTTAGGGAGTATATATATGTTCAAAAATGCTCTACTGACCAGCAAGTTCTGTGATACGATCATGAAGCGACAAGTGTATTCAATGTAAAGAACCTGAAGCACATTACGTAGGCCTTCCTATTTACATCGAACATTACAGCAGAATTGATGATTGCCAGCATGAAAATAACAGCACTTCTATGTTTCATCGTTCTGTTTTTGTGCTTTTATGTAGGAAAACAACAAATTTAATCATTTAAGTTTATTTATATAATTATATTGAGTTGGAGCTAAAAATGTAGATAATCTTACAGTCCTATCTCATTGTAAGGAAGGTTATTAGAGACGCAAACTGTAAACCGTTCACTACCAAACTCATACAAAGGGTTTATACCAAAATATTTTTCGGTTTGCTGTTTTCTATCACCCAATCACACCAAGAGAGTTGTTGGCATCGTTGCATAGCGAAGACATACGAATATAAATGAAAGGAGGTCAATATTTGTATGACAAATCTCTGTAGAAATAAGAAAATCTCGCATCAATTGTTAGTTTCAAATTTTATGTGAATTTGGCATTAATTTGTATGCAATTTTCGTATTTCGCAGCCAGCGATTTACAGTGTGTACAAAACAATTGGTTTATCTAGTACATTAGACTTTGACAATTTCACAGTGACTCGAGTCAAGAGTTCATACAAGTGCTACTATTTTCATGCTAAAATCGTTTTCTTTTTACCAATTTGTCTGCGATGCATTTGAATAAATAGTTTATCTGAAGTTGACTAGAATGGGTTTCAGATCGCGGCACATCCGCGGGAGCTAAGTTAGGGTATGAACTATACCAATGAGAGGATTGGAACTGCGCATCTGACTGATTCTAGACCTAGCAGGTTATGTTCCTTTATTCATTGGCTGTGCATCTGTCTCAACAGTTCACGTTTAATTGCAATTTTATTGATTGCAGAAATCATCGATTGTTTTCTACTGCAAGACTTCGCAGTTTATTCTTCCCGCTCTTCGACAGTTCTTTTTGTGCACATTTTCCTGTAAAGCTGCAGTATGTTATCTCGGGAAGCATTTGGCCGCGGCATCACATTCTACAGAATGGAAATTAATAGCTTATTTCTGCCTTTAAAGTAAATACGTGGAATAGATTGGAATAATCTGTGAAGATTGCTTTCCAAAGACTATTACCGTAAAACACAGCCGTTAATTTCCTGCATTATCAGAGAACTTTGCATTCCATTTTCGATGAAAGAAAATGACAAATATTTTCCAGAGAGAATTGAGTCTCCATCATTTTGTCTTCAAACAATCTTTGGCTCAAGGCATCAGATCTCAGTCTCGGACGTTAACAACGATTAAGTCTTAATCACACACAATATCTCTGTAGAATAACTTTGTATGACTTGATTATTCCTGTGCTTCACTTTATTTGCGTCCGATTAATAATGTCCAGCTACAATCCTGTCAACTTTCATTTAGCGAAGAATTAAGCGAATCATTGGAAAATAAATGAGCCGCATACTCCGCTCACGGCTTGCTAGTGAGTTAATTGTTGTAATAATGATGCTTTAGCACACCGCCATTGAGTACGCTGAGGAGGGGGAGATGAAAAGAGAAGGCGGAGAACGGGAGATTTAGGGAATGAGCGCTTCATAACGGCAAGCAGGTGATTGGTAAAAAATTAACCAGTTCGAATTTTCTGTTAATCGAACCACACGCACAATTTCTTTTCATTAGAGAACAGAGCTGCTGCGGACAATGCATCCTGCTCCGTTTCGTACTTTCCACTCCGACCCTTTTTCTCAACCTTCATTACAACATCTTGCCCCGCTCCGCTTTTTCCCGTATCACCGGCCCGCGGCTCCGAACACGAGTCTGGGGATGTTGGCGTTCAACATCCGGTCATTAGAATGCGGCTATCGATCGTTCATGATCAACGATATTCTTGGCGGGAGTCCGGACGGATCCGAATTGTTGGAAACGAACGGCGAACTGCTGCCGAGGAAGGCCACAGCAGCCACACAAACGAGTGACAAGAGTGAAGTGCCGTCCAGTAAGTAATTCCTTTGTGGTTGTAGTATGTTGAAGACAGGCCGAGACAGGTAGATTCTAACACAATGAAGACGAAAATCCTGCCGATTTCTATGACAATCAGCGGAATACAACAGTTAGGATGTTGCTCCTCCAATACCTGCAAATGTAGACAGCGTAGAATGTAGTGGTACGAGTCGTGTTGGGAAGAGTCCATTCTCTGTCTTGGGAATATGATAGAAGAATCAGAAAACTTCTGTTTCAAACAAAATATTGAGTTGAAAAGCTAAACTTTTAATACATGCTTTCCGTCAATGATTTCAGCATGAATGTCATTTAACATTCAATATCTATGTTAGTAGGAGTTTCATTTACTGATTGTGGTAACCGTGATGAAGGCCATTTCATTTTGATTCTCATTAATACCATTCACGCAAGTTTTCATTTTTACTGGTTTGAGAATCAGTCAGTCGTATTGTGTTTCTAATTAATCTGTAATCACACGCTCACATGAAACAGCCAAAGTACCAAACAGCTTTACAGTGGCTTCCGGGCACTGAATCGCTTTATCGTGACAAACTCGTAAAATGAGAAACATAGTGAATTCTTGTCCGTTAGAGAACTTCATGCCAAATATGAACAAAAACGATGGGATGTTTGATATATGTTCTCAGACGTAATTGACCAGACGACGAGAGATCATAATAATTTATTAGCAAAATAAAGTAGCAAAAGCTCTCGAAATAGTTTGTGGTCGTCGATGTAGTTGTTTAGGTAAATATCGTAAAAGACAGATCATCGGCCTGTTTCGTAAAAAAAAGAAACATGAAATATGAATAATGCCACATTACAAGCAGACATCACAATTCTTAATATCACTCATTCTTTATCTTCACACGGTTGGACTTGTTTGCAACGTTATTTTAAGATCACCAACGAAGGCGCTGGGCGCCGAAGATCTGTCTTTTACGATATTTACGTAAACTATTATATCGGCGACCACAAACTGTTTCGGGAGTTTTTGCTACTTTCTTTTGGTGAAACATTATGTTCTCAGACTATAAAAAAAAAAACAATGTTTCTCAAACCTTTTCTCAACGCGTGTCACTTGACAGCCGAAAGCTCTGCCGCGTACCTTAACTAACCTTCAGAAATTAATAGTGAGAATTATGATAATGATGGACGTTTAGTAAAAAAGATAATGAAAATTTGTGCTGTAGAGAAGGTACAAAGCCTGAGAAATATACACAGTATGATATCTGTGCAATCATTGAAAATTAAGAAGCTGTCATAGCAGAATCAAAAGCTGGTAATTTTCAACCACTGTATAAAAATTATTCCTATCATGTATGCAATTTTACTGATTATGAATGATTAATAGCTAATTTATAATATATGTCATTATATTTGAAAAGTTTAAAAATTTGAATAATAATTAAAAGCATATACTGAATTAAACAAATCAAAAACTGCTGAGGTAAGGATAAACTGTATTCGTTAAGTGCGAGTAGGGAAAGTCATTCTCAGTGCGAGGGATGGAGCTGTTTCTCCTGAACAAGTTCATCAATTCGGGGTAAGACGTTCGACACCGCACATCGGAAGTCGTGTTTTGGTTGAGTCAGACGATTCCGGCTCTTGGATTCGATCGTCAAGTATGTGGAAAAGCGGTGCTCACACTCTCAGGTAGAGAGAAATAGTTGGGGGGAGTTAGCAGAGCCCTTTGAGCGTCAAAGGTAGCCTCTTCACGCGGACCACAGTGTGAGAAACACTGCTCTAAAACATTCAAGCACGACATGCTTGCCGAAGATGTAGCATTTCGTTCTGTGATGATTCGCGTCATTATGCACACGTTCTAAAAGGGGTAGTGACACTTTACAATAATTACAAGAATATTCCACACGACCAAGCCAGGATAGGTAAACATATAACAGTCTGTCATGCAATCCATCCGTGTGTTAAGCCATTTTCGATATTTTAAGTTAGTCTGGGCCATTCCTAGCGGTACTGACGAATCCTTGCATGTCGAAACGCAGGTCTACGGCTGCCAAGGAATATCTTGTATTCTTGTATTGTTCAAATCTAAGGACATCTTTCTGATCCATGTTGTGGAGAACTGTAAAACTATGTCTCTTCATGATAAGCATCTAATAATCAAACCTTTAAGGGAGAAACTCCTATATATGCATTTCTACCACATGGGGCGAAGTCACAATATTCACACTGAGCACTGACAAAATAATCATTCGGAAGTTTTGTACTTTTACATCCTCTAAAACCACTCCTCATTCTGAGAATTTTCCTTTCACTTCTGAGATGACATATTATTTGCATCATTCAGGATATTCTTGTGGATACACAGACACATTCAGAGAATGCTCCAGTCTTGATTCACATAGTCTCGTGCGTTATCCATCCATTAAAAGATTGAAAGTAAAACGAATTTGACAGAACTTTTTGATTATTAGTTCATTCTTTTGATTCTGGCATTACGGCATGAGAAATGAATCATTTATCAGTCAAAGATATGGAGCGACTACGCATCGAATGAGAGAGCATTGAAACTTTTATCGAAGAAATACTTATTAATGAAGAACCAATGTTATTTATAATATTCAGTAGTTATTAACACAATAGTAAATCTGAATAGTTAATTGTATTTGAACTAATATCTGGTAAATGTCTTCGATATGTGTTAACTTCTATGATTTTGAGTCTCACCTTGTAAGCTTAATTACCGATAAATGCCAAAAATAAAATGAAGCTCTGTGAATACCTTTCCTTATCGTTTTGTTCCTCCATAATATCTTCAACAAATTTTGTGGCTACCATGATAGAAGTATCTGAAGCCCAATAATATCTTTCCGTTGCATGTGAAGCTGAATAATGGGGAGATGGTGAAAATAATTGGCATTTTCAGACATCATTTTGATTCCAAGTCATTCGAAGACCCCCACCATGAAATTTGTTGTTGTTCCAGCGAAATTTCCGAATGGTTAAGGAGCCAGATGGATTCTCGAACTGGATTAATTTGATCAGCTTCTTTAACAGCTCATTTGATTAAATTACATCGTTGCTCGTGTCGCTGACCCACAGGCGACGATGCGGCTCATGAAGGCTTTCTATGAGCGCAGTTAATCGGTACGGTGCCGCGGGTCCTCATCACGTCTAAACCTATCATACGTCTAAGTCTATCACATGCAGTAAGAATGCAGCTGGTTCTTCCTTTGATTGACGAATATCTTTGAGACATAGAAATGGCACCGAGTTGAAACAAGAATTTGATGAAAATTGAACCATGAAAAACGGATATGACCTGCGGGTTGTATTATTTACTTTGAGATTTAGGTGCGGGTTGACAGCGAGTTGTATGAATCATTTCTTTTCTAATTTCTGATTTATCAGTCACTAGTTTCTGTGATGAACTTGTATATTGATGATGAGGTGAAATGCGCAGGGGTGTAGTCGTAAAATCTTAGGAAGTATAATGCTAAGAGCTAAAAATTCAGCTGAATTTTGGGAAGTATAGCGCTAAATTTGACATGTATATAATGTATCAGCTGAAAAACGCATATTCGTGCCACTATTGTCCACAACGGACTGTTTGAGAGCTACATAATCGCCCTTTCAGAATTTTCAACCGCTCTCATCCCCTTTCGGCGATTACTTTATCATTGAAGGACTTCCACATGAATCCAAGTAATAATGAAAGCATTTTATTCATCATTTCATTCTTCTTTTTTATATATGCGTTAATTTGATGACCTTAGGAAGTATAACGCTGATTCGGCCAGAATCTTAGGAAGTATAACGGCGTTATACCCAGTTACCCCTCCACTACACCCCTGGAAATGCGAGAGGGAAGAAATCAATGATTTCAACAGTGACAGCGATCTGGAAGCTTCAGATAATTCCTTGGCAGCCGCAGATGCTGCGTTTCGCAGTACAACGGCTCGGCAACCTATAAGTACTGCGTCTGCGGCCGCCAGGGAATTATGTGCTTGAATTGTTTAAGTCTGAGCGCGGAATGGAACTCTGTAATCCTTATGATAAGAAGTTGAATGACGACGTGGGATCGATCATTCTGCCGTTTTTATGAGGATCTGTTCTATCATTTCTTTGATATGAGCTGCAATTCATGCCACTTCAAAACAGTTCCTCAAATACAGATATACTTCACACTGGAAAGTAGCACCAGAAACAACAAGATAACCATGTTCTATGTTTAATTAATAAAATAAAGATCAGGAACTTGTAGTCGAAGAATCATTGCCAGCCAATGTAAGACAAAACAAAAGAATTATGCTTAGAATTAAGTAGTCACACACCGATGACAATGGTTTATTGGAAATAATTCGCAAAAATTTGCATTTGATCAGTTTAGGAGTAATTCTATTTGAGGAAGTAAATACAGCACGGTAAGTAATAATAGCACAAATGATCTTGATCTTCGTTTGATCGTCATATTGATTGGATCAAGGAAAAAGTCAGGTTAGTGTACTTAAAAGACAATAATACACAATAGTTAATAATGTCAGTCTTAAAAAGGACTGATAGACGTTCACGCCGGTCAACGGGTGAAGTACACTCCTACATATAAAGAATAAAACATTCGGCGCACAGAACAATTAAACGAAATATACAAGATGTGAGCAGTCCAGAAAGGCTAACAAAAATCGAAAAGAAGTGGCTCATCAGCACGATGACCAGCTAGGTGGCGTGTCGGGGCCTTTAACATATTGTACGCTCAAATCCTAGCTGGCGGACCTCATACACAGCAACATTATCGATAACAAATTTAATCAAAGCCACACAGGATAGACAACTCTTTGACAGAATGTAAACCAAAGTTGAATAAAAAAATATGCTCATTTTACAATCTCTCCATACACTTGATCAGTTTACAAGCTTTATAACCACGTTTCACGAAAATATCAAAAGCATTTTTAAGTATCCCCCTTGATACTGTCCACCGTGACGAAACTCGTTGGGGAACTTTATTTATTTTTAAAAAATAAAAAAATTGTCTAAATTGAGGGAGAGCTATATTTTTGCTTACATCGTGGAAAATTGAACAGGATGTAGACCTACCAACCTTTCTGTTTTCGCAATCCTTTTCAAAACTGATCCTACAGATCAATTTGGAATTTTGAATATCAATCAAATATGATCTGCAAACATGTAATTAGGCTTTCTGAAGTTGTTGACATTGATTTCAGTTGTTAACCACCATAGCGACCTTCAATCCTAATGAAAAAACTCATGTTAGTACAGCACATGTAAGCCTTGAAACATGTAACTGCAAGAAACTTACAATGATCAAGTAACTGAGAAGATAGTGTTGATTGTTGGATCGACGACTTAGCTCGTCTTGGCAATGAGGGCAAGACGCCTCTGACGAGTTAACTCGTCACTGGCAGCGAACGTGCTAAAGCAAAATGTATGCATTGTATGTAATCATCATTCCACTTAACTACTTACATATGCATCTTGACAACTCTTTTTCCTATCTTATGATGCTTTACGCTTAAAATTCACTCACTCACTTTCCATTATTCTGCATGTGTTATCTCGTGTATGATACTTTCCCTGTCGAATGACAGCTAAATTGCTCTGACTTGAATATCTATCAAACAAGAGTTCTCAGACGAGCATTTATGCAGTATTGGAATCACTTTCGTGGTAAACCGACGCTATGCATCGTGCTCCAAAAGCAATCAATTTTGAGATGTTCAAAAGTCTGGAAATTATTTTTGAATATTATAATATTTGTTTGAAATATCTGAATTTGTTGAAAATTGATCATTGTTCTTTGACTGGCACACTTTGCGTTTCAAGCAGAGGTCATCACAAACTGATGTAGATTTAAATTGGTGAAGCATTCGATTACCTTTCGGGGGAGAAATCAATTAACTACAATTCGATCACAGCAATTGCAAGCAATACATTTTTGATGCCAGTTTCGGAGCAAAATAGGTTGAATGAACAGTTAAATTCGACACTTTGATCTGTTTTCGGGAAATGTTCTCCTTTAACTTTGTCCATTCCTCGATAAGAATGTCGGAATCAGCTGTGATTGGAAATACTATTGCAAAGACTGATTTGTCCGATGTTCCGGAAACAAAGAAAGATGCCTTATATTGGTTATTGGAATGACGGCGCCTGCGAATACTTTTATCGTGCTTTCAAATGATTAAGTTTTGAATGTTTTAATCTTACTTGATAAACTTGTTCCTATATTTTCACTCACTTAAATGCTTCTATGTAATGTCAACGATTTTCATTTCAAAAAAATATACACGCAACTTGGAATTAAGAAATACGTGAAATTTACGGCCTGGTGAGACTACTATACCGTATACGCAAGCACAATATAGGCAGAGTAGGAGAGATTTCGGAGTGTCGTTGTTCAGCGAATGTCCGTCTATAGGCGGTAAATGAGCCGGTTCATATAGGCCTCAATTTTGCATCACTTAAAGTACAATCCATGAATTACACTGTCAAACAGATCCAACACCTTATCACTCCATGCCAATCAAAACTTGAGCGTAGAATTGATGCAAGAATCAATAAATTTGTGTATGAATATACTTCCTACTTTAGCTTTCTATTTCTCATAACATCTGAAAACTAATAATTGAAAGCAGTACATCAGACAGACGGAAACAACTTCTACATCAATAATAACGTACATGCATTGCAAGAAATTGCCATGAATTAACGAAGCGGATAGCCAGCAGCAACTGCATCTTCAGCCTACTTCTTGACGGACCAGCCGAAATGAAATGCATTAGTCCTTAAATTGCACTGACGACTAGTAATTGTGAGTTTGTATAGTGACTTGAATAGACCCATTACATGAAATATACAGACCTATATTCTTAATTGGATGTGATAAATTTTATTGCAGACGTGCATCATAATTACAGCGATAATCAAATACTGAAGTAAGTGAATGAATCGTGCCTACAGCAAGAACATAGAATAAATAATATTTATAAGTTAAATAAGTGTAAAAGTATTGTAAAGAGATGCCAAATACGCTAATTGCCAAGTAGCTTCTGATAAGAATTCTGAAGGCGATCAGCTGTGAATGAGAGGAGTTTAGTGAGCTTAGTATCAAAACAAATCACTGCGGGATGTTTTACCGACGATGGTAAGTGGCAATGCATCTACTTTTGCTATCAATTTACAGCACAGACCAAACAATCAATTAATTAATTGCAATTATTCGATGACACCAAATCAGTTGTTTGTTATAGGGGCAATCAATTAATTTTGACCAATTAGTTCTGTGGAATTAACTTCACTTTGAGTTCTTAAATACACTGTCACAGAAATTGAGGAACGGTTCTACACGAGTTTAGTGCCAGACGCACAATGATTCTATGCAGACAGTGCGTGATGAGCAGCATTGGGATGAAGACTTTGCTGTTTTAAGAAACGTAGTGGAATGTTGGTTCATCGCTATCACGAACTGTTGTGAACCCTTTCTAGGCCTCTATCGTGAGTTGGTGGATGACAATCATTCTTACATATGCTAGTGAATTCATCTTGAGATCTCGACCATCTTTTCCTATTTTCCTGGATGAATACAATCTACCAGGGTTGGAACCGGCCGGGGCCGGGCCGGCGCTCAGAGAGGCCAGCCGGGGCCGGGCCGGCGGCCGGCGTCTTCAAAACCGGCCGGTCCGAGGCCGGCGGCTTCAAAACCGGTCGGTTCGAGGCCGGCGTATCTAAAACCGGCCGGTCCGAGGCCGGCCTATTTAAAATTCGGATGCTTTCATGGTCATTGAAGATCATGAGCGTGTAGATGAGTATTACTACGTGTACGTTCCAAAGTAACCGCATGACATTTTTGATGAGATGAATGTAACTCCGATATGTGAGACTTGATAAAGGACTAGCATAATAATTTAGGCTATCACAGGACTTGACGTTTCTTAATAGCATCAAGGATTTAATTGTCCTGTGTCATGTTGACCCTGCTCGCAATTATTCACTCTCAGGAAAGTTTAGAGGATGCCATTTCTAGTTCCGAGGCGACCGACATTTGTTGCTACGATATTAGGCAACGTGAGGACGCGGGGCAGTGATGCAGTTGGTGATGTCGGCAGTTGACAAAAAGGCTTGAAAAAGCACCGGCCGGCCGGTCGGCGGCCGGTTCCAAACCTGCAATCTACTACTGCATTAAACGCTCAGAATCTACTTGATGACGTATCTCAAAGCAAGAGTGAAGTAAATGCTTACAATCTACTTTAAATAAATGCTTAATTGCTGGTATTTTCTGAAATTACGATAGGAATTTCAGTGATGAACGTTGAGCTATTCTGTACAGTTACACTTTGCATGTAAACAGTCACCGATGTCTATGATACTTCAATTGTGCACTTCCAACTTCAACTCTTCCCCGGGATTCGTGCAGATTCTGGTAGGGTAGAGTAGGCAATGAAGCGATAGAAAGACCAGAAAGATGATTTTCCTCTGCTTGGTCGCGTACAACAGAACCCAAGTCATACGGAAGAACATGAATCTCAATACTTCAGATTTTTTACTCTCCTGTTATCAGCGCTCACTGTGAAGATGCCAAAACGAAAGAGTTTGAATCTCTGTTTCTCCATCGATGCTTTTGTCTCTGTTTAACATTTTGGAGCAATAATTTGTCTGAAATATACAGAATTTATGGAACGAGGATGATCGCTACAAATTGATACATTTTTTGTTGTAAGTCGTTCTAAATATTAGTACAAGCAAGTAAAACACATTGACTTGGTTACAAACGAAAAGCATTCGAGTAATTTCACTCATAGGTAGTTGTCTTCGTCAATTACTTCTTTTCTTCAAAGTTTTCGATATCGTTTGAGTCCTCAATCGCTTTGTCTTATAACAATTGTCTACACCATTGAGTCTCATAGACTTGATTTGATTTGGCTTCAACAATATGCCGCAATCGAGTAATGACACAAAGAAACTCAAGTTATTTCGTAACAAATTGTTAAACTGAGAATTCCGTAGCGGCAAAATTTGTGACTTTAACCGAGTGGTAAATAATTTCATCTTCTTAGCTACATATGTTTTAAATGGATAGCGCTCCTTCCGATTAAATACATGAGTCATGTAGACTTTGCTTAAATTCATGAAATTGTCATGCGAATTTGTCATCACGGTCATGTACGAGTCAATGAGAAGATCATTACAGACAAAGCATCGTGAGGGGTGTCTTCAGATCTCTATGTTTCTTTTCGAATCATCATTAAACAAATACAAAGCGATAAAAAGCTCCCATCAATTTGAGGATTGTAAAGAAATTCATTCGAGTAGAATTTCCATCATTTGATGTCTTTGCATTTACCTGGTTAAACTTGATTTATTTAATTAGTAAATCAATCGCGGGAGTTGTTATTTTTCTTAGCTATCTCCTTCATCTGACTATGATGTCCTCTATTCCCGAACGAGACAATTAATTCTCATTGAGCAAAATGTTTTCTATCAAATTTTCCAAATATGCGCTATTTGAAAACAATTCCTCTAAATACGCTTTTAATGATTGTAGAGTTTCCATATACTTGCCCGGTCAACGACAGCCTTGGATATATATTAAAATAATTGCCGCTGAATTCAACCAAAAAACGTTTTCCATCCCTCATTATCCTATTTGTGTCTGTAAAGGTGATAATTGTTCAACGTTTAACCATTTACAAACAACGCAATTAATTTGATGATCATCCATTGCTACCATGTTCCTAATACAATGAAATTGTTGGTAATTACATATCCGTCAAATAGTTTCACGATAATGACATTTTGAATTTGTCAGCCCAACTAATATTATGATGTCCACATGTCAATAACATGAAGAAATTGAAAAAAAGGAGGGTAGATGTAGAATAGTTCTACAATTCGACTTTCGTTATATCATGTAGAAAGATCATCACCTTCATTCTTGTAGGAATCTTGCGACGATGAGATAAAATATTCATGACATTCACTTCCTCACTAATTGACTTCATAGATCACTTAGTTGCATGTGCATGTAAATTTCTCATGGTTTTACAAATTATAATTGGGAAATAAGTTGGTTTTATATCGAAATGTTCGCTAACTGATTATGTTTGCAATGACAACTGATGTGTGGTGATGAGGGCTTCATCCTGCCAATTGACTTCGGTTTTAGGCAAGCGGTCGTAGCTCAGCTGGTAGAGCGGAAAGTATGGATCACCTGGGTCGTAGGTTGGAGTCCTACCAGCTGCACATCCGGCCGTTTGATCCATCGTTTATCTCATTTCATTGTGTCTATTGAATGTAACGATGTCAAATCGGTCGGGTTTTGTAGTTTCTCTTCAAGATAATCGAGACATCGTGGACATTATTTTACAAGACATTCATCAGTACATCAACTAAGGCACTATGCATAGAAGGTATCAGTTAGTATCTTCAATATAACTAGGAATTCACATTCATCATGGATGAAAGTAAATTGTTTATAAAGAAATGATTTTGTTTACTAACCAAGAACATAGCTGCCCAATCTGATCCTCACAGTTGGTAATTTGAAAAATTCAGCAAACCCATGGATCGATCAAAACAATCAATTGATTGAAGCAAAGCAATCGCAGGTTTTTTCTCCATTGTCAAAAGGAAGCCATGGTTCTTGTATGAGCGAGTTTATACATCTCTCAACAGAATCATATAAAACAGCACGGAAGTCTATGAATTAATGACGTTTCAAACGGCTTTTTCTAACTCCTTATATACAGTTTCAACTCATTACTTACAAACGTGAAGGTCATCCAGTGATCACAGTGTTAGTTGTTTCCACTTCAATTACAAATTTTAATGCCTAACAATATGAAACCCTAATATTGCCGGCAAAGTCAGTTCAACAGCGGCTCATCACAGCGGCGATTTGATGTCAATGATAGAAATAGTCAGCTCAATAGCTGCATGATACTGCTGTTGATAGACTGAAAATTTATGCATTTACTTCAAATCACCGCCATATTCCGCCACAAGTGGCAATATACTACCCTTCGATTCTAAAACGAAGTCCGTCACGCTTGATCGCTCACTGAGCTATCATAAACATCTGGAAAAGTTGAAGAACAAGATGACGTTGCTCTTTTGAAACGACTCGCAGGCAACAAATGGGGGCGCCTCCTTCGATGTCCTCCACATCACTATCCTCGCGCTTGTGGTGACCCTTGTCGAGTATTGTGCACCCATCTGGTCTGAAACTGCCCACGCCCAAAGCTCAACATACCATTCAATGAGGCAATGCGAACCACCAGCGCCTCCTTCGATGTCCTCCACATCACTATCCTCGCGCTTGTGGTGACCCTTGTCGAGTATTGTGCACCCATCTGGTCTGAAACTGGCCACGCCCAAAGCTCAACATACCATTCAATGAGGCAATGCGAACCACCAGCGCCTCCTTCGATGTCCTCCACATCACTATCCTCGCGCTTGTGGTGACCCTTGTCGAGTATTGTGCACCCATCTGGTCTGAAAGTGCCCACGTCCAAAGCTCAACATACCATTCAATGAGGCAATGCGAACCATCTGCGGCTGTATTCGATGTCCTCCACATCACTATCCTCGCGCTTGTGGTGACCCTTGTCGAGTATTGTGCACCCATCTGGTCTGAATCTGCCCACGTCCAAAGCTCAACATACCATTCAATGAGGCAATGCGAACCATCTGCGCCTCCTTCGATGTCCTCCACATCACTATCCTCGCGCTTGTGGTGACCCTTGTCGAGTATTGTGCACCCATCTGGTCTGAATGTGCCCACGCCCAAAGCTCAACATACCATTCAATGAGGCAATGCGAGCCATCAGCGGCTGTATTCGATGTCCTCCACATCACTATCCTTGCGCTTGTGGTGACCCTTGTCGAGTATTGTGCACCCATCTGGTCTGAAACTGCCCACGCCCAAAGCTCAACATACCATTCAATGAGGCAATGCGAACCACCAGCGCCTCCTTCGATGTCCTCCACATCACTATCCTCGCGCTTGTGGTGACCCTTGTCGAGTATTGTGCACCCATCTGGTCTGAAACTGCCCACGTCCAAAGCTCAACATACCATTCAATGAGGCAATGCGAACCATCTGCGGCTGTATTCGATGTCCTCCACATCACTATCCTCGCGCTTGTGGTGACCCTTGTCGAGTATTGTGCACCCATCTGGTCTGAAACTGCCCACGTCCAAAGCTCAACATACCATTCAATGAGGCAATGCGAACCATCTGCGGCTGTATTCGATGTCCTCCACATCACTATCCTCGCGCTTGTGGTGACCCTTGTCGAGTATTGTGCACCCATCTGGTCTGAATCTGCCCACGCCCAAAGCTCAACATACCATTCAATGAGGCAATGCGAACCATCTGCGCCTCCTTCGATGTCCTCCACATCACTATCCTCGCGCTTGTGGTGACCCTTGTCGAGTATTGTGCACTCATCTGGTCTGAAAGTGCCCACGCCCAAAGCTCAACATACCATTCAATGAGGCAATGCGAACCATCTGCGGCTGTATTCGATGTCCTCCACATCACTATCCTCGCGCTTGTGGTGACCCTTGTGGAGTATTGTGCACCCATCTGGTCTGAAACTGCCCACGCCCAAAGCTCAACATACCATTCAATGAGGCAATGCGAACCACCAGCGCCTCCTTCGATGTCCTCCACATCACTATCCTCGCGCTTGTGGTGACCCTTGTCGAGTATTGTGCACCCATCTGGTCTGAAACTGCCCACGCCCAAAGCTCAACATACCATTCAATGAGGCAATGCGAGCCATCAGCGCCTCCTTCGATGTCCTCCACATCACTATCCTCGCGCTTGCAGTGACCCTTGTCGAGTATTGTGCACCCATCTGGTCTGAAACTGCCCACGCCCAAAGCTCAACATACCATTCAATGAGGCAATGCGAACCATCTGCGGCTGTATTCGATGTCCTCCGCATCACTATCCTCGCGCTTGCAGTGACCCTTGTCGAGTATTGTGCACCCATCTGGTCTGAAAGTGCCCACGTCCAGAGCTCAACATACCATTCAATGAGGCAATGCGAACCATCAGCGCCTCCTTCGATGTCCTCCACATCAGTATCCTCCCGCTTGTGGTGACCCTTGTCGAGTATTGTGCACCCATCTGGTCTGAAACTGCCCACGTCCAAAGCTCAACATACCCTTCAATGAGGCAATGCGAACCATCAGCGGCTGTATTCGATGTCCTCCACATCACTATCCTCGCGCTTGTGGTGACCCTTGTCGAGTATTGTGCACCAATCTGGTCTGAAAGTGCCCACGCCCAAAGCTCAACATACCATTCAATGAGGCAATGCGAGCCATCAGCGGCTGTATTCGATGTCCTCCACATCACTATCCTCGCGCTTGTGGTGACCCTTGTCGAGTATTGTGCACCCATCTGGTCTGAATCTGCCCACGTCCAAAGCTCAACATACCATTCAATGAGGCAATGCGAACCATCTGCGCCTCCTTCGATGTCCTCCACATCACTATCCTCGCGCTTGTGGTGACCCTTGTCGAGTATTGTGCACCCATCTGGTCTGAATGTGCCCACGCCCAAAGCTCAACATACCATTCAATGAGGCAATGCGAGCCATCAGCGGCTGTATTCGATGTCCTCCACATCACTATCCTCGCGCTTGTGGTGACCCTTGTCGAGTATTGTGCACCCATCTGGTCTGAAACTGCCCACGCCCAAAGCTCAACATACCATTCAATGAGGCAATGCGAACCACCAGCGCCTCCTTCGATGTCCTCCACATCACTATCCTCGCGCTTGTGGTGACCCTTGTCGAGTATTGTGCACCCATCTGGTCTGAAACTGCTCACGTCCAAAGCTCAACATACCATTCAATGAGGCAATGCGAACCATCTGCGGCTGTATTCGATGTCCTCCACATCACTATCCTCGCGCTTGTGGTGACCCTTGTCGAGTATTGTGCACCCATCTGGTCTGAAACTGCCCACGTCCAAAGCTCAACATACCATTCAATGAGGCAATGCGAACCATCTGCGGCTGTATTCGATGTCCTCCACATCACTATCCTCGCGCTTGTGGTGACCCTTGTCGAGTATTGTGCACCCATCTGGTCTGAAAGTGCCCACGCCCAAAGCTCAACATACCATTCAATGAGGCAATGCGAACCATCTGCGCCTCCTTCGATGTCCTCCACATCACTATCCTCGCGCTTGTGGTGACCCTTGTCGAGTATTGTGCACTCATCTGGTCTGAAAGTGCCCACGCCCAAAGCTCAACATACCATTCAATGAGGCAATGCGAACCATCTGCGGCTGTATTCGATGTCCTCCACATCACTATCCTCGCGCTTGTGGTGACCCTTGTGGAGTATTGTGCACCCATCTGGTCTGAAACTGCCCATGCCCAAAGCTCAACATACCATTCAATGAGGCAATGCGAGCCATCAGCGCCTCCTTCGATGTCCTCCACATCACTATCCTCGCGCTTGTGGTGACCCTTGTCGTGTATTGTGCACCCATCTGGTCTGAAACTGCCCACGCCCAAAGCTCAACATACCATTCAATGAGGCAATGCGAGCCATCAGCGCCTCCTTCGATGTCCTCCACATCACTATCCTCGCGCTTGCAGTGACCCTTGTCGAGTATTGTGCACCCATCTGGTCTGAAACTGCCCACGCCCAAAGCTCAACATACCATTCAATGAGGCAATGCGAACCATCTGCGGCTGTATTCGATGTCCTCCGCATCACTATCCTCGCGCTTGCAGTGACCCTTGTCGAGTATTGTGCACCCATCTGGTCTGAAAGTGCCCACGTCCAGAGCTCAACATACCATTCAATGAGGCAATGCGAACCATCAGCGCCTCCTTCGATGTCCTCCACATCAGTATCCTCCCGCTTGTGGTGACCCTTGTCGAGTATTGTGCACCCATCTGGTCTGAAACTGCCCACGTCCAAAGCTCAACATACCCTTCAATGAGGCAATGCGAACCATCAGCGGCTGTATTCGATGTCCTCCACATCACTATCCTCGCGCTTGTGGTGACCCTTGTCGAGTATTGTGCACCCATCTGGTCTGAAAGTGCCACGTCCAAAGCTCAACATACCATTCAATGAGGCAATGCGAACCAACAGCGCCTCCTTCGATGTCCTCCACATCACTATCCTCGCGCTTGTGGTGACCCTTGTCGAGTATTGTGCACCCATCTGGTCTGAAACTGCCCACGCCCAAAGCTCAACATACCATTCAATGAGGCAATGCGAACCATCTGCGGCTGTATTCGATGTCCTCCACATCACTATCCTCGCGCTTGTGGTGACCCTTGTCGAGTATTGTGCACTCATCTGGTCTGAAAGTGCCACGTCCAAAGCTCAACATACCATTCAATGAGGCAATGCGAACCATCTGCGGCTGTATTCGATGTCCTCCACATCACTATCCTCGCGCTTGTGGTGACCCTTGTCGAGTATTGTGCACCCATCTGGTCTGAAATTGCCCACGCCCAAAGCTCAACATACCATTCAATGAGGCAATGCGAACCATCTGCGGCTGTATTCGATGTCCTCCACATCAGTATCCTCCCGCTTGTGGTGACCCTTGTCGAGTATTGTGCACTCATCTGGTCTGAAAGTGCCCACGCCCAAAGCTCAACATACCCTTCAATGAGGCAATGCGAACCATCAGCGGCTGTATTCGATGTACAAGGCAGATATCGAACCTCTTGAGCATCGTCGTTGCAGGAGTTTGATTAAGCTAGTCAAAAGCGCGGTGCATCGTCTTCACCACATGCTTCACTGCGCTCCTAATCTTACGCAACTCTAATCTCACATCCTTTGGGGAACTTTGCATACCAGAATCGGACTTTGCAGTGTCCAATGGTCTGAAAGCCTTCATCCCGGAATGGACAAGTCATCCACCTGGACCGTCTTACTCGCCATCAGTGGGTCCAACTAAGCAGGCTTCGCTGTGGGGCAGGAGGATCTGCTGCCAACATGTTTCTCTGGGGCTTAGAAGTTGCCCTAGCTGCACTTGCGGTGCAGATTTTCAGACTCATAATCACATTATGACGGAATATCTTTTGTTGAAACTCCCGGCTCCCTCACTGATGTGTGACTGACTTTTCTTGAATGAAATAAATTTTGAAATGACCATGCGAATACCGCCATAAATGTCATCTGCCGTTGTGACAAGGCCGACAAAACCTGTAGCTGCTGTTGGACGATGAGGTTTGGAGCCATCGCAATCTAATTTTTCGCTTTTGTTTGAAAATGTCTGCCTTTGTACATAGACTTCTAGATCATAGCACGCTGGACGGGAAACTCTATACATCTTATAGCTCAAATATCTGCAGAGCTTTAATATCTGGAAGTCCATGGCTTCTGCGACTGAATGGAAAGCTCATAGAAATAAACATAGAACAAACATACACTTTGAAAACAATGCTACGTTGTGAACGTGAGTTATCATGTCAGGAGGACGATGGCATGGTGGACGATTGGACGATGACGGCTTTCAATGGCTGACAATGGGTAGGCACCGGCAGCTTATCAATGTACTCTGCTGTTAGTGTGCTACTGTCATCTCTGTAAAACCTTCGCGACCAATGCGTGCAGAGTACGTCATTCACAAATCGTTCAAAGTCACAAAAGATTTGGAGGATATTTTTGGAGCATGCTCAAACTGTGTATGAAGTGCATGTCATGGTGAACGAAAGGGCCAAGTAGTTTTGAGCAACTAGTATACAATATTCCGCCGTACGCCACGAACCTGCAATATGGCAGGTTTCAGTTATTTGATTCTCCTCAAGATGGCAACATTCACATAGTTGGTACATGGCGGGGCAGCTGAACTCACAGACAGTGTAAGATGTAAAGACTGTAAACTAGTGTGAAATTTGGAGACGTAAGGCGCATTCACATTAGACCGATAGCGATAAAAATAGCACTTTCAAGGTGGTAAATTGAAGTAATGCTGACGTTAATTTTTTATACGCCAATATATTTCAACGACCAAGCGTCGTTATCATCAGGGCACATATTACAAACAGAAACTATTCAACAACATGAGCTCAAAATCTGAAAAGGTGAAGATGCAAAAACACTGAGCTGTGTCTTTGAGAAATCATAGATATGCGATTATACGGCAATAACACGTGAGTGTTTCTAAAACTAAAAATAGAAAGATATAGGATCGGATTTACCGCCGATCACGGTAAATAAATTTTGAGGTCATGTTGCTGAATAGTTTCTTTTTATAATATTTGCCCTGATGATAGCGACGTTTAGTTGTTGAAATATATTAGCGTATAAAAAATTAACAACAGCATTACTTCAGTTTCCCACCTTCAAATATGGATTTTAATGAAGGCCCTTTTGCCGATAAAAATAACATTTTAATTAAAGGAAATGAAATTAATTAATCTTTCGACCCACAGATAATTTGATTTTGCTTCTCAATATATATTTCGGTGAACCGCCCTTCTCAATCAGATTTTTAATTTACAATGATCTTACCTAACAAGGACTATGATTTCAAAATCAAATCAGGAAATGTCTAGTATAAAAAATATCATGGACGAATGGGGAAAGATGGTGAAGTCAAAGATAATAAAGTCAACATAGCACACTTCTGTGCAAACCATCTATAATACACTTTCATGCACATCCTCCTACTGTTGTAGAGTTAATGTTGGTAAATTTGAGTGGTTCCATTCTGTTTTGCTATTGATCAGTTTTATATTTTGTTCATTTGTTCTATTCCTTCATGTTGGTTTTCACAGTGTGTCCAGATGATTCCTGCTTTTCCTGTAATTGTTTGATGTGTTCATTACCTCTTGTTCTTGGGTTTCTCGACATTTCACCAACATATATTGCTTTACATTTGTCACACTCAATCACAATCTCCTTTTCCTCCTGATTTCCACAATGAGCAATCTCTTTGGCATTTTGTTTTTCGGAAAGGATGTGATTTTTGTAGTTTTGATTTCAGCCAGTCTTCTCGATGATTTTTATTCTCAATCCTCTTTCTTTAACTTGTTTTTCACATTCTTTTTCGAGAACTGAGTTCGGTGTTGCTGCTATGAAAAGAACGCTGTTATAATTCCCCTTGTGATCCCATGTTTTCTTCTTTGTTAATTTTCTCTCCGTTCATTATATTTCCATGACCTTGATCGATGCATTGGTCTCACGTTCATCTTCTCATCTTCAAGAATGTTGTTGTAAGCATGGAAAGCAGATTTTGTGAGGACCTCTGCTCGAAAAGTCTTATTATAGCCAGAGAATTGCAATCATTTTTTCATTTCTGTTTTTGCTGTAATTCGCCATGGTAAAAGTTTGCTGCAACTTAGCATGACTCGTAGAAGTTGTTGAGTAGCTGCTGTTCTTTTCATATTCCCTGAAACTGCTGATTTGGTGTATTTCATCATTTTCTACGACACTTTTTTTGCGTAAAAAGTTTATGTAAAACATGCATTGTGTTTGAGTCATCATTACTTCTTGATTGCATCGACTTTTCGAACAGAGGTCGTCACAAAATCTGCTTTCCATGCTTACAACAACATTCTTGAAGATGAGAGGATGAACGTGAGACCTATGTATTGACCAAAGTCATGGAAATATAATAAACGGAGAGAAAATTAACAAAGAAGAAAACATGGGATCACAAGGGGAATTATAACAGCGTTCTTTTCATAGCAGCAACACCGAACTCAGTTCTCGAAAAAGAATATGAAAAACAAGTTAAAGACAGAGGATTGAGAATAAAAATCATCGAGAAGACTGGCTGAAATCAAAACTACAAAAATCACATCCTTTCCGAAAAACAAAATGCCAAAGAGATTGCTCATTGTGGAAATCAGGAGGAAAAGGAGATTGTGATTGAGTGTGACAAATGTAAAGCAATATATGTTGGTGAAACGTCGAGAAACCCAAGAACAAGAGGTAATGAACACATCAAACAATTACAGGAAAAGCAGGAATCATCTGTACTGTGGACACACTGTGAAAACCAACATGAAGGAATAGAACAAAACCTGAAGATGAACGTTACAGGAGTGCATCACAATAAGCAATGGAAAGGCAAATCGCAGAGGCTGCAATGAATAGAAATAAAAGTGAACGAACTTAAAACTGATTACTCGTAACAACAAAACCAAATGGAGCCAATCAAATTTACCAGCATTAACTCTACAACATTAGGCGGATGCATGAAAGTGTGTTGTGGCCAGTTTACACAGAAATGTGCCATGTTGACTTTATTATCTTTGACTTCACTATCTTTCCTCATTCACCCATGATATTTTTTATACTAGACAGATTCGATTTTAACATCATTGTTCTTGTTAGAAAATGAGATCTCCTCAAGTAAAAAATCTGATTGAGAAGGGCGGTTCGCCGAAATATATTTTAGAAAATACAACAACAAATTGTTAATTCTGCGTCGAAAGATTAATTAATTTTATTTCCTTTTAATGTCGTTTAAATCTTTCTTTATAAGTTCGATTGATGTTGATAGAAATTGATAAAAATAACGAAAAATTGAAAGAAAATTGCTGTTGATGTGCACCATGCAGCTTTTCACATTATCCCGATTTTACTCAACGATAAATACGATGATATGATAATATTATAAGCAATGTAATTTTACTCG
Organism: Prostheceraeus crozeri; assembly: GCA_907163375.1. Lineage (NCBI taxonomy): Eukaryota > Metazoa > Platyhelminthes > Polycladida > Euryleptidae > Prostheceraeus > Prostheceraeus crozeri. The sequence goes on along the minus strand of CAJQUW010006069.1, from coordinate 623,734 downwards.
TATGTGTGAATTGCGGACCTCAACGATAAGATGAAATAATCGTCACGATTTTGTTGTTGTCGGTCTTGCGTGAACGCGCCTTTAGGATATCTATGATGAATATACAAAGATATCAATGGCAGCTCTTATCTTCTAATGCCTAGAAATGGAATATTTTTGGCATATTTCTGTATCTATTTGTATGCTTTTCGTATCTTAATTCAAATGTGGTATGCTTTATACACTGAAGCCATAGCAGCAAAATGTTAAAGAAAGGCATCAATAATGTCTAAAACATGTTGATTTAAGGCCTTTTGTCAATAAAGATCACACTAATGTTGCATGGTACTTATTACTGTTTCGTAAGTAGTGAGACAATGACATTCAAGAGTCAAACTTACAATACTGAATTCGATTTTAATACATGTTAGCTCTGGCATTTCAGTATTCAACCATCAACAATTATGCATTGTGTAATTTTGAAATTTAGCATAGTATCAATCCGAAACAAAACACATTATAATTGTTGCAGGCAAATATAGTTATGTTTGAGATATATAAGTCAACATGATTGCACGAAAGATAATGTTTGTATGAATTGAAGTTAATCAACTTGGATCACAAAACAGAGCTAATCAAGAGTCATGTTTATGTTACTAGGCAAGTAGCAAAGACGACATACTCGTAGAGCATGAATTTCACAATAAATCTGATCTAGTTGTATACCACACTATCACAAAGAAGTATTCACGACTGGTATTACTGAAAAAAGTTATTTGACAGTGGAATGTAATATATATATACATTTGCTATGTGATTTAAAGCTGTACATACGAGAGTCGCACGAATGAGGACCAATTTGCATCGGGTCTCGTAGATAAAACATATCAACAACTCGTATTTCATTGTAAAACAGCCAATCACAGATAGAATAGTTCGTATCGCTACATACCAATCACATACGAAAGGAATTGAGAATTCGTATGAAAAGCGTGCCAGATCTCTGTAAACATACGAGAATCTCGTATCAAATGTTAGTTTCAAATTGTATGTGAATTTGGCATATGTTTGTATGTAATTTTCGTATTCAGCGATTTACAGTGTAGTCCCACTAGCTGAAATAAAGCGAAAATCAAATTTCTGCTGAAAAACAGTAGTTACACCTGTTCCAAATCAATAAGCTTAATTCTCAAATCATGTGCAGGCATCTCATTTCAATAGAATTCTCAGTTCAATAGTATTACGAGTCTCAGTTCAATAGGAACATTATCTCAGATCATTAACAACAAAGATCAAATCATTAAGAGACGAAAATCTAATGAACGTAGTTCATGAATCTCACATCAATAAAAGACATCGCAAATCAACACAATCAGAATTATTGCAGTCATGTCAAGACAACGCATTTCTGTAGAAGACAAGCAACGGATCTTAGATTGTTATAATCGTCAAGATAATTATTTCGTCCTGATGTTCTTACAATCAATAGACGAACTGTATATTCAATTATTCGACGATATCTTAGGGACGGTCATGTCTCGAGAACACGCGGAGGTCCAAATCACGTAGTTGTTGATGATGAGATGAGAAACACAGTAGTATCTACCATTGAAGATTACACGGAATACACTGTAGATCAGATACATCAAGAATTGAGGTTGCGGTTGCCCAACAAAAGGCACTTATGCAACAATGAGATATCCAATATATTGCACTGTCGGTTACTAACATTGAAATTGACTCGTGATCCATCGGCAATACGCTAAGCATCAAAGTAGCTCGAAAAGACATGGCAGATTGGCTTCTCCAAAATGCCAACGTGGAGAAAGCTTACATCGATGAAAGTGGCTTTCGGCTCTGGATAAAGAGAAGCTACGGAAGATCCTTGCGAGGCGAGAGAGATATTCGAGTTGTCAATGCTTGTGGAGGTGGCCCTATGTCAGTCATTTTCGCTGTGTCCCAAGTAAATGGTTTGATTCATCACGAATTTGTTGAGAGTGGATTCAGGAGTAATCTATTCAATGCCTTCCTCTCAACTTGCTCAAACATGCTCGCGGGTCACAATGTCTTTTTTATTTTTGATGATGCACCGTCACACATTCATGCACAAGAAACAACACTCCTAGTTGGTCACCATGTTATGTTTCAGCCTCCTTAATCGCCTTTTCTGAATATATGTGAAGGCTGCTTCTCGATCTGGAAGGCTGCATTCAAACGTTCGATGGCTGAAGTGCGGGGATCAGCATCTGACCCAACAACATGCCAACAGGATGGCAACGCACGATGATGCAAATCGCTGAGCAATCAATCGCTGCTGTAACACTTCCTAAAGTTCAGAAGTTGAACTCTCACTTGCTTTCAGTTCTCCCGAAGTGTATTCGAAGACATTCTAGCATTTTAGTTATTATAAATATACACGCAAGAGTATTTTGAATGAGATGTTGGATTTTTCTTTGTCTTTACTACTGGGTGATTAAGTATTGCTGAATGACAATAAAAGCAATGGAGGTGAAAGGGCATTAAAATCATTCTTCAAGTCTGTTTCAAAGAAATCTTTAGCTAAAGTATATTTTAATAGTTTTAATTACTCAGATCGAGGAAAAGTGCACACTGTGCACAGTTGATCCGCTATCTTTTTGATAACGTCTCAACTTAATTCTTGCAACAACTCTCATCATTAAAACTTGAATTTGTTACCATTGGTTCTTTTTGAAGAAACTAAGGTTCCGATGCAAAGTAAGGCAAAACCATGTTTTTATTTGGCATCGATACATCAAGAAGATACATGTACGGTATGCTCACGGAATCAATCAACGTTAGATTGCTATGAGTCATCCCTCGAATCACATATCATGGCTAGTCTAACACATATTTCCAACCGGGATTTTTCAACACAAAAATTCCTTTTTTTATCGCCGACTTCAAAGTCTGTATAATATTGCATTATTGAAATGAACAACTGAATTTGAATTTTGATAGAGAGCGTTCCATCGTCTTCTTTTGATTTCCGAATGTGATTATTGAAAAAAAGAATGATTCAATCGATTTGGAATTTGAAATTGAATTGATTTGAGATATCTACGCTTGTTGATCTGAGATGTGTTGTTTGCAATTGATTTGAAATTCCTTCAAATGATTGTAAGTTTACGCTTATTGATCTGGAAAAGGTGTAGTTGCCGGTTAGGCAGTTGGCAACTAATCTGGGTCAATATTTTAACTATTTATTAAATTTTGAATATGCATTAGTTGTAGATTCTCGTCTCTTAGTAATGAGAAGTGAAAATCTTCACAAAATACACTGAATAATGATTTGCTTACCTCTCCTTTTCGATAGAGAAGTTGAATATAATTTTTTTATAACTCTTTTCTGATATAATTTTTCCGTTCAACAGCTAGATGGGGAAATAATGATACCTACATGTGTGATACATTTATGTCATCGTTTGGAAAATAACGCATGTTTACAATGGTTTATTATATTACACTAACAGAATTAGCATACAGCTAATGTCATTCTAAAAATCCATTTTCCATTTTTCTATTGTGATGCATTGGGTTTTTGATGCATGTATCGTAATTTTCAATTTATCATCAACAAAACCTTTACCGCTTCGTAGCACCTATTAACAAATGCAGACGTGGAAAAATACAATTTTCCAACGTCAAATACAAATTACATGCTACTTTCTTTTTAATTCATTTTTTTCATTTAATACTTTCTATTTAAATGTCTTAATACAGATCGGCCCCTACAACTGAAAAAGAAGAAACATTTTTTGAAATTTGAAATGACGAATAACTAAGAAGTCTCTTAAAAATGCTATTTCAAATACAAAATATTATTAGACATATTTAGACACTTTTTTCATCACTTTCAATGACACAAAAGAAGGATATTGACAAATTGAGACATTCTCTAATTTTTGTTGTCAAATTGACTTTCCATCGCTCGCGAAAATCTTTTCTGTAAGGGATTCATTGCTGATATATCCTACGTTAAGTGGTATCTATAATCTGACCTTTCAGAATCTTCGGTTCAATGCTAACTGATGTTTGGTAGACATTTGTAAAACAAAAATGTGTCATCGAAAATTAGTCAACAAATTATCGACAGCATCTACAAATCGGCGTTTCCATATTGTGGACACTTGCCTGTTTCGTGAGGATTTCATTATCTCTGAGAAGATGCCCTACCCTGAGGGCTGTTCTGCTGTGTGTTATAAAGCACGTTCAGAACAGCCTAGGTGAAGCAAGCATTATCCTGAGTAGATATCGAAAACAGTTCGTTTAGAATTCGAAATTATTATCTTCACGGAGTCCAAAAATTGCTTTTTCAGAAAATCTAAATTAAAATTGTGAGAAAAGTATTCAAACAAATAAACTATACAAGTAGCCTATCTGCCTACTTAAGAATACTTAATTTAGTGATATTAGTGTTATAATTTCTTAATTTTGGTACAAAGCCCGCCTACCTTTAAAGCTAGCAATTAGAATCCTCCAACTTAATGACCATTCTCATGTGACATTTCTATGATTAAAATTCATTCCATCATTGCGTACTTTTATCAGGAAACAGAATCTGCTATCAAGATAGTCAAAAACTTTTTTATCAAAAATATTCTACCTCCTGTTCAACAGTTCAATAATAATAATAATAATAAGTATGTATGTAAGCGTTTTATTTCAAAGAATGAAAATCGTATATTGCTATGTCATTCAAATACAATCACTTAGTGAAGTATATAATACAAAAGATAAGATCACATCAAAAGAAAAAGTAAGTTCTAACAGTGCATACCATGAGTATGAGATAAGAAATTGGTATAATGCAAATAAGAGTATTCAATAGATGTTGAGGTCAGGCATTTGAACCACAGTATATGCAAACATCGCATGAAAAAGGTTCTTATGTTATTTGCTGCACAACATTTAATCTGGTAATTGTGATGACCCTGCCGAAGATAATGTCCACTTTCTTTTAAGTCTGGGAGGAATTTGTGAGGAACATGGTTGTTGTCTTTCATGATCTTCTTAAATAAGTTATCATCCCATTTCTCAATCGTTTTCAAAATATTTCCATCAGGTTTTTAGAAACCAAGTCAAATGCTGCGCTTTACGGGTCTTATCAGCTTCTGATGTGAATCCCCACCACCTCTGAACCGTGTAGAGTAGTATATTTATAATATGGGCATCATAGACATGGTATACATCTTTTTTGCTGGCACCTCAACTTCGTATGATTTTCATAGCATAAAGACTACTATTACAATTTTTATCGTTTTTTGGACATGCGTACTTGTACTCAGTGTATCAGTGAAAGTGACTCCAAGAATCTTAATTTCATTAGTACGATTTATATTTGGAATCAGGGCAGGATCCACCATTGATCTGGGTCTTCTGAAGATGATTTCTTTAGATTTTGATTCATTCAATTTCAGATTGCATTTATCTGCCCAGGATCTGATGTTTTCAAGTTCTAATATTGCATTTTTTAAGTTATATGGTGGTATTAGAGCAAAGTGTAGAATGCAGACTAGCGGTGCAAACAGCACGTCGAACAGTAAGGTCTATCAACATCTTACACAATGGGCATCAAATGCAGTAAGCTTGTATTTCTTAATTCGTCAACCTGCATATTCATCACCGACATAGTCTTTGCAGGAGGAGAAACCGACTCAGACTTCTGCTGGCATCTCTTCTTCCTGAAGACGAAGCGTCCGCACTCTATTCTATAAGACGATCTATAATCATGCGAAATTGAAGAGCAAGAATTGATAAAAACGGGACGAAGTTCAAATTTTCCATGCAACAGTGAAACGCCAGTGAAGAAGAATCCACTCTGAAGTTGTATCAGCGGTAGAACCACAGAATTAGACAGGTCGTCTCTTCTTCTGTTTGACTAGAAAGGAAGCATTGGAACATCTACCGTAAATGAAATGGCACAATCTCCTGACTAAATACCATAGCAATCGAACAATGAGCAGCCAGTTCAACATTAAGCACGCCAAATTGTGGAAGTTTCAGTGACTGTTATCAACCGAATCACACAGCAAAGAGACACAGACGATGTCAAGTTCTACAGAGAAGTTTGTGAGCGCTTTTTCATGCGCCTGCTAACTTTTTTAAAATGATCGGAAGGGCCAACATTGGGGCTGTTCATTAACTAAAATTCTGCCGACAGAAAATTAAACCGATTTAATATTCTACCGGCAGAATATTCTGCCGACTTAATGAACGACGGTATAATACCGAAACCGACTGAACATTCTGGCAGTTTCGGTGTTATACCGTCGTTCATTAAGTCGGCTGAATATTCTGCCGGCAGAATATTAAATCGGTTTAATTTTCTGTCGGCAGAATTTTAGTTAATGAACAGCCCCATTATCAAGAAAACTTTTGCGCAATGATCTGAATTCTTCGAATCTGAAGGAGTCGTGGCGATCGGAGCATTTTGAAGGAATTCACAGCAATCCGCAAGCGGCGCACGACTATTACTCCTATCTCTGCAAGTTATTAAAAATTTCTTTTTGTCCACTTAGTAAGCTCCTGCATGTGCCATCTGTTTGAATCAGTTTGTACTTCTAGCAAAGTGACACCCTTATACAATCTAATTCTGTGGGTAGAGCAGTGGATAATTTCTTCTTTACAATGCTCTTTGCAGCTGACAACTCCTCAGTCATTATTTTTTGTTTAAAATAGTTGATCTTCGGAAACAATGTCTCTTCATTTATCATCAGAATAGTTGGCTACTTCACTCCCACGACTGTACAACTATCATCAATGGCAGCTGTAATTCCACAATCAGATTTTAAGAAGTACGCCCTCTTTGACGATGTATTCATGCTTTCAGAGTTTTCATTATTGATGAAATAAATTTACAATACTGAATAAAGTAACTGAATTTTCTTTTTTGTAATTGTAAAAAACAATTTTTTGAATTTTATGCTTTGACATTAAAATTTGTTATTCTGAAGGAAAATGATTTTTTACTTCACGGATCAGTGTTCATTGATAAAAATCAACAATATTTTCTTAGGGGAGTTATCATCTCCTTGAAAATCGGACAGGGGTCACTTTCTGTTGGGAATCATGTTGACTACGCCTTTCCGATAGAAAATTGCATTCTTGTTCTTATATTCCTACTAGTAGGAAGAGTTGTTGTCTTCATTTTCCAACCAGGAAACTTGAGAGGGAGCAGAGCGAGGTAGCCGATGCTATAGGACTGCTGTCTGTTTAAGATTCAAACTGGAAAATGAAAGGTGGATTTCAGTTTCCACTGCTAGTGAGGTCTGCGGCTACGAAGGGACTGTATTTTGATTGGGTAGTCGTCATTGATCACCTGATAGGAAAATTGCACTTGCTGGTATTTTTCTCGAATGAATTTTGAGACTGGAGTCATATTCTATTTTTCTAAACACCGAAACCGTTTTGATAGTTTCATTATTGTTTAAATACTAATAGTTGAGCAAAATTCAAGCGCGAATGAACGGCAGGTCGAACTCTACGTAATTCTTTGAGTGTTCTCATGGGCGAAATCTGACAACATTTGAATTGGTTATCAGAGATAATTGGAAACTAAAAGTAATAAACAATTTGGGTTTTTGAACAACATTAACAGTTAGATAGGTGGATACTTCCAGTAATGTAGTGATGGTTAAAAAGACAACCTCGCCCATTTCTGTTCAACTGATGATTAATATTCTATGAAACCAGAAGGGCAAGATGATGTAAAAATCCGAGGCCGCGAAGCACTGGACTCATAGAAAAGCTTGTCTTCTAAATCCAGGGAAAATTTCCAAAATCAATGCCCGAACATTGCAAGAACGTTTCTCATATCATGGCAATTAATATTCACAGATTTAGAGGATAATTATCCACAACCATAGAAATTAATATTACCATAGAAAGTCCTAGAATGGAAATTGCATGAAAATTATGGCACACTCCGGGGAACTTAGTTGGGGCAAAATGCAAATTTTGCGGACTGGTTTTCTTGTTTTCGGGTTGGCATTTTCAATTATCAATTATCAAGTCAATTTGTGATCTGGATTGTTGCCCCTTGTCCAAAGACCATGTACACAAAAGCAACAATGAATTTACAAAATAGTACATCGACCGGATGACAGAGAAGGAAATTCTTTAAAACGTTCTGTATGGTCATCATTTTGAAATATCGCTCCTATAATCTATCAAGAGTATAATCAGACTCTTATGCAACTTGTAATGTCGATTTACAGAACATGCATTACTCCAGCTTGAAATCAGAGGCCAAGAAATCTGAGAGTATTCATTTTACTTTTAAGGGTTCCCCTGTTCACTAAATTTGAACAGTTTTCAAAATCTCTACATGCATTCGAATATCAGCTTCCAAAATATCATCGCACTATATCACATGTGTCATTTAATGATTAATTGAAAAGTTCCAACGACATTTAATTTATCTGATAAATGACTGTCGCTAAAGAAGCCTTCGATGTGTTTATTCCAGAAGAGCGCTAGGTTTCTTGACCGTTAGGAGGAGAAATTATCCAATAATTAGAATTTTTATCTTTGAATTCTTGAGATATTCTTACAACCAGTACACCGACTACTTTCGATTATCACTCTGTGAACCAAATTTCAATTCGTATTCCACTTTTGAAAATTGGAAAATACATGTAGTTGTCAGTGACTGCTACAAATAGACACAGTATATTAATCCATGTAATAATAGGCTAATTCACATGAAACAATAACACCATCTCACTAAAATTCTCTTCATGAAAATCTTGCAATTTGGTGTCAACAACTTCCACAACCAACTTGGCAAATAGTTTGAGTATGATACAATGTTTTAGATCGAATCTGATCTACAAACCATAGATTTTTCATGTGCCATCATTGTACATAAGCAAGATATCAAACTTCCATTCTAGTGTACTATTATCCACTTCTATGTCCACAAGTGCTTTTAATAACTATGTAAATATCAAATTGAGTCATAGAAGCAGATAAAGGAAGAATATCTATGATATTGTTGATTTCTATGAGTTCAGTACATTATGCAACAGTCATGATAACATTGGCAACACTAAAGATATCTTCAATTTCAAATTTCTCTCGCAAATCTTCTCTTCCAGGTGTTTTCGCCTCCCTCAAACGGAAGCGCTGTCGGGCAGATGTGGAAGAAAAATGCTTCAACGCATTTGAAAGGAAGAAGAAAAGTCGCACCACTTTTTCTGGTCGCCAGATTTTTGAATTGGAGAGACAATTTGAACAGAAAAAGTATTTATCGTCGACTGAACGTGCCGAGATGGCTAATCAACTAAATGTCACCGAAACTCAGGTAAAATTCCTTCATTATCTTTCATCATCGTTTGGCGTGGATAATATGTGTACCAGCAATTTTTGATAATTATTTCTGATCACTCAATCGTCGAGGAGTGCACCGGAATAGACAAACAAAGTCATACAATGCATTGTTGAATTTCAGCCTTCTTTTCGCATATGCACTGACTTTTTCCAAACTCAATCACTTTTTGTGGCTTCTTGTGGCAAGAGCACAATTACGGTAGAAATAAAATGATGGAGTTCGTTTTCCTCTGCTAGCTCGAATCTAAATCGGCGCGCGCTCACAAATTAATGGCAGCCTTAGTAATGTTTTTAATTGCTAGCGTAGAGCTTCTAAGTTAGCAAGGCAAGGAATCTTTTTGATATAGATATTAATTAATTGTCTGCCTTCTGAAGTATATTCTACAACGTTTTTATTGCGCAGTGTGAGTTGAGAGCGAGCGAGCATGCTCCTTCCCCGGTGTGTGTTTGTGTGTTTTGTACGAATGAAGCGCAAGGGAAACATAATTTCATCATTTTAACTTTGTTGTTTTTTTACCTTGTTAGTTGGCAATCCGATAAGACTGCACTCGCTCAAAGAAAGCTTTGATTGTTGAAAACAGTTCGTAATTTAGTCGATCTACCCTCCTCTTCAAACTCCCCTCTTGCCGTTGACTTCTGGAAAACTAGTCCCTTCCTGCTTTTGAAAAGTATAGACGATTAACAAGGGGACGTGATTATTTGGAGACTCTATTTGGAATGTGTTTTAGTCAGTTCATCGTCAAGCTCGATTCATGATGCTGCAGATGTTGAAAGAGTTACAGTTTTATAAGTGTTTACAATTGAGATGTAGAAAATCTATTTGAAAGGTCATTGACATTTGATCTTCATCAATCTATTAATCAGCCTCATTTTCACACATGGTCGCGGACAGGTGGTCTGCTGTGGAGTGATGATTTGCGGCCATGAGACAGCGGTGGCCACTGTCCGGTCTCTACATTATTCAGCACTTTCTGGATGTGTAGTTAATCTTTTCTGGTTTCTTGGCGTTCTGTCGTGACTTTACGTTTCTCATTGCTCTGTGCTGTTTTAGCTGCCGTATTCACTTGTACTTGCCGCTCTATAGTGTTGTTCCGAGACTTTGCCACAATTTCTAGTTTGATGTCCTGCTATTCTGTGCCATTCCTTAGTGGTCTTACAGTTCTTCGCCGCTCCTTTCCGGTGCTTATTGCTGTTTGCTGTTCCACACCAGTCTCATGACCAGCTGACATGGGATATATTCGAATAATTCGAGGGAGGGTTGTATTCAAGGATGGGTTCTATTCGAGGGAGGGTTCTATTCGACCGAGGGTTCTATTCGAGGGAGGGTTCTCTTCGAGGTTCTATTCGAGGGAGGGTTCTCTTCGAGGGAGGGTTCTATTCGAGGCTCTATTCGAGGTTCTATCCGAGGGAGGGTTCTGCTCAAGGACGGGTTCTCTTCGAGGAAGGGTTCTGCTCGAGGACGGGTTCTCTTCGAGGGAGGGTTCTGCTCAAGGACGGGTTCTCTTCGAGGGAGGGTTCTATTCGAGGGAGGGTTCTATTCGAGGCTCTATTCGAGGTTCTATTCAAGGTTCTATTCGAGGTTCTATTCGAGGGAGGGTTCTGCTCGAGGGAGGGTTCTCTTCGAGGGAGGGTTCTATTCGAGGCTCTATTCGAGGTTCTATCCGAGGGAGGGTTCTGCTCAAGGACGGGTTCTCTTCGAGGAAGGGTTCTGCTCGAGGGAGGGTTCTCTTCGAGGGAGGGTTCTGCTCGAGGACGGGTTCTCTTCGAGGGAGGGTTCTATTCGAGGGAGGGTTCTATTCGAGGCTCTATTCGAGGTTCTATTCAAGGTTCTATTCGAGGTTCTATTCGAGTGAGGGTTCTGCTCAAGGACGGGTTCTCTTCGAGGAAGGGTTCTGCTCGAGGACGGGTTCTCTTCGAGGGAGGGTTTTTTCGAGGGAGGGTTCTATTCGAGGCTCTATTTCAGGTTCTATTCGAGGGAGGGTTCTGCTCGAGGACGGGTTCTCTTCGATGGAGGGTTCTCTTCGAGGGAGGGTTCTATTCGAGGGAGGGTTCTCTTCGAGGGAGGGTTCTGCTCGAGGACGGTTTCTCTTCGAGGGAGGGTTCTCTTCGAGGGAGGGTTCTCTTCGAGGGAGGGTTCTCTTCGAGGGAGGGTTCTCTTCGAGGGAGGGTTCTCTTCGAGGGAGGGTTCTCTTCGAACGAGGCTTCAATTGGAGGGTCACTCGCTGTGCATTGCTCATGAACAGGAACACTACCTCCTCTACAATCGCAGTTAATTATTTGACAATTTAAACAAACAGTTTTGATTCACACACGCGTACAACTGCATCGGTTGACAATTTTCTAGCACTATTTCGAATGTATCAGCCGTTTAAGTCTTTAGCTGGCAAGGTCGTTCGACATTTAAAAGTCTCATTTTTCCTTCGCTTCGGAATGAACATCACGTCTCGGCTATTTGACACGATTGGTGAAATTATGGTTTCTCACGTGCTTTGTCCACACGCTCGTTAGCTGGGGAGTTTTAATGACGCGACCATTTCAAAGTCAGACTCCCTCAGGCTGTAGAGATGTCCAACCCAATTTTTAATAGAGCAATTGGGAGCTTAGAATGGCTTCCCGGAACCCTGCGTTTGTCTTAATCTGCCTGACGCCAGGCAATCAGGGAGCAAGTCTTGATGAAAGAAGCCTGGAGCAAATGAAAGATGAAGTAAAACTATTAAAGCACGGACAAGTGAAACGTTTATCTTATCTGTGGGAGAGACACAATTTTCCTTAACAAAGCTGAGAGGTTTTTGATAATCTCAAATTTTGAGTTTACCTTTGAAGAAAATAGTGTTGGAGAGAAGTTTGCAGCAAATTGAGAAATGTTTGTAGACAGATGGAAACATGCAAGACAGGCCGTTCTAAAGGGTTTAGACAATTTCTATGAAATCAGGAGGGAAAGAAAATGTAGAAATTCGAGGCTGCGAGGCGTGCGATTTCTACGACATTCTTCCCAGATTCATAGAATAGCTAATCTTCTATATCTGTGGCAAATGTCCAATAACCAATGTGATTATACGAATATTTCTATGGAAAATTTATCTTGCCATCTGAGATGGATTAGAGAACAGGTATTGTATTTCACTCTCGATGGCCTTGGAGATCATAGAAATGATTGAAATGAGTTGGAAATGCATTATATGCCCGCCATTCTATTAAGACAATCTTCTTTTATTTATACTTGCATTCGACTACTAAATGACCAGTGTTATAATTGAGAATTTGCTTTTGTTTGTTATTTTGTCTTCATTTGTGACTCTTTTCCCTTGTGTATGCGCATCATACGCAATTTGTGAATTCCATTTCATAATAAAGACATTTTACTTAGTGCTATAACAATTTCACATATCTCCATTATCTGTGACTGACTCTGATCAAGAATTGCAATATTCATAGACTTCTCAAGAGTTACATGCAATAGCATTATATCATGGAATTTGCGGACAGAAATATCAGAGTCTCGGCTGCTTACGTAGCCTCGTCTATGTCTAATATTACTGCCCTAAAAATCCATGATATAATGCTGCATTCTATGAGCATTCTAAAGCCGCGAAGCTGACGATTTCTACGACATTCTTCCCACTGCATTCATAGAATAGCTTATCCTCTAAATCTATAGCAAATGTCCAATAACCCATGGATATCAATATACAGGAAAGGGATGAGACACTCTTTTCTACATTATACCAACTTGATGTTACTTACGAACAGCTCTAAGCATGATAGCCGCATACAGAAGACTTTTCACTTCGCAAGTGATTCAAAAGAACGGGGGTGTCTTCTTAGGTTTATTGGCTAAAAGAATTACTAAAAACAATATGTACAGGCCCAACGTTTCGCGTATTCACGCTTCCTCAGGGGCAAAACAGATAAGATTTAAGGCTAAAAACGTCAGTACAACACAGGAGAGCGCTCTATGTTAGAGCGTTGTCTTTTTATACGTTCTGGTGCGGGGTGTGAGAATCAGACATCAGAAACCGATCAATTCGTGTTTACGGTTTATCGTAGGCTTCAGGCATTTAATAAAACGAGCTTCGCTCAACCGAGTATCCACCGGACTCTTGCATTTTTCCAAGATATCTAATGTGAAGTCGTCAATAGAGGAAACCTGATAACAATTAATTCTGTGGTCAGCCAAAGCACTGCTGATATTACTATTGAAAGACCGACTGTGTTCATTGAAGCGGAATTTAAAAGGGCGACTTGTCTGCCCGACGTACGTATTGTGGCAAAAATTGCAAGTGAACTTGTAAACTAAAAATTTGCTCGAACAAGTGTAATTGCTGGGTAGGCGATTACAGGCAATACAACTTTCGTGCTTTTCAATTCTAGGTTTGCATTGAAGATTATTATATAAGTTAGAGTTAGGGACATCAACCAATGATACAGGTGAGTCATAATTTCTGATGAGGGTACGAATTTGACGGCTGGTGCTATCATTCACGTATTTAATTTTTAGGATATTGGTTTTATTTTTTGACTTGGATTCTTGCTTGTGCTTTTTATTTTTAAATATGTTGTTGGCATAGAAACCGTTGTGTTGGAATTTTTTCTTTAACTTGGTCTTAGCACTGTCAAAAGACGCTTGCGAGCTGCATCTTTTTTGAACATATTCTACTGTATTCCTTAGGTAGTTATTTTTAACGTGACTAGGAACGTAACTATCTATACGTAAAGAGGTACCGGAGTGAAAAGGCTTTTCGAACCAGCTATAATTCAGTTATCCCTCTTTTATGTGAATGCTTAAATCCAGGAAGTTTAAAACTCCTTCTTCTGGAATCTTCTTCTGGAACAGCTCTAACGCTAATTGAATGCAGAATGATGTTGTAATTTGTCATTTTTGCTCATTAACTTCGCTACCATTCGTCGTTAGATCGGAAAAGCATACATCACAGGAATCCTTATTCGTCCTCTCTCCTGGTGTCCCATAGCAGTTCAGTAAAAATTCTTCTATTATTCATATTTACGGATTTTGTATTCAATTACGTCGGATTCAGCGAGTTCTTATCAAGAGTTTCTTTTGCGGAAATCAGTTGATATATTCCCGAAATGATCTTTTTCTTTTTATAAGATAATGAGCTCAACGATGGCATTGTATACTATACGACCAAAATATAGATACAAAAACACTTGATTCATTGTCGATCGATTTCGTATCGTTTATTGATACATCATCACGGTATCAAGTCAAATCAGCAAAATAAGGTTTATATACAGATTAAAATGATCAAGTAAACACATTTAAGAACATCTAAAATGAAATTTGCAATAGAATGGTTGGAGAGGTAACTGCGCATTTACAATTACCTCTCTGTAGTACAATTAAAAGACATGCATTGAGATCAAAGGAATGCTCAAAAATCCGCGGACGGACTCGCGTTGCTGCGATCGCTTTATTCGAAATAATGATAAAATCAAGAGTTTTAGAAAAATTCTGCTGATGCGTCCATGCGTCGGCTGTGGCAGTAAACGCAAAAATTATATCACAAAAATTGAAAATGTTCCAGAAATTTCCATTTTTCAAGATCGCTTTATTCGAAATAATGATGAAATCAAGAGTTTTAGACCCATTCCATTGGTATGTAGCTGCCTCGGCTGTGCAAGTGTTCAAATTATGGGGCCTATCACAAAAAATTCCATGGAAAATTTTCGTCACTACATATGCATGTACACATAGAGTAAACTTGTATTATAGAGTAAGTGTGAATAGGTAGAGTGTCGACTCAAACAAGTATCTGTATACAGTGAAAATTTTTATATCAAAAGATTCAGTTTTTTTGAGGAGATTACGTTCCTTGCTGTCCAAAAAATTATTTGAGGAGCTAAAAGTTTTCAAATTATTCCTGTATTTATATACTACCGAGATGACGTCCCCTTTATAAGTAGTGTGAAAACAATTTGGATACCAAAGAATGAATATTTGCTAGCAAGCATCATACTTGAGCGGAAATTAAGCTTGTGATAAGGAAATTTCATGAGCTGCATTGTAATGCAAGTTCCTGGAAGTCTTCAATGAAAAGTTGAGATCTCATTGAAAGCCTCTTGGCTGAGATGTCATGCTTTTAATTCAGTTTTCAGCGGCATGATTTTATGATTCACAGGGCGTCTTTTCTTGAATCTGAATAGTGCTCTGAATAGTAATGTTGACCCATTTACATCTTTTAAAGATCATTTTCGTTATAATGATGCTTTTTCTCTTTCAGTGGCAGTAGTTTGTGATGTAATCACGCTTGAGAAAATAATCTTATTATAGTAAGCATGAGCTTAGTAAGGCGATGGTAAGCCATCGAATTGTTAACATAATAAACCGTACTACCTCTCAAGGTTGTCATGACATGGAGGATTTGTAAATTACTTTTCTTTCTTCCGTATTGCTGTCATAATGAGTCAAATTCGTGTACAGTTCTCCAAAAGTGTAAAAATTCGTATATCTCACTTGTGATGCTGGGTTCCGTGTCAAGTTCATTTCATGAAATCGAAAGTGCATACACATTGGGGATTTAATAAATGCTGAATTACCACTCTACCTAAATATACCTACTCTATGGATGTACGTCTGACAAATGTTCAGTAATCACACTTAATAAACTGTACCTCTTGTAACTCACGTTACTTGGTCTGTATGAAATGACAACTAAATTCAACGATCTGATGCATTAAACTTCAAAATCAATTACAATCATTGCAGTGGAAACATCGTTTGCATTCGATGCTGCATTTTGCATGGCAATATTCCAATTCAAAGCTCATTAAATGGAATTAATAAATCGGTTTTCTTTTACTTACCCAATATTTTGGATGCTTATCCGAGATTACTCAAGATTTTCATCAAACACAAAACCTAACCTTGAATTAACAATTGACAACTTCACTTTATTTAAAATGACTTCTGCATATATTCAAAATTTGAATTCTAAAGGACCTTTATGCAAAATTTCCGGCTTATTTCGATTAACGGAATTTTTACATGACTATGTTCAAAAAGGTCTTTGCTATCTCAGAGTAGCATAAAAGGAATTTGTATAATATTGCTAATCCAGAAATCAAATAGACTTGTCCTAAACAACGATAATTATAAAAGTATGAGACACGTCCAGCCCATCGGTGTTTGTTCTTCCGGTACTCTTCGATGACGTCAATGTGATTAGGGTTTGAAAAAACAAGTTTTTGAAATGTTTAAAGCAAAAATGCATGATTTGAGTTATGCAATGAGCATACCAGGTGAAATTTCGACAGGTATTTATATTGATTACTACTTTGAACACACACTACTGACATATTGAGCTATATCCACATATGAATGGCAATAAACCTGCGTAGCTAAATCTTGTGTGTCATGAGCTGAACTATGAACATTTTGAGTCAGTCTCACAGACAAGATGTCATATATCATTATAGACTATAAATCGACTACATAATAATAACAAATTGATAACAGAAATTAATGATTAAAAAATTGCAGACAAAATATCAAAGTAAACATTGACACGTACACTGTAAACCGTAGACCGACAATTATCCTACAAAATTACTGACAAAATCAACCGACGATTGTCACCTCCAATATCCTGCGATATCCTGCGATTGTGTGGCAAAACCATGATTTATTTTGACATGATATGATTAATTACCTACATTTTTGATAAAATTTAAGCTGCAATTCATTGCTATTCATTTTGTCGGTTTTTGTCAGATATTGTAGGTGTTCAGTGGCAATCATCCTACAAGAACTAACAATGACCGACAAAACAGATTTTGTAGTATAAATGTCTGTCAATTGTCAATCAACGGTTTACAGTGTATCTGAGAAGGAGAGCATTAGATAGCTACACGGGAAACCTAAGCAGATTGGGCCCTTTTATTAAAAGATGCATCTTTGTAGAAATAAAAAAAAACCGAATATCCTTGCTTAGTCGTTGTTATAAAGATTGCAGATCGCCTGTGCCTTGAATAGAATAGAAAGATGCCCTCAGATTTGAACAATTTAAGCACAGAAAATCCTTGACTGCTGCAGACGCTGTTTCGCCCTACATAGGCTAGTCAGTATGGCTCAGAATGTCCCAAACTAGCTGAAAATGTAGTTGTAGAAAAAAATAGAACCCTTGCAGTGCGAGACGCAGCGTCTACGGCTGCCAAGGAGATTTTGTGTTAAAACTGTTCAAGTCTGGGGACATGTTTCTATACATTGCCCAGCTTCTGTTATCATTGAATGAACACTCAGTCCTCTCAGCCTTGATTTCATAAGAATTAGCGCAGACAAGTCTACCTATCACTATTATTCTACCAGCATCATACATGTCTGTCCAGGCGTTGAATAATTGAGGCCCGCACAGCTGTCCCTGCTGCGCATTTATTGAATTTTCTGATGAATTTACCTTATCAAGATGAATCAAGAGAGACAGAACTTTGTATCTCCTCACTGCAATCTCCAACAAAGTTGAGTGAAGACGAGTCACGTTTGAAATCTCAAATTTTGCTTGAACCTTTGAAAATGAAGAAAGAAATAAATAGTCTTGGCAATACACATTCAAAGATGTTAGTTATGATTCATCTTTCTGCCAATTTCTCATGGAATTCGCATACCAAACGCTTTGAGAGTCATTTTAGAGGCAATAGAGGACTTGTATCTATCAATGATCCGACTTTGACGAAGCCTTCTTAATTGCAAATCTGTTGAGAATGATAGTTCAGTCTCCAGTAGAATGTATCAATGTAAAGCAACTTTCAAACCCAAAGACTGCTGTGAGGAAAGACATCTGAAATTTTATCAATTATCTTCTTTCACTCGACCATGTAAAACAAAGGACTGCATATTTAAAAATGATTTATAAATATCTCTTTAAGCAACAAATTCAAAGATTTGAACTTAACTTTCCATCACAAGTCAATGAAAATGAGAAACAAATTCGTTCTTCATTATTTTCAAGCAATCTCTGATCTCTGACAAAATGCAAAAATATCGGCGGAAGGAAACTCGGTGTGTAAGTCGATTTATCTGGCAGTTTTCATAAGATTGGTAAATTTTGTCCCTGCGGTCTTTTTTCAAAGCTCTGTCGAGCAATTCTTGAAAGTGTATCTGAGATATAACCAATCGATTTGCATTAATTCGATCGTTGCATTAACCAATCGATGGACGGAACAAGCAGAGGTTCCATGTTTTCAGTTTACCGCAAACAATTTGCGGCGGAACTGTTAAAATGCTGTAAATTATGGAACAGATGTGTAGAGAGACGCTGGCCTTCCTTGCAAAGAGTGCTCATATATACATTACTGATAATTTGTGAAGAGTGCATCACTAAATTTCTATCCTGCTCAACTCAAGGCACGAAGCCTTCCTTGGCAAGTTATAGGTAGGCAGCCTGCATGCACTGGCAACTGTCACCAAATTAAACTCTGATGAGAGCGGCGGTGCCTCCCGCGGCGGACAGACACGAACCCTGTACCGTCTGTACCTCCGCATCAAAGTGCGGCCCTTAATCAGCTGAGCTATCCTATCAGCCACCATCTGGCAACTGTCACTTAGTTAAACCATCGTTAGTGCGGACAGACTCGAACCCTGTACCGTCTGCACCTCCGCACCGAACTGCGGCCCTTAACCTACTGAGCTACCCTACCAGCTACAGTGAGAGCGGCGGTGCCTACCAGTGCGAACAGACTCGAACCCTGTACCGTCTGCACCTCCGCACCGAAGTGCGGCCTTAATCAGCTGAGCTATCCTACCAGCTACAGTGAGAGCGGCGGTACCTCCTGAGGCAGACAGACTCGAACCCTGTACGTTTGCAACTTCACTCTGAGGTGCGGCCCTTAACCAACTGAGCAGTCCTACCACCTGGAATGAGAGCGGCGGTGCCTACCGGTGCGAACAGACTCGAACCCTGTACCGTCTGTACCTCCGCACCAAACTGCGGCCCTTAACCTACTGACCTACCCTACCAGCTACAGTGAGAGCGGCGGTGCCTACCGGTGCGAACAGACTCGAACCCTGTACCGTCTGTACCTCCGCACCAAAGTGCGGCCCTTAATCAACTGAGTTAGTTATGCTGGCTCTTAATGCAATACCACTCACTAAAATGCGCTTTAATAATCTTCCGCTGTTAAGTTGTGTGATCGTGGAGATATGACGAGCGTAACTGCGGCATTGCTGATCCGCTTAATAGAGTGAAATTTTCTAAATCCAAAAATATTTTTCCAATAAGTTGAGCTATTTGCTGAGACTTCTGATACTTTCATTGTTCTATTGTTTGTCTTCCAGGTAAAAATTTGGTTCCAGAACAGACGGACAAAGTGGAAGAAGCAGGAAAATATTTCTAATACAGAAGCTCAGAGTATCAGACAGCAAGCAGAAACACATATGCGAAGCTGTGATAGCGACAAGTTCTCCGAATCTGTCGACTAAACCTTGACAGACATTTTACAGAGTCTGTAAATACTCTATCTTGATGTACAGATGATAATTCTTTCGTCCTGTTATTTTGTTGTAAACAAGAATTTGATGTTTGCCAACAAATGATTGATTGAATATCTAACTGGAGTTCTGATCAGCTGGTATACAGTCAAGGGGATCGGCTCAATGCAAGAAGTGGTTGTTCATTCATTAATTCTGGTCAATGGTTTCATTTAGGAATTGCTGACTCTCTCTCACGCACACCTGCATGCACACAGCCTCTTTCTTTCTCCCTAGGACCCAAATGAGATGCGTGCTCAGATTCTAACATAATTAATGCTATAACATATATCATACAGTGCAATAGAAGATTATCATTGACTTTAAACAGCGATACTGATTTGATATAATGTTAATGTAGGACGTTGTCAAGTCAATTCGACCCCCTGACATTTCAACCCCATAAATTTAGTCATCTTAATTGACCCCATGAAATGAGGTTATCAAATCTACGTTTCTGCATAGTGCGTTGGCTACAGATATAGATAAATTGATGTGCTCTGTTAAATATCCTACCTATTAGCTGGCTGTTACAAGCTCCATCTGTCTGTTTCATCGATTTTAACATCTAGGCCTATCAAAGATTTCAAATTCTGCGTGTTGTGGGTTATTTTTCCTGATGGATATTTCGGCTGTAATTTGCATTCATTAGTTAAAGTATGGCTCGTAGGGGTCTATTCTGCCTATCTGAAGTGGATTCACTAAGTGATAATCAATTTATGGGTAATAATTAATTGATGGGGTCAAAATGTCAGGGGGTCGAAGGGACTAGTAACCTGTAGGACAAGCTGTTGAAAGCCATTTGTGCAAAATAATCACAAAATATAATATATATAGAACTAAGCAATATTAAACTTGATATTATATCAATTAAATTTCAATAAAGTGATATCTGGTTTTTGTAATGATGTCTCTGCAGGTTAGCTTTGCTGTGGCTTTAACGTGTTCACTCTATGTCCCGGAGACCTTGGTTTAAGCCTTGTTTTGGTCAAACTTAAGACTTTAAAAGAAGGCTCACATTCTTGCTAAACACTCAGCGCACAAAGAATGAGAGTGGGAAAAACAACAACTCAGCCATATGAAAGAAGGTCCCAAATGCGTCTCCGAGTATGAACACGGTTTTATTCATGCTGATTTACGCAATTATTCCTATCATGCACATGTATATGTTGTAGTGCACGTCTCACATGTACCATATTAAATAGATTACTTTTAGAATATTTTCATATGAAAATCAAGATATAAAAACAACCGCAATCAGCAATTCTACAGCAGAGCTGTCAATGGTGACAGAAAACATGACCATCTTGAATTGCGGCGATTGGAAGCAATAAATTGTGTCAGAAGATAAATACAGAAGATGACAAAAAGATGAGCATCATGGATGATGATTTTTCATATCAATTCCAAACGAAAGTACGACTATCGGATTTGATAAGGAGCCCTATCTTACCCACGATCTTTTGATATTATTAACCTCCTGGGGAGGTGTTATGTGAATCTCTAATCTGGCAATCTGCAATATCAGTACGGAAATTGTTCAAATAGTATTGATTGATTCCATAGAGAGTCTTCAATACTATGGCATTCATTGCAACATAGTACCTCTATATCTATGGTATTATCTACTTTCTCCATCGATTATCAAAATTATTATCACTAACTCAAACGGTTGATGTCATAGAAGTAGATAGTAGTAGGACTTTCTATGGTGTTGTTAATTTCTATGGTTGATGTTCCTTGATATCAACTGTTCCACACATAGAAATTAACAATACCATAGAAAGCACTATTATAATCATAGAAATTAACAATACCATAGAAAGCACTATTATAATCATAGAAATTAACAATACCATAGAAAGTACTATAATGGAAATTGCATGAAAATTATGGCACACGCCAGGGGAACTTAGTTGGGGCAAAAAGCAAATTTTGCTAGCTGGTTTCCTTGTTTTCTGATGGGAATTTAAAGTATCAAGTCAATTTGTGATCTGGATTGTTGCCCCCAGTCCAAAGATCATGTATACAACAGCAATAATGAATTTACAAAATACTGCGGCGACAGGATGGCAAAGAAGGAAATCCTGTAAAACGTTCTGTACGTTCATCATTGTGAAATATCGCTCTTATAATCTATCAAGAGTATAATCAGACACATATGCAATTTGTAATGTCGATTTACAGAACATGCATTACTCCAGCTTGAAATCAGAGGCCAAGAAATCTTAGAGTATTCATTTTACTTTGAAGGATTCCCCTGTTCAATATATTTGAACAATTTTCAAAACCTTTGCATGCTTTCGAATATGAGCAGTCCAAAATATCATCACATTATATCACATAAGTCATTTAGTGATTAATTGAAAGGACCCAGCGACATTTCATTTATCTGAGAAATGACTGTTGGTAAAGCAGCTTTCGATGTGTTTATTCCAGAAAGCTCTCGGTTTCTTGACCGCTAGAAGGAGAAATTATCCAATAATTAGAATTATTATCTTTGAATTCTTGAGATATTCTTACAACCAGTACAGCGATCACTTTCGCTTATGACTCTGAACCAATTTTTGATTCGCATTCCAGTGTTGAAAAATTGGAAAATGGTTGTCAATGACTGCTACAAATAGACACAGTATACTAATCCATGGAATAGCAGGCTATTTCACATGAAACAATGCCACCATCTCACTTGCAATTCTCTTCATGAAGATCCTGTGATTTGCTGTCAACAACTTCCACAACCAACTTGGCAAATAGTTTGACTATGATACGATGTTTTAGATCGAATCTGATCTACAAGCCATAGATTTTTCCATGTGCCATCATTGTACATAGGCAAGATATCAAACTTCCATTCTAGTGTACTATTATCCACTTCTATGATTATAATAGATGTACTATTATCTACTTCTGTGGTTCCACATAGTGATATCAAATTACCGGTATGCAATATCAGCTACTTTGTTGATAGTGTCGGTTTTTTATCACGCCATAGGTAGTCAATAAGTAGCAATATGAACCTCAAAAGATAACTATAACTATATATTAATAACTTTCAATCAATAAGTTTCGGTTGAATTGATTGCTGAGATATTGATCTAGATTGATGCTAAGATAGCAATGAAACTTGGAGTTTTATTTTGTGAGGGGGCTCCTAGCGAGTAAGAGATTTGGCTTAGCCAAACTTCTCTCTCGTACCACTAGGTATGTCGATGACATTTGTGTGTTTAACTTCAAACATTTTGATAAGATCCTTCCTGAAATCTACCCGGTAGATCTCTTACCTAGCAGAAGCGGAGATAACAACAAATGTGTTAATTATTTGGATGTTAAAATCAGGATCAAAGATGGTGGCCAATACATCACAGAGGTTTACCATAAGGTTGATAAGTTCAGCTTCCCAGTGGTGCTGTATACTTTCCCCGAGAGTAACATGCCTTTGAACACTGGCTTACACATCTTTGCTGCCAAACTCATCAGATTCGCTAGGATTTCATCTGATGCTTCCGCCTTCATATCAAGAGCTAAGGGCATTTTTGATATCTTTAAAGGACGGGGTTATAAGAATAATTTGCTGGTTAATTCTTGCATCAAGTCCTTCTCCAAGAATAGGTTCCTCGTTTTTAAGTTTGGTTGTTTTTCGCCCCGCCAGATGCCATCCATCATTGGCATGTTGGGCTAAGATAACCTCTTCTAGTTTCAAGTGCGTCCTTTTGTCCTAATATATTAAAAAAATTATTTTCGGTTTGGTTCTGCTATGTTTCCTCAGGCTTGGAGAGACCTTCCATATAGTACATTCGATATGGTTGGCCTGGCCCCGCCATGTGGTATAGGTTGGAGGTTAGGGGACGAAACCTTGCTTCATGCAGCCACATGGTTCCTCCCTGATGACTCCATACATAGCAAACTTAATTTTGGTTTTTTAGGTTCTAATTTTCACCTTTGTTATTTTTAGTTAGCTTCTCGTCAGGTCCATGACGAACTCTTGTTACAGTTCTTATTTGATAAAAATTAAATCGTTTATAAGTATTAATTTATTTCCCTTACCGTCTTCAGTTGAGTAGACTTGCCTTTATACGTATTTCAGTACCTGCTCTATACTAGAGTAGGTTACTCTATGTTGTCAGTATTAATTCATTCATTCATGACTTTTAATTACCTAATTATTTACAAGATTCTCCACTAGGGTAATTGTTTAACTTTGGCGTTTTCCGTTTCCTGGATCCTTCGAATTTTTTTGACCGTGTCGCGTCTTAATTTGTTTATAAATCCGAAGCATTATCTTGCCTTTAAATGAGCCAGGGCCATCTCGCATTCCCTGGTCGCTGTCGCTCTTTACCTCTCTGACTTTCTTATAACTCAGAATTCATTTCCAGTGGCTAGAAATTGAAACGATCTCTATTTTCTTCTGTTTCTGTTTGTGAACATGTTGCTGAAACTGGCTGCGAACATGTTGGTCATTATCGTTTTGTTGCGCAGTTGGAGACAGTGCACATCTCGTCGAGCACTTGATGCAATTTTCCAGACAAATGAATGTGCACTTTGAGTCGGCGAGTCATTAAAGAAATGGTTTAGACAAATCTCATCAATGTCATTAACCTCTGTTAATCATCCAATTAGGAAGATTCAATTCACTGACGTTTTCTTCAAATTCGCTATTGATATTTCCCAGAAACTTCTGCGTAGCTTGTTAATTCGCTCGCAATGAGCTGCAGGATGGACAGAATGGCCTGTCAGGCATTAAAACTAAGAAGTTTCCACCTCAAAGAATTCCTATCGAAGTCAACGTCGAAGGAGAGAAGAGAGAACGAATTCTCTGAGATAGGCCTGAATTCTGATGAATACGGCATTCTCATGCATACGTAAAATTGATGAAAATGAGTCACTCAGTTGCAAAATTTAATATTTTTATTGATTTTGAAGTTCGCATTAAAAACTGAGAAATTGAAGTAGCTCTTCTAATCAGCGATTCTTTTATCACATCAATATTTCGGTGTCTCATGGAATCGATGAAAATCACGCCCAATCACACGCACTTTCCACATTGCTTCACTCTACACACATGTGAATTTCCTGCTGCACAGAACGCGGAAGAAACGCTTCGTCAAAGTACAGGCTTTGAACTTCTGATCTCTTGCTTCAGTAGTTTGATTCGAACATTAATACTATATTGTCTTGGGGAATGAAGGCATCTGATTGGAATACGCAGGTTCTTCAATGGAGGACAAAGATTACACTGTTCCTCGTCGATAGGTCAGTTAGTAATTTTCTTCGTCTACTGGCCAAACTGATAATTGACAAGAAATACAAAATTCTATATAATGGTAATGAAACGAAGATATTTACAATGCAAAATGGGATGCCTCAAGGAGATAGCTTGTCACTAACTTTGTTCTCATTATCTATGACTGGCTTAGCGAGCGAATCAACTCAGCTGTGATTGAAATTTTCAAAATTTCTTGTTTGATATATGCTGACGATATACCTTTGATGAGTAACCGGATGAAAATGAGTGTCACCAAAACGATTGAGAATATACGGTCAAACGTAAAGCGAGTAAAAGAAAAAGTGGAAAAGGAAACTGTAGTCTACTGCATTTCAATATCATTATTGACCGTACAAACAGAAATATCTGCAGATTAATTGATAAGTGCAATTTCCCAGTCAAACTAGCAAACCAAATAAAACTGTATAAAGTCGAAGAAATAAAAAGAAAAAAACAAAAACATACAGACTGTGACTTATGTAATTACTTGTGAGAAACTTGAACTGTATGAGACGTCATATCATATACAAATTCACATGCAATTTACATAAGCAATTTTATAAGTAATTGGTATGAGGAACAGGCCAGTTAAATTTCGTTTTATGGAGCATAGTCGCAGTTTGCATAATAGAAATTCCAGTAGTGCTCTGATTGATCACGTTCTTCACAAGCACCAAACACGTGACTTGACTACCGATGATTTTGATTTGACTGTTCTTGAAGTGCTCTGACCCTCTGGATACTCTCTTCATGGAAGGGAACTACATCAACCGTCCGTCTCCGCAAATCAATCGTTAATATGAACTAATCGATTTTTGAATCTTGTTCACATCATCCGCAGTCCGACAGCAAGTCTTCATTTCATTCACTTTTACCGCTGATATCCTTGAGGACGGGTGAATACCCGAAACGTTTGGTTGTACACATGTTTTTACCTTCAACTTTTTAACTTAACGCGAAAAATAAAAACGGTGAGAAAACTTAACGAATTTTCATTCAACAAGGATGAAACCGGATTATCATATCAAATCAAAATTGTTCAAAAGTGTTGTGAAAAAGATGGAATGAAAATTTATTATGACAAAACAAAATGGTGATCCTGAATGACAAGCATGGTCAGTTAGTTTGACATTGATTTCAATGACGATAAGAGACGAATCAAAATAGTGAATGAATGTAAATATTTATATTTCTGACTTTCAGATAACAACAAAAAACATATGCAGCATTTAAACAAGGAAATACATCTGCATATTTGACCGCTAAAAACTGAAAAATTTTGGCCATGTGAATGGGTTAGTTGTAAAGAATATGTTTGAAATGTTATAAAAGTGTCAAAAATGAAATACGGCGGAGAATTTTGCTTCCATAACAAACTTACTGAACTTAATAGAATTCAAGCCCAATTTTACAGCGCCTCTATCATTTGAATAACATGATCGCAAATTACTACTTAATAGGCGAATTTGGTCTTCTACCTTTTGAATATCATCATGATAAAACAGCAATTAATTTTTGGATTAAAATAATTTTCAGTAATAATGATGGCATTAAAGATATTTGGTACAAACACATCAATCTAACCGATATGAAATATTCCTGCACCTGGTGCTGGAGCATTCAAAAACTTTTGAAACAAGTAAAGTTGACATATCTTTGGCAAAAATCAAACGAATTTAGAGATAAGTGAAAAAAATGTAAATCTGTTATTCAACACTTCCGAAATGAATGGATAGAAAGTGCTAAAGAGAGTCAAACCGGTACCGATTAATTAGAATTGACACAATTTGATTGCCAGCTAGAATATTATTCGGTACTTCCATTCTTCCCCCCCCCCACATTTCTGTTGTTGACACCCGGAAGTGTTGCATCGTCAAAGATCTTCTCTTGCTCCTACGGACAGTCTCACTAACGTCGCATTACAGTCTCAGAATTAGACAACTGCTTGTCATTTGTCTGTAGATGAAGCCTATGATCACACCTGCACCTTGTATTCTAACTGAGTATCTAAGGGACCAATCCTTCACCCCAGGGTTCAAGTAAGACTTATAAGTCTTACTGTAGTGTCACTCAGTCACCGATCACGTCTATTCTAAGCCCCATGATTAACTTTGGCGAAATTTGATGATTTTGGAAAGCTTGAAAAATGTGGGGGGGAAAGAATAGAAGTACGTGTTATTCAACTCTCAATCTTAAACAAAACGACGTGATAACCACACTAAAACTGAAATGTGGAAATCATGACCTGATGGTTAGAACAGATAGTCATAAAAATGGACTTGATTACGAAGATCGAATCTGCAGTGTGTAGTGAATGAAAGGTAGAAACAATAGCTCATTTCATTTGTGTAGCCCCATATGACATCAGAATGCGTTTCATACCAATTGAAATTTGTCAGCAAGATTTCTATGACATCATACAGAAGCTAAAATCACGTGACCTACTGAAACTAACAAAGTACATTATTGCTGCCAAAGATATCAGAACAATGAAGCAATCGGAAGGTCAATAACATCGTGATTAACACTATACCTTACCATTCAGACGGTCAGTCCAAAACATTCTACTGCAGAAGACAGACGAGAGGTCCGGAACAGACCTTTATATTCGCAGATATCAAATGAATTTGGAAATTTCATTTGAATTACAGGTGGGACAAACTTGAATCCTTTCTCTACTAGCTTTGATTAATATTATGCAATGATATACATTTCTATAAACATTGTTTCCGGACCTCTCGCTTAGTAAATGATAAAATAAATATTGATTAGTTCATTCGAAAAATATCATACTAAAACAGATTACCCCTGATGCTAGATGAATTTCTTTCTGCCGTCTATGCCATCCAATTAATGCGTCGTGATTATGATAAATGACAAAGTGTATTTCCATGTCCTGCGTCACTCATATTTTTCACATCATTTGGTAAAATTGTAAAGACTCCTCATTTTACATGTAAATGCGTCATCTAATGTAGCGTATGTTCTGTATGATAGAAAATATACGTTTTTGACTTTTGATTTTAGTAAAGCGTTGGCATAGAATGTCAGATCGGTGGCTCACATCCATCAAGACGTGCAGTTACTTATCAACCTTCACTTCACTTCCTCAATTGATATCAGGAAGTTGCTCTTTCCAACACATATTTCACATTTCAAGGCAATCTATATCGACAGACTTGTCAGCGGTCTCAACCAACTCGGGCTCATCTCTTTAAGGTATCTTGGCAACTCTGCCTGGACAGGAACGAGTTTTCATATGCACTATTTCAGGCAAGTTCCCTCTTCAAGCGTTGTATTGACGGTAGTTTGTAGTTGTATTGATCGCTTTAGTTTCTAGTTCATTTCATCTCGTCAAATCAGCGCTAATTATGATCTGCCATGAAACAGTTCAATATCTACTAAACAAAGTCTTACTGTTCCGCATTTATATCAAATGACAGATTCATCAATAGAATTCTGACTTTTCGTTTTAACAGCTGTTTGTTCACGGTAATTTTAACTGCTCAGTCCATAGAAATTGATATTACCATAGAAAGTCCTAGAATGGAAATTGCATGAAAATTATGGCACACGCCGGGGGAACTTAGTTGGGGCAAAATACAACTTGTGCGATCTGGCTTCCATGTTTTCTGATTGGCATTTATATTTATCAAGCCAATTCTTGATCTGGATTGTTGGCCCTTGTCCAAGGATCATGTACACAAAAGCAATGGTGAATTTACAAAATACTGCGGCGACAGGATGACAAAGAAAGAAATCCTTTAAATTGTTCTCTACGGTCATCATTTTGAAATATCGCTCCTATAATCTATCAAGAGTATAATCAGACACATATGCAACTTGTAATGTCGATTTACAGAACATAAATTACTCCAGCTTGAAATCAGAGGCCAAGAAATCTTCTTTTATTCATTTTACTTTAAGGGCTTCCCCATTCATTATATTTGAACAATTTTCAAAATCTTTGCATGCTTTCGAATATCAGCTTCCAAAATATCTCATGTGTCATTCAATGTTTAATTGAAAAGTTCCAGAGACATTTCATTTATTTGAGAAATGATTGTCGGTAAAGAAGCTTTCAATGTGTTTTTCCAGAAAAGTGCAAGGCTGCTTAGCCGCTGGAAGAAGAAATTATCCAATAATTAGATTTTTTATCTGTGAATTCTTGAGATGGTATTACAACCAGTACATCGACCACTTTCAATTACGACTTTGTGAACCAATTTTTAATTCGCATTCCAGCATTGAAAAATTGGATGATAGTTGTCAATGACTGCTACAAACAGACACACCACGGTATATTAATCCTTGGAAGAGTAGGCTATTTCACATGAAACAATGCCGCCATCTCACTTGCAATTCTCTTCATGAAAATCCTGTAATTTGCTGTCAACAACTTCCACGACCAACTTGGCAAATAGTTTGACTATGATACAATGTTTTAGATCGAATCTGATCTACAAACCATAGATTTTTCCATGTGCCATCATTGTACATAGGCAAGATATCAAACTTCCATTCTAGTGTACTATTATCCATTTCTATGGCTCAGTCAGACACCGATCTTGGTCAATGCTGCTAGATCTTCAGAAGAATCAAATTACTGAAAGCGTGTTGTACCTGAAATAAACTCTGTGAATATCATTTTTGTAAGCTGAAAACATGTTTGTTCAACTACAACAATGAAACTCGTTGTTATGACGCGTTCATTAACTTCAGCAGAAATTTAGCCAAGCTGAAAATATCGCACTTCAAGCTGGTGTTACAGATATTTATCCTAAAAATAAAAACACAATTATGAAAGGACAAATCTCATTTTGAGTCATTAAATGAATCGTGGATCATTGCGTTGAGTGCGCCAAACTCGGAAGTACATGGATCTACATAAACTGATGGAATTTTGCGATGTGTGACGCTCTGTAACTTGCAAGACGACTGGAACAAGAAGCTCGT
Source organism: Prostheceraeus crozeri (assembly GCA_907163375.1). NCBI lineage: Eukaryota > Metazoa > Platyhelminthes > Polycladida > Euryleptidae > Prostheceraeus > Prostheceraeus crozeri. The sequence goes on along the minus strand of CAJQUW010006069.1, from coordinate 593,699 downwards.
GCGCGAACATGTCAGTAGTTTTCTGACTGCCTGCATTTCTGTCAATTCAGTGAGATCAAGGTGCTAGCCAAAGACATTAATAACGCTAATCTCAGGACATGAGAGGCAGTTTTCATCATATCTCTGTCCGGGTTGCGCAGCACAAAGAGTCACATCGGAGGAACAGAACGGACATGGCGACTTCAATGGTTAGCTTATAGACATAGAGTAGGGATATGTAGGTAGAGTGTCGAGTCGACTCAAAAAACTATCTGTATACAGTGAAAATTTTTATATGAAAAGATGCAGTTTCTTGCGGAGATTACGTTTCCGTGGTCCAAAAAAATTATTTGAGCAGTTTTAAAAAAGTCAAAATTTTGCCAATTTAAATACTACCGATATGACTCCCCGTTGTAAGTAGTATAAAGCAAGTTGGATATCAAAGGAATGAATATTTGCTAATAATTATCCTAGCTAAGCGGAAATCAAGCTGATTATCAAGGGAATTTCATGCTCCGTATTACAATGGAAGTCTTCATGAAAAAGTCGCGATATTATCCGTGCTTTCTTGGCTGAAATGTCAAGTTTTTAATTCAATTTTCGCAGGCTTGATTTTATGATTCACTAAATTCATGTTTCATTTCATGGATCTAAATTGATGTGGACCCATTTACATCCTTCAAAGTTGATTGAAATAATTGTCTTTGATTATGTGATTTTGCTCAGCCAGTGGCAGCTGTTGCGTGATCACGCTTAAGAAGATTCTCTTGAGGTTCAGCAGAAAAGCATTAACGCAGGTCATCGAGTTGCCAGTTTATCCAACATTTCCTCACCAAGGCTGTCATGACACGGAGGATCTGTAAAATAATATCATTTCCTTCTGCTTTATGTGCTATCATGATCAGTCAATTCCGTTGTAATTTCTGCAAAACTGCATAAATGCGCATATCTCACATTTGGAAACAATTCCGACTGCATCTCCTTTGAGTTCATTTAATAAAATCGAAAGTGTATACACATTGGGGATTTAATAAATTTCGGAGTTACCACTCTACCTAATATACCTACTCTATGGTTATAGATCATTGTCAGACCAATGGCTGACAATGGTTATAGTACCAGTGCCTTGTCAATGTACTTTGTAAGGATTGTCATCACTGCCATTTATTCATCATTTGATGAAATCAGTTTCAATAGGCGACACCGCCCCAGGACAGGAATGTACAACCACTGCATGCTTCAGTTATTTGGTTCTTCTTAGTCTAATGAATAAAAGAAAATCAGAGAATTGGAAATAATGGAACAACAGACTCTGTGGATTCATTGACAGATTACAGAGTGAAATTCGCAGAAGAATAACACGGTCAAGCCACAGCAAAATCAGAGCAGTTTGTGAAGTCCTTCAACTTGTTCTCTCCTTCTAGATATCCTGAACAAGGTTTCCAAGTAATTGTATGACGAAAGACAGCGTCCACGGCATCCAAGCAATCCCAATCTTATGAACAGATATGGGACTAGTGAACGCTATCATCTCTTTGCAACGCCATTGTATCTGTTATAGACGCCAGTTAAGTTAACAATCACCAATGACAACCTTATTTGAGAAGTCTAAAAGTCTTTATTTCTTCAAATATACTGTGAAGATGGAAGTTTTCATATGGCATTGACTTCATCTCGGTCATGGGCAAGGTTGAATTCATGACTTCTCCGTCTAGTTAATTTTATCTGATGATGGTTGCCAAATTGCAACCGAAATTAATTATATCTTTAGTTATATCAACATTATTTATTATTCAACATTAAAACCTTGTCTCTTCCTCAGACACTAAAAGCTTATATTTTTGCGTTTTGTGTCGCCGAAAAATACCGTCACTCAGATGATTAAGTCAGCTGTTTTGTCTGATTAATGAATGAATAGATCAGTCCAGAGATCCAAGATGATTATAATGAAACTAACAATACATTGGCTCTATGAAATTGGAATTGCTGATATAAATTTGCATTGATGCGCTGATTTTTACATTTTGACAGCCGATATGGTCATTTATAAGCAGTATGCAGGCCTTATCAGCTGTGACAGCATGAGCAACCTGTGACTGACGAAATTGCTGAAGAAATGTACAACTTTTCAAATATCAGTTTTAATTCGGCATGAGAGAGGGATCATGCATCCATCATTATAAATTGGATTAAAGCTGATTAACATGCAAGTATGAAGTGTGTACCATGGTGTGCACAAAAGCGAACACAGTTCGTTTAAAAGTGACAAATTGTGCATGTTATGTAAGTATTAGAGAAAAAACACCAACATCTGTGCTCCTTTCTGTTTCATTGTCTCATTATAATAATAATTGTATATATTCTTGGAAAATGGAAATCATTTTTACAATCATGTACATGCCACACACAATTTGCAATGAAGAGACAATGTGTAGTCATGGGAAGTAGACGGTAGTGAAAGAAATTATGAACTGATGTCAACTGATCTAGCACCCTTAGGGACGCGGATAACCGCTATTCAAGTCAGTCGCTGTGTTAATCGATGGCGGGTACAGGTGTTCAGCCATGGTAGGACTGTCGAAATGTCCTGACCTCTCAATTGACGACTGAAGTTGATGAAGTTTCGCAGAATCCTATTCGCCTTAAGAGAATCGGTATCATGACTGATGATGTAAAATATGCCTTGACCGCGCATTATAAAAGAATTAGAAAAGTCTTCCAAAAGAATATCATATAGAAGATCACATGAATGAAATGTCAAAAATTTACATTGAAAGCTCAATAAGACCACTACATATGCGGGTCAAACAGCACGTCACCAACAATCGCTCATACCTTCAACAATGCGATAATAACACACGCAATATCAAAGTTGATATCATAAGTCGGGACAATTATAGTGCAAATCTCAGACTCCGTGAAGCTGTTTACATAGATAATTGCAAGCCTAAGTTAAGCAGCCGGGCTGAGATGAAAGACTACAGAGATTTCTTATTCTGCTAAATGCGATCTGTAGGACCTTCTCAATATCATTTTGAAATTTGCACCAAGTTAAAACTGTGAAGTCATAATACTCCGTGATGATATTGACCGGTGGTCAATGAGATACGTGTCGGAGATTACCATAATTTGTCTAATTCGTGCATTTTCATATTTTCTATCAAAATAAACACAGCCTATTCCCAGATTTTCTAATTCTTTTATCATGACTGATGGCAAAGCTCATTTCGTCGCACTTTCCGATTAGAATGATTTATAAGAAGTTCTTAGGTGGGCACAGCCCTCCCTATTGTCCTCATGTTCATGCGCATATTGCAGGTAAGCAGCAAAGTTGGGATCTATTGCCTTACTGCTTCTTCATATCTTTTTCGGTTTGTTATCATCAGCACCAATTTCCGCCGAATTAGATTTACAATTAAGCGCATCATGCTCTTTGCTAGAAGTGCAAACTAATTCGAAACGATAACACATGCAGGAACTTGATAAGTGGGCGAAAAGAAATGTTCAATACTTTGCAGAGATAGGAAAGATAGCCGTGCGTCGCTTGCGGATTGCTGTGAATTCCTTCAAAATGCTTCGGTCAATCTTCAGATTCGAAGAATTCACATCATTGCGCAAAGATTCTCTCGATAATGATTTTTAAAAAAGTTAGCAGGCGCAGGAAAAAACGTTCAGAAACTTCTCTGTAGAACTTGACATCGTATGTGTCTCTTTGCTGTGTGATCCGCTTGATAACAGTCACTGAAACTTCACACAAGTTGGCATGCTTCATGTTGAACTGGCTGCTCATTGTTCGATTGCTATGGTATAATGTCAACAGATTGTGCCATTTCATAGACATGACATGTTCCAATTCTTCCTTTCCAGTCAAACAGAAGAAGAGACTACTTGTCTAATTCTGTGAAATGGTTTCACTTGACTTTCAATCTGCTGTAAACTGTAAATACTTATAAATGCCACTTCAAAACTATCATGCAAATTCAGGATATACACATACTACTGTTAAACAATTCTACAGTAGATAAAATGAATGTAACTGACAACATTTTATGGAAGAAAATTTTAGCATTGTAAATGTTCTCGGTGATAGGCTTTGTAAATGAAGTGTCATTGCAAAGAAGCAACTATCCGTATTCGTGAAATAATTTGCCGGTGTATGACTTTTAAAGGCGATTGACAGCTTGTGAAGTCAGCTTTTCATACTGTTCGGCATGTACAGACTACAAGAACTACAAATTGTGTTAAAGTTCTCCAGGAGAAGATTCATTACGTGTTTTTCTGCCAATCCAACAGATCCGAAAACTTGCAGAAAGCAAGAAAATGCAAAGACTATGACATCTGTCAATGTCTTTGAGAGCATGTATTTGTCATTAAAGTCCACATTTTGTACATTGAAGCTATAAAGAATTAAATGAAACTATGATTTGTATTTTTGATGCACATGCATATGGATTTCAGACTCGCATGAATTCCAAGTGAAACTTAATCTATTTTCAATCCATTGGATTTTTCTAATATACCTTATCTTCTTACTAATGCATTATATTTATTATTTTTTAAACGTTGTTGGTGAAATAATGCTTTACAATGAATTTTCACAAATAATTCCCACATGAATGCACTTGATGTCAACTTTGAATGCACTTGAGGAATTAATGCATGCCTTCAGAATTAGAATGCATTCATTCAAAGGAATCTGCTATCCTGAAGAGCGTGCTCAAGTGAAAATTGCTAATTTCCAGTTTCATAGTTTCTGTAATGAAATTTGAATAAGTAAAAATTGCTTGTAAATCTCATTTTCCGGTGAGGTCTAATTAAAACTGGATCTACATCCCATAGATCCAGGGCCAGGCGGATTCCGCGCGCCGCAGTAACCCGCGGAATCTCCTATTTCGAGCGGTAAATGCGGAAAATACAATTTCGTGCGGAAATATGCGGAATCTACATGCATTTAAACAAAAAATATTGTCCAATGTTACACCCTGTCGTTGCATTGCATGCACGGCTGAGAATTATAAACGCGAATCTAAACTGAACGAAATAGCAGCCGATTAAAGTCGACTTTTTCGTTACCACTGAAGAATGGAAGTATGAGGCAGGCATTAGGCTACTAACATGACTAACAAAGAGAAGGGAGAATGGAGAAAGTCATTTCAAGGTGCCTTTGCTGTCGCATTTGACAAGCTAAGCAAGCATCTGAGTCGTCATACAGCAATGGAATTTCTCAATTATGTTCGTCTCTTTGATCCCCAGCAGATGGATGTAAACATTTTGATTGGTAAACGCGACATCGTCAATTATTCTTCGATACCAGGTCTCGACGATCCATCGAGCGCCTTGTTGAATGAGTGGGCAAACTACACAGCAATCTGTCTGCGGCCTCACCCAGAAGAAGGATATCCTGAAATGCAGTTGGATATTTGGTGGCGTAGCCATTCAGGTGAACTTCCCTTGCTGTCCAAGTTGGCTCTGGACTGTATTTGGATGAAAATCAGTTCAGCTGAGGTGGAACGGAGTTTCTCCTGCTACAACAATATCTTTTCTCCGCTACGACAGTCTCTTAGCGACGAAAACGCCTCTGGTTCACTGTATGCCTATTACAATAGTTTCTAAGACGCTTCGATTTTAGACACATTTTGTTTACATAACTTGCGTGGTCAATAAAATTCGTTATATCCTTGAAAATTGCCTTCTGTTTATGTTGAATAATAGCCTTTTTATATAAATCGTCAGTAAAGTGGAATAATTTTTTCAAGCGGTGTGTACATACTCGGATTTTGAATGGTGAACGTCCCTGGAACAGAAAACGGACTTCACCAGTCAACTCAGAATATATGAATTACTATTCAAAAGTGGTCTTGTTTTTCGATAAGATGTCATGATATATGGAATAATTTTTCGAGCGGAATTTAGCGGAATTTAACGTATCGTGCCGCGGAATCCGCCAGGCCCTGCATAACTCACGCTTGGTGGCATGAAGCAAATTCTACTAATATTACATTATGGAGTTAACTTGATGTTTTCAAATCAGTAGTCGGGATTCCTATTTCCCAGCATTTCAAAGGCATCCACATTGTAAAAGCTGCACTGAAACATTTCGATCAGATGAACATGGAAAATTTGTTAGGAAGGCCGACGTACTCGACTTTGAGAAATGATTCCTTTCATTTTTGTGAAGTCTGTGGAATGTGTAGACGTGTTACTGTGCAAACATTTGAAAAATGCATACAAAGGCTTTGTGTTTCTAAAATATACAACGTTTGAAATGCCATTGTAGCAAATGCAACACTGTATCTTTGCAGCTGCACAGTCTTTGTTCGAATGAAAGCAGGGACGGACGTGAAAACTCTAGCAAGAGCTCTCGATCCATGCTTAGTTTGTCAGGAAGCCGGAACTTACGAAACGGCCAATAACGGTCACGCATTTGAAATTGTATTACTATCCTCGTCGATAGTACGTCAGAATACTTAGATGTGCTGCGACTGTACAACTACCAGAAAGTTTTTCGAAGAAATTTATACGAAACTGAATGCCAAAATTTAAATTATACCGGTGTTGTGATATTCTTTCCCCCTCTGATGTAAATCAGAAAACTGTACTATTAATTTCTCCTCGGAAAATGAGAAGCGCGTAAATTCTTCAAGAAGCCACAGTCTGAAACTTTGAATTAACTTCAACCAAGGGCGACGCATCGTATTCTGTGTGGGGGACAAGCTGAAATTGACATGTTATGTAACATATCATGTAATGCTACAGATTGTTTCATAAAAAATGGATCACCCTTAAACATCGCCTTAACTTCAACTTTGTCTAGCTCCGCCAAACTTGAACGAATTTGTCTGAAATTTGGAAGACATGTCAGTTGTGCTTACTAATATCATTGTTGGAAATTTCAAGCATGAATATTGAGTTGTTTCCCTGTTATAGATAAAAAAGTAGCAGATAATTTAATCTTCATTTAGCAATGTTACACAAAATCATACCTCACTCTTACAAAATTACATTTGTTTCCTTTGTTATGTGATATGTTGTTCTACAAGCCAAAAGCTATCAAGCAAAACAAAAATAAAGAAAATCGGTCAATCAGAGCCAGTATAGCACCATTATTCATCAACAATAATGTAACTGCTACATGTGATTAACTGGACTTCATGTTTCATAGCTTCCTGACTTCGTTGCGGTGGTGTTGGCAGCACTCCTGATTGCTTTCAGCTAGAGATCTATCTCTTACCGGTTGAAAACAATACAAAGCACAAATGAACAATAACGAGATCGCATTCACAAAAGGCAAAGCGTCAGGGTTTTCTTTGCGAGCTACAAGCAAGCGACTAAATGTCCCTTACACAAATGTGCATCGATGGCATAATGATGATTTTCGACTCTGTCGTAAAGAGGGCTCTGGCCGTCCACGCAAAACATCCAAACGTAGAGACCGCCTAATTTTGAGATTTGTTATAGTTGATCCAAGTCTCTCGTTAACTAGGATGGCTGCACTAGACTCGTCTATTTCTAAGTCCACTATTCGTAGAAGACTTATTGAGTCGAATTTCAAGAGCTGTAAGAGGCCCTCTCAGATCGAATTATCAGATCAGCATACAAAAAGACGTCTCAGATGGGCAATGAGTCATTGTCACTTTAATTTTAATTTTAACTTACGTCACTGTTAAAAAGAGAGTGGAGAAAGTTAGATCAGTCAAAAATCAACGATATCATCGAATCAATGTCTAGACGAATTGGTAATGTCATTGACAATAAGGGTAGGGCCACAAAATATTAGCTTCTTAAGAACCGTTACTGTATCATAGCTTATCAGATTATATAAGGACATTTAAATATATTAGGGAGATGAAATGACATGAAAAATGCTTTCTGTATCATACTTATGTTTTATTTAGTCAAATTTTAGGATGATCCACTTTTTATGAAACGGACTGTAGTATGTATGTCAAGATCTATCACAAATTGCGACTGTGGATTGAAGAACATAACAGCATTGACTAATCTATTTTTCTGTTGCAAGATACTCGAACAACATAGGTTGCAGAGAACCTACCGCATCATTTTGCCACCAGATTTAACCATTATGCATAAGAATTATATCTTTGCAAACTTCGTATGATGATTATGCAATCTGATTTAGTTATAATGACATAATGAAGAATCTTCGAAATGAGGCTACTCATATCGTCGCTTTTTTCAAGGGTATCTAACTCTTTGGTCTCTAATTTCAAAAATTAGACTTGATATTTTAAAATCTATATGATTGCATACAATAGCTCCAGTTAATCCAATAACAGAAAATTGGTTTTTAATTTAGGGTTTCAGGTTTCAACTCACTTCGGAAATCGTAGCTGCATGTTATTTTCCTTGATTTGAGTCTTGGAGGAGTAAAAATTATGCACGAACCTCTGAATGATTACAACTTGATCGACTTGACCAAAGTGACGAAGAAATGTAAAAAGCACTCATAGGATCGAACGTGTGATGTCGAAGACATGGAACTATATGAAATGATTCGATCCAGTAAAGCCATAAACCAGGCGATGCAGCCTTCATGGCGAATTTGGAGATGATTATTATCCTCTTAGTCAGATGTCAAGGAAATTAGCCAAAAATTGTCTTCCAAATTTTAGTCATTATACCGCTGTGCAGTTCTTGGTCGATATCCCGCTGTGCGCACAGATGTGGACGTCACTCGTCAAGTGTCCGTCACTTTGCAAGCAATAATTATGAGCTAATACTATACGCTTTGAGAAATTTGTCATAAATTAATGTTTACAATTTGCAGTGCGCTATCGGAAGAGAAATTTGTAGTGATCGACTCCCATGTCTACCTGTGAAATACATTAGCAAAAGTTAGTGCACAAGCGACGCGACGATAGCTCTAAAAAATGAGATATGAATAAAGACGATCACTGATATTTACGAAAATAATTCGAGAAGAGAAGTTTATTACACGATTTATGAAGACAAAGTCACAAGAGAAAGAAATGAAACATTTGATTTGACGGAAATGATTCCGTTAGTTGATGTCAAATGCGTAAGCAGTCTTTTGAAAGTGATGGCCTTCGAGGCATTTTTGCATTTCCGATTATCGTCCCATCATTGCAGACATGCAAGTTAAATCCCTTAGCCTTGTGGCCATGACCATGGAATTCTAGATAATAACACCTGGAATGGACACTCTCTTTTCCCTAATACGATGAGAGGCTATTCATTCTCGACGCCTAGCGTCGCTGATTTTGTCCAATGGGCAGCACATTAATAAGACAACTGCGCTGTGCGTTGACGGTGGATTTATAATTCACAAGTGATATCATTTAACCGCTTTTTAGACACCTGATTTACGTGGTTTGCCTTTTTTGAAGCAATAACAGAACACATGTTTTAAATCCATCATGTATTTCTCTAGCGACCAGAAAACTTTGAGGCCTTGGCTTTTGTCTTTGCCTTCTCGTTTCTTTCGGAGGCGCTTCGTGTAATTTTTTAAAAACAGTGTCATTTCATGAACATGGTCATGTCCTGCGGTACACATTGTGCGACCAAAAGCGTCAGGGTCATAGTCAAATATCATTATCCACAAGCGATGCTCTGCAGGAATCACATTTTTTGTCTTGTAGACTGAGCGGGCACAAGCACCACATACATATGTAAGGACAAAGAGATCTTATGAGCTTATTAGCACAGCCATGGTGGTGAGCGTTAAAAGTTTTACTACAGCAATTACTACCAAAATTTAAAGTAAATCAGTGGAACTAATAGATCATGATAAATCCTCAGTTTCAAAATTTTGGGCATAGGTTTTGGGCCTCCGTCAGGGAGGCCATCTCCCTGGAATCTACCTTAATAATGAGGAAGGCCGGTGTAAAAAGCTGGAATTTGGAGTTAATCAAAGAGATACAGAAAATTTGGGCATAGTTTTGGGCCTCCGTCAGGAAGGCCATCTCCCTGGAATCTACCTCAATAATGAGGAAGGCCAGTGTAAAAAGCTGGAATTTGGAGTTAATCAAAGAGATACAGAAAATTTGGGCATAGTTTTGGGCCTCCGTCAGGAAGGCCATCTCCCTGGAATCTACCTCAATAATGAGGAAGGCCAGTGTAAAACGCTGGAATTTGGAGTTAATTAATGAAACGTAGTGTGAATAGCCAATCAAAATGATTCAGAAAACATGGGCATGCGCGAAATAATATCAAATAAAAAATCATAATCATAATATCTTCTACGCCTACATTGTGGATGTGAATCAATGTTAGAATACTGAAGTATGAAATGAGCATCGTAGAATAAAGTCATGACTAAATATGCTATAACTTCTTATGCATGTATACCAGCGAGCAACTATCATCAAGCGAGCAGAAACCTCTCCTCTGTTCAGGCAGCCTCTCATCGTACAGCGAGAGGAATAAATTTAGGGAGCGTCCATTCCAGGTGTTATTATCTAGAATTCCATGCCATGACTTATTCGACATTGATTGTAATAGCAGTCTTCCTTTCTTGTTTGAAGTCCTGCTGTTCTCAACAAATGTGGCCTGTGTATTTAACGTTTCAAGATCTGCGAAGTGCATGCATGCCTTCACGCTAAACTGCTTGATACATCAAGATGAACAAAGGGAAGTCGGAGGGAATCAAGAATAAAAGATCATGAATTATTCTGCCTGAGACGATCATCCAGTATTTTCTGTAATAATAAAAGAAGCTGTTAGAAATATGTTACAGACGGTTTAAAGGTGTGTGGGACAAAATTCAAATCTTAAAAAGTGTGGGGAACAATGTCTCCCATGCTCCCACGGATGTGTCGCCACTGACTTCAACCTTAACTGAGATGTGATTGCAATCGTGATGAAATCTCCTAGAAGCCACAAGTCTCCACAGGACAGCACTGCATCTTCAGTTTGAATGTAGGAGAGAGATGTGCGGTGAAAACACTGGTCTGAATGTCTCTTATGTCTGAATCTGTGGAGCATGATTCGAATTACATTGCCAGGACAGATTCAGGAAGGATGCTATTTTATTTATTTGATGTAGTGGCCGGCTAGGGATGCAAGAGACATCGGACCAGGTTCAATAATCCAACTGACTGTTCTAGGAACGCAATACATGTTATGCAACTTTTTCATTTTCAGTTTTCATGCTGCCCATGATTTTGTATTTCCTTCTTGAAGAGTTATGATTTGGTGTCATTCAAGCCAATCTGATGCCTGAAAATGCTCAAACGCAGACTGCTTGTGCGTATTATCGACACATCCTCTTGTAATCCGCATTTATCTTAGCCTTTCTTTGTGGATGTAACTTCCAAGTTCCGACCGGCAAATTGATCTTCCAAGAATTCTTTATACATCTATACATTGATGCTCATAAATCTCAATATAGGTACATCAAGTTTCCATTCGGGCGAACACGTTCAATGCTCACGTCTTTTAATTTCTAAAACCAAGTCATCACGAGGAACGATAGGGCACATAACATTAAGCTAGAACAGGGGACCTATATCATGACGGAAATGACGTCCATTTGTTGAATTTCACGCTTGCAGGTTCCGATTCAACGTGTTTTGAGGAGTAAAATGGCAAGTCATAAAGACATTTGCGCGTTCTGCAGTCGAGCGTAAAGCATGAAATTGAATCAGAAAGTTTTCTCAGTGTAAACCGGAAAATATTCTCGCCCACTAAAACCATTTATGCGCAAATTAAGTTTGAAAATTTAAGCTTTTTTTGAAAAATTAAAAAAAGTTTCGAATAATTTGCAGTCGACATCGCACAAGGTTGGCAGCGATGCGATAAGAATCGAGTTTCAGATCTCTTCTTTCTTTTAATTATATATTTTTGCCGTTTAGGGGTCAAACTTTGCTGCGCAATGTTGTCCCAAAAATGCAGGTCAAAAATATTTCTTAAAAGAAGCAAAATGCATAAATGGGTTAATTTCGCGAACTTCATTAAATTCCCGAAAATTTTCCCTTTTTGTGTTGACCTGACGGCTCTGTATTAGAACTTTATATATATTCTCCTAAAACTTTGTTGATTTTTTATCACCCATGTGTGGTATCACCTAGATTAAAACTATTCTTACTAAATATTGTCAACAGGTCAATGGACCAATCGAGCTGCGAATGCGTGGTATGACGATCGGCACGACAGAAAGAGAAGAGTCTGATTAATTTGGTTGTAACTTTAAAAAGAAAGAAAATCCTTGAGTGAATCATTTGTCTACTGCCACCTATGACGGTCTACCATCAGAATTCAAATTTGGAACCTTATACCACGGATTCAGCCAACTTACAATTAAAACCCTTTCAACCCTGAAACGTTTTAAAACGTCTACTCTTCTTTCCTGAAACGTTTTAAAGCGTCCACTCTTCCTTCCTGAAACGTTTTAAAGCGTCATCATAAAAATGCAGCGAATTTGTCAATCAATAATCACTGGAATTTTTGGACAGACTTTTTGAAAGCATGGGAAGGTTCCAATCACAGGCGTAGTTGTGATGTTCATTCACTGATGAATTTATTCTCTTGGTCTAGATGAGAGTTAAACATTCGGTTATCATTCTATCGATGGTGTCCCGTTTTCCGCGTCGACAACAAGCTCCGGTACACAGGCACGGATTTGACGTCGACTTAGAGTTATCAGATGACAATGAAAGATGATGACAATATCTTCTGCTTTTATGCGAAAAGATCGTATATTAGCCGTAAAGTTCATGGATAAGAAGGAGGTATATCTACTGTCTCTGTAGACTGTCGAAATACTGGATGTCCGTCAGCAATCAAAAACAAAGAAAATTAAACAAGCAATATTATCTGAGCAATAATGAGAAGACAGCATGGTGAGTATCTTCAATAGATTTCGTAGCTACTATTCGTGTATGAGGAGAACACATGCGTGGTTTAAAAAAATTGGTTTTGACTTTATTCAACGGCTCTTGATAGATGCTTTTATCTTATATTGTCGGGAAAAGAAAAGGTGACGTTCTTTGATTTTACAAAGAAAGTTATTGTTCATCTCTCAGGAGTGGCGTCTGAGCCCAGATGTAGTGGCCAGTTTCAAAGAACCGGAGTACGACCACTTCCAGTATCTACAGCCCATTTTCCTGAATTGATTCCGCCCAAACAAAACAGACAGAATCCTCAACTCAGATGCAGGAATTGTGCTACCAACCAAATTAGAAAAGATACCCGGTATCAATGTTCGGGATGCAGTGATACTGCTTTGTGCATTGGATGTTTCAAAGACTGGCACAACGACTCATAATAGATAGCGATTATTCAATCCAGGGCACTTTTCGGGTTTCCCCCCCCCACATTTTTTCTTGAATGAAAACAAGCCGGTAATCAAAGCAGTTAAGCTTCTGACAAGATGGGCTTCAGTGCTATTGTGCTGACTCATTCCTGATCTCAACCGTGCTATTCCCTATTCGCTGTCGCTTAGTACTATTGTGCTCATTGCCATCATTGCTGACTGCATGCACAGTAACTCGGATCAGTCGGGATGAATCTCTTCCACTTAGAGCGTCAGCGCCATCATAACATTAACCTTTTTGACCGGATCTTGAGTGATATTTCATCTTTTTATCCTCTGTAACCTTTTATCAAAAGTTGAACTTGGAAAGTCTTGTTTTTATTCTACAAGAAAATGTGGGGGGGAACCCGAAAAGTGCCCAATCCAGTATGTAGATGCATGTTTTGATGTATTATTCAATTTTTCTAAGTTCTGAATAAATTCACAAGATTTTGTACTTTGTTTTCTTTAGCATTTAATTTTGGGCCACGTAACAGTAGATTGAAAATAAAAAATAATCAGTTAAATTATAGCAATGAAAAACAAGTTCACGACACGTTTTCCTGATCAAATTTAGAAGATTCAAAATTTGGATTTTTATTAGTATTTTATGGGAATTCCCGGTCATGCTATTTTCAGTGATGGACTCGAAAGGGTTAATGAGTCATTTATACGAAATATTTCATTGCTTTCTTGATTTTATGGCGCCAAATGCTCTTCCTTTACATCCTGATGCGTCTCAATTTTCCTGTTGTTCGTCGTGTATTGAAACGAAACTTCATCACGATACCTGGCGATGTAGGCCTGTAACTGCATCGTGGAATTACACTTTGTTACATCATCCACTTCGCTACAACATGATGTAATCAATATGAAATGACAATTGTCACGCTACGGAACTGAGTCATCAATAAAATGTTAGGTGTGTCTCATTGAAGGTGCATTTTAATGATGCCATGTAATGTCTTCTCTAAGATCTTGACTGCGTGGGTGAGGCTTCTCACAACCGCAGCGACATGTAGTTCTCCGCGGATGATGTTCATGTGTGATCTGTCGCCACTGAAACCATCTTAGTGCAATACTGACTTGCAGCAACTAATTCTGCTATAATAAACTGGTGGTACAATTTCGACAGCTTGACAACAAAATGCTCCGAAAACAGCAGATCCGCCGGCTGTGCATTTCCCCGATTAAAAATCTTCACGCATTTCTCTGTATCGATCTGTTTGATTCAGACATTAATTAATCAGCTGACTGATAATGTTGAAAAATGTACAAGTGGCGAAGTATGGAGCTGTGCTCCAGTGATAAAGGCGTTTAATAATCCTTTTTTAATATACATGTACGACATATATCTTTGATCGATAAAAGGTGTCCAATGTTGTGCATTCATTGAGAAGCTATTTCCTGTCATTTAAATTGTTTATTGCAGAGGTTGATAGAACACTGACGACAGGAAGGCCTTTAGAGTTCGAATGTGCTTTTATAGCTAATTCATTTGAATGGAGCAAGCTGTCGCATTCTCAGATTAATTCAAGTTCCTTTCTTCAAATTTAGTAAGCTTATATCCATTGGTCCTATGGTTTTAACCGAACGATCGCAAAGACAACGGGTGATTCAATACTCGCAAATCTCGTGTGTCAGAGCATAGGCTAAATGAAACATGAAATTATTGAAGATTGAGAATCTATGTTCGCATTCTTTTAACTACCCTAAAATGGGGACGTGTGATGCAACACAAGACCTGTGATTTCTTTCATTCAACCGTTCGCATGAATTATCACTGAAGACCCTTACTCATCAATGACACTTACGATGCTTTGTCAACACTTTAATTCTTTGTAAATTATCTAAAATCCATCTTTCGTTATGGATTCAATAAAAAACAGGAATTGGAATCAAACGCCTTTATAGAAAGCATATTTATTGAAAAAATGAAATCGACATTAAAGTAAAAATAAAACAAGTATACTACAGTGGTAGAAATGACGCAATAAGTGTGAGCTTGACATAATAACTTGTTATATTATTGAAAACAAAATTAGCATCTATCATACAATGGATATGGCATATACTTGATTTCGTTGCAACTTATCCATCGATATGATGTAGATTACTATCACAAATGGGCGCACCAGAACAATGTCCAATTTTATTGCAATCAACAATCAGTATCACTAACAAGGAAGCAAACATTGCCAACAATCGCCAACCAACAACCAGAACCCCATTTAAGGCGAACAAAGTTCTGAAGAAACACGAAGAACGCTAGTAAATGCAACACTTGCATTACCTTTCGAAGCTTTCAAAATATACACATCTCATAGATAAAAATATCGCTAGGCTATTTCATACTCTCAAAGATTTACGATAGATGAAAGTGGTTGTTCCGATCTCTTCGTGAAGCGGCATAGCTTCTGATCTGTTCATTGTGGGTAAGAGAACTATGACGCGAGTATTTCAACAGAAATCGAAGGTAACACTAGTAGATATCTATTAGTGTTACTCCGAAAATAAAGTTCATATCGTCACGTTGCACGTGGGAACATTCCGTAGATTCGAAAGCATTCATCGGGGATGACATCCACGCAATGAAATGTGATAATGCACCGAACCTCTTATAAGCTTCCCAACGCCTCGAAATACATGTAGCTTGATTGGCCATTACCGAATGAACAACGACAAGTTCAAAAGCAACAATGGTGAATTGATAGCGGCAATAATAGAAAAAATTGCTGTTATAAAGATCACATCAGAGCAGTTATTGAAGACTTGTCATAATTCCTCTTCTATAGAATCAGGACATCAACCACTAAATTATCACGTTTCTTACACGTCGTTGTCTGACGGAAATACTGACCTAGAATCAAAGATGAAATCTGTAATCCACTAACTACAAAAGCAATAATTTCGTTATCTGCAAGGTCTCCATAACATTCCAAGGCAATGTAGCCTTCACCCTCTCCATAACATGAAATATTATGCTTCAGCGAGGAGAAACTTCAGAGAAATGCAGATTTAGGAAATCGTCAAATTCTGTCGTCAAATTCTGAATTCTATACTACAGCTAAATCTATGAATGATGGTCTTAGATATCTATGAAATACATGCAATTACTATGCGAGTAATTATCATAGAAAGCGTGAAGAACTCATTGTGGAGTCAGCGGACTGTGTAACTGCATTATTACAACAATGCAAGGAAACATGTGAAATGATGACTTGTTGACATATGAAACATCCAACGACGCTCATTGACTAAAGTTGCACAACTTGTGCAGAGATATCCTTCCAGCATTTTCCTCAACAAAAGTTGTGTAAATAAATAGAAAAAATATCACAAGTTCATCTACATTTCACCTGTTTCAAGGATCTGTGGTGACAATCAACCACTTTCATCTAAGAGAACGGTTCCTATAGATCATTCACAGCTTGGGCTGTCTCCTTAGCGGATCAACAAAGGACCACTTTGAACATTACGAGCATTATCCTCAACCAGGATGAAGAAATTCTCAATCATGATGACACGAAGACATTCTCAATGAAAAGAAATGCATTCACGATTCACTCTCAACAGCATCCGAGGTTATCACATTAAGTGTTACTGAAGACGTCTTTTCGTCGGAGGAATCAGATGATGAGGCAGAGTCGCCGGCAGTTCATGACCGTCTAATTTGAGACGGATGAGGTACACGGCGAGAGCGAATTCGTCCATATCGAGCATACCGTCTTGATCAACGTCTGATAGCTTCCAGATCTTGCCGAGGACGCTGGTTTGCAGCTTTGACTTGATCATATATTCCTTGGCAGACGCTCCAGTGACTTTACCGTCCACTGGGCCTAGCGTGACGAAGATCTCGTCAGCTTCACATCTCACCTTGGCTACGATCCAATCGTCTTCATTCTTCCCGGCGTTGATGCCTTCCATTTGCACACCGAAGGGATTGTCGCCATAACTGGTGAATGCACCGTCTTTGAGAACCGGACGCCTGTCTGGAGGAATATCTTGCTCCTTCCCCAGTAACTGAATCAATCGAGGAATATCTTCATCGAACATCTGATCGAGAACTTGCAGAAGTCGAGGCTTCAATGGATTAAACTGCTTGAAATCCATCGTTTTCAGCACATTCTGCATCTTTGTGATATCTGGGAAATCTCCTAAGGAAATATTCCTGTTTTCACGGACGATATCCTCGTACACACCTCGGAGGTTATTGATTAGTTCCGCCTTCTTCTTGTCCTTCCCAAACATTGGCATTTCTGAACGGAGTTTGGAAACTAACAAAGCGTTGACTTTGGCGAGACGAGCGCGTTTGATCAAGTCATTCAATTTACGTTGTGCAGCATTAAATGGAAGAGATTGTAAATCTTTGAATAAATCGGTTTCTTCCAGCTCGAACAGACGACGATTGGTGTCGTAGTGAAGAGGTTCCGACCAGAAGGAGCCGATGTAGACACGAGCCACCTCAGGGGTGTGAATGACCTGTTGAGGAAGAAAGTAGAGGTAAGTAATTATCAGCGACAGGAACTTTGTTCGGCTTCGAATAAGAAATTGAAACATTCCCGTCAAGATAGATATCTACATGACTTCCCATCAATTCGGCTCACCGTTGACCTGAATGTTTATTGACTATCTTTAGAGGTTGGAACTAATGTTTGTCCAAGAGCACTCGAGGAAGGAGCACCATCTTAGACCAATAAATCCTATTAATGCATGTCGCATATCTACAGTACTTGGATGTCTCAACAGTCAGATCTCTATTTCGTACAAAAGAATACAGTGGTGAAATCTTTACATTAGACATGGAAATCTGA
The DNA here is from genome assembly GCA_907163375.1 of Prostheceraeus crozeri. Lineage (NCBI taxonomy): Eukaryota > Metazoa > Platyhelminthes > Polycladida > Euryleptidae > Prostheceraeus > Prostheceraeus crozeri. The sequence continues at coordinate 575,633 of CAJQUW010006069.1, read as the reverse complement.
CTGCTAAGTTCCCGAAGTCATCTCTCATGACATGTTGAAACCTCAGATTGTAGTTTTAAGCTTCCGTTAAGTGAGGCAATAATGACGTCACATCCCTCGTTCAGCTCTGTTAGATAGCTTATAAAAGATATTCTTTGATTGATGGAAACGTAATCGGAAAAGTGCTTTCGTCTGAATGAAACGATCCATTTCTACTGATAGTTTAGTCAGCTAGGGAATATCTAAAGAGAATGACAACTATGATGTCAATAAAGGACACGTCAACTGTAGCCATGTATCCTACACGCATCACACAAATGTATTCCAACTGAATGATGATGTCATAGACGCGGATTGGCGAATACTATGTAATTGTCTGATAGATTCCACACGTAGTACTGGTGTAAAACAAGTGGTTGTTGCAGAATAAAGAGATAAGATAGTTTGTTTGAATAATCTGACATGTATTTTAGGACAACAGCCAACCGCAAGCATCACACTGCCATATTAGAACACTGATGTTGACATTAATGTTGACACCCACTCTGTATAGAAGTTAGACGAATGGAGTGACCACCGGAATCGATGATTCAATGAAAAGTTGAAACTGAGGATTCAATCGAACCACATCTACGTCAAAGATACAATGGAATTTCTACTTCCGATCAAATTCTCTCAGCGGTGGGTAGCGTGCACAAGAAGTCCTTGACCAAAGTGAAACACAAACAATTGAAAGTAAACTATTCCAGTCATTATAAACAGATCAAACCTCTCATGTCCGATATCAAAGCCATCATCAGGAGATCTGCCAAACTAGTTCAATCAGCGGATTATTCAGGGGCTGAAATGATGTGAGTGAGATGTTTGGTTCCTCAGTCTTCAATGTGAAGATTGTTCACAAATCATTTCAATCAGCGGATTATTCAGGGGCTGAAATGATGTGAGTGAGATGTTTGGTTCCTCAGTCTTCAATGTGAAGATTGTTCACAAATCATTTAGAAAATGCTACAGAAGGAACAAGGAATTCATCACAGATAATCTCTGAATAGCTTCAAATGTTTTTTAATCAAAGTTTTAGGGAAGAGGACGAGCATTCCCTCAACAGACGATGAAAGACAAAGGAGGATACCGAAGAAAGATAAGTGGGAAGATGAGGGAATCATGACCAAGTCAGATCATCAACACAGTGGGAAAATGATGTAATTCTCAACTGTTTAGCCATGGAGGTCAACAAAAGAAATAGTGAGGGCAAAATAGGGGCAAAAATGTCAATCAACAGACACGGGCATGTAAGCCGTGTGATAATCCAGAAATAGTGAGAATAAGGGGCAAAAATGTCAATCAACAGACACGGGCATGTAAGCCGTGTGATAATCCAGAAATAGTGAGAATAAGGGGCAAAAATGTCAATCAACAGACACGGGCATGTAAGCCGTGTGATAATCCAGAAATAGTGAGAATAAGGGGCAAAAATGTCAATCAACAGACACGGGCATGTAAGCCGTGTGATAATCCAGAAATAGTGAGAATAAGGGGCAAAAATGTCAATCAACAGACACGGGCATGTAAGCCGTGTGATAACGCAGAAATAGTGAGAATAAGGGGCTAAAAATGTCAATCAACAGACACGGGCATGTAAGCCGTGTGATAATCCAGAAATAGTGAGAAAAAGGGGCAAAAATGTCAATAAACAGACACGGGCATGTAAGCCGTGTGATAATCCAGAAATAGTGAGAATAAGGGGCTAAAAATGTCAATCAACAGACACGGGCATGTAAGCTGTGTGATAATCCAGAAATAGTGAGAAAAAGGGGCAAAAATGTCAATCAACAGACACGGGCATGTAAGCCGTGTGATAATCCAGAAATAGTGATAATAAGGGGCAAAAATGTCAATCAACAGACACGGGCATGTAAGCCGTGTGATAATCCAGAAATAGTGAGAATAAGGGGCAAAAATGTCAATAAACAGACACGGGCATGTAAGCCGTGTGATAATGCAGAAATAGTGAGAATAAGGGGCTAAAAATGTCAATAAACAGACACGGGCATGTAAGCCGTGTGATAATCAAGAAATAGTGAGAATAAGGGGTAAAAATGTCAATCAACAGACACGGGCATGTAAGCCGTGTGATAATCCAGAAATAGTGAGAATAAGGGGCTAAAAATGTCAATCAACAGACACGGGCATGTAAGCCGTGTGATAATCCAGAAATAGTGAGAATAAGGGGCAAAAATGTCAATAAACAGACACGGGCATGTAAGCCGTGTGATAATCCAGAAATAGTGAGAATAAGGGGCAAAAATGTCAATAAACAGACACGGGCATGTAAGCTGTGTGATAATCCAGAAATAGTGAGAATAAGGGGCAAAAATGTCAATAAACAGACACGGGCATGTAAGCCGTGTGATAATCCTATCTAGCAACTGTATAAGCCGACGACTAATAGTAGAAATACTGAACTGAAGGAATATATTGGACGAAACCTCTTCGAATTATCAACTCTACATAGAGCTAAGTGGGAAGTCTACTTAAAGCGCCTGCTTCAACACGAACAGATAAACTACCTTCGAAGGAAGCTTAACAGAAAGCCATATGAAAGAAAGGAAGTCATTCTAAGCAACCATCAGAATTTTATGAGCAAATTCACCTACTACAATAACGAGCATAGAGGTGCTTCCATTTTGCAAAAAGTGCTCTTCATCTCATCTGTAATTTCTATCAATTGTGTTCAAAAGGGTCTGGACCCAAAACGTCCGCTGACATAAAAAGGAGTTTATTAACTTATTGGCATTAAATTGCATGGAGAGACAACCTATACCTTCCATATTGAAAATAATTGCCGCAAAATTGTAACTCCTGTTAGCTGCCATTACATTGCTAGCCACAACCTTGTGAGACTGACCGCCTGCTGGGGAGGTGCCACCGCTCTCACTTGAAGGCTTGCTAACCACAACCTTGTGAGACTGGCCGCCTGCTGGGGAGGCACCACCGCTCTCACTTGAAGGCTTGCTAACCACAACCTTGTGAGACTGGCCGCCTACTAGGGAGGCACCACCGCTCTCACTTGAAGGCTTGGTAACCACAACCTTGTGCGACTGGCCGCCTGCTGTGGAGGCACCACCGCTCTCACTTGAAGGCTTGCTAACCACAACCATGTGAGACTGGCCGCCTGCTGGGGAGGTACCACCGCTCTCACTTGAAGGCTTGCTAACCACAACCATGTGAGACTGGCCGCCTGCTGGGGAGGTACCACCGCTCTCACTTGAAGTCTTGCTAGCCACAACCTTGTGAGACTGGCCGCCTGCTGGGGAGGCACCACCGCTCTCACTTGAAGTCTTGCTAACCACAACCTTGTGAGACTGCCCGCCTGATGGGGAGGTGCCACCGCTCTCACTTGAAGGCTTGCTAACCACAACCTTGTGAGACTGGCCGCCTGCTGGGGAGGCACCACCGCTCTCACTTGAAGGCTTGCTAACCACAACCTTGTGAGACTGGCCGCCTGCTGGGAGGCATCACCGCTCTCACTTGAAGGCTTGCTAACCACAACCTTGTGAGACTGGCCGCCTGCTGGGGAGGCACCACCGCTCTCACTTGAAGGTTTGCTAACGACAACCTTGTGAGACTGGTCGCCTGTTGGAGAGGCACCACCGCTCTCACTTGAAGGCTTGCTAACCACAACCTTGTGAGACTGGCCGCCTGATGGGGAATCACCACCGCTCTCACTTGAAGGCTTGTTAACCACAACCTTGTGAGACTGTCCGCCTGTTGGAGAGGCACCACCGCTCTCACTTGAAGGCTTGCTAACCACAACCTTGTGAGACTGTCCGCCTGCTGAGGTGCCACCGCTCTCACTTGAAGGCTTGCTAACCACAACCTTGTGAGACTGGCCGCCTGCTGGGGAGGCACCACCGCTCTCACTTGAAGGCTTGCTAACCACAACCTTGTGAGACTGGCCGCCTGCTGGGGAGGCACCACCGCTCTCACTTGAAGGCTTGCTAACCACAACCTTGTGAGACTGGCCGCCTGCTGTGGAGGTACCACCGCTCTCACTTGAAGGCTTGCTAACCACAACCTTGTGAGACTGGCCGCCTGCTGTGGAGGTACCACCGCTCTCACTTGAAGGCTTGCTAACCACAACCTTGTGAGACCGGCTGCCTGCTGGGGAGGCACCACCGCTCTCACTTGAAGGCTTGCTAACCACAACCTTGTGAGACTGGCCGCCTCCTGTGGAGGCACCACCGCTCTCACTTGAAGGCTTGCTAACCACAACCATGTGAGACTGGCCGCCTGCTGGGGAGGTACCACCGCTCTCACTTGAAGGCTTGCTAACCACAACCATGTGAGACTGGCCGCCTGCTGGGGAGGCACCACCGCTCTCACTTGAAGGCTTGCTAACCACAACCTTGTGAGACTGGCCGCCTGCTGGGGAGGCACCACCGCTCTCACTTGAAGGCTTGCTAACCACAACCTTGTGAGACTGGCCGCCTGCTGGGGAGGCACCACCGCTCTCACTTGAAGGTTTGCTAACGACAACCTTGTGAGACTGGTCGCCTGTTGGAGAGGCACCACCGCTCTCACTTGAAGGCTTGCTAACCACAACCTTGTGAGACTGGCCGCCTGATGGGGAATCACCACCGCTCTCACTTGAAGGCTTGTTAACCACAACCTTGTGAGACTGTCCGCCTGTTGGAGAGGCACCACCGCTCTCACTTGAAGGCTTGCTAACCACAACCTTGTGAGACTGTCCGCCTGCTGAGGTGCCACCGCTCTCACTTGAAGGCTTGCTAACCACAACCTTGTGAGACTGGCCGCCTGCTGGGGAGGCACCACCGCTCTCACTTGAAGGCTTGCTAACCACAACCTTGTGAGACTGGCCGCCTGCTGGGGAGGCACCACCGCTCTCACTTGAAGGCTTGCTAACCACAACCTTGTGAGACTGGCCGCCTGCTGTGGAGGTACCACCGCTCTCACTTGAAGGCTTGCTAACCACAACCTTGTGAGACTGGCCGCCTGCTGTGGAGGTACCACCGCTCTCACTTGAAGGCTTGCTAACCACAACCTTGTGAGACCGGCTGCCTGCTGGGGAGGCACCACCGCTCTCACTTGAAGGCTTGCTAACCACAACCTTGTGAGACTGGCCGCCTCCTGTGGAGGCACCACCGCTCTCACTTGAAGGCTTGCTAACCACAACCTTGTGAGACTGGCCGCCTGCTGAGGAGGTGCCACCGCTCTCACTTGAAGGCTTGCTAACCACAACCTTGTGAGACTGGCCGCCTGCTGTGGAGGCACCACCGCTCTCACTTGAAGGCTTGCTAACCACAACCTTGTGAGACTGGCCGCCTGCTGGGGAGGCACCACCGCTCTCACTTGAAGGCTTGCTAACCACAACCTTGTGAGACTGGCCGCCTGCTGTGGAGGTACCACCGCTCTCACTTGAAGGCTTGCTAACCACAACCTTGTGAGACCGGCTGCCTGCTGGGGAGGCACCACCGCTCTCACTTGAAGGCTTGCTAACCACAACCTTGTGAGACTGGCCGCCTCCTGTGGAGGTACCACCGCTCTCACTTGAAGGCTTGCTAACCACAACCTTATGAGACTGGCCGCCTGCTGTGGAGGTACCACCGCTCTCACTTGAAGGCTTGCTAACCACAACCTTGTGAGACTGGCCGCCTGCTGAGGAGCTACTGCTCTCACTTGAAGGCTTGCTAGCCACAACCTTGTGAGACTGGCCGCCTCCTGTGGAGGTACCGCCGCTCTCACTTGAAGGCTTGCTAACCACAACCTTATGAGACTGGCCGCCTGCTGTGGAGGTACCACCGCTCTCACTTGAAGGCTTGCTAACCACAACCTTGTGAGACTGGCCGCCTGCTGTGGAGGCACCACCGCTCTCACTTGAAGGCTTGCTAACCACAACCTTGTGAGACTGTCCGCCTGCTGGGGAGGCACCACCGCTCTCACTTGAAGGCTTGCTAACCACAACCTTGTGAGACTGTCCGCCTGCTGGGGAGGCACCACCGCTCTCACTTGAAGGCTTGCTAACCACAACCTTGTGAGACTGGCCGCCTGCTGGGGAGGTACCGCCGCTCTCACTTGAAGGCTTGCTAACCACAACCTTGTGAGACTGGCCGCCTGCTTGGGAGGCACCACCGCTCTCACTTGAGGGGTTAAAAATCATTCAGGTTGATTCCATAGGACGACTATGATTTGGACCCTGGAACGGCTTCGCGACAAGGGTGGGATTGGTGAGCAAAAAGTTGACGCTTCCTCCACGTGAACCGGGCTTGACTCCTCGCGTCGACAATCACTTGACAAGATGATATGGTGTAGATCGTCTGCATCCGGAAATTCGTCACAGATAGCTTCAATGAGAGCTAAACATTTACATTACATCATGATAAACGAAGAAGTCATACAGCTGAATGCGACTGCTTGTTGTGATGTTGTTTTTGAAGGTTCAGACTGTCTGAGGAGCGCAGAGATTTCTCCTGGCCTACATTTTCAACTCATTCTATGAATCTTCCATCTCCTACTGAATTGATAGGCCTACAAGACTTTCTGTTCATACTCCTGAGTCGCAGCGCTGATGAGGTTCATTGACAAGGTCTGTCTTGAGATGAAGACAGCAATTTGTCAAGAGGCCGATGCCCGTGAATAGAGGATAGTTGTACGATAGGTGACTTTGTGAGACGACAGAGGCAGGACACATCACTCTGAACATTGTAGAGCTATGAACATGACTTTGACAGTCTTCCGATGAGAACTTATGAATTCACTTCAATGTGATGTGTGAGTGCAACTCATTTCAATCATTCTAGGACTGCCACGTTAGATGATCGGCACAGCAAAGCCTCTGCGGATTGACAGCAACTCTCTCACCCTCAGGGGGCGGATAAACAGGATGATTGGCGGTCAAGAAGTTCAGTTGAATCCTTTGTCATGAATTTCTTATCACTACAAACACTGATTCGAATTGATCAGAAGGGACATCTATAGACTGCAATCCGATGTCGTATGCATAGAACAAGAGACTGTTGGAGCTTCAGACTGGCACAATGAGAAGTATTCATGTGACAACTTGTAGGTCAAACGTAACAAGTGGCAGTATGTCGTCGAGAGGTCCTCTTAGGTTCGGTTCCTAATCTTCATACTGACCTCTGTATCCGTGATAAGCAGTCAGAATAAGAGAGATGGAGCTTAGCCACATGAAAGAACGGCGCTCCCCTACAAACAAGGTCTTGTTATATAATTTCATTAGTTAATGACAAGTTTCGCAGATCTCCATGTTGACTTCATCGACCAGAACCTCCGACGATCACCTTACCATCCATCTAACTGACCTGTACCTGAAATCACATCAAGCGTTATCAGTGAAAATATTTTGGTGACAAGTCGTTCATGGTGATTCAATGTCAAACAGCAGCATTATCAATTAATGATAAATTCGATGGCAATCATAAACACATACACACACTGATACAACACCAATTTCATTGTTCACTGGCAGCAGAATCAGCTGGCCTTCCAATGTATCATGACCGAATTATTTGAAGAGTTCAAAGTTCATCATCACATGCGTTGACATCGATATCTTAGGTGTCATTCTTCTCTGACTTAAGGAAGTTGATTGTCAGTGGACATGAAGATTTATTTTGCACAACACTGCGTGCACAGTGATTGAAAATTTCACTAACTGTTCCTACATTCATTGAGAGCACTCGAAATAAGAGCTAGATAGTCTTCACGTTTGAAGAGGCATTCATGCTTTGTATTGTTCAGATGAAAATGATAGTCTGAGATTGATATTCAAATAAGACAGCAAGTTCATCAACAATATAACATGTTCAAATTTCAAGATCTTGGGATAGTAGTTCAAGAATACCCCTCCCAAGGCTCACCCCACTACAAAAAGATACGTCGGTCCGAAGTCGAAAACGAACTCGTTCCGAGGAACAGAATGTCCGCTTGGCCGATGGTCGGTACGACGTCGGAAACCGAAGCCTCATTATAAAAAAGACACCCTAGGCCTCCTACCTGCTATTTTGCAAGTAGGATGTCTATGGGATTATATGAAAACGTCATTTGATCAAGAATTAAGTGTTATATAGTTTCCTTTCCATACACGTCACCTTTCTGAAGCTTGTTTGAGTAATCAATGTCATCACAATCATATCCGCAAATCTTCATGTCTTCTATGTCTATGCTACAATTAAGTCAATCAAAAAACCATTTTTATCCAAATTCCTGCATAAATTTAAAGAAATGAGATCAGAATTAACATGTCAAGGGTCAAAAAATTTTCCCGACTACCATACCTCGTTCCGACGTCTTTCCGGAGAATCTTTTTGTAGTGGGACCAGATGCAGTGTCATATGATTTTAGAAACAATCTCTGAGTGCAGGTTTGACCTGGTTTCCGAACACTATTTGACTTTTGATCTGAGGAACTCACTGAGTTCTGTAAATATAACGAGTTCATATCTCCAAAGATGGATGAAATTATATACTTCAACCGTTGTTGCTTTGGGGAACGTGAAACATTCTCTTCCATGTGCTTTAAATAATTAACAAGAAATCGTTCGAGTGAGTTCCGCTGCAGACTAATTAAAACTGTTCTTCAACAACTTTATAAATGAAGAATCTGGGGCGAACTCAGGCGACTGGTTTATGAAATGAAACTATCTTGAAATGGACAAGGATATGCCATCACCAGACTTCTGTCAATTACTCCATTTTTTGTTGTCTTATACGGGAGGTTCATTATTCAATTTTCCACGATGTAAACAAAAATATAGCTCTCCCTCAATTTCGACGATTTTTTTATTTTTTTAAAAATAAAAAAGTTCCCCGACGCGTTTCGTCACGGTGGACAGTATCAAGGGGTAAGTAAATACACAGGCAGTTGGCTTAAATATAAAAATGATAGGCAGTGACGACTCGTTAGATCAATTCATGTTTGCGGTTGATTTGTGGCTTGTTCAACGCTATGAAGCGTGCTTCGGCCATTTTAGTTTGCATCGAATTCTTTTGTTTATTTAGGACAGAAAGCTGGAAATTATCGATGTTCATCATTCTATCGGCATGGTCAGCCAAAACTATGTTCAGATAGTGCACTTTTACGATCTTGACAGTTCAAACTAGTCTGTGTTCATCATGCCGTAACTTTAAAGGTCGGCAAGTTTGACCAATATAATTTTTATTACAAATTTTACATTCAAAATTATACACAATGTATTTATCGCTACACTTATATGTAGGTCCAATATCCTTGCACATTTTACAATTACATTTGTTTTTGTTTTCAATAGCATTTATGCTATTAACTGAAGTTTGATAGGTTTGCAGGTAACACGAACAGGAAGTTCATACTTACTGACCAGTTTATTAATTTTTCTTAAGTAGCTATCACTAATGAAATCAACACAAAGGTTAATTTGATTTTCATTACTTTTAGTATTGGATTTTAATTTTGGTGTAATTGAGTTAGGCTTAAATCCATTTTCATACAGACGTTTTTTCATTACATTAACTGACTCTAAGGAAGTATCCGAACAAAGATCATGCACATATTTAATACTACTGAGTACAAAATTATTTTTTATGTGATTTGGCAACCAACTATCTTTACGCATCGTAATTCCAGAATGACAGGATTTACTGAACCATTTATACCGCAACCTTTGACTTACGGAAATACTTATATCCAAAAAATTCAAGTAATCGTTTTCAGGAATTTCAATTGTGAAATTGATGTTATTGTTTGCTGAATTGAAGAGATGTAATATATCCTGAAAAAACTTTTCACTTTTTGGAAATGGTCCCAAGATTGTATCATCGATATACCGCTTGTAAATTAAGGGTACAGTACCTAAATTTTTATTTAATTTATCAAGAGCTTATTCGATGCAAACTAAAATGGCCGAAGTACGCTTCATAGCGTTGAACAAGCCACAAATCAACCGCAAACATGAATTGATCTAACGAGTCGTCACTGCCTATCATTTTTATATTTAAGCCAACTGCCTGTGTATTTACTTACCCCTTGATACTGTCCATCGTGACGAAACGCGCCGGGGAACTTTTTTATTTTTAAAAAAATAAAAAAATCGTCGAAATTGAAGGAGAGCTATATTTTTGTTTACATCGTGGAAAATTGAATACTCCATTTTTCTTCAATTACTTCAGGTAGTTGTCGGCATAACATTCAAAGTCTTCCTTACAGTTCTTTTAGGTTTTGGAAATAAGTTTCGTCGTGCATTTATTTGGAGAAGCAACCGATGGTTGTGAACCCTGTGCACAGCTAAGTACGGTAAGGTATGATCGACGAGAGAGTTAATTAAGTAATTAAAACTGCGTGCCAAATGAACGCTTAATAGTGCTGACTGCAAAGTAATTGCAATTACTTCTCAATGACATGGCTAAAAATGCAATTGATTACAATGACTAATGATAGTAGCTACAATTACAACATAAATGTGACTATCTCAACTATCAAAGTATCAACGATGAGAAACTTAATACCATGTTCAACTGAATCAGATGAAATTACTTCGATAACTATCAAGAAGTTACTGGTATTGTATTTAAGACATCAAACAGTGATTCAACTTGTTTTACGCGGTAGTACGATTTTGACAGCTGTCATGTAAATAAGTGATTCATTCAAGCATTCATCTGTTACCTAATATAGTCTTTAACTTGGTTAAAGGTCACGATATCGACTTTTAATGCAGACAATTTTGTTGCAACAAGAAAAATATTTCTATAAAATGTTCCGCATGGCTGATAACACGAACATGATATCTGTTTCCTTTGATCACGTTCTTGTCGTGTTTGCGCACCTCAGTTCTATGCCACAACCTTGTGAGAGTTTCAGTTGTCTCAGGCTTCGGTTTCGTGTCTTAGATTTCATGACTAAACCGTCAGTATGATGAAGTCAGTCGAGGTCACAGGTGAAAGATGAAGAGATCTCTTACAGTGGTGGATGAATGAGCAACTATCAACTTGTTGGCTCAGTATTTAACTAGTGATGAATTCTCCCATAGCACGTATGAATAAGCTCTGACTCCTCTCATCCGGGCATTTTCTGACTGAACAGTGTCGGTCTCTCAGTAAATAAATACATTTATACTGAAGATACAGCTAGCTTTGCTATTCATTGACAAGCTATGGCGTGACATGAACTGACACGTAGAAGAGTTAATAAATGCAATACCACTTTACTTCTTGTTTCCTTGTCCCATCGCTTGCGGTTGGAAAAGTAGTATTTACCTCAAAAGCCCGCTATCTACCGACAGTCAACCAATCTGAATATGCTCTGTTTTAGCGATTGTTTTGAGAATTCATGGATCAGTCTACACATTTTGATTTGAGGCATCATTATTGTCACCATCTGATGATCTTTAATACCCCACTCATGTCAGATCGAGTATTTTAGATATCTAACCTAATTCTTATCCATTTTGTGAGCACAGTTGCGTTCATACAACGTGTTGGCTTTCATACCAATGCCTACGCGAATCTATGCAGACATTTCCAATATCCGTTAAGTTCAACTACCCGACTACAAATTACTGCTAGTGCATTGCGTGCTGTTCCTAATAGTAGTATTGACTTCCAGTATTATTTTTTCAGCGCATCTTTCACACGCTCAAATAAGAGTAAGGTAGAACCAGAGATATTAATGTATGTAGTTAAAGCTTTCTTAGCATGCGAATATCACAGATTCCTCATGTCACCTAATAAATCTATCTCGCCGCTTTGCGGATAAAACAAGAGATTTCTCTCGTCAACAGAAGGAAAGGAATTTTAAAAAGCTGTCTAATGGATAGGAGTGTCCGCAAACCAAGCCTCATGTCAGAAAGTAGGATCTGTCCGCGCTTTTTGCATGAATTCTCGTTAATAATACAGTGTTTCCGGATAATTCGTCACCCTTCGGGACATTCAAAAAATGGCGAATTAAGCATGTTGGCGAATTAACACTATAAATATATTTCCGCAATCAGTGCATCATGTATTCTATTCGCAACTGATTCTTTCCCTTTAATCAAAGCAAATTATTTCTACAGCCAAAGTCTATTGACGGTTAAACGACAGTAATGTCTATTGACAGGTAAATGACTGTCTATGAATACTAGGTAAATGATCAAGATGGGTCCGGACAGACACGATCCTTGCAGTCTATATTTTCATTAGCTCCATACAAAATCTGCCGTGAATTATTGAATTAAATATCAAAGGCAATATCTGAAATTCCATTTTGCGTTTCTATTGCAGAAAGCATCAGTAAATTGCTTCAATTTATTAAAGTTTTTATACCACAATGCTAGTACAAACATTGCAGCTCAACAATTGATATTCCAAGCAAATGTTTTGCGATAAAGGTTGGATTTGTCTGTCTCTTCTACCAAAACTTACAGACTGACGCTAATGAGACAAGTTTGTACTTGCGCTAAAATGGGAATGTGTGCGATTTTCAGGTTTCTTGACGAATTAAGCGTGGCGATTAGTATGAAGATATCCGATTTAGGGATGGAAAGAGTGACGAATTACGAATTAAAGGTTACGAATTATCCGTACGTTTTACAATGTGTAACATATGAAACATGTTCGGGGAATAGGAAATGTGGTGAATTAAGCGAAATGGCGAATTATCCGGAAAATGCTGTACCACTAAAAATCTATGACAGCTAGAATCGCAATACATCGCACGTAATGCAAATGAAAGATTGCATTCAATTATGATTTTATTGGATGTTTTCGATTCTCGAGACCAATTAATTTGCACCCATAAAGTAGGAAAATTGCGAGCCCTGCTGGTGAATCATGACTTCTGGTGTATGCAAAGAGCTACACATGTTTCGATGATGCAAATGATCACAGATGGAAAGAAGGTTATAGATGGATTATAGCTGCATGTCATTACTGCAAAGTAGCTCTCTAGAGAATCATTGAAAAGGATCTAAGTGTTCAGTATATACTATCAATGCATCGAAGACCTAAATGTACGGCAACTATCTTTGTCAAAATATCACGATAACGATAAGTCTTGATAATGAATTGAAAACATATGCATCTGCAATAAATGGTACTGCTTTGCACTGTAAGTGCATATATTGCAAGCTGATCGTTTTGCATACAATAAAATATATTTCATATCTTCGCAAGTGACAGTTCAACAAATGTTGACTAACATTGTCATAGAGTCTAAAGAGACTTCACTTAGAGGGTGGCTAACCCTGAATCTTGGGTTTTATCGAAGCGGTGTATCCAGGAATGCTTTTGGTCTAAGGAATTTTCACTGATTTTTTCGATTTTCGCTTTCATCGAAGCGGTGTGTCCAGGAATGCTTTTGGTCTAAGGAATTTTCACTGATTTTTTCGATTTTCGCTTTCATGTAAAACATGCCGTTTCATTCAAATGTTTCATAAGTGAATTTGTTCGACAATATTGCATGAGTCGTGGTAATGTGGGTGACGAAAAACTTTCCCTTTTAGCGCCCTCGTCTTTCAACCGGCAGTTGATCTCTATTATTCTCCGCGATTTTATCTTGTCTTAAAGCCCTCATGCCTGCAGCAACTTTCTTCGATGTCATCGTCAAACCGCATTTGTAGCGCTTGTCTTTAAATCATACTGTCAGGCAGCATGTCCAAACCAACGCGGTCTGCTCCGACGAATGACGTCTTTGACGGAATCAAAGTCCAATGCTTCTCCCGTCGTTTCCTCTTTGTCTTCCATGCATCCATCTCACCAGTCGTGCTCAGAGGGCAGAACCCACGTCTCACATCCGTAGACCACTACGTTGCCTGGTTCATGCTGAGTGCAGTTATCCTCTTGCCTTGAAAGACAGGGCTCTTGATGCTACGAAAGCTGAGCGTTCTTCAAATAAGTCTCATCGGAGTAGAAATTCGGGTTAGGGCTACAAAGACATCGAGACAGGCAAGCAAACCATTCATTTCATCGAAAACGTGTGAAAACGATGGTAGATTTGCATCAGTTCTTAATGATGCACTATATCCCGTCTGTCAGTGGTTTCAACAGAACTTTGCGTCATGTCTTAACTAACTGTCTATGTTCGTGTCTTGCAGTTCTTATCACTTTTGGTGAGAGAACGCTCTCAGGTAGGACATCTTCATGAAAACACGCTCATGGTACGTATAGAGACGAAGACTCAAAGAACTCGTACATCTGATGCACACTTGAATTGCATGTACTTATGTTGTGATTGTGCAACAGTTGCGCCTTCAGTTGATGCAGAGATAAACAGATGCAAAATGAGATGACGCTACTACTGTTGTAAACCTCCGCCCTCAATATGAATGCACAGGAGGTGAAACTAATGATTCTGTTCACATGGAAATGTTCACAATGTCTAAGGAGTTGATACAGAAGCCTCAGATCAAGACATATTCAGCTGAAGGTGAAAACACAAGCATCGAATGACTTTACGAGGTCTCTTGCATCTGAAACTTGTAATTCCAGCGTCTGGAGATGAAAAAGTAATTAATTTTGTGATAAGAAATTAACTCTGACGACAATCTATCTCTGAGAGGCAACTTTGTTACAAACAAAGTCAAAGTCAACTACAATTCATATTACTATCAAGACGTTGATGAGAACTTCTGCTTGCATTAGTAGACACGATGATATTTCTCTCTCATGCAAAACGTCAGTTTATTTAATGCAGTTGTAACGGGCTTTTAGAGACAGTGCAGAGAGAAAGCGGCGGAGTTGGATGACTTGTACAGATCGTCTTCACTCGGAGAAATACGAAGAATTCTTCGCTTCACAAAATAGTCTCAATAGACGGAGAAGAAAACCCGTTCGATTCTTCTCGGCGGTTCTAAAGAGGACTTTCCTTCATTGGTAAATTATGGCGCGAGTTCGCACTCTTACAGGTGCATCAAAACGGAATAATAAATGATTGCGGGCTTCCTGTAATTCGTATCAATGCAATTGTTCTTATTATCACCAACTTTGATAAATTTCGCCACATCTGCAAACATTGTGTTAGATGCACACGATGAGAATAAATGAGATTGAAGCTGTCCAAAAATGAGGGTAGTGACAGGCTACCACGCACTGAGGTTTCCACTCAATTTAGTCGGGCAAACTTCCTTGTTGTGGATGACTACAGCAATGTTGAAAGTGCAGGTAGATATTTTCCCGCTTACGAAGATGGATACATCATTAGAATATTGATTATCCGATTTGAAGAATGAAGAGATTCCCTGTGAGGAAGACAAGGGCCTCCGAATCTGGTGCGGGAAGGACTACAACATGCGTCTTCTCCAAGTTGATTTTCATAGTCCTAACACACAGTCTGCAGACCTATAGAATATGGCGAGTGTGAAGTGTGGGTTGTCCTGCGGTCTTACAGCAGGATTCATATCCAAGATTCTTATGTGATGCGTACTATTTCCTCCGCTATGATAGTCAAGTGAATTCCTCCCTGCATGTCAAGATTAACTTGTTTCTGCGACACAACTTCCTTTGTATAATGATTTTGCCGATATGATGTGCGCCGGAGACTTGAAAGAGCATGTCATTTTCAGTCTATTTCAAGTATAGAATACTATCGTATAATTGTTATCGTCTATTATTAGCTTATTGATGCCGAATTATACCTTAAACTAGGATAGAGTTGAACTTCAGTAAATTGTTTGAGAAACGTGTTGACGACATAGAATGAACACCACACAATATTCGTTTGTTTAATTTACACGCTCTCGTCTAATAAACAAAATCGATTTAGACACTAAAAAATGCAATTCTATGTTCGCATATTTGAGGAGGCTCAGAGGATATACAGAGTCCCCACCACTTGATCGTCAACGGCAGGAAGAGATGGCGACGATCACCTGCTCAACGGAAGTTTAACAAGAGCCAGTGACGAGATGGCGTGCCATGATTGACTGCACAAATGTGTAATTTGTAAGTAGTATGAAATGGAGTGGCCGATATTTCTATGCTAACGAAATTCGAAAATGCTCGAGATAATACTGTAATTGTGATGGCGAGCATATTCATTCTATTCATAAATCATTCCCCATCGCCCACTGAACGATAAAGCCGTTGAAAGCGGTACAAATTGCTACAAGCAGCATTGCGAATGATAAAAATAGAAGCCAAACTGTTTGATGGATATTATTTCACCTTAAATACTGCGTTCTCAAGCAAAAGATAAAATACAATGCGAAGAGCAGCAGACGCTGATTCAAAGCCATTTCTTTAGTGAGCAGCATATTGTTCGGAGCTTTGAACTTCCATTGACATAGCGGAACCGGTAGTCAACTGACAGAAGTTCCCTAAACTTCCGCTGTACACTGAGTTGACGTTGTTTTAGTTATCAATTCAATTTCCACTACTCAATGAAGAAATTCCTCTGCAGAAAGATGGCATTTGCCTTAAACCTGTACAACTCAAAACAATTATTTAGAGGCATGCTCGATATCAACGAATAATATTATGATAATGAATAATTCGTCATGCTGTGTGAAACTTGTTCATTAGTAGAATGAATTTCATGCAGGTTTGTATTAATAAGTGGAAGCTTCTCCATATGATGTAATCTTTGTTGATAGAGAGGACTGACTGACATTCATAAAGCAGCATTGAAATGGCTTTCGATCGACGCGACAATAAAGGAATGAAAATCTAGTCTGATTGTATCGAATTCTGTGAAGATAATTTCTTTCATAATTTCGAATCTTTAAATAAAAGAATATAGACGAATCTTTGATAATTCCTGACGCGAGCGTCATGGGAGCCGTTTTGTGTACAGTATACCGTAAGAAAGTACTCTATTTGTCTCCGTGCTTGTAATGTAGATATCTTATCTCTTTATGTAATGGAGAGAGGATAGCTATGCGATTCTCTGGGATATAGAGACCGAAATTATTTGATGAATACCGAGGGAGATATCAAATAATTTCACGAGCTATGTCAGAGAATCGTACAGCTATCCTCTGTCCGTTATATAATATGCCAGATTATAAGGACCATGGATATCCGCGGTAGAATCCCTCTCTACCAAATTTTTCCCTTGGAACAAATTTTATCAGATATAGAAGGGATTCTGAAATACGATTCTACAACTATGTAATAATCTGGTACACTTTATTTGACTTGTAAAGCAGATTATTGCCCGCGCGGGAGATAATATTTACTCCACTGCACTGGAAGGAGCGCAATCTATGCCAATGATGAGTGCTCTTGTCCTGCTTTAGTACAGACTAGATCTGTGAATAGATATTTTCATGATTGTTCAGGTGAAATTTCTATTCAAATACTCTTGATAATCATAGACATGTGAATCACAATGTGTTCTTGATCATCATAGCACGTCGTCAAATAAAATTCTCTACACAGCTCGTGCATGGCTCGTGCATGAGATTGCTTCATCATAGCATTCAAACTCGCTAGATTTAAATAGCTCTTACCCTACGGGCTCGGGCATTTAAGATATCTAACTCGTGGAAGAGGCAGTTATGCACTAGTTACGCAAATCAGTGTTCTATCGTGTCAAGTCCTTGAAGTCTTCTTAATCCTCATGTGGGCACATGTAACAAGCAGAAATCACCAGCAAATACGGAGTATATCAGACTGATTTGACTGCCTTCTGACGGACATGTCATTCAGACACGACGGATTCATCCAACTTCGCAATTCTGTCTGTAACATGATCGAATATTCGCTATAAAACCATCATAGGATAATCATCTCCTCTCAATTTAAACCGCGTTGTTTACATGAACTAGATTTGTGATGCAGACAGACTACATAAGCTTCATCAGCTACAGACAATGAAACCAAATATAGCGCTTTTATATTACAATAATTCATGAATAAAGTCGCCTACATAACTCAGGGAAGCGTTCTTCCACCTATCATCTCTCCTATGATAATGAGTAGATTGAGATTGGAACACTATGATTTCAGGCATACATAGAAAGTGGATCCCTTGAATTTTTGTACAACTCCTTTGTCGCGTCGATCAATGCATTTTCAGAAGAACTCACCTCGAGACGCCTAGCATCAATTTCAGAAAACATCTAAATTCAAAGATTGAGCCATTTAGTCGATTTTCGGTTTCTGTGTATAATAGGGAACAATTCTATACAGATTGGTGTATAAATCAGTCAGTGATCTTTCTGGAAGAGCGACTGGGCATGCGTTCTTCGGGTGGAGTGGCGAGTCTGCCTGCCCGATCATTAGAATCTTTACAAAGAGCAACTGAGCAGAAAATATCGCAATGCTCCTAATTGTAGACGTTGATGCTTTCAACGGTGAAATTTAACGTTTCAGTTAACATTTAATTATATAGTCAGCATATTCAAATCGGCAACTTTGAGCGTCTTGTATGCCATTATGTCTTGGTAAAACAACAACATCATTCATGTAAAGGGACTTTGGTTGCGCTGAACACAAAATAATGGAAATTTAATAAGAAAATGTACGTAAATGTTGTCAATGATATCTCAATTCAGAAGTGCGATTATATCTTCGATCTTCGGTGTCAAACTGCGAAGTCGATTTCGTTCTTGGGATATTCGTAAAATAGAATTTCGCATTTATAATGACGATTATATTCTTTTCTCATGGTTTAAATCTCAATAACGATCTGAAATCTCATGACCTGAAGATTAGTAACGCGCAATTTATTCACTTAACAACGTAATGGATTGCCAACTTCCTTGAAGGAACCGGCAAATTTGACACATCCTAGGACCAACCGCAGGAACTATAGCAGAGTACACCTGCAAACATTCTCATGTGCAGCAACCAATCTCTCTGTATAAATGCATTGAGACGAAAATGTAGCGAAGTTCATGGAAATATTCACTTAGAATGATTGAAATCATGACATCATCTGACCTGTTCACAGTTTACACAAGCATTCGATGATTACTGTGTACTATCAGTGGACAACAACAACCTTTTAACCTGAAGATTTGAAGTATTTAAAAACATTGGATTGGCCTATACTTGTTGCCAAACATTCAAAAATGATGACACGCTGAATTTCAACCGTTACCGGGACTTAAGGCTGCCTCATTAGTTCAACTTCCTCATACACATAGCTCTCTCGGAACAGTTTAAATTCTATCATGCGAGTACAATGCTCACAATTTCGGTGCAGCCTTAGTCATGAGCTATAGAAAGTCAGCAAAGGTTTGAAAGATATAGAAAAATACATAGATATCAAAGGATTAGGGATAAAGGAATTTAGAATTGATGGTAGGACATACATTAGTATAAATGACATGTGATTCGAATTTACGTCTATGGGTGGAATCAACACATAAATTGCGGATAATAGATATATAGAAATATCAGAAATGCACGCGTTGGAGATAAATGACAAAGTAAATTGGATGTAGGGTGACGTAAATGCTATTAGAGTCTGCTTCGTAATGTCATGCAAGTTTCTGTAATATTAGATCTGTTTGAATCTTTGGCATTCAGTCTTCTACACCACATGTTTCAAAATACACAAATTTTGTCCACCGCATACACAATTACGTTCACATTTGGTTCGTCGTAATGTACACCGCCATAATTTGTAGTATATTAAAGTTTGTTGGCATTCGTCAATCTGTGCAGTTCTGAGAATGTATTGTTAAGTTAGAAGATGGTTACTGGAGAAGTTAAAACACTTTGATCTATTTTCATATTAAGTTACCGATCATTCCACTTGACTATCTTTACATGAGACGACAACATGGCTTCAATTTCAGCATTCAAGTAAACAAGAATGATTTTCCGACAACTGTAATCTTATCAGATAAGAAAACACTTCACCACACAATGCTGAGTGACAATAAATTACTATTGATCAACAAACGTCTTCACTGCATCAACGACATGTGATGCAATTTTACTCTCAGGCATGTCGGTGTGCTGCATATTCTTAAACATTAAAATAAATCCGGATCGATCCGACACCACAGTTCATGTTTCGTGACAATAATGGAATAATACTGCGTGAAGCAGTGAACATTTAAAATCGAGCATCTGACGGCTGAAATGCACCCAAGGATCGGTCCGTGATTGCATAGCCTCAGTTCGGGTAGATCATTAACAACATTCCAAGCATGAAAACAATTCGGTTACTGAGTAAGCAGGTACAATGAGTCCATGAACTTTGACTATGATGCCAACTGTGATAATTATAGCAACTGATCAACAGCCAAGTTGATGACTGAATTCACTCTGCATGAAATGCTGATGCCTAGACTTTGCAACTCTTGCCTTGTACCACACACTGCTGAAATCACTTACACGGGAGACCAGTGTCCAATCCCTAGCACAGGTCAAACTCATGACTCAAAATTCTCATTGCTGGTCAGTGTTCAATGAATGCCGCCCGAAGCCTATCTCTGACGTGAATGTACACACTTTCACTGCAATGATCTGTTTGCATAAAGAAGTCGCCGACTCAGGTCATATCTACAATGAACTCAGCGACTTAGAAGCGTGAAATACAGAGTCGCTGCACGTCTTCCCGTGCAGTTAGCATGACCTTGACCTTCAGGTCTCCCGGAGACTCATTTGAATTGCTATTCGAATGTTCAATGACGGATTGCTCTAGTGCCGCTATTTCGTGTCTTCCTCTTACATGCAACAGACTTCAGGGAGTCTCGTTCGAAAAATATTCGAAATGCGACGTTTGCTGACTTTCAAGTGTTTTTGGAGAATGATTGTGATACACATTGCTTTCTCTTTCCATTATCTTGTGACTGTGTGCAAGTTGCGGGCCTGATGAGCCTCCTTTTTGGGAACAGTGCTGTGTAAATGGATGAAATTATCCACCAACGAACTGGAAAGGACTTTTATCACCCAGAACACCGCAGATGTCTCAAGAACTATAGTACCAACATAATCACAACTAAACTTAGACATTATTCCGGACATGAAATCGCTTTTCCTGCCGATTTAGCAAAGTCCAGAGGTAAAATATTTCAAAATTAGCTTATTTCACAAATTGTTATTAGGCCCTATCTATCATCATCTATTGTCTCTCATACCGACCGTGTTCTTACATGAAGTCTCTCACACATAAATGTTGAAATGACAGTCAGTCATATTGATCTGACTTGTATTTTCTCTTCTGAAGCGTACATCGATGAGGGTATCAAATCTCTCATCGATAACCATTCCTGTTGACGTCAGCATCCTTAATGATTCGAAGACTGATGCTATCCATCAGTGATTGAATTAATTCTGCGGTTCGGAGGACATCATAGGTACCAGGAATAACGCAATACTGACATTATTTCCTATCAGAGTCATAGATATATGACAAATGATGAAATCTATGATCAGACATTATACAAGTACCGCGCAACATAGCATCCAATTTTCAATCAGAGTCATAGATATATGACAAATGATATGAAATCTATGATCAGACATTATACAAGTACCGCGCAACATAGCATCCGATTTTCAATCACAGTCATAGATATAGGACCAATGATATGAAATCTATGATCAAACATTATACAAGTGCCGTGCAGTAACATCCGATTTTTAATCAGAGTCATAGATATAGGACCAATGATATGAAATCCATGATCAGACATTATACAAGTGCCGCACAACATAGCATCCGATTTTCAATCAGAGTCATAGATATATGACCAATGATATGAAATCTATGATCAGACATTATACAAGTGCCGCGCAACATAGCATCCGATTTTCAATCAGACTCATAGATATAGGACCAATGATATGAAATCCATGATCACACATTATACAAGTTCCGCGCAACACAGCATCCGATTTTCAATCAGAGTCATAGATATATGACCAATGATATGAAATCTATGATCAGACATTATACAAGTGCCGCGCAACATAGCATCCGATTTTCAATCAGACTCATAGATATAGGACCAATGATATGAAATCTATGATCAGACATTATACAAGTGCCGCGCAACATAGCATCCGATTTCCTATCACAGTCACAGATATAGGACCAATGATATGAAATCCATGATCACACATTATACAAGTTCCGCGCAACACAGCATCCGATTTTCAATCAGAGTCATAGATATATGACCAATGATATGAAATCCATGATCAGACATTATACAAGTGCCGCGCAACATAGCATCCGATTTCCTGTCACAGTCATAGATATATGACCAATGATATGAAATCTATGATCAGACATTATACAAGTGCCGCGCAACATAGCATCCGATTTTCAATCAGAGTCATAGATATAGGACCAATGATATGAAATCTGTGATCACACATTATACAAGTGCCGCGCAACATAGCATCCGATTTTCAATCAGAGTCATAGATATATGACCAATGATATGAAATCTATGATCGGACATTATACAAGTGCCTTGCAACATAGCATCCGATTTTCAATCAGAGTCATAGATATAGGACCAATGATGAAATCTATGATCAGACATTATACAAGTGCCGCGCAACATAGCATCCGATTTTCAATCAGAATCACAGATATAGGACCAATGATATGAAATCTATGATCGGACATTATACAAGTGCCGCGCAACATAGCATCCGATTTTCAATCAGAATCACAGATATAGGACCAATGATATGAAATCTATGATCACACATTATACAAGTGCCGCGCAACATAGCATCCGATTTTCAATCAGAATCACAGATATAGGACCAATGATATGAAATCTATGATCACACATTATACAAATGCCGCGCAACATAGCATCCGATTTTCAATCAGAATCACAGATATAGGACCAATGATATGAAATCTATGATCACACATTATACAAGTGCCGCGCAACATAGCATCCGAATTTCTGTCACAGTCATAGATATATGACCAATGATATGAAATCTATGATCACACATTATACAAGTGCCTTGCAACATAGCATCCGATTTTCAATCAGAGTCATAGATATAGGACCAATGATGAAATCTATGATCAGACATTATACAAGTGCCGCGCAACATAGCATCCGACTTTCAATCAGAGTCATAGATATAGGACCAATGATATGAAATCTGTGATCAGACATTATACAAGTGCCGCACAACATAGCATCCGATTTTCAATCAGAGTCATAGATATAGGACCAATGATATGAAATCTATGATCACACATTATACAAGTGCCGCGCAACATAGCATCCGATTTTCAATCAGAATCACAGATATAGGACCAATGATATGAAATCTGTGATGACACATTATACAAGTGCCGCGCAACATAACATCCGACTTTCAATCAGAGTCATAGATATAGGACCAATGATGAAATCTATGATCAGACATTATACAAGTGCCGCGCAACATAGCATCCGACTTTCAATCAGAGTCATAGATATAGGACCAATGATGAAATCTATGATCACACATTATACAAGTACCGCACAACACTACGCATCGATTTTCAATCAGAGTCACTAGATATAGGACCAATTGTTATGAATCTGTGATCACACATTATAGAAGTACCGCGCAACATAGCATCCGATTTTCAATCAGAGTCATAGATATAGGACCAATGATATGAAATCTATGATCACACATTATACAAGTACCGCGGAACATAGCATCCGATTTTCAATCAGAGTCATAGATATAGGACCAATGATATGAAATCTATGATCAGACATTATACAAGTGCCGCGCAACATAGCATCCGATTTCCTATCACAGTCATAGATATATGACCAATGATATGAAATCTGTGATCAGACATTATACAAGTGCCGTGCAGTAACATCCGATTTTCAATCAGAATCACAGGACAAAGGGATAATAAGATGATGATAGGCACGATCAGTCAGACTGGTATTTTCCACTTTAAAATCCCTCTCATGCTTGCTTTCGACTCAGAATCACTTGTCATCTTACCTTCCCTAAACTCCACATCAGCGCTCCGTAGACCCGCATCAGTTGTTGAGCGTCCACCATGTCGGCTTTGTTGAGAACGATCCGGATTTTATCTTCATAACCCGACAAGCACTCAATCACCGTTCGGAATTCGTCGGAAATATCCAATTTGTGAGCATCAAAGAGGAGAACGATTCGATCGACACGTTCAGCGAACCATTCGATGACTTTGCTGAAATTGTAGCCACGATTCACTCTCTGTTTCTCACCAGACAGAATACCGGGCGTATCGATGAGTGTGACGTGTTGTAGGACGGGATTGTTCATCATAGAGGCGGATAATCGGTTCAGGAAGTTGTTTCCCATCTCCGCGAGGCCCTGGAATGACAATTCGGTTAACGTCTGTGATATCAGAATGCTCTGATATAAAGTGTTGTTGATCTGATTCGAATCGCTCATGAGCTTTTGCTTCTATTGAGTGAACGTTGGCAGTCTACACGGGCTGTTAGTTTTACATTAGCCAGAATATCATGCTTAAAGTGATTGTAATTCAACCGTATTGATTACAATGCAGGATATACAAGGGACAAAGTCTAAAATTCGTTTCTCGTGCTCGGGAGAAAACTAGATCAGGTCGGAAATTTCAACACAATGTATACGCTCTTAGGTCGTAGGTACTTTCTCTAAATATCTACTATGCATTTCTATGACTATTTAATAGAAACGGAAGACCATTTCTAATATATGAATGTCTATTCAAAAAAGAGCCTCAAGAACTTGAGGCTGCTAACATGCTAGGAGGCTACAATGACCTGGGCCCGTATGCTAGAACAATTCCTAAGATTTTTATCTTAGAATCCTAACTTAGGGATTCGCTAGGTGAAATCCTAGTCGGTATGCTTGAACGTTCCCTAGCAATTCCCTAAGTTAGGGGACTCTCCCTAAGTTCACTTGATTGGCAGATCACCGGACTGCTGCAGCTGTGTTTATTTTCACACCCTGACAACGAATTGTCTCACAAACTGCAGTCGGCGATTGATTGACGGTGAAAAAAACAATTTGAAAAAATATCAGTTACCGACAAACTGGAACTGCAGTTGTATTCATCTTGTTGTTACGATGAAGACAACCTTTCGTTTATCAAAATCGATGCAATAGCTCCAAAGTTATGTGGAATAATACATTTATATTTCCCAGTGTGCACGTCTTAATTACTCAACTAATGAGTGACTACCGTGGACTTATCGTCACACAAAAGTTGTCGAAACATGAAATTGGCGATAGCTCAGCTTAATACTGCATCAAATTAAACAAAATAGGACTGCATTATAATCGTCATCTCATGATTGAGGAAGATGGTGCCTCTCAGTTGCCTAACATAGATATATAAAATGTTTTACCAGCATTTATTATTACATAAGTTGAACAATTGTACTGGTAGATTTCAACAACAATCAGAATGGAGCGCACAGCAAAATATTGTAGGATTCAATCTTATCATGGCCAATGATGGATTATAACAGGGAACGTATCCGACCCAATTATTAGCTTCCATCAAAGATCTTTATTTTTTACGAACTTTCACTGCAAAAAACTGTTAACATTTGGTTTTGTAATTTATCGTTAGTTCAAAATGTTAAATTTAATACTCGCATTTGCTAATGTTCAAGAGTAACCTATGATCAAAGAATATGGTCAAAATATCTATAGATAGGGAAGAGTGGAAAAATAATTAAAAATCATGAATTAAAAATGAATAAACTGTGTTATTGATAATTGGAATACTTTGGCAATACAATCTTATACCTTGAGCTGCAAATAATGCAAATTTAAAGTAATCACTATTGCATGCTTTCAGTCTGAGGATTTCATACTGCTTATAATTACATGTAAGCCTCTTATATACTTTTCATAATTCTCAACACAAAAGTCTTCCTCGTGAATTGAGATTAGTGACTCAACTTAATTCAAGATAATGTCGTCGCGGAATTACCAACCTTCCATTTTCCATTGTAGATGATTATGTTTTGAAAACGACTTAATTCACTAGAGTGACAATGCAAATAATATTGTGTATACGGAAAATTACTAGAAATTCAAGGCGCCAACTTAGAAAAAAAGGATATTAAAGAAAGTATCTATTTATCATCCACTCGCTGGCGTTCCTTTCCATCGTTCGCTCGAAGTTTCCGGGAATTGATCATTCGATCATAATATTTTTCCTGCATATATAATGGTCATATTTCTGATCTTCTTTGTTTCTTTCTTCAGCACGATTTCTTCAGGAGTTGGAAGTCGTCGAGCTACAATATTATATTAGTCGCTGATAGCCTACAATAATTATCTGACAGATAGCAAGTGTCATCGTAATCAAAAACCTTTTGCATACAGGGTAAAGCGTCAAAAAATTGCTAGGAAATGAACATAGGCACTATATACCTGTTAAATAAAAGTGAATCTAAACCACTATTGAATAGGTTTAACTGATTTAGTCCATACAGAAAATTTGTTGAAGAATTGATATATATTTCCTGACTTAGGGGCGGGTCTAAGTTCTCCTAGATTTCGTCAAGATTTTGCGATTTAATTCCTAGGATTTTTTACTAACTTTGTTTCAGCATACCAACACCCCCTAACCCTAACTTAGGTACCCCCAGCGATCCCCTAAGATTTTTTTCCTAAGTGACTTAGGGGTGACGTTCAAGCATACCACTTAGGATTTTTCCCCTAACTTAGGCAAATCCTAAGTTAGGGGTTGTTCTAGCATACGGCCCCTAGAGAACATCATGTTAGATACGTATATACGTATCTACTCGAATCTAATAGATACGTATCTACTCTCACTTCTGATTGGAATAAACAGCGGATAGGACTTTCCTTTACATTATCGTGCTATCTGGGAGCTATCCCCAAATAGTTAGGCCCATGCATGTCTCTTTCAAATTCCATCATCATGGATGATGAAAACCTTCAAAGCGTATTAAGCTCTCCAACATCATGTGTACACTACTGGCCTTGAATTTCAGACCATGGATCGGGTGAATCAAAGCATTATATCCACCGTTGATTGTTTGCTGTAGCCATAACAGACTCCAATCTATTTATCTATGCGGCGTGCACCTTATCGAAAATGGTGTGCGCTTTGAGCCGATTATTAATCAGCCATATTTGTTAATTACATCGAGCTGTGGCTGACGATGAATTCATCCTGGCATGTACTGTCCATTCCATAAATGCAGATTACTTTGATAACTATGAATATCACCGTGCATGTATGTATATGCCCTATAGTGGTTGTAACGACTGACTCCTGAGTATACAGATCAATGATAGATATCGAATATCACGACCACATGAAATACAAGCCGTGCATGCTAGTAAACCATAAAATTCAGGTCAGATTTTAATCCGACTTAGAAAATGACAAGATCAGGCACTAGAAAGTTAATTTACTTAGAAATAAAACATTTAAAAACGTCCTGGCTTTAAGAAAAGTTGCAAACTCACTTGAAACTGTTTCCTATTATCTACCACCAGAGCATTGCCAGGAATTTCTTGGTTCGTATCGCCGTGCATCACAGCAATGAAGCCGTCAGTAGTGGGTTCAGGACCCACTCGCATACCGGAAATTCTGATTCCAGGCAGATAGCGAATGAAGGTCGTCCTCTTTCCGGTTGAATAACTGACCAACAAGGAGAATCATTGGCTTCGCCTCGATAGTTCAGCAGGTGTCAGTAGTGGACGATGAAACAGTAATGGAAATGTGATCTAGGCTTGTTCTAGAGGAAGAATTTTCTGTTTATAAATCTTTGAAGGCCACCAACCACTCTGTCTCAAAGGACATCGGGCTCCTTTGCGGCTGTGTTTTTTCATCCTAAGGAGAACGATGATTGACTGATTAGATCTGGGAAAGGAAACAATTGATGGTCATCATTAGCAAGAACGCATTTCATTTTTTCTCATTTCTGTGGAAAAATGCAAGGCTACTTGACCAAAAAGGCATAGTGTATTGACAAGGGGAACACTTCATTCTGGCGGAAATTTCGTTCTCATTAAAGATGAATTTAGGTGTCAATGCTATGAGGAACTCAAAATTTTCCCAAGTGAAGTTCAAAGGGATATTGGCGCCTATTCTAAAGGTCTCTCGAACACTCTCACATCTTCAGAAATTACGAACATTAGCGATACCAAACCATGGACTTTCTGCACCTCTGTACCGAAGTAGACAGACGTTTCGTGACACAGTCGCAGTCTCTGTGTCTCGAAAAATGGTGCAAAATGTCACCACCTCCCGTCAAAAACCGTCAACTACATTCATTGGTTTGAATTTTTGTTGCAACCAAGCCGTGCTAACTCATTCAAAACAGATGACATCATTCTTTTCGATGATAAACAATGTATTTCTTCAGATCTCGTTGTATTTTGTACAATCAATTCATCTACTTTATGTTTGTAGTCAACAGATAATCTACGTGATGACGTCAATCAGCCCGTAGAATCGTATGGATGTAAAACAATTGACATCCTGCGATGAAAGTATATTGAACTTATGGAAAAACTTAGGACTAAATCTACAGCTATATATTAAAGACACAATCAATTAAGTACCATTGTAAAAATTTTGGAAATCATTTTCTTACATAGGCCCTTTATTGTCAATGCACAATTTCAGACGTCTCAATAACTTATCAAAGTTGTCCTGTTCCAACTTACCGATGACTTTCTCCTTCAGTTTTTCTTTGAACGAATGTTTCTTGTCTCTGAGGTGATTTTTTAGATGCAAGAGAAAAAATGGCATGGAGACAGGTCCTGGCTTTAAGGTGGATGTGGGAGTTGAACGAATTCAGCACTTTGCAAAGAGCTACTTGTGCATCGGCTTTGCAAAAAAGCCGTCTCCTTGTGCATAGGATCATTATCATGCAATAGACACAAATAACCAACCTGTAGGCTTTCTTCTAGCTTTCTGGTTTCCGATACGAGTTGTGCGTAGAATTGTCCGTTATTTTAGTGTCTTTGTCCGCGAAAGTCCAATTTGATCACTCCTTTGTGGACCCAAAAAATGTCAACATGAAGGCCCTTTTGTGTAAAATTCCAGGTCTCAATTTTCATGTCGCTCGTTCACCAGGGTATTTCTAGTCCATAGTAGGACGTTTGCTATCTGGTGCGTATAGTGAGTGTGGTGTTTCATCTTCGGTAACGTCATTTTTCAATATCTGATCACTGAGCTTTTCATGGAGTTCAACATTTCTCAAGCAACACTCTAGTCTTCGACAGCACAGAAAGTGTGGGAACGAATCTTGAGGACAATTTTCTGAGACCCAATTCCTTAGAGCATATTATGCGCTGATCCATAGCTGATGATGAGAAGCTCTGAGAGGCACTGTTTTGCTATGACGCTCTTCTGCCACGATTGACTTCATTTTCTCTACAACTTCATCGGCATTTTCAGAGGGCCTACCGGCGGAGATTTTTATCCTCCAAGGAAGTGCGACCGCTCCGAAATTCTCTGATCCCGCTTGCAGACCGTTGACCGAGCTGGTGCATTTATCTTCATCATAAGCCTCATTCAGTTGTACTAGCATTTCTTCCGTTTTCTTCCCCGAGCAAATAAAGAAAGTGCATGACATTCCGTGTTCTCGATATCGGAAATCAACTTTACAACCAAGAATATAGATGAAATTAGAATAAGACGCCTCTGGACTACTGAAGTAGCAGCATGATGTTCCACTCACTCAATGATATTCAAGACCTGCAATACACACGGCTTCCACTGATAGAAATGATTAACACGAATAGAACTATTATTTGTGTCGGTCTACGGACTTATTGACGTCACCACGTATATTTGGAGGAAACACTGCAATATTCATGTATTTTTCGTTAATATTCTGGTCAAAAAACTAAGCTTTTAATGAAGATTCCACATTATACGTGTACTAATAGTCCCGCTACGGCCCTACACCCATGTATGCCCTTAGAAAACTGAATTGTCTATTTATGAAGTAGGCTGCATGCAAGCCAAATCGAAAGCGCATTACATCACACACACATGAAGGGGAGACTGGGCGTGACTTGAATTATTTTGCAAAAACGCGATCCACTACTTAGTAAATGAATAGTTTATTTATTACATAGATAATATAAATAACTCGACACAAGGTTAAATACAATATTATGAACACACTTCAAAAACCTGAAATCTTGCGATCTGATCTGAGCATTTCCAAATATTAGCGGGGATCGTAAGTGCAGATAGGAAGGAAGACGGAATAATTCCCAAGCACGTTAGCACGTTCGCATGTTGTGTTCAAGCAAATATAAATGTGAAACACTGTTCTATAACTATGGTAATAAGCTCAATTTAAGACCTCAAGATCTTCAAGACAGTATAGTAACCATTATAAACAAAATTTGATTGTTTAACGGAAATGTTTTGCCAATGTTGGAAAAGTAGCACAATATTTGCGTTAATTGCATTGAGGTACAGATGCTAGATGGCGCGGGAAATGACGTAAAAACATGTAAAAAAAAGACGCAAAGAGCGGAAATATACGAGCATAGCCTATTCACAAGGATCCTACAATACAGTAACATTTTCAATTCATTGTAGGGTTTTTGTTCCATTTTGAATTTACGAGAAATTCTTTTCGCAAGCCTGATTAATGCTGTTTGTAGCCATTGTACACTTAACGCATATGTTGCTTACAATCTATGAAAATTGAGAAGGAACTTCAGCATTTGCCGCTAAATGGCAGCCCTCCGACAGATTTAACCTGGCTCGATCTGCGCGATTGCCTTGCAAAGAAACAAAGTTGGACAAAATTTCTTAAATTTAATTTCAACCAGTTTTACATCCATTAGCAATGGAACTGATAATATAACGAAGGTAATAAAACGATGCTCGTATTTTAATAACAACAACATAAAGAGCACTTTGTTCTGCATAATGAATGTAAGATGATAACATTCTCATGCTTCTATGTTCCATCTTACAGTCATATGTTCCCCTCTTTTATCCATTCCTCCGAAGATATTTTTATTTGTTCATGGTTCGGATCTCAAACACTGCCTTACAGAAATGGAGGTCCCACCCAATAATCTTCACCTAGCATTGAGATGTTATTGGATTAATTGATAGCTTAAAAACAGCAAATCATTACGGTTAACTTTTTGTACGCAGATCTATGATATTATTTTGCAAATCAAAATAACCATGCTGTTCATCCTTGTTTCATAGCATTACAATCCCACATAACTAGTATGCAGGACGAAGTGAAATTTGTAAATCGTGGTCAGGTGTGGATTTGTGTCGCTGTACAACATATTGTGACTAATTCTCGCACGTAGCTACTACATTTTTCGCATCTTGACACATCGAGAATGAATCTAGAAATGATTATATCACATCAAATATTATTTCATATAAGGCAAGATCTTCAACACGTGGTTAATAAATTTGAATAGCATGCCGGAGTAGTATAAAGAAGTCTGGAATGACTTTCATCTTTTTAGTGTTAGGCATACCTTCTATACGAATGAGATGAAGCCATACTCTGCAAACGAAAAAAACAGTTTGATATACCTAGGAACGATTAGAGATAAAACAGTCTCCACCGCCTATTTTGATTGACATCAACGATTAAATATCCTACACCATCAACAAAGGAGAAAACCCATACAAATCAGGAACGCCGAAAAAACTGCTTAAAAATAAATTTAAAATAACAAAAAAATTATTAGGAAAACCATCTTCAAATGCTTCACGTTATTTATGTCTTCAAGATGATATTGTCAGGAAATATCGAGGAAAGCGTAATATTTGCATTATTCGCCAGATTGTGTTATTCACCAGATATTTACATGTATGTGATACTTATGCCTGACATGTGTGAAATCATTTCTTAAGACATTCTCGTCAAAAAATGAATGATATGGCTATACAATTATGTCTATTAGTACACAGATATATCCATCAACACATGAGAGAGATATCCATAATAAAGGAAGAAATCTGATGTCTTTATATCTTCAAAATCTTAGGTAGATTTTGTGTTCAGTTTTGGAGGAAATCTAGGAAATGCAATATCCATACCTGTGTACCTCAAAATTTCAAAAATCGTACAAAAATCTTACATTTCAAAGTTGTTTATAATTTCATTTAAATTGCATATTCCCCTCTCATTCCACACTCCCTGTGCATTCTTGTACTAAAAACAAACATAATAATCTAAAAGGTGTATAATGCAGTCAAAACAAAACGTAACAAAACAAAAATAAAACAAGAAGCGGATTGCTTGTGTCTGATAAGAGATATGATTTTCTAAAACAAATAGGTGACTAATGACATACCGGTAATACGAAATATAACAAAAACAAAAAAAGTTTAAATTGCAGTCCCACTGCGTTCCAGCACCTCAATCGTATAACACGATTTCAGTCTTTTTATCTCGTCATCGTTGCTGTGGGGAATGGTCAGCACAGCTAGCATGTACAATGCAGAAAAGCGCAGGCCACTCTGAATTCCAAGTAGGCCTACGTACACGCAGAGGCGCACGACTAAGAATCAGAGAAAGGATTATACCAGCAATTGCATATGCCATATGCAGTAATGAGACAGAAAAGCCTGCTTAATAACGGATGAGACCTACATTTACCAGGCCTACTACACCCTTATGTACCTATACCACATGGAAACTTGCCCATGCCTTACTCACCATAAATTTACGTCGAGGTGTAGATAACAACTGAACAGTTGAGAATTAATAGGCAACCGGTGCGTTGGGCTGGAGACGGGTCTTAAGCCTTAATAAGATGAGAAAAAATTTCAGGGGTGGGATCAGAGCTGCATAATAGCGATGATAGGGTGGATGGCAATTTACAGGCGTTACTTTCGTTGAAGTCTCAGTCATGGCACACATACGACCCACCTTGCATAATTGGAAATATCATAGTCACCAACAAATACGAGTTCAGTTAGGATCAGCTTCACACCTTCGTATGGCCTGGCTTTCCGGCTTTAAATGTGGACGGCATATGTTGACGCCAAGGACGGTCGCAACTTATAATATCTGAGAAGCAACTGCATTGTTAAAATGCGTTTGACTGAAGCTCACACCTCAAGTACGTAATAAGAAAGTGACTTATTCCATAGCAAAAATTCCTAACCACAATCAAGCACACTGATTTCGAAAAAATTCTTACAATAACATGGAATCGATGAAAAATCGTACAATTGGCTGAAAATCAAAAAATCGTAAAATCGTACAATTTTCCGAAAACCCCCGAAAAATCGTACAGCTTCCGGGAAAATCGGAAGACTACACAGGTATGAATATCACATGTGGACCTTGTGTTTCTAACCGCTATCATAAAATAACAATAATTCATTTGCCGATTGAATGGACCCCTTCATCAAGATGTCAAGTCGACGATAGAGATCACATCTGCTGAACTAGATAGCTAATATCACAAGTCTGTTATATATCACTGTCTTCCTTACTAGTTTACAGGCTACTAATACCAAAACGTCAATCTAATATATCCGACATTGATATGCAAAATACCTTATATCTACAATTCAAGTCGCACACTTTGAATCATTGCACTAAAAAACTACGTAATTGAACTTGACGAAGATGAATCACTAACAGTCTTCTTCGAACTTCTTTTATACATGGATGAGAATAGTTGGTAAAGGTAGACCTGTTGGGGCCATGTCCAATCCATGATCAACTTTTTTGGCCTAATCACTAGCTATGGACATTGGACACAGACAGTTCCAATGATATTTTCCCATAATACCAGTGTCACTTTTGTTGTAGAGGAAATTTCATGGATAGATGCGACTTTGTCATTTTCAAAAGTTCGGGGTGCTATGGGTGTGGTGCTATTATTATTATTTACCTGTTCGGTTCGAGTATTGCAATTGGGGGTAATTGTACTATGCTGCGGAAAACACGCTACTGACACTTACTTTATCTTTCTCTAACTTCTGTGACTTGATCTGACTTCATTCCATTTCT
The DNA here is from genome assembly GCA_907163375.1 of Prostheceraeus crozeri. Lineage (NCBI taxonomy): Eukaryota > Metazoa > Platyhelminthes > Polycladida > Euryleptidae > Prostheceraeus > Prostheceraeus crozeri. The sequence goes on along the minus strand of CAJQUW010006069.1, from coordinate 541,768 downwards.
GATACAACATTTCATTGGCACTAGGGGTACTGTTATGTTATGTGTTGGTTAGTGCCTTGGTTAGGCACTCTTGTTTTTGATTCATAACAATCGGCCACCTGCTGGGGTATTATGGACCACCCAGTAATATTAGTAAAATGAGAAATTAATTTAAGAAGGTTCCACAACAGTTAAATTAAAGATGCTCCCTGCACATGAGAGCGATCAACTTATTTGATCGACCGGTCAAACGAAGGCATAATAATCAAAGCTATCATTTAGAGTAATCAGCATGACAGCTACAGCTCTCATAAATTGACACTTGATAGATTTATTTATTCCAAGCGAAGTCAGTAAACTGCTTGAAATCCAATCGTAATCGTTCTAGCTAGTTATCTACTCCAATTTCTGAACACTAGTTTGTAACATCACTTGAGATATACATTCGTTTGCAAAAAGACAACAAATAAGATTCTGAATACACGAGGATTAAGGAAGAAGGTTAAAGTCACACGTCTCTAAGTCAGGAAATGGCATCACCATTGAAGGAATAAACTTCTGAGGCCGCTGACTTTGCCGCGAAAAGCTGTCATCGGACAGGCCACGATGTGGGTCATAGTTTGGATCTCTCCACAGTCACGTAGGGGAGACTCCCTCGCGCCACACTGGTGCAGAGAGCTACGACAGGGGCCGGCGTTGGTTCGCAGACGGTTGAGGAAAGTCCACTGAGCCCGAGGTAGGTCGAAGCCGGGAACTCTGACAGTTGGGTCGTCGATAAGCCCTTCGTTGTCAACCTCGTAGCTTTTCCATTTCTCACGCCATGTCACGGAAGGGTCATGCGTTCCTGATAGTTTATTTCTCCAAACAGGGTGGCGAGAGATTAGTCGCAAGTGCGGGGGGCTTCCAGATCGTCGTTCAGGGGAAGGGACGTAGCCTATTCAGTTTCACTTTTCCCAGGAGCTTTGAGGTGGCAGGTGGCTGAATGCTACCCAAGACCTGGAGCCAATCGATCTGAGTACTCCTGATAGTGCCACTTACAATGCGCATTGTATGATTGAGTTGAGTGTCAACAGCATGAACATGGGATGAGTCTTTCCACACTGATGAGCAGTACTCCGCAGTAGAGTAACAGTGCTAGAGCTGACGTTCGGAGTGTTGGCGCTTGCGCCCCAGGATGTACCAGCAAGCATACTCAAGGGGCTATTCCTTGTTCTTGTCTTCGCTGCGGTTTTCAGTAACCACACTTGATGCAAATGTGCTATAAAAACACTGACAGGAATCAATTTATTGATTGACAACATTGCAGCTTGCGATAGCATTCCGAATAATCACGTGGCTGCACTAACATGTTGTAGGCGCGGCACTCTGCCAATACGAACTAGGCCTACTACCCCTATCACTCTCTCCACCAGATGGCTCAACTTCCTATGGTTCTTGCTGTTTAAATCACTATAACTTTCGGTGACCATTCATAACACATTTCCACATACACATACATAACCATTCACTGTAACGCATTTTCTTGTTGGCTATATTTCCGCTTCAATAGAATGAACGAAAATATTTTTTCTGGTGATTTTTAAGGTACCACGGTGAATTTTGTGGTGGGCCATAACACCCCACCTTCTGTGGCCAGCAACTCCCCACCATAAGTGTTTGCCTACTTACAAAATCAGCTTATACTAGAAAATGTGTATAGCATAATATATTTCAGCCAACCCTTTTTGTTTTCTCAAAGATGCTGTCACGAACCATGCTATATCTCCACAGCCAAAATCCCAATTGGTGCTCAAGCATCACTTACTCAAGAAAAAAAAATCAAAAGAGCGCTGAAATTTTCGTGAAAGCTTTACTGTGGCAAAAAAATTGTGTAGTCAGAAATACCATATGTTTTTATTTACAGTATTTTCGTTCACATATGCTCAGAAATTGATTTTCAAGTTGGATAGCATGGTTTACTGGTAGATGGCCCATAACAGCCCGCTCTCCTCTATAATTAAAAAATGTTTTGAGGATCAGTGATCTAAGATTTTTCGTAGATAGCAGAGGGATTTCAAACGAACAAATTTCGTGACTGGAACTGCACTCATTCAATAAAAGCAGGCCTTTTTTCTTGCATAACAAGTAGACTATTCGAAATAGGCTGCAAGATTGCTACCTATAAGATGTTTCTAAAAGATTTCATGATCAAATTCGTTATCAAGCTTGGTTCGCTGTAGTTGTATGCATTTACTGATTCACAGCCCCGATTATTCACAGTAGGAAGATGGCCATCAACCGTTAGCATTCCTGAAAGCAAAGTGCATATTTATTGACATGGAGATAGACGAATCTCAAGTTGGGCCGTCGCGTTGTTTCCGATTTATGAGACGCGAGGGAATCTCTATGCAATCCAATGTGACCGTTTGTCAGAAGCTGCCCGAGAGAGAAGTTGGAATAATCTGCAGGCAAAAAGGTAAGCAGACGAAAGGTAAAAAAAATACCAATCCAATACAGTCCGGTGACGAAAAGCCCAGTTTTACCATAGTGTTTGCCTGTACTGATTCTGGTCATAGGCTTCAGATGATGATCATCTTCAAGGGGAAAGACCCACGAAGGAGAAGTATCCAGACGGTGTCACCGTATGAGCAAGCGATGAATGGATGGACGAATGAATAAAGACTTTATGAAAGACTGGATTAAAACAGAGCATGTAAAGCGCCAAGAGAGATTATTCGCTGATAAAATTCTCTCACTATGCGCGATTTCAAGGCAGCACATGAAGCAGATTCGATCACGGATGACGTGAAGATTACAGAAATAGCCATAATTTTGGATGATACTAACGTTACACAATCCGTTCGACGTCGCTGTAAAAGCAGTTTAAGAACAACTTCCGTGCCATATAGAGAAATGCATGATCGTAGGTGAACATAGGTTTTACAAACACCGGTTGCTAACGCGGACAAAATTTTGTCAAGATAATTGAATGGCCACTCGAAGATTCGGTAAACAACAAGCTTTCAACTATAAAGATTGGGCTACGTAAATCAGTGTATTTGATGATTTTCTGCGGACTCCAAGTAATATCTTCAAGCAGTGATAATGGAGGCGATCCTACTTTGTATTATGAGACAATAGCAACCGGATTTTCGGAGCTGTAGTCCCACACCCAACTCTTCAAGGATGATACAGAAGATCAGGACTTGGATGGTTTTGAAAGTGAGAAATTCTCTGCATTTTCATGTAGCAAAAACCTTCATTATGAGTAGAATAAAATGATTCTCTGTCGATGGACCACTCGTGCAAAACTACCAAGCAACACCGGTGTGAGTAATAGCGACGTGAGCAACAATGCCTCGTCAAAAAGAGGTGCGGTTTAATTGAGGCTTGTGTTTTCAATTTATCGGATTGAGGCAAAAGGCTAATATTCACATGCAATCAACATTATAATCATATGTATATTATTGTGTAATAAATATCGGTGCTTAAAACAAAATTGTGCAAAAATGACAACGAAGCAACATTCCCTCTAGGCATGATTCATTACGAATTTCAGAATACAGCACAGAGTGCGCAAAATCAATTTTAATCGATGCGCATTATATAATGCAGAAGTAAATATTTCTCTCTGAATATAGTGGAACATGAGTTACAAGGATGATAAATTGTACTCAATTACTACACAAAAACTAGAAAGTGACTCCATAAATGGCAGGTGTTGGAAAAGAAATCAAAGCATTACTCTCAAGTTCAGGATCAGTTAGCATTGAAGACGATTTTTACCACAATATCTAAGACTATTTCCTAATTTAGGCAACTTGTGTTGAAATTTAGGAACTTGAATCTATAGGTGCCTTGTCAAACACAATAATCTTCTATACTCGAAAGAAGTCTCAGCGTTACGGATCATTCAAAATCAAGTCTTTAATGCAATCAGATGTGAAAAAGGAGCAGCATTGTATGTAAAAAAGTGAGACACGATTCACAATGCGATGATCTCACGCCACTGCTTTGACGGAACAGCCGTGGATTGCTGTGGATTCACATTTCTGAATGATACCTGATATATATTGTCTAGTTCAATAAAACAAAAACATTTCATGATTCACAGACATGAAAATCTAATTCTCTTGTATTTCTCAAAGTAATTTTCAGAAACAAGCATTAAAAGACGCTATGTGACAGAATTTTCTACTTTCAAATGCTGTCTGTTGTCAGCATACCATGACATGGGACTCATAAATGATCAATCAATGCCAGAAGACATGCGTGTGATATCAGAATAATGAGAATTTGAATTTGTATGTGTTTGAACCGTGCTTAAACGTATAAAGATCCTCTTCTTGTGAATGTGAATCACTTCGGAAAACTACATTTATGGCAATGCCTTCATTCAATCAAAATGGTACATTGCATGCTTAAAAAAACCTGAACTAAATTTTTTCGTCTATCGCTCTCGGCCAAAGATATTTCATGCATTATGGAACATTAAGTGAATCGGAACATAGTTTGGAAATGGTCAGCCAATCAATTTGTCATCAAACTTGACGAAATGTTGACTAAGGAAGTCAACTTTTTTATAAAGCGATATGACAAAATTATGCTGAACGACCTTAAAACATTGTTTAAATGAGTCATTAAATGTTATATCCGCTCTAATTCACTGAGTTGAACTGAAGCGCGTCCTTGGATTCATCATCGTTACTGGATACTTGCGTAGTCATTTATATGAGGTGTTTTTCTTTTATTTAGATGTAATTTGATCTACTTAATTTATAATGGCAGGAATACATGAGGGTCAGGAGTATGGGATCGGTGACTTTATTCTAATGGACAAGGTTGACATGGATTCATTCGTCAAAAATTTGAAATTGAGGTAAGACGCCCCAATCCGTACACTTCTAATAACTGCAATCAATCGTCGTGACGAACCGAGTGATTCTATCAACATAGCAATTTACACATAATTTACATAAAGCTGCAGCATCGTTGCCTTACAATGTCCTGCAATGCTATAAGTTCTGGCAAATATCTGAAATCTTCTAATTTAAGAGAATTGTTTGTACACCCTAAATGATGTAAATGTAACTGCAAACTAGATTGTCTATTTTCAAATGCCACTAATTGAGATTTGCGGGCCGATCACGTCGGAAATTCGGCTCTCAATTTATTTTCCTGTCCTCTAGATCTTCCAGCTTGTGGTGCTGAGTGGCTATTCCATTGCCGAATGACGTGCGAAAATAGACAATTTCCTATAGTGAGGTTTCTCACACACAACGTTTCGTGAGTGGTTTGAATCATTTGTGAAGCAAAAATGCTGAAAGACTAATCCCTCGAGACCGAATCTTTAATAAAATAGTGAAAGAGAAAAGTATATACAAGGCTACAGGCCATCGTTTCGACAGTTTGTCAGCGTCAAGGCGCAGTAAATTAGTCGCTTGAATGATTTATTAAGGTGTCTGAATACAGTCGATTGAACTTTGAAATATCAGCTTCGTGCACTGGTAAAAATGGGTAGGAATTACAGAGTAATAGTAATCATTCTTTAATCGATTTTTGGTATTTACAACCTAGCTACTGTTCGTGCATCAGATTTCAGTACCAATGTCAGCGTCTGAGTAAGTGCGGCTCAGTGTCTTGGTAATTCCTTCTCACCGATGCGTCGGAATAACCTTGTATCAATGGAATGTTGCGTTTCGAATGATCTTACTGTAAGTAACTGGCCATTTGCACATCATTTTGCGTAGGAATAAACTTGACCCTTGTGGATTTCAAATGGCAAGAGGGTGCTCCCTCGATCATCGTCTTTTCCAACTCGTGCCTTTCCCATTTCAAATGTCTTACCTCTTTTATGACGTTTCATATCCTTTCGACTTTTGAATTTCGAATTTTTGTTTTATCTCTTTGGCTGGTGCTGAGAATTCTGTCTATCGCTTTCAGTTGCATGTAGCCAAAATTCAGAACTTTTCGTCATGGACAAAGCTTTACTTCTGTGTTACAACGCTTAAATGCATTTATTGAAAAAGACGTCCTGTGGCATCCTGTGGCACACATTTGGATCTTTTTGCAGTCTGTCTTGATAAGTACCTAACAACAAGTTTGAATGACAAATTGTACTACATGATCGGCAACTATAACTTGTTTATGTTTGTCGTTAGTTATGGCACATATCGCCATTCACACACATTACGTTAGCTAACAATGAAAACATTACACTGAAGAACAGCCGCATTTTAGGAGTGATCTTTGATCGCAAGCTTAAATTTAATAATCATATCCATGACATTTGTAAGCGCAAACTATGGACATATTCCCAACGTCTCTCCATTTTATAGCATCAGTCACCTACGGAGCTTCATCTTCGAATATTCCCCATCTACATAATGGAAGTTTAAAGTCCCACAGACCCGCCTATGCAATAAATAATTTGGGTGGGGTTGCACCGCCCTGCATAAGAAAACTGTTTGGTAAAGCGCTAACTAAGGTTGCAGACGATTGTTTGCCCTACGTTCTTTGCAAAGCATTTGTAGATCAAGTGGCACAGAACGGAAAAAATTTGTAAGCTTAGCCCAATTAGCTCCAATTGTAGAACCACCTTAAAAATACTATACAATCATAAACTTAAACATGACAACAAATATCAAGCCTTTGAGGATTCACATTTTTATACCGGACTAGTTAATCACTTCTACTATTCAAAATGCAAAATACAGGCACTTTCATCAGACAAAATTCTCAATTTCACTACAATTCATACAACCACTTTCCATCCAATCATCCCACACACTTCTCACCCAAATCTATGGACAGGACCGGACGACACAAACAACTTTATAACACAAACTTGACCCCAGTATTCCCCCTTTCTTCAAAACAGCAGTTTGCTCAGAGCGTGAAACGTTATCCCCACCATTATATTTCGCTGCCCTAGCTACACACAGCACAGAAAACAAACTGTCGCACGCAGCCAGATCAGAAGATATCCCAATTTGAAACACATCGACCCAGTTAATCATACAAACAACAAACAACACTCAACGCACTCATAACTTTCCTCGGCCACACCAAACTCAAACGATAAACAACCTACCCTTCGTGGACGTGAATATGCCAGGACGGACCAACGAGGACCCAGGGCTTCGAGGCGATCCCGGAGCGACCATCGTCAAAAAGCTCGGAAGAAGAAGAAGGAAGAATCATATTTGAACAATGAACAATGAAGTGTGCCCTTACTTATGTATCGATATTGTAACTTTCGTCTTCTTTTGTGAAGTTTAACGAAATATATATATATATATCGTTCGACATTCATAGTTAAGCCGCACTTTTTCCTTGAATGTTAGGTTCATCGATTGATTTTAGAAGAAGACTGATATTGTTGTCAGCAACAACAATGACTATCACTTCACTAAATAGCGTCAACGATGTAGCCTACTCGTACCGCTGTTAACGTTCCATACAAGGCCCTCATCGTGGATCCGACATGTGCTCTGCCTGGTGAGAAGCTCCCTCGTGCCAATGCGTGTTTCCAGATCGTCTAGACTTCCGAGCAGGTCCTTGTCACGAGAGTGAGACACAGTGCATATGGGGCTTTCGTGACTCTTCTTTTTGCGACTGTATGAGATAGCGAACGATTGTGCTCTTCTGCAAATATCCCGGTGGCATCTCATTCATTTGCTTCTGTGGTGCCTACGCTTCGCCTTGCCTTCAGGCCAACTTAATTTGAATGTTAGCTGTTCGCCGGCTGTTTTTTTTCGCGCATAATAATATGCATTAAATGCTCACAGTCTAAAAATATCTTCCAGTATAGCATTTAGACGCTTATGTGACAATGGGTCTCCTTTTCTGACAACTCATTGGGATCGAACTTAGGTCTTAATGAATCCTGATGTATCAATCGAAGCAATTGCACAATTCTATGGCACACTCTCTATATTTTCATGTTCATTATACCTTATGTTAACCACTCACTTATTATTTAATTTCTTGATATATTCAGGTTAATCAAAAGATGGCGTCATATGATGAATGACAAAAGGCACATATCATATCCATATACATTCTCTTCTTAATTTCAGTTCCGTCCGTGTGGCATGCTCCGCACCAGAGTATTTCAGTATTCCTTCGTGATTTCTTTTGTCCTGACATACTTAAAAGTCTCGCGTAGTTCATTCTCGGTCGTTGGTTGCTGTGCTACAACCTACCGCTTCATGGGAACCCAGCAGTTCTCGATGACGTTCAGGTCCGGGGAGTTAGGAAGCCAATATTCGGTAACAGCACGTCATTGTCTTCATTGAACCTCTTCTTCACGACTTTTGCAAGGCATTCACGACAAGCCGTTGATTCCTGCTGAGGCACGGTTGTCTCACTGATTTCACCGTGAAGAAACATTTTCTCTTCGAGGATCTTGAGACATCGTTGTGCGTTGACATTTTTCTCCATTCTGGAAAGGCTCCATGTCGCATCGTCCACGGCAGTTACTACCTCTGTATCATCACTGAGAACGGATATTATGCTGTTTTTGCATCATTTTGGGTTTAAAGCGCTGACCAATCATGAGACGGACGTCGCCCGCCCCACCAAAAAAGGTCGTGGAAGGTGCTCTCGACTGATAATCTCGACGTATGAGACGGACTCTCGACGCGATCCCACCACTCAGCATCATTGTTGAGATTATTGCGATGGAATTGCAGACCCAATTTCCTCAGTTTCTCCGGTCTACTTGTAATCATCTGAAAGTTCTCTGTTAGCCTTCTACAGATTGTTTTTGCACTTAGCTCAATTGCATATTCATTGACTTCATGATGCAGTTGCAGAGAAGAAGATCGACGATTATTATCATCAAAGGTTCATTATTATTTGATTGGAATGAAAATCAATAACAGAAAGGTTACAAGTTATTCTCAATGTAAAAGTTGAGCAGAGAAGTTAAGAAGAATTATCATATAAGCTGCATGCCCAGGGGAAGAAAGAATTCTGTCTTCTGCAGGCCTCAGACGCAGCATCCTGAAAACTCTAGTTCTAAGGAGCCTTTCGGGCATGTAAGTCTTCAGTGGATGATCATCACTCTCGCAATTCAAAAGAAAGTTAACACATTCAATGTCGTTTCTCAACAATTGATGGGAAATTGTTACATTGCAGTGGTAGCCACATATTATTCGATGTACACGTTTTTAAAACCTTTTTCACCCTGTTCAAACTCTTCTTTGACATCTTACCAAACAGAGGGCATGGGTAAATTGACGTAGACATATCTAATGAGTAATGACACATCGATGTTTGTCAGTCTCTTCTTAGAGACGATATACTTGAACCGTCGGATTACGAATAAACGTCGGGATGCGGTTAGACAGACATTACTGAAGGGAGTATCCCATGTCAGATTTTCGTTACATGTTACTCCTAGGATAGAGAGTTCAGATACCTCAGGTATGTCAGGATAAACAGGAATGTCAATGTCTCGTGATCTTTTAACCACCAGCACCAACTGCTTGCTCTTCTTCAAGTTGACATGCAGATGTTTCTGCTCAATCTGATCTTGGACTGTAATCAAATCCATTGGGGAGGTTGCATCATGAGAAATCTGTTCGACAAATGTCATGTCGTCGGCGTACTTTATCAAGTGTGCATTATTGGGAGCAACTTGTATTGAACCAAGGAATGCTGCACACAGAAAGGGACCATTGAGTAATCCTGATTTGACGCTTTCTGATAATTGACCAATGCTAACCTGACACTCTCATTGAACTCGCTCTTTTTTCAAATAATTGATTAATTGTATGAATATGATCAGTGGCACAGTTCTTTCGCAATCCTGCCTGCTCTTTAGGTTGATTCTTGTCTAATAGGCCTAATCAATATCGACCATGGCATGACGTACCTGATCTCATGATTTTATTGCTTAGGGATTCAAAGCAGATTGATATTATTGCAAAGAAGGTAAATTCGAATTCACTCAAAACAAAAAGGCGTGTGCCAGTTTGCTGCCGTGCAGTTGCATTTCAGGTTTAATTGAAATACATGTTGTAGGCTGTATGTGTATAAATAATGCAACCATCTCTATCATATATCCATAGAGCAGTTGGTAGTATGCGGTACAAGAAGAAGTCTAGCATCCCTTCCCCCTCGATATGCATTCAACCGAGGAATTTATCAGAAATTAGTTCCTCCAATTTCCTATTTCCTGTTTTTTTCTAACAATCATTCGCTTTGACCTATTAAAGAACATGCTGTATTGGTGTTCGCAATACGGTCTCTATCACAACTGCATATTGTTACTTTCAATACAAATGGCATCTGAAAAGATATATCATCACACAATATGATGCACTTACCTTTGCAATATTAATCTGACTTGATAGACCGCTTGATGAATCACTCCTAAATACCGGACTCAGTTTGAAGTCTATTGATGTGCAATATTAGTCAGTGAATCGTTGATCTATTATCCTGAGGATTTGTTAATTCTTTGTCCCAGACACATGACTGTCGTGAGCTTTGTCCAGAAGGAGATATTGAAATCTCCTTCCATAAGATGTGCATGATGATGGTTGTGTGGTGACCAGAGATCGGACAAGAATGAATATGTCTACCACGATGAATGTTTGCCATATGATGCCAAGTTGCGTTGGTTTGTCCCAGGTGATGTCTACAGGTTGTTGAGTCGAATCATTTTTCATTGATCACTTCCTAAATAAGGTCTTCTGTGCCGGTATATGACTTTCTGTGAAGTTTAGAATGGCTGTTGTCAAGAAATGAATGTCCTCACTTAAGATATACGAAACCATTTTTCAAACAAAATCTCGAAAATGCGATTCACAAAATATTCATCATACACAGTCCATTGTACTACAACAACTTAAGACGAAAGTTTCTGTAAGTTTTTTTTTCATCTGATGTTTAAACAAGAGCTAACAATTAATGTTCAAAACTCATCCATCCGCATCAATATTGTGATTAACCTTGATATTGAGGTTGTCGGACTCCACAAAGTTCGAAAACTCATGTTAGTTTTCCAATTTATCAAAACTGGCCATTCATCAGAAAATTGTCCAGTGCAAAGATAATATCAGCTGACGTGAAAATGCAATATAATACAAAGCTAGCTCTGCAGTGAAGGCGCTACTGTTGCTTCAATTTGCATGTTCGTTATTGTCTTTTCATATTTGTGGAGTGTCGGATTTCTATGTTTCTATGTTGAACTTTGTTTGAAATGCAGTCGATACTGTATTGAAGTAAAATATATTTTTTTTAAAAAAAATATTAAGTATTGAAGTAAAATATTTACAAGCCGTAAATTGGTTACTGCCAAAAAATCTGCTGCAAATGAAGTCTGATGGACTGCAGGAAAAGCTTGGCGCCGGAGAAAAATGAGAAACATTTTCTGTTTATCCTTTATTGTCGTCATTAAGGAAACTGAATTGCTTAAAAAATGATAAACTACTTTCATTGACTGATTACCGGAGAATCTGAATCATTGATTATTCACGCGTTAAACATGCCATATCTTCAGCCAATTCATTATCATACTAGTGATCTCTGAATTACAGTTTATTTCTAGCGATTATTGCCTTTGATATTAATGCTTAATAAGCTGAATATATTGGATTTTATATTTTGGGGAGGGGGGGGGGGTTCAATCCACTGTGACCATAGACTTATTGAAAACTGCTGGTTAATAAGCTAAACATCCTTGGCACAATATTTTCTCACGATTTGAAGTGGAGCAGTTATATAGATATTCATTTGTAGAATAGCAAGTCGTCGCATATTTCCACTCAAGCTACTATTTCAAGCGAAATTTCAAGGAGTGACTAAAGATAATCTCATCCAAATTTGCCACAATCTTGACCTTGGTTTATTTGAATATAATAATCAGTTATTCGTATCGCTCCATGACCAAGAGTCAAACAAATTAGAGAAAATTCGCAAACTTGCTCTGGTGTTATCTGCGGCTTCAGTCGCCAGTGTGAAAAGTTCCATTCTTGTAAAGAAAGAAGAATATCTCGAGCCCTTAAAAGTTTGAAAATCCCGACAACGTTTGACTTTCTCACGTCATCTTCAGCAGTCCATCTGTAAAACTCGTAGTAGAGCCGATTCCTTTATTCCATATTACACCTCCCTTTTCAACCAAAATCTTCTTGACAAAGATCACAAGTAATTTCCTGGAACACCGCATTTCAAAGCTTCACTCTCAATTAATCCTGATGCAACTTGTTGTCACTAACTGTTCTCATAACATTAGTTTCAAATTAGCTTATTATTTCAATTATTGTTTCATTAGCTGATTTGATTAGCTGATATTTGTGTGAAAAGTAGTGATTTTGTAAAGAATGATTTCTATTCATGTTTCAATAAAACGCTTATAATGGTTATCGTGTTCATCACTCATGAAAATGTTTAATATTCTTATCATTCTCAAAAATTGTTCGATGAGAAATACAGTGGATATTAAAGCTACTGAAACAGCCTATCAGACATTACAATGCACAGCAAATGTTTTTACTTCATATATTACTTGGGAATCAAATTGTCCAACCATCGCTACCATCCTTAGTTCAGTGAACGGTTTTCTAGGCATGAAGTACTTTTCTCGTATTGTCGCATTGAATATATCTGTATATCTTCGTAATATATTTGTGTAATTTTGTATATCTGTAAGAGCCATTTTCCTTCGCAGATTTGATAAGCAACGGATTTACACCTACATCGGTGAGGTATTGGTGTCGGTCAACCCCTACCGTCAAGAGAATGCTCTGTATTCTCGTGAACAGGTGGATTCATATCGTGGGAGAGAAATCTATGAGCGTCCTCCACACATCTTTGCAATCGCCGATGCCGCCCATAAAGTTGTGAAGCGTCATAATAAAGACACATGCATCGTCATCTCTGGTGAATCAGGTGCTGGGAAAACTGAAGCATCGAAGATAATACTGCGATATATTGCTCAGGTCACAAACGTTGCTGGACAACGCGAAGTAGAAAGGTAATTTCAAGTGATTTTATGATCGCGATGCGCAAGTACAAAATGACATAAAATTCTCATTTCATCTTGTCACGCATGATTCAATCTAAAAGGACATTCTGAAAAGCGAAATATTGATATTTGTACATTAAAACTTGTCCTGTCCGATGAGAACGATGGATCGGAATATATGTTATTCATTGTGGTTAGTTTGGACCATTCCGAGCCGTCCTGACGAGCTCTTGTAGGGCGAAACGCAGCGATCGCGACTGCCAAGGAATTTTCGTGCTTAAATTGTTCAAGTCTGAGGACATGTTTCGATACAATGTGAACCTGGTATCCTGTCATCTAGATTAGCATAACTAAATTATGTAGTCTGTCTGTCAATGAAATTTGAATGTTGACCAATATCGTCAGGAACTGCATAGCGGTGATTTTTAGTGTCTTCAGTGAAAGTATAATACAGATGCATTGAAATAATCACACTGCAATTTCGAAGAGAGATGCTTCACTCCAAGATAGAAGATATGAATGTAAGCACAGTTCAGGGATGTATGATCAGCTGTTTACAAGGTCATCTAGAGTGTAGTATCGCACTGCAAGTAGAATCATTCTAGTCTGTTCACACAGTAAGATGGCAGACTTTCTCTGCATTATTCCTGAAGTCACTAAAACTTACTTAACATTCTGTATTATTTAATAATATAACAAAATTAGGACTCATGCTTCTTAGCCGAATCATCTTAGCCGAGCGCAGCAATCATGACGAAGAAATAACAAGTACTACCACAAACGTGGAGACAGTTTCTCGTGTAAAAAATAGAAAGTTTGGTTCCTTTCTTGACGCAAGTGAATGAAGATAAATGACTGGGAAGAAGAAGATTGAGATGTGTTTGCAAGTTAAATATGTCGACGAAATTGATGGATGAGAGGGTGGAAGACATCAACACATGTAGATGCTTGGTTGATTATGCAGATTTTCAAAAGTATCCACGACAGGGGTGTAGACTGAAATGTATCCCTATAGCATCAACAAATTGAAGGTAGCAATATTACAGTTCAGATGCGCTGAAATGTGTATTCATGTTCAGTGTCTCTATCGGGTTGGCATTTTCTGCAGGGTTTGAAATCCTCTCCTCAAAATGATCTATGAGATGTTTGGAAGATATTGATTGAATAACAATGCTGGTGAGAGTTACATCCAAGGATCTGTCGAAGTGAATCAAATGTTCGTGTTGTTTTTTGAATAGATCTGAATTGTTGATTTTTATTGATTAGAAGTCATTCTCTCGATAAACTCAGTAATAACGGTCACATCGGTTATACATTGCAACTTCATCATCACAAGCTACAATGCGGATGTTCTCTGCTGTCTTCAACCGTCATAGCTCTCCGCAACTTGCATCAGCGAAATACATATCTTGATAGGGTCTGATAAGTTTAAACAACCATGTTTTGTGGAGTGGAACAGAAGATTTCTTGTTGCTGCAATGACACACTTCACTTGCAATAAACCTTTGATCTTGAACATCTCTCCAGAGAACATTACATGCCCTGGCAAGTTCCTCGTCTGAATTGGAGCAAGGCAGTATTAATGGTTTTCCAAATGAGATTACATGACATGTTCCGTAATCCTCTACAAGTCGTTCATTTGACAACATGTCCTATTGGATACCAAAACTTTTCTAACTGCAGATTTTTACCTTCGTCTTGTGTTCTATGCGCATCCACCCTACCTATGGTTTGTGCATAGAGCACGAATAAGTAGTTTGCATTCGAGTTTGCAAGGTTCATTTTTTAACCCACAACAGGGTTATTTCATTGACTGTAGTTGTTTTTTTCGGATGACAATTGATCTTCACCTGAGTTTAACATCATTACATATTACATCACTGCATCGTGTGATGTCAAAATGGTCTACAGTTCCAATACTGCTGAAAATCCAATCTAGTTTTCATCTCACATTTTTCATAGAAGTAAAATTTGATGTTACATATTGCCTCTGTCTATGAAATTGTGAAAGTGAGATTCATTTTCAATCCATTGAAGCAACCAATTTAAAGATTTTGAAATTTCGACAGAACTGAATGAGCTAGTTTTATCCGTAAGAATGTCAAGTCATACAACAGTCAATGCATAAGGTTACGCATTAACTCGCTGTTATCGATTTCAGAAGTTGTTACACTTATCTTAATTCCACCTGCACTGAAAGTTCTTATCGGAAAATTTCACGACAAGCAATAGTTGGGTGTATGCAATCGTATGCAGAATGAATAGACAACACTGCATTTTGAAATCAGCCGAAGCAGTTCGAATAATGACAGGAAATTGTAAGATCAGGGGAACGTTTGATCAGTCAATCTCATGTTTCTAGGAGAATAAATCTGATAAAACAATGAGGAGAGAATGACATACGCCACCTTATCTTCGCTGGAGTCATTTCATAAAGAATAAAGCCGTACCTTCGAAATGTCATGAATTTAATTTTCACAAATAATAATGTTTTATTCAATTGACATTCTTGACTAATATGCGATTCCAACCACTTATCCATCCCAAAAAATGCTGCAACGTGGGAATGTCGAATAAAGGACCATGATTTATGTAACTTGCTCAAAGTATTATGTAATTCATCCAATCATAGCCCGAATATTCGATGCAGTTGTCATGCTGTCAAGGAATCGACTTTCTATTGTATTGTGCATGATTTTACCGGTACAATATGGAAAAATGCATTTGGGTTGTTATGGTGATGATGTTATTTGCTTCGATTCACCTAAAAGAAGAAGGCCGATAAATCTCAGCGTAAATCTTTGAATCAGTGTTGGGATTGTCTCAGTGTTGGTAAAAACCTATCCCTATTTAAAAAACCAATACATTCACCAATTGATAGACGTACGATCGAATTTGAGACAGATATTGAGAGTAGGTGATGTCTGATGTCAAATCGCAAGCTCAACGGTGTATTCTAATTTAAGTGTCAAACCACTCAGAACATAATATTTCTTCATTATCTGAAATACACGTCTTATTCTTATGTACTATCGAGACAATTCTTTCGGTATGAGATAGGAAGACATAATCCAGGCTGAACGTCTAAATGGGTTGATAATTGTATCCACATGAAATTGTAAGTAACTTTGACATCAGTAGAGTATCTAGTTCAGTATTCATTCCAATGAAAACAAATTCAGTGATGCAACTGAGCGTATAATATCACGTGTATATGATTTCGTCATAGCCAATGATCTAAAAATGTTCATAACAAAAACTAAAAAGGTCTGGAAACTCTTACGATCGTGAAAATTAAATGATACAACAGACTGATCAAGGCACACGGAAACAGCAATATAGAATAACTATGAAATTTTACTAATCACAGTGAGACATCTCTACAACTACTAACTGAAGCTGGGACATTCCCATAACGACGTCTAAATGTTTCATAATTTTAATAAACTTATAGTTAATAAGACTTAAGGTTTGCCCTTAAGAGGACAGGTGGCGCGTTCCCACCGGCAGACATTAAACGTTCAAGGCGCGTCAAACTTTTGACTATCCTAGGACTACATTTTAGAGCCAAACTTGACGAGATCGGTGTGGAGGACCTTCCCACTAGTCCATTTTTCACTCAGCGCTTCTAAAGCGGGGCTGGACCTTACCCCTAATGGTCCTTTGACTTGTGATCCTCGACAAATGCATGAATGCATGAAGGTCTTTAAGCACAAAGACTTGACGGATCTGATTGCGTGCCGGGCGGACCTTCCCGGGGGTCCATAACATAGCGCTATACGGGCTGGACTTCACCCTTAAGTGTACGAGATCGTACAAGGCCGCTTAACAAATGATCTCCTCGGTCAAAGTTTCAGGCTCGATTGATTAGGAACTTATATATAAATAGACACTTAGGAATCACCATGTCAACCCCATGGAAACCAGTAACAGACACAGTCCATTCATCACACTAGGGCAGTTAGTGATTAAAAAACAAAACAAAACAAAACAAAACAATAGCCAGTCGTCAGCAGGTACCCGCCTGGTCACGTTTCGGCCCCTCTACCTGAACGCTCAAGCCCAGTCTGGCGGGGCCCCGCATAAACTTATATGCGGCTGGCATTCTAAAATCAATACAGTAATGATATGTGTAATAATAAGTAATACTGATAGTAATAGTAAACACAAAAACAAAACAACCGCAAAAGACGGATACAACCAAAACAAACTAAAATATATGTGTGAAATACTGAAATGGTATAACCAATAAAAAAATTGCTAAGAAAACAAACAAACAGTGTTAATTTTATTGTTTAAAATGCGCACTGCGATGTCAGCTGCCTGGCTGAGAAATATCCAAACTTGATTAGAAAATTGTTATGACCGGTTATCATTTTCTCAGTACATGCCTTCATTTTAGACTTACAATATCCTCTGCTGCTCATCACAAAAAGTGTCATATTAATTCGTTTAATTAGATCTTCAAGATGAGAGCAGATGCGACAATAACGTAAAACCTGGCCGGCAAATACATTAATTCCCATGTTATAAGGTATTGCACTGTCTGGAAATGTCAGCAGAACAACAGGGAAATCAAAATCTTCCACTTTATGATATATTGAGGTTCGAAGACCGTCACTACTAGATTGGAGTCTCACATCGAGGTAAACAACGGCTTTGTCATTGACTCCGTTTCCTATCTGCAAAAGCTCCATTGGTAAATTTTTGGAATTAAGGTATTGAAATGCTTGTAATTTATTACGCATATATCGTCTATATACCTCGAAGTGTTTGACAATAATTTAGCTAGTCCAAACTTTTTATTTTTAACCAATTGTTTCATAAAAAAGCAAATTCGCAATTTAACAGAAACAAGTCGGCAAGTAAAGGACTGCAATTCCCTCCCATTGGTACTCCTCGAATTTGTCTGAACACATAACCGGAAGAAGAAATGTAGACTTCAGACACTATAAAATCAATAGCCTTCTTAAAAGAGTCCACGTCATGGACAAGAATACCCCTTATATTTGATTTTGGAGAAAAACGACTTCTCATATCCTACACACAAGTATCTACGATTAGTGGAATTGAATGTGAGATCAAGGATGGAAAAAATATTATTCTTGATAGGACCTTGATCTAAGTTTGTATAAAGAGTAGAGAAGTCAAAAACTTGCATAGAGTGGACGTTCACGTTAGAAATATTCCTGAAAAAATCTTGAGTCGAGGCTACACTCCAAAAATAAGAATAACCAGTATTACTCCTGATTGACTCACAGTATCTATGGAAATTTTCTCTTATCACTTTCAGACCTTTGTTGATATTCACCGATAACTTTTTAGTTGTACAATTTCTGGCTCCGGCAATGAATCTAAACTTATAAGGATTTTTATGCAATTTTGGAATCCAGAAAAGTTTTGGTAGTTTAAGGTCCTTGTTACTAACATTAATATTAAAGTTTGATTTCATATCTTTAACGTGTCTAGTAAGGACTTCCTTTTCAGAAATAAGCTCAGGTTTATAAGTTGCATTGTCTACTGCAGTGGAAGAATCTATGTCAAAACCAAGCTCGTCCATCAGGATTTTGAGATAGAACTTTTACATATGAAACTAAAGTTGTTGGATGCTTTATCGACAGGAACGACTATCAAGTTTTTATGGAGATCTTGCAACTCCTTATGAACACACTCGCTGCTGCCATTTAATCTTACCTACCCAATTTCTTACAAACGAAAGATGCGGTGCTTTACTAACATCATGACCCTGTTTTTCCAAATAGAGAAGTCATCAACTTTTAAGTGAAGGCGACTGGACACACGAGATATATGATTATCTATGGAATCGCTGATCTCTTTTTGAATGGATTTCCATGATGTTGACCTAGACAATCTGTGTTTAGTGCCATACGCAAATATAGCCTGGATCATTTATTATATCTAAATTACCGGTAAAAACATGCCCATAAGGCTCATAAACAAAACTGGTCATCGAGTCACAGCTGCAATCGCTCTGTAAAATGCCAACAACTTCCTGAATTGTCAGGCTATTAAGAAACTTATTATAATTGAAGAATTTCAAACAAATAGGGTTATTAAGCTTATGGTACACTTTGGGAGGATATAGATGTTTCACTTTTTCTGGAACTAAAGCACAGACACTTTTGTCATTAAATACAGAAGGTAAATGAAGTTTGTCAACTAAATGAGACTTGAAAGGAATCACTATATGCGTTTTGTCTTCGGTAGAGCTATCCTTCTTGTTTCTATATAATTTACTATGAACATATGTTGTCAAAACGAAAGATAGGTCATTCGACTGATCAAGAAGCCTAGAATACATAATTTTAAGCATGTTATCACTAATCGATTTCAAGCAATTATAGAAATTTCTTATTTTGTTGCTCTTCATCAACTCTTGAAGCTCCTTGAGAATATCCTCACAACTATTAGATGGAGGATATTTCTTTCTTCTTTCTTTCTACCCGACTTCCTAAGGGCATGGCTTCTCTTACGTCTGCTAATAGGAGAACTAAAAAATGAAAATGAATTTGCAGTGTTCTGAGAGGCGCAACCTCCGCCTAACACTCAGTCATTCAAACCTAAAGGATGCAAGGTGTTCAGCGTTCTTATTTAAAAATCTTCCTTACTGTTAAGCTCGAAGGCAATTTCTGTATCAGATTTATTATGAACATCGACAAAGTCAATAATTTGTATACTTACATCATCCCAACTGTGATTAGAACTATTGAAATGATTACTTAAATACGTATTGAGATGATTCTTTGAGCAGACTGCCGATGCCCATTAAGTCTACAATGTAATGGCTGTTTTGTCTGTCCAACATACTGGACCCCACATGATTGACATGTGATCAAATATATTACATGTCTACACTTACACGAGAAACTACTAGGATAATTTAAAACGAACCGTCTGCCGGTACTAAAACTCTTAAAAGTAGTATTAGTGTCAAGAGATTTACAACATAGGCATCTTTTGCTGCCACAGACATCAACACTACTGACGCATGTGGAGGGCGCTATCCACTCCTTCGCATTAACGTCATACACTTTAGCTTGCATTATATCCATATTTCAAATGCCAGGACCCCATACTAAGCAAGGAATCCTTTCAGAGGTTGGACTTTAGATCCTTGCTATCTAATTGGTACTTAGACCTAACACAACTACCGATGTCATTAATAAACCGCTATAAGAATGTGAGGCTTTCGCCTGCCAGCAGAGGTCCAGTAGCGGGGTCATAAACCACCAGCATCTGCAGACTTACTGTGTTAGCAATTGAAGCTGGGACATTCCCATAACGACGTCTAAATGTTTCATAATTGAATAAACTTATATTTAATAAGACTTAAGGTTTGCCCTTAAGAGGACAGGTGGTGCGTTCCCACCTGCAGACATTAAACGTTCAAGGCGCGTCAAACTTTTGACTATCCTAGGACTACATTTTAGAGCCAAACTTGACGAGATCGGTGTGGAGGACCTTCCCACTAGTCCATTTTTCACTCAGCGCTTCTAAAGCGGGGCTGGACCTTACCCCTAATGGTCCTTTGACTTGTGATCCTCGACAAATGCATGAATGAACAAATGCATGCATGAACAAAAGTCTGAGACCACGCTTATTCACCAGATGGAGTTTCAAAGTTGGTTAGACTGTTGAAGTTCCGATCTGATGACATACAACTTGTATTTAAACATCCTGGCCTTCTATAGAAAAAACACAATCTACTATTTCAAATAACCCAGCCTCCTATTTAATAAGCCACCAGAAATTCCTATTTAAAAAGCCCACGGGTTATTTAGAATGAAAGAAAGAAAAGTGGGGCAAAGCAAACAGATATATAACTCATAACGGTGTGCATAGACGTTAATAGACGTATATTATTAATAATAAGTGAATAGACGGATAAGGGTGTGCAGAATAACTAAGTAAGAACCAACAACTGTAGGCTATGACTCAACATATCAAGACGCAGATTTCTCAAACAGAGAACACGTTACTGTGATGATAGCAGGAGCACTGTGTTAATGATGAATATATGCAAACTAATGAAAGTGTAGACATTGAAAGTATACGACATTGAAAATGTAGACGAGTATTAACATAGCTATTGTTGAATATAGATATCGGGATGAACCAATCAAATTACATTTCAAGCAGATCATATCAATGAATCAGGCCATAGATTTACAGCATAGAAATTAACAATACCATAGAAAGTCCTAGAATGGAAATTGCATGAAAATTATGGCACACTCCGGGGGAACTTAGTTGGGGCAAAAAGCAAATTGTGCGAGCTGGCTTTCTTCTTTTCTGGTTGGCATTTTCAATTATCAAGTCAATTTGTGATGTGGATTGTTGCCCCTTGTCCAAAGATCATGTACACAAAAGCAATAGTGAATTTACAAAATACTGCAGCGACAGGATGACAAAGAAAGAAATCCTTTAAAACGTTCTGTACGTTTATCATTTTGAAATATCTCTCCTATAATCAATCAAGAGTATAATCAGACACATATGCAACTTGTAATGTCGATTTACAGAACATGCATTACTCCAGCTTGAAATCAGAGGCCAAGAAATCTCAGAGTATTCATTTTACTTCAAAGGGTTCCCCCTGTTCAATATATTTGAACATTTTTCAAAACCTTTGCATGCTTTCGAATATGAGCCTCCAAAATATCATCACACTCATATATGTCATTTAGTGATTAATTGAAAAGTTCCAGCGACATTCTATTTATCTGATAAATGACTGTAGCTAAAGAAGCTTTCGATGTGTTTATTCCAGAAAAGCGCTAGGTTTCTTGACCGCTAGAAGGAGAAATTATCCAATAATTAGAAATTTTTATCTTTGAATTCTTCAGATATTCTTACAATCAGTACACCGACCACATTCGATTATAAATCTGAACCAATTTTTGATTCGCATTCTAGTGTTGAAAAATTGTATGATAGTTGTCAATGACTGCTACAAATAGACACGGCATATTAACCATTAGAATAGTAGGCTATTTCACATGAAACAGTGCCACCATTTCACTTGCAATTCTCTTCATGAAAATCCTGTAATTAGGTGTCAACAACTTCCACAACCAACTTGGCGGTTAGTTTGACTATGATACAATGTTTTAGATCGAATCTGATCTACAAACCATAGATTTTTCCATGTGCCATCATTGCACATAGGCAAGATATCAAACTTCCATTCTAGTGTACTGTTATCCACTTCTATGATTTACAGAGATATGTAACAAAGATATCCATGAAATGAATATCTTTGGCATAGAAATATTGCTCATCAGCGACATTTACTTGAAGGCATAGAAGTAGATAATATTACTTTCTATGGTATTGTTAATTTCTATGGTTGGAGGTGACAGGATGACAAAGAAAGAAATCCTTTAAAACGTTCTGTATGTTCATCATTTTGAAATATCGCTCCAATAATCCATCAAGAGTATAATCAGACACATGTGCAACTTGTAATGTCGATTTACAGAACATGCATTACTCCAGCTTGAAATCAGAGGCCAATAAAGCTTAGAGTATTCATTTTATTTTAAAGGCCTCCCTGTTCATTATATTTGAACAATTTTCAAAATGTTCACATGCCTTCGAATATGAGCTTCCAAAATATCATCACACTATATCACATGTGTTATTTAATGATTAATTGAAAAGTTCCAGAGACATTTCATTTATTTGAGAAATGATTGTCGGTAAAGAAGCTTTCGATGTGTTTATTCCAGAAGAGCACTAGGTTTCTTAACCGCTTGAAGGAGAAGTTGAACAATAATTAGAAATTTCATCTGTGAACTCTTGAGATTTTCTCACAGCCAGTACACCGACCACGTTGAAAAATTGTATGATAGTTGTCAATGACTGGTACAAATAGACACAGTATATTAATCCATGGAAGAGTAGGCTATTTCACATGATACAATGCCACCATCTCACTTGCAATTCTCTTCATGAAGATCCTAAAATTTGCTGTGAAGAACTTCCACAACCAAATTGGCAAATAGCTTGACTATGATATAATGTTTTAGATCGAATCTGATCTACAAACCATAGATGTTTCCATGTGCCATCATTGTATATAGGCAAGATATCAAACTTCCATTCTAGTGTACTATTATCCACTTCTATGAGTTAATGTCATTGATTAATGACTCAAGGGGATGAAAGTGGATATAACGAAAAATACAACGTCAAAAACCAGGATAACATTATAGAAATGTATAAGACTAAACCCCCTTCAAATTATCATCTTTCCATACAGCTTAGTGGAAGTTTATTGACAGCTCTCTTGAATGATTCAACACAGACAGATGTTGGGAATACGTCCAAAGGAAGCCTATTCCACACTCTTGCTGTCCTATGAAGGAAGGATCTCTTGAAATGGTCAGTTCGACAACGAGGAATAGTTAAATCTGGAACAAGGCCCTTTTCATTTACGAGGTACAAGGAAATATTATCTTGAATTTTGTATGAAATGAAAGCTACATTCAATTATGACTTTTGTGAAGCAGTCTGGTCTTTCATTTCATCTCTCAGCCGGTCTTCATTCTGTGCGCGCAAGTTTTGACACCTGTGCGTGGCCCTTCATGAGCCATACTGACAGTGAATTATCACGAAGTTGACCTGTGTGAACACGCCTTCAATATTGACATTCCTATGACAATCAGGTTCAATTAAATGAATGCGTCAACGGAAGATTATACACAAAAGGAATTCTTCGCCATGAAATATTTTAAGACAATAGGAGCAATAAATAGACAGAATGTGTTATGATCCATGATAATCTGAGAGTTTGTAAATACTGTGAATTCAATCCTGACCATTTCTGTTGGACAACTTGTCTGTGGAGCTGTGTTTGTATTATCAATTATTTGCTTGCCTGTGAGACCATCTTCACCCAAATGAAATGAAGCGATGCTTTCCGATCTTTTGCCTTTCAATTTACAATGACTAACTGCGAGATTTGTGATATTTCAACAAAGAGACTGTTTAAGTAAAAATGTGTAATTTTCCTGATGAATATCAGTTATTTGAATTGACTTTCAGGTGCTGAATAACTAAAGGTGACTAATGAATGTGAATTCAGTATACCTTTTCATTTGGGGTTTAGATCTTATTCCCTTAAAGATGGTGCTGTCACTCTTCGTGTGATGAAATTGGTATAACATTTACGGAATGATCAAGCGGTACTTCTATTCTTACCCCACATTTCTGTTGATGACATCCGGGAGTGTTGCATCGTCAACCATCTTCTCTTGCTCCTCCTTGTTCTCACTAACGTCGCATAGCGTTGAGTGTGTAAAACTCCTCTTATCTGACTTGTAGAACATTTACATCCTCAGAATTAGACAACTGCTCGTCATTTGTCTGTAGACAACAGTTACACGAAGTTCATGATCACCTTGTATTCTAACTGAGCATCCAAGGGACCAATCCTTCATCCCAGGGTTCAAGTAAGACTTCTCAGTCGTGTTGTAGTGTCACTCAGTGACAGATGAAGTCTTTTCTAAACCCAATGTGACTGACTTTGGCGAAATTTGATGATTTTGGAAAACTTGAAAAATGTGGGGGGGAAGAAGAGAAGCATCGATCAGGCTTTTAAATTGCTAACGTAGAGAGATGTGTTGCCTTAATCCGCAATATGTTTCGCTATCATTCCCCACGACAAAACAGTCAATGACAAGTCAAGGCCTATTCATGCATAATATGTGGGTTTGATAAAACACTGATAATCGAGTACAACATTCCTTCAGATTAATGTGGTAAAGACGCCCATTTGCGATACCTAGAGCTTTCAAACCAGAGAAATTGTGAAGTATAATAGAGTAATTAATTGCAGTAATTGTAACAGTTGCATGGGGGATTCATAGAATTTACTTGCACGTGTGTACATCGTGCGTCTAGTCTATGGAAGGAATGTACCGCTATATCGGCCGATTATCGGCTACTTTTCTAACATATCGGTTATCGACCCACCCCTACAGAAATGCCGATATTTTTGTCGCAATGATTTTAAAAATGTATAGATCATTTTATCACATGCATGCAGTGTTTAGAATAGAAAATAGACTGAATGCAATGATCTATATACAGTATGTATGCATTGTATGATCCAATCCAAAATATATATTATCATGACTGAATGCTGGTATAGAGACTGATTTCTGTCAAGGACAAAAGGCTTGGAAACCTTGAGGAAAATTCTTTATTTCCTATATTCTGTGTTTCTGCGATGTCCTAGTTGGATATTAAGTTAAAATGGAGTTTATACAGCCAACAGCTGTTCAGCGGAAACAGCAATAATTTCACTGTCGGGAGAAACAGAACGGTGCCCCACAAAAGGGAGCAACTGAATGTCCTACACTGCAGTTAACCGAAAATAAGTATTTGACTATCACAATATCATGTTATTGTCGTTCACTTTAATAGAAGATAGGCCTGCATTGCTCTCAAGAAACACTCATGCAATATGTCACTGTCAGGTGGCTTATGCTACAAATCAATAATAGCACATCGCTTGGACATTATCAATAAATTATGGAAGTATCGGAACACTTACATTAACTGTTCTATTTTAGTTTAGAATATTCTAAATGGGGCTGTATTTTGCAGTTCACACGTGATAAATGAAATGTCAAAGCATCAGATAATTAAATATCTACACGTTCAGTTGCGTGAAAGGTAAGAAGTCCATGGGTGGATAGGTTGCCGTGTACGACTACATTGTACCCGTTATTGTGCAAGGAGTATGTTGTATGAACCATGATATCAACAGTACCGATATATCGGCCGATATTTGAATTTTCGCCGATAAATGATCGGTGTTGATTATCGGCAATATTTCACATATCAGCACATCCCTAGTGGATGGTGTGGTGATATTGTAGTGTCTCTTTAATAGGCACTTTCAACGATCATCATTAAAGTCAAACATTTTGCAATTCAGAAAGTTAAGAAAACATTGTTTATGTTTCATCCCGCAGTAGATGATTGCAGTTCGATTGTCTTGTAATTCAATTGAATAAACTTGAATGTTGTTGAAAACGGAAATGTTTTTCGTATTTGCAGAGTGAAAGACATTTTGATTCAAACCAACTGTATCTTGGAATGTTTCGGAAACGCCAAAACCAACAGAAATGACAACTCCAGTCGGTTCGGAAAATATATGGATATCAACTTCGACTTCAAAGGAGATCCTGTCGGAGGTCATATGAACAATTATCTGTTGGAAAAGGTATGTCAGACATTCTGAGTGATTCAAAGTGAAGAAATCACAGGTCAGTTATTTCAGCGTTGAATGCAGACCGGACACAGGTTACGCCTATTTGGTTAAAGACAAACAGCTTCAGTTTGGGGAACAGTTTGATGACTGATAGCGCAGTGATATAATCATGTGTGGTATATGGTTTCAGAGCAGCGTTTCAAAGCAAGCCATGTTTCTAAACTGTCATTGAGATCCTTGATGAGTTTGATAAAAGCTTGTCGAATAGGCAGGTGTCTGAGGTTTTCAAGTGAACCAGTTATCCTTCTGTCCATGGCTTACGGGCAAGGGCCTAGAACACGACCAAGAAAGTTATTGACTATTATAAGTAGTATGATACAAACATACGACATAATAAACTTGCGAATATCTGTCGACATTGCACTTTTAATATATCACACATCAAAATAGCTGCTTTTGACGTCGCCAATTCATTTAGAAGGTTGGATATCTGAGGAAAATGAAGCAGTGGTTGATTATAAGAATATGGAAAACAACAGTTTGTCAGATAACATTGAAACGTGATTTCACATCCTTGATGTGCTAACAAGTCCTGGCTGAGATAGTTTCGGTCATCTAGATGTCGATTTTCATATTGATTCAAGTTTCACACAACAGTATTGAAGGAGGGAGTTTGACGGGTGTGATGTTAAGGCGTGGCAACTTTTCAGGACAACTCATCAGGGAATCGACTTCATCAAATTGACGTTTTATTGTCAAGGGTTCTTGAGTGTTCCATCACTTGCTGGTTCTTCAACATTCGGACTCCCATGTATATGCAGGATCTCTGTTATCGTTGATGATATGTCGGAGATGATAGTTCGGATGGTTCACACCGATATTTTTCTAGTACATTACTGCGATTTGCTTTATTTGCAGCTCATCTGAGAGAAACCGGCAGATTTCTCGATATACATGCACTTTCGTAGATGTTTTTGTGCTCATTTCACTCACTCTATTATTATTTTACTGTAGTCTGTGTTTCATAGCGGCACAAGGTAATGTGAAAGATCCTTTATAAGAAATAGATGATTCTCCTTCATTTTCTGATAGCTGGATATCTATTCCTACTCGTTGCTTTCATTGAAACGAAACGCTCTGTGATTATATCCAACTCGTATGAATGTGTCGACTTAAACCAATTTTTAAACCATTCGTTTCCATTTTAATAAGGCAGTGACCAAGCGCCTGGACGCGAAACGTTTGCCGATTTTCGTCTCTTCGGCTTGTGTGATTGGCCAAGCGCGCGCATTGCAGCAAGCGATAGAGATTGACATAGATATTCGTCTCTCTTTGACTTGTGTGATTGGCCAAGCGCGCGCATTGCAGGAGCAGCCTGTGTCAGCGAACACACGAACCTCAGCGGTCAGATAGCAGGCAGGCCTGTTAAGTGAAAAGTACGCATCTTTGACCGAATTTTCCTCCGTGATAAATTCGTCAAATGGAAGCATTATTCACACTGTTCGACTCCTCACGATCTAAATTTACTGACTGTGTACGTTCAATATGGTGTCATTCTTCTGTTCCGCTCAGAATTCAGCCTTGAATTTGCATTACGTTCAATGGAGAATTCATCTTCTTGCCACTCGAGAAAGTCATCTCAAGAACGAAACACGCAGAGAAGGCAATTTATCTCTGTGGTCGGATGATTTCTGACATTCTTTCTGATGGAAGTATTGCTGCAAGACGCGACGATGAGGTTGAGAAGGGATTCCTATTCTTGCAAAATGAAGAAAGGAAGTTGTCGTTGATCTCTTCAAACGCAGACATGTGTTTTTCCATTGACAGCAAGAACTTGAAGTTAGATCTCTTTGATTGCCTAGGAAGTGGTGCATGCATATTCATTGAGATTTATCATTTTCATTTCACTGCAATCTGATGTCAACACCATGCAAGATTTCAATTCAATTGTGAGGTTGCTTAAATAATAAATCTCATTTTTCTGTTCCATCAGCTTCATGTTCATTTTGATGTCTACTCGCAAGGCTTCAAACGCTGAACTATGCATCATAATCATGACACTGTGTCATTGTCTGTGACATACTTTTCATCTTATCTTTCTGTCTGTGAATTTTATGGCTTCTACAATGATTCTCAGAACTGGGGGTAGATGAAATCCACCACATGATTCTGATTTTGCTACAGATTAGATGTCACGAGTGTTGATGAAATTCCTGTGTTCATAAGCTATCTCCTTGTGTGTTTGAAATCTGTCTGTATCCAGTCATCATTGCCTCAACCACAGAATTAGATTGTTTAATCGTATCACTTTGCTAGAAGTGCAAACTGATTCAAACAGATGGCACATGCAGGAACTTAATAAGTGGGCAAAAAGAAATTTTTAATACCTTACAGAGATAGGAAAAATAGTCGTGCGTCGCTTGCGGATTGCTGTGAATTCCTTCAAAATGCTCCGATCGCCATGACTCCTTCAGATTCGAAGAATTCAGATGATTGTGCAAAAGTTTTCTCGATAATGTTGGGTCCTCCGATCATTTTTAAAAAAGTTAGCAGGCGCATGAAAAAACGTTCACAAACTTCTCTGTAGAGCTTGATATCGTCAGTGTCTTTTTGCTGTGTGTGATCCGGTTGATGACAGTCACTGAAACTTTGCACAATTTGGCGTGTTTAATGTTGAACTGGCTGCTCATTGTTCGATTGCTATGGTGTTTAGTCAGGAGATTGTGCCATTTCATTTACGGTAGATGTTCCAATGCTTCCCTTCTAGTCAAGCGGAAGAAGAGACGACCTGTCTAATTCTGTGGCCTCAACATATCACACACTGGTCTATGAGTGAATTTTCCATACGTACATGCAAAATTTCATGAAGTATAAATACTTAAAGAATTAGCGGCGTTAGTACAAAAATTCCAACTGTAAAGGTTTATATACACAATTTCTGAATGCATGCTATTAAAACGTTGCGTTGTATTGTTTTGTGCTAATCACGGTCTTAATAAGCGGACTTGACAAAGTTATTCCAAACTGCGCAATTTTTTGACATTTTACAATGAATGATTGCAATGGTGATGCTATAAAACCGTTGATGTGATCAGCTTGTGCTGTTAGTTGTGTATCTTGATCATTAAAGAGATAGGAAAGATAATTCTTGATAAAAACAGAAACTGCCAGTCGTTGAATGGTTAAAGGATAACCATCTGATTTTATTAATGACTTAATAAATACGATTTTGAGTGCATTTCTCGTTTAACTTGGTATTGAATCAGAACAGTTTCAGATAATCATTGTCTGTATGCGTGGCCGAGTGAGAGTGATGTAATCAAACATCATTGACTTTTAGTGCTGACCAACTTCCGATGAAAATTTATTGATATTTCTTCTTACAGTCTCGAGTGGTTTATCAGCAGAAAGGAGAGCGGAATTTCCATTCATTTTACCAGGTAAGTTTCGTCTGAGGACGTTCGTGTGGATAATCAAAAGTCGGAGGAAATATCTATTTTTATCATTTTATTCTCCAACTCTGAATCCACTCACACGAGGCCCAACCGATGAGCATGAATTTCACTGCGCTGATAGCTTCAGGTCTGATACGTAGACGAATGCAGAGATAGTCCGCATGTCAGGGGTTTGACTCACTGCGAGATCAAGGTGATCGGAGCTGACCATCTCTGTGACGATGTAGCTGACAATACCTCAACCAGCAACACTGACCAGCTCCGAAGCGGGTTACAGCGGAGTGGCATTCGACAAGTTGACAGGTGTAGAGCGCCTATTTACCATGTGGAAAACATGTTCGACAGCCATCTTAATGCACAGGAATTAACAACAGCATAGAAATACCACATGTTTACTTCTATGCCATCATTCCTGCCTGTGTCATAGACTTCTGAAGCATGCGCCATGGAACACTTCTTACTTGCTCTCTCAGGAAATCCATATGTAGAAGCCATAGAAATTGAGAACAATAAAACCTCTAGAATGGAAGTAAAGCTTCATGCAATGCACAATAACGGCACATAAATCGCACGCATTTTCACTTAGATTCGTTTGTCAACCGCTGTATGATTGGTTTAGAATCAGTCACATGTGCGATTCCAAGCTTTTCATTGTTGGTTCATGCCCCAACTTAATCCCCCGGATTTGCCGCGACCTTGAGTCAATTTCCATTCTAGTCAACTTCAGATAAACAATCTATTTCTATGGTAGAAGCAGACTATCTGTGGCATTGCTAATTTCTATGAATAAGTTGTAAAGCTCACGCTTTACCACAGATATTGCACTTGATGTGTCGCATCATAGCTGTGAATCCACTTAAGAATCCAGTAGATGAATTCTCGAAAGCATAGAAATTGACAACAATAAAACCTCTAGAATGGAAATGAAGCTTCATGCAATGCACAATAACGGCACATAAATCGCACGCATTTTCACTTAGATGCACCTGCCAACGTCTGTATCATTGGGTTAGAATCAGTCACATGTGTAATTTCTAGCTTTTCATTGGTTCTTCATGCCCCAACTTAGTTCCCCCGGATGTGCCGCGACCTTGAGTCAACTTCCATTCTAGCCAACTTCAGATAAACAGTTTATTTCTATGCTCGGAAGATCATCTCAAGAAATGCAACAAGAGCGAATCCATCATCCGTTTTGGAACGTAATTTCCTGTTGCTCTACATTTTCGATCGAGATGGACTCTCTCCGATATTGTCATCAAGGACTGCCTGAGAAAATGCCCAGACAATGGATGCGGTGAGTTGAATCACGGATTGAACTGTAAAAAAGGTGATTCGTAATACAGAGACATAATGAAATCCGCGATGTGTTGGCAGCAATGGCATGTCGTGATCGAAATGGGATCAAAGAGCCGACAATTGAATGAAAATGGTCTACGATTTATTGATCAGGGAGTTTGGGATGACACCGGCACTGTTTGATGCATTGAATCTTGACAGTGTCTCATGCGATCCATACAAGCGAACAAACATTCAGACCCACAGAAAAAATAAAGGGACATGGATACAGAGAGGCTTGCGAACAAAGGCGAAGTGATTACACGTTTGTGTGATGGGATCCTTGTTTCACAAACGTTCTCATTTGTAAAAGTTATTGAAAGTGTGAGAGAAATGGCAACGTCATGCTAGCAAAAGTATCTTCTGCTATTATGAAAGTTACTTCTCATTGCTTACGTGGTTCTCCAATGAAGTGGAAGAGTTTCCTCACTTTCAGAGATAGTGCTGGAGAAATTCCAGACCAACTCTGCTAGTTTGTCCTTTTCAATTGCTATCTTCGTTTCTTCTCTGAATATTTCATTTGTCTTTTTACGAGTTTTTTCTATATTGTTTATACTCGTTGAAATGCATTTTATTATTTAGATAAAGCTGTATTGTACACGGGTAGCCAGGATTGCAGATTAACAGGCTGTACATACATGTAGATACAGGCCTAAACTGAGAAGTTCACAAGAATTGATTGCCCTAATTAAGAGCATTTCATCTGGCTTTGGTCTTGATAGCCGAAATATATTGAGAAGATTGTGTAGAATGTTTCTTTAAAGATAACTTTCCATCAGTCTTTTGAAATTATGTAAATCGCGTTTGGAAGCTGAATTATATTCAGTGAACTTGTTGTGAACAAAACCTGAGATGATGCCAGTTATTTATTAACGTTTCGATAATCCACTATTGAACACAAGGAAAATAGCGAGTCTCAGTAAACACAGAGGCATTTCTCGTAAGTATTACTTGCGCTAAGCTGTACTTCTCACATTTATCATCTTACTTGCTCATCAAATATCTAGGTGACCCGCAAGCTTCCTTCAAGGCTTCAATGAGGTGAATGTTTCACTGGTTTTGTGATGATTTATCAGTCTTGACTCCGTCTTTGCAGCTTCTGGCTGGTGGATCAGACAGTTTCCTATCGAAGTGCGGATTGGAACGGAATCCGGATCGATATTTCTTCGTCAACCAAGGTGATGCTGTCAAAGTAAGTTCTGAGGAACAGTCTGAATTCATTTCTCTCATTACTTCTTTCCTCTTCAGATGACAACACAACACTGTACGTGAACACGTTATTTATCAGTTTATTCCCCTTGTTTTCTTGCATTTATTCGAAGCGGCGACAGGTTAATAATTAGGTTGAAATATTATTAGTAGACGATTGCACTTTAACATGCACGAAGGCGCTTCCTTTCAACTGAAATGATCACTGCATGATTAACACACTTCCAAAGTCTTCTCAGAACATCTCAAGAACCTTCTTGTAGGTGTATTCGATGATCCTCATGATTTTGTTGAAGTCAACTTTCTTGGGAATCCTTGAAATTCGATTTCTATGCCGAGTTGCTGCTGCGTGTGAATGACATCATTGATGACGTCAGAAGCCGGTCGATCATGTGATATTCCGTCGATGAAGGAGGTGATCAGATTATCACTTCCAATCAGTTGTTACACGTGACGTCAGAAACTGACATCACTGATGACGTCAGAAACCGGACGATCATGTGATATTCCGTCGATGAAGGAGGTGATCAGATTATCACTTCCAATCAGTTGTTACACGTGACGTCAGAAACCGGTCGATCATTTGATATTCCGTCGATGAAGGAGGTGATCAGATTATCACTTCCAATCAGCTGATATTGCACGTGACGTCAGAAACTGACATCACTGATGACGTCAGAAACGGTCGATCATTTGATATTCCGTCGATGAAGGAGGTGATCAGATTATCACTTCCAATCAGCTGATATTGCACGTGACGTCAGAAACTGACATCACTGATGACGTCAGAAACGGTCGATCATTTGATATTCCGTCGATGAAGGAGGTGATCAGATTATCACTTCCAATCAGCTGACATTGCACGTGACGTCAGAAACCCGTCGATCATGTGATATTCCGTCGATGAAGGAGGTGATCAGATTATCACTTCCAATCAGCTGATATTGCACGTGACGTCAGAAGCGGTCGATCATGTGATATTCCGTCGATGAAGGAGGTGATCAGATTATCACTTCCAATCAGTTATTACACGTGACACAGAAACTGACATCACTGATGACGTCAGAAACCGGTCGATCATGTGATATTCCGTCGATGAAGGAGGTGATCAGATTATCACTTCCAATCAGTTGTTACACGTGACACAGAAACTGACATCACTGATGACGTCAGAAGCCGGTCGATCATGTGATATTCCGTCGATGAAGGAGGTGATCAGATTATCACTTCCAATCAGTTGTTACACGTGACACAGAAACTGACATCACTGATGACGTCAGAAACCGGTCGATCATTTGATATTCCGTCGATGAAGGAGGTGATCAGATTATCACTACCAATCAGCTGATATTGCACGTGACGTCAGAAGCGGTCGATCATGTGATATTCCGTCGATGAAGGAGGTGATCAAATTGTCACTTCCAATCAGCTGATATTGCACGTGACGTCAGAAACCGGACGATCATTTGATATTCCGTCGATGAAGGAGGTGATCAAATTGTCACTTCCAATCAGTTGTTACACGTGACACAGAAACTGACATCACTGATGACGTCAGAAACCGGACGATCATTTGATATTCCGTCGATGAAGGAGGTGATCAAATTGTCACTTCCAATCAGTTGTTACACGTGACACAGAAACTGACATCACTGATGACGTCAGAAACCGGACGATCATTTGATATTCCGTCGATGAAGGAGGTGATCAAATTGTCACTTCCAATCAGTTGTTACACGTGACACAGAAACTGACATCACTGATGACGTCAGAAACCGGACGATCATTTGATATTCCGTCGATGAAGGAGGTGATCAAATTATCACTTCCAATCAGTTGTTACACGTGACACAGAAGCTGACATCACTGATGACGTCAGAAGCGGTCGATCATTTGATATCCCGTCGATGAAGGAGGTGATCAAATTGTCACTTCCAATCAGCTGATATTGCACGTGACGTCAGAAGCTGACATCACTGATGACGTCAGAAGCGGTCGATCATTTGATATTCCGTCGATGAAGGAGGTGATCAGATTATCACTTCCAATCAGTTGTTACACGTGACGCAACGTCACACCAGCGCGCTGCACGTTGTACAGAACAGCAGGAAAACTTAGAACGGCGTCGAATCAATGCTATGAGGAGATCCTTGACTGAAAGAGGACATTAGAGGAGCATCCTAAGGTGTAGAGCTTGAATAGACATTTCGCAACTTCGCAATTCACATCAGATGGAAAATCATGAGAAGATGTCAGATAGAAATGTGAATATGTGAGTACAGATTGTATGGGTACACACTGAATGATCATTGTTCTTCCT
Organism: Prostheceraeus crozeri; assembly: GCA_907163375.1. Lineage (NCBI taxonomy): Eukaryota > Metazoa > Platyhelminthes > Polycladida > Euryleptidae > Prostheceraeus > Prostheceraeus crozeri. The sequence goes on along the minus strand of CAJQUW010006069.1, from coordinate 507,266 downwards.
ATCGGTAATCTGCAGCCCATTTCTATCTGTCGCATGCGTCCATAGCTACCTGACATCTCTTCTGTGTGATGAGTTTTGAATTTGTGAAATGCCTCTTCAAGCCCTGCATGTCCGATCATAGTGGATTCCGGGCGTGAAGCGGGCTTGGTCAAAGAAATCCGGCTCGGTTCCTTCTCCCTGCCTGACGATGGTCCTGGACTGTGTTCACTATTCCGAAGCTATCTTATCTGGAATGTTTTGGATATTTCTTCTGATAGAAGTCAGATAACACTGTGATGTTGCTTAGATAATATTCAGTTATTCTTCCGATGTCAACTATTCTCATGGCATCCTCAGAACATCCTCTATATTGGATAGTTCTCGCTGGGCAGGAGAATGGCGAAAATTGCAGTCGACAAAGAGAAGTCGAGCTGATTATTGATTTTTTAAAATTACGTTACAACTTTGAAATATTGCGCACATTTTCGAACATGAGAATGAATTGAATTGAGGAAAGTAAACAAATACCGGCTGAAATTCTCTGTAACCTTGGATTCTTTGTATTTCATCAGAGTCTTATCAATGACCTACAAGTCCTTATTGATTACTGATCATGGTAGTCTAATTGTGATTATTGTGCTGTCTCGCACTGTGAGCCTAATGGGTACGGTGTATTATAAATTTCCTTAATAATTAAATAAATTCTTTTGCTGTTCTTGAATATTCAGAGTTATACGTACGATGTATTTTAGTTGAAATTCTTCAAACTTGGGCCTTGAATCTCTTCATTAATACTTAAATAATCTCCGAAAATCGGTAATATTTCCTTAAACGGACGCCTTCGTCATCAGACGTCTGAAAAGTACTGCAAGGAATTGTCTATTGAATTTTATGATTGGATATTATTCTACAGAAATGTTTCATCGGGACATTTTCGTAGGATGGACGCTATTTTTCATAGAATTCGTCTCATTCCCATTTAAACCTCGTCAGACGGATACACTCCCCGCATGATTCCTCGCTGACTGACATGTTGCAATCGCCTTGACAGGATCTGGAGGAAGTGGTAGGTGAATCGTGTTGTCTCAGGGTATCTGCGTCTTGTCGGCATCTGTCACAGCTGGATTTATAGCTCATGTCAACGAAACTTCCCACCTCGTGTCCCGTATGGTGAAATCGTCAACTGTTGTTGTTGGCACAGTTCTGAGTCGCTGAGAATTTATGCCTCCTCTAATGCGCACATTGCTTCGACTATTTATCATGCACGTATTTCAATGTCTTGTATATAATAATAATAATGGTGTATATTTTCAGAAATATTGGAAATCATACAACCATATACAGATCAATAAGAGAAAATACAAGCAAATGAACGAGTGAAGTAACTGAAATTGACACACTATCTTTTAAATCAATTGAAACTTTCGTTAATGAGCGTAGTGGTGAAGGGAAAGAAAGATGTCTTGTACTTGTTCGTCCGACACATTGGCACACGCAAGTGATGGTCATCTTCAGTAGATGGAGGAGGTGAACCGTTGTAAATAATCCGCAAGGCACGCTTTTGAATTCTTTCAATTTTGTTGTTCAGTTTGGCTGGCAGATGAACAAAGACAGGGGAAGCATATTCTAGCACAGAGCGAATCAGCCCCCAGAAAACGCTTACCAAATCGTCAGTATTTGTGAAATGTTTCAATTTCCTCAAAACAAAAAGCCGTCTATTACTTGTTTTGAGCACATCAGAAATATGATCGTCCCATGACGGTCGACTGTTCAGTGTTACACCAAGAACTCTCATTTTGCTCACAATCGGTATAGGCAATTTCATTTGATGCTCATCCGTTTTATCACAAAACAAAACCTTCGATTTGCTTTTGTCTAACCTTAGATTGTTGGTACTACACCATTCCTCAATGCCAAAAATTTCATTTAAGATGATCGATTCATTGTCACAATCTTAGGTGGTAGGAATGATCAAATTCAAATCATCCGCATACTGGACAGGGTGTACACCCTCAACCTTGGGAATAAAGTCAACAATGAAAAGACTGAATAAAGCTGGCCCCAGCACAGAGCCCTGCGGAACTCCCCTTTTCATTACAAAAGGATATGAATATTGATTGTTCACTCTGACTTGACAAATGCGATCACTTAGGTAACTTTGAAACCACTGGATGGAATAGGTAAAATATATGAATTCGTCTCCCGCTTGTTATTGTGTTTGAATTCGTCTGAAACATGGTTCTCCACACACTGCAAAACACTGCACACACTTCACACACTGCAGATGTGATGATTTCTTCATACATGAGCGTTGTGTGAGGTCTACTTCTCTCCATGCCTTGGTCGTGATGACCTGTGACTTGTTAATTCGAGTGCAACCACTACGTTGTGCACATGAGGAAAATAGAGAGGATTAGGACCTACAACTGTATTCATTACAATAATCCTGCTGTTGTAACACTTCCATAGACATTTGTAATGTGGAATAATGTGTGCAACTTTGTTAGGCCCACACTTGTCGTATTACTATGAAAGTGCCAGTTCTCACTTCTAGATACTACAGTTTCTGTGCAAGTGCTTTGATTTCCTCATAGTACAATGCAACTATATACAAGCAGAATTCTGCACATGTACAGTTAGGAATGATGAACATGAAATCAACATATTATTCATACTGTGATGATAATCGAATTCATAAACTTCTTCACGCAATCTTGCTGTCACCTCGGTAGTACAGTGGAAAAGTGTTGGACTTAGCGATCCTTTGATCGTGTGTTCGAGATCGTGATTTTCATTTGAAGTCGTTGAGTAGAACATCCAGCCGTCTAAACTCCCGGTGAAGTAGTAGTGATTCCTCATTCGATAGTTTCCTTGAATTTCGTTTTTGGCTTCATTATTTCAGGTTCGTATCGTCACAATGACCATTGTGAATTGTTAATATTCAATAAATGAGGAACACTGCATTGCCTATGATCAAGCAAGGTGAATCATGCTGGATAAAAGAACATCTGCCTACACATGACATATTAACCCGGAGAACAAGGTGAAGTTGATCTGCTCCGATTTGTTCTTCTCTTGAGGAGAAAGATCTTGCCGAAGGGATGCGATAGAATTAATGCTCATAGTAGCGGTGTTTTTGATTGGGAAGAGATCCGTAAGAAATAGATCAAACAGTTCATAATTGAATGAGTGTCTGAATCACGATGCGATATAACTTCGTGAGACTTTACATTCAACATGGCGATGTAGAAAGAGATGTTACACTTTATCTGAGACTAAAACTTTCTGTACTAAAGGTTTATTCAAATTGAGGTGTACAAAAGTTCAAACCCACAATGTGGAAGAGGTGTGTATGTGCGTGAAATGGACGATTCGGAGGTAGTTCTTCGTAATTTCACTGAATTATTTGCAGACGGATTGTTTCTCAGGCGAAAGTTCTCCAACATGGACCTCATCGTTCAGCATCGTGCTTAGCAGGGATGTGGAGTCTTATCATTTTGGTGGGACTCCGACTCCGGGTGGCCAATATCTCTAGTCTAGTCAACCTATCTCTAGTGATTATTGCTATATCTACTATCCATCATTTTCGATGAAAGTTGATCAAATGTCGCTTTAAGTTGGATGCATGCGACTCGGCTCCTCCCATCTTCTTGATGTGTGCTTCACACGGTTTTTCTCCAGTCTCTACCAGGTAGGAAAATCTCCCATCCTTCTCTAAAAAATATGAATACACTTCTGATTTTAATATGCACTTTAGAGGAGCCATCACACACGATTACGGTGAGGGTAAGAGGCAATGTTCTCAAACAAACTAGTATTTCATTTTTGTCTCTGATGTGACCTTTGGCGCGTAGGTGTGATCGAGGCTAGGAAGGCTTGTCTTCTCTACTAAATCACCGAGTGAAACGACAATCCTTTTTTCACTGTCGCAGTTCATTCCTTCAACTATTTCAAGCTTTGCATGCAGCAGTGTCTCTGTACTTTTGTTTGATGAAGTAAGTTGACATCAAGACAGTGACAGCTATGCACGAGGATAAATAATTTATTTGTATTATACTTCGGGTCTAGTTATAGGCCGGAGTCATATCATTTGGTGGGACTCCGACTCCGCATCCTTGGTGCTTAGTCCTGCGCTGATTAGTCGGAACACACGGCGTTCGATAGCTCCTGATAAATAGAAGGCGATTCATCAGTTTCTTGAGAGGCTTATCTTGTAATGGATTGATTTCAGAACACCGATCACCCACAGATGGTGAGTCCGCTGTTCAGACGTTGGATCTACACGGAAACTTCCGGTCTGAAGTCAGCGAGTTTTCACTTGTCTCTTAACAATGTCACCCACCGGCATTGGATTATTTCCTTGAGAAACAAGAAGGCAGGTGAAGTCGGGAAATGAAGCCAGAATATCGGTGAAATACACACTTGTCTTCAACAGTTTCTCTAACAAGAAATTTTCCAATGATTTCAACAATGATCTGTCAACGTGTCACTTGCAGTGAAGACGGAAAGAAAGAAAGTAAACAACTCCACGAATCAAGAGATATTTACTGTCAAGCGAAGGACTGTACGCTGACAAGTTGTGTGAAAAAGTGTTCTCAGTGTACTGCAATTACAAATACAGCACGTTTAGAACTCTGTTTTATTGAGTACTTCATTTGCTATGTAGAAAAGTGTGTAAGAAGAAAACGCTTGTCTTTGCATACTTGGGATCTGATAGTCTTCAGGATCTGCACGTATGAGATATATCCTCGTAAAACCCTGATGAAAATAAGTAGCTAAAGAATTGCCGGGAATATGCAACTAAGACAAACAACAGCAGTCGTGTGAAATATGCCGCCCATTAAACTGGTTCACGGAAGCGACCACGGAGGTTTCAATTCTGATTTTCATCTCCACAATGAGCTGCAAATCCTCCTAGATTGTAAAGATAACTCCATGATGACCTCAGACAGTTTCCGGTGATGATTCGCTTATCTATTTCCAACGTAGAGAAGGTTACATGTTTGATTATGGTCATCTTATCAACAAGACCATCGATATCAAAGAAAGATGATCGCATAGGGCAGTCGTATTGTAGAGCAGTGAGATTTCATCACTGAATTGATACTGAATAACTTTCTCTGCTTAGGTCATTGCGTTGTTTTTTACGAGCGCAATCTATGCTCTAATTACGAGTAGAAATCTGTGTTAGCGCCACATGTATGTAAACCTGCCGCTCTAGTTCACGTGGGTTAGCTTTGAAAGGTCATTAGGATGGTTGCGTTGTGTCCCGTTCGTCATGGGCACCTATGATGATTTGGGAAGTGAGGCTGCTCCAATCCTAGAACGGATAGCTACAAGACCTATCCAGAAAGGCCTCCGTTTTAGTGAGTGCAAATCGGCTATAGTAAGAAAACTTTTGTCTTGCCTGATGCGATCAAACGGTCGTGCCCTCATCTCCAGACTAGTATCAGGTATCGGTGGAGAAGCGCTTCATCTTGCCAGTCTGTGAGTTTCATTTAAGGTCCTTTCTTAAGATTTTGTTATTTTTTGAGTAATCGCATGTACTGTATAATGTATAACATAGAAATAAGATGGCACATAAAAAAGTATTGGATTAGAAAAGGTTATTTAGTAATTTACTGTTAAACAGGATAATAGATGTCGTTGAACGCCGTTTGAACAGTGGCAATGCACTAGCCGCTTCAATAATTTGGAGTAATTGAACAGGAAGTTAGTGAGTTGGAAAATTGCTCATTGAATCTTCCTTTGATGTGATGACTTGCAAACACTTGGAAACGACTTTGAAATGATCGAATCGGACCGTGAAATTATTTGCGGACACCTTTGCAGAGAGTGTTAGGTTATCAGTGTTGTGAATGTCTGGTTGGAACATCAGTTCTCTCCTGCAAAGTCAATGTTGGTTACTCAAGGACTGTCTTCAACTGCAAGGTGGACTACTTCCACGCCTCAGTTTTAATGATTATCTCCTTGAAAATGGATCGGTGCGGACGCCTCCACGCGGACTTTCCTAATACGTCCTTACCACGGTTTGAATTAGGAGAATTCAATGCATTTTAACTATCAATATAGAGACTGAATAATACTGTGATAGGATTAGTTTGTCAACATTATGTTTATGGCTGCATGATATCTCACCACTAAGATATGGTGCTTCCATAGCAGTAGCTATCATAATGTTTAAATTCCTAACTCAGTAACTAAAGGACATAATCTGTCATTTTTACATCTTTAAGTTTTTCCGACTAGTTTCCTCTTGTAGTTCGCTGACTATATGCATCGGATATGGCCTGTGAAGACACTTGCACAGCCCCGGCTTTGTCGATGGTTTTTGGTATGCTGTGAATTGATAAAAGTCTTCATTATCGTGCACATCAATGCACATCGGTTTTAGTGCGCTTTCTCCTGAGTTTGTAGCTAGATGCGGTTATGATTTATGCTAGCTTCTTCATTTCTGCAAACGTCAAACTTGTGTTTTTGTTGATTTCTTTGTTAAGATCATCCATTTTCCATCTGCAGTTGCGAAATGCCCGGTCAGATCGTTCGCTACACTAGAATTCGACATTTTATAGCCGTTCTTGAATATAATCCTAAAGATATATTTTGTTGCATCCCGGTCACTTCTTATCTGCCAATCACAAATATAATTGTCTAGAAGAAAGGTAGAATACTTTTAGGTCTGTAATTTGATAAGCTTCTTGTCATTAGAAATGTGAGATTCATGTGAATCTTTGTTATGATTGGCTGATAACCTTAGAAATGTGAGATTCATGTGAATCTTTGTTATGATTGGCTGATAACCTTAGAAATGTGAGATTCATGTGAATCTTTGTTATGATTGGCTGATAACCTTAGAAATGTGAGATTCATGTGAATCTTTGTTATGATTGGCTGATAACCTTAGAAATGTGAGATTCATGTGAATCTTTGTTATGATTGGCTGATAACCTTAGAAATGTGAGATTCATGTGAATCTTTGTTATGATTGGCTGATAACCTTAGAAATGTGAGATTCATGTGAATCTTTGTTATGATTGGCTGATAACCTTAGAAATGTGAGATTCATGTGAATCTTTGTTATGATTGGCTGATAACCTTAGAAATGTGAGATTCATGTGAATCTTTGTTATGATTGGCTGATAACCTTAGAAATGTGAGATTCATGTGAATCTTTGTTATGATTGGCTGATAACCTTAGAAATGTGAGATTCATGTGAATCTTTGTTATGATTGGCTGATAACCTTAGAAATGTGAGATTCATGTGAATCTTTGTTATGATTGGCTGATAACCTTAGAAATGTGAGATTCATGTGAATCTTTGTTATGATTGGCTGATAACCTTAGAAATGTGAGATTCATGTGAATCTTTGTTATGATTGGCTGATAACCTTAGAAATGTGAGATTCATGTGAATCTTTGTTATGATTGGCTGATAACCTTAGAAATGTGAGATTCATGTGAATCTTTGTTATGATTGGTTGATAACCTTTCATTACCGACAGGGTGTATACGGGGAAAGCCGGGAAATTCGTCCAGGTGAAAAGCCGTGGACAGTCTGAGGCAAGTTTGTAGTCTTCACTTTGATATGGAACTCAGGAAGAGTTTTGGTTTTCTTCTCTAGCTTGCGTCAGTAGCACGGAATCTACAGTGGAGTTGGTACTGCTAAGAATTTGAATTTGTAGGATAGTTGAGGCGCACAGCAGTCCATTTCATTTTGCTGTACATGAAAACAGATGTACCCTCACGGAAATTAATCTATCAGTGTGGGTGAACCAATTCGATGCCTATCACAGTTTACGGACGAAGCGTGTCGGCAGTTATCAGGTTTTACTGATGACATTCCGGCCGTGTGACCACCGACCTATTTCAAGTACCGTTTATCAAAGGAATGTCGGTGTTTATTTGACGTTAATTAACTGCTCTCATTGCGACAATTGCGTGTTAGATCACTGCGACCATTGAGTTCTCTCACAAATTCCTTGTAAGAATGATATCCTGTACATTGCAAATAACTTCTTCACTAACCAGTTTTTCTACAGCCTTGTGTCACTGATGGTCATTCGCGATGTTGTCCTCACTGTATCATGCCCGTTCCCGCTTTATCCGACAGAAATCATCATAGGGATTCCCACATCGCAGGCGGCCGTTTATCCCCGAAATGAGCGTGCGATGATGAAGAACTTGCTCATTTGTGTGATCTGTAAACATACATGCGATGAGCGATAAAAGCAAGGATGTGATTTGAATATTCTTCGTCGTCATTTACAACTTTGTCGGTCAGCAGTCATGTTGGAGGGCTAGGTCATCCGGGTTGTACATTACTGTTTAAAACAGAAATCAAATCATGAAAGTTTTCAGACTGTTTCTGAAGGCGGTGTAACGTTGCTCTCCATCAAATGAGCTATCTGTTAGATGTTAGCCCATTCCTGCACCGCTTTAGTTTGCGAAATGAGAAGATGCTTGAAGACGAGCGTGATTAATAAGGAATAGCACTTGGAAAAGCATGAAGGCAAATTGCCAACTGCGTTCTTTGCCAATGTGATCAGCAATCAGTGTCTCAGACATGAATTTGAGAAGGCAGATGGATGCGACATCGCCGGCGCGGTGGCTGGCCCAGTGGTGGAGTACACTCTACATCGGGGAGACTGCCTCGGTCGGGTTGAAGGCTTGAAAAGGTGCGGATACATGCTAAGGACTCAGCCTAAACTGAATAGAATGAGATGAATGCGGCACTTCGGCCACATGAAACATAAAGGGATCCAAATCATCGTCATAATATCGGCTATCCAAGTGTCATGGACATCGAATTCGGTGATCTGACTAAATAATGGTGTCTACTGTCGTATTTCAATGATCTCCCGATAAAAGTTATTTCCATTGAATCTCAAGAATAAAAGTGAATCTTCTACAGCAAGACTCTGCAGCTTGATAAACGTGTAGTGGAGTCAGGTCATCACGCACGCAGTTCACCTGCAGGCAGCGCTGACCAGTGGCGGCTTTTGAATGACCATGAATATCACAGCCAACGGAAAGGACATTTTTCATTGTGTTCACTCTTTCTACCTGTTCTGAGAATCTTTGGTATTATGTCCATGATTGATGCTCGGACAGTGGCTGCACTGAAATTCTTCTCAAGTCGTCCTTGCATTCTGCCGTTTCATCCAAGTTGTATATCACGCTGACGCCCATAAAGATAGTTGAAGTTTGAGTCATCAGTGTCAATGCATGTTTGGCAGAGAACGAGGTGGGATTGACCTCGGAGCACCTGCAGATGACTTGAATGTTATTGAGTAGTGAGTCAGGAATTATGTACTTCATACAATGCGCAATTTTATGTTGAGTGCTTGAGTGCTCTTGATGAATAGGAAATGACTGTATCACAGACATTAACAAGAGAAAGTCTGAATTTATTGTCTGGAAGAGAGTGCGTGCGCAGGTGAAAACATGAGTTCCTCAACACTGCAGTATGGTTGCTGACAAGTTTCAGACGTTTCAACTGTGCCAAAACCTGTCAGTTCTACAGCAAGCCATGCACAGAAGGCATGATGCAGTCGAGAGGCCTGTGAGGGGACATATCGACTGAAGTGACATTTCATGAGACTTCTTAACCAAGGATATTGTCGTAGTCCTTCCTTTATCTGGGCCTGGACATCAATCTTCAGTGACAAATGAATAGATGACTTGGAAATTCATTGTCGGGGACCTGAACACGGGACCGTCTGCATTCCCGTACCGACGTGCAGTCTGATTGAGCAATACTGCTACCGAGATCAATGAAGTTTTGTAGCATGTAGACTATTGCTCAGCGATCTTTCTTTACCTTTCGTGTTCTCCACGCATTTTTCATATCAAGTATTTGTTCAAAATAGTACTGACATATCAGTTATTATGCATTAAGTGATAAGTAGCCATCTAAAAAAGGCCTTGAGTATGCGTTATAAAAGAAAGAAAATCTAGGAATATGCCAAGTGTTTATTTCGATAGAAAATAGAAATGTTCACAAATTATATGAATTATTCAAGCGATGTTGAGCTCCTAATGATATTGACGGTTGGTCATTGAAGTGCGTATCGTAGCTTAACATCATCTACTTATTTTCTATTAAATGCAAACTTTTATATTTTCTATCGAAAGAAACGCTGGGCCTATTCTTTGATGAGTAGTCATTTTATTCCATCAATTTTCTCTTCATCACAATCCGTCTATTGCTTCTGTGTTATTAATTCTGATCTGTGTGAAGTAGTTCTTCTGACTTTGAAATATTTGGTTTATGATATTTGTCGTTGATCTCATGATGAAATAGTGGAGATGGTTTGACATTTATCAGATGATGAAGAAAGGCCTGACGGTGAATAATGTTGACTTAAGTAGTCGAATGTTTGAGTGATTGCACAGATGACGAGAATCACGCACGACTATTCAAGACGTGACAAGAACGTTTTCTTCTCATGTAGGTGTTACGCATTATCAACTGAATCAGAGCACATGGTCCTTTTGCGAGTTTCACGGATGACTGGAGTCAGGAGAGAGATCACAGATATCATTACTTCATTGTAATCACATTATTTCCGGGCTTGTATATCTCTGATTGGAGTCATATTGGGAATAATAACAAATCCAATGCATGGAATGCCCAGTAACAGTCAGAGTCAGAGTTCGTTGTAATAGGATCAGTTTCAGAAGGGACAAGTCACAAAGGTTGTCGAGCTCAGACGTTTTCTGTTGATTCAATCATCAAAGACAAAAAAGCAGTTCCGCAACGACACATGGCAGAAATCTCTTTTAATTCACTTGACACCTGGATTAGGAATCAGACCACAAGTGACCAGACACGACCAGTTTCCGACGAATCTAATTTGTATTCTATCATTCTGTACAGTCACAGTGAAGATTCATGCGTCATGAGAATGCTGGTGGAGAGTGCCCCATTTTCATTCAAGATATCAGCCGAATTCATGTTGAAATCCTGCGTCACCGAAACCTTCAAGTTATATTTCTCATGTTAGGTATATACCAACATGTTGATTTAAATGAGACATAAAGCTTGAAAAGGTACAAAGTGCATTAAAGTTCAACCATTCCTTTTGAAAGAAGCAAAAATAAGCAATTTTCTGCGACCGTGTGGTAATTGTATTCCCAATATTTCGGCTTAGCCTTTATCAAGGGATGCAATTATAAACATACTAATAAGGGATGTTATTATGAGCAATGTGATGTATACGAGAATGGAATAACTAATGGAGAATGCAACACCAAAGACTGTGTACCTAATACAATGTAACAACAACGAATGCGACAAACTATATGTTGGGGAAACCTCGAGAACAATCAGATCAAGAATTAATGAACATCTAAAAGGCCCTGAATCTGAAGTTTATAAACATCTCATCACACACAACTCCCCAATCACACATAAGTCCATCACATGGTCAATATTACATCAAAACTTGCAGTGCATGGCTCAAAGGGTCGAAAAAGAAGGAGATAAAAGCAAGGTCTACCGCAAGGTCTACCGAAATGCTACTCAATCTTATTAATTCTGTCTAACTTTTAGCTTTCCTTTCTTTACCTTTATAGATTTTTTATCTTTTTGTAATCCATGATATTTTCATAATGATTCTCTGTGTTAGCATGTCCCAATGCCCTTGCTCTACTAAAGTTCTAGGTTGTATTTCATAGATAGTTTAGTTCAAATTTTCTTAATGACGCATCAGCACAATTTCCTTTTCTGCATCCCTTGATAGAGGCTAAGCCTTAATATTGGGAATACAATTACTACACGGTTGCAGAAAATTGCTTTTATTACTACTCCTATCAAAATGAATGAACCCCGACCGATGGCAACAAAAAATCAAATTCAACCATTCCATTTCAAATGAATCGGTTTTATGTGAAGTAATGAATTTGTTTGAGACGGTCTGCGTGTAGTTGTTGTCATCAAGTTCAAGTTTTATATTTACTCACTACAAATGATGTATGTGACACACTTCCACAATATATAAAATAAAAATGCATTAATTAAGTACAGTATACAAGTAACATGAAATAACGAATAAGTCAAATTTTTAAAGTGATAAACTGAAGACGAGATGCCCTGTTTTTGGAGGTATGCTCTCAAAAAGTTTATTACTCCATTTGACTTGCAATTAACACACCGTAAGTTTAGAGGCACTTTATTCCAGAAACTGCTTCCGTACCATCTTATGCTGTTTTCGCCAAATTGTTTCGTCTTTACACGAGGTTGTCGAAAAACGTTTCTATGCGAATCCTCGCAGATGTCAAACAATTCATGGAATACCACAGGCGCATGACCGGTACTGAATTGAATTTTCATTAAGAGATCTTTCATCAGAATTTCTTGGTTAAAGTTTTCCATCGTTCTTCCGATCGACTGCATCAATCTGAACAGAGACATATGCCATCTAACGTTGATTTCAACAACACCGAATTTCTCATAAAGATCCAAAATCGGTATTTTGAAGTTTCTGGATGCAGTTCTTCAACACCTCCTAAGCATATTGTCAATTTTCCGTCTCTGAGGAGCTGCTAGAAACAGAAACAGATTAGAGGCATAGTCGAAATGTGGCATGATGTAGGTTTGGACAAGTCTCCATCTCATCTTCTGATTCGTGTAGTGCTTTCATCGATTTATAGCTGAAAGCTTCCATGCAACTTTACGAGATATATCACTGACTTGACCATCGAACTTAAAATAGGAATCGATCTTCCTAATTCAAGGCTTCCAAATCATCATAGTATGGGCGGTTTTAGAAAGCAAGCAACATTCATTATCCGAGTATGTATTTGAAGTCGAAGGAGATAACCAATATGTTCTATATTTCTAAATCAAGTTTATTTTTTGCTCATTTTTTGCTGACTGGTTAACCTCAATAAACACTGACATGTCATGTAGTTTCATGATGTAATGATCCCACGAAGACTATCATGATGCGGAATCATCAAATCTTCATTGAATTCTCCTCAAACTGGAAAGATTCGGCTGTCTTGAGGTCAGGTGGGACACACCCAAGAGCAATACTCTGACGAAATGAAGTTTTGAGGAATTGAATGATGTTACTAAACTTAGAAGGTTTTGGTGAATATTTCTTATCTGATAAGAACTGACTGTTCAGCACACATTGGATTCATTGCAATAAAAGGCAATCATTGAAATGAATACATCAGCTATTGTAGGCGTGGATGGGGACTATTGCTGTGCAATGTGAATCATCCATCAGACGAAGACATAACCCATAGCCAGACATGAGATGGTCCGCTCTTCAATCTGCACTTAGCTGTCAATACCACTTGCACAACAACGCAAATGTCTTGTGATTGAGTTCCTGAAGAAGGTGGAAGATGTCTTGTAGGTCTTCGTAGCAATTTTAGGACATTTTCCTTCAATAATTTGAGAAATTCATAAGTTGAAGTTGTATTGATTTTCACTGACCACGCTGCCTTTTTACTGCGAACGGCAGAAACAGTGTGCATTCATAGATATCATGTCCATCAAGCGGCATTGAACACCATTTACATCTAAAACCTGAGATTTACACGAAGTCAAGAATTATAATGAAATAAATCAACAGTACAAAGTTCAATGAAATGATAAGAATTATAAATCGACACAGATCAAGACTTTACGGTCAATTTGCAATTATATACAAATCTTGTTGAATGCAAGGAGAAGGTTGTATAGAAGAAATGGCAACAACTTCAGCAATATGCAGTGATAATTGTCCTTTGAATTGTGGAATCATTTTGAATGCGTCAGTATTCGGACCAAAAGAACATGTTTGGTGATGCCTCGTAAGTGCTGACGCTGCTGGCTTTGAAGAACGTGAGCGCGTCTTACTTGCTGTTGACTATTTTGGGAAATGCTCCGACACTCATTTTCTTATTATTTCATTGAAGTTTGTACTGTCAATTTATTTCATTGTCATTCTTGAATTCGTGTAAATCTCAGGTTTTACATGTAAATGATGTTGTCCATGAATTCTACATTCTGCTGTTCGCACTACAAGAGGCCAGTGAAAATCAATACAACTTCAACTGATGAATTTCTTCTTTCTCATATTATTATTCAAATTGGCGATCACAAAAAGAAGATTTTCCTTCGTTCTTATTGAAATGATGGAAATAACTTCGTGAACAGTCGGTCAAGTTGTCTCCAAATCTTATCTTAAAGAACCAATCGAAGGCTCTCGTCAAGTCGGATGGAGAGAGAGCAACTATGAGGCATTATAGCGATATTCTTCCCAGTCTATGCAGAAACCAAGAGAAATTCATACTTGAGACAAGGATTTAATGTCATGTACATCACGTTAAACCACATTTTGCAGCTGAATTTGTTCCTGCGCAGGTCAAAAGACTCAGACACATTGTAGTAATGCGGCCTGTTGGGAAACACTGAATATCGCTCACCATGTGATCTTTTGTCAGTCTCCACAATGATATTTTGTCAAGTTTCATTATTAGTCAAGTAAGTCACAAGTTGTTTATTGCCAAAACATGGACAAACATTAGATAAACATGAACATATAAACATCATGGTAGCATGTGAAGACGAAAAAATCTCAATTTGGAAGAAACTCCAAATAGTCACCTGGTTCCTTTTTCCGTCTGTTTTTAATAACATTTTGTGATAAGCTTGTAGAAATCAAAATTATGGAACCAAGTCAATGGATTATCTAATGATCCATCAGTTGAAACATGTCTAAGCGGTGCTCATTACAAACTCGCACTGCTATGGAGTAGCGGTGATGTGAGTGTTGGTCAGTTGTCCAATTCCTTGTATTTTGTAACTTATACAGTTGAACAAGCAAAACATCAAAGTGAACTTGCACGAAATAATTCATTGATTCCTCTTCAATTCCTCTTCAATTTTTCATTTTAGCTCATTACTTGTCTTATCAATAGAATCAGCGAGAAGTTATTTCTGAAATTAGTCATGCATTGTCCCTGTTGAAATTGTCAGTTGAACTCTTGTTGCTGGACATGGTTGTTAATAACTTGATATTGCTCTCCTGTGATGTGATTATTGTCTGGATTTGGTAGGTTGGTACTCATGCTGATTTCGTATTTTTATGGAAATTAGTCATGCATTGTCCCTGTTGAAACTGTCAGTTGAACTCCTGTTGCTGGACATGGTTGTTAATAACTTGATATTGCTCTCCTGTGATGTGATTATTGTCTGACTTTGGTAGGTTGGTACTCATGCTGATTTCGTATTTTTATGGAAATTAGTCATGCATTGTCCCTGTTGAAACTGTCAGTTGAAATCCTGTTGCTGGACATGGTTGTTAATAACTTGATATTGCTCTCCGTTGATGTGATTATTGTCTGGATTTGGTAGGTTGGTACTCATGCTGATTTCGTATTTTTATGGAAATTAGTCATGCATTGTCCCTGTTGAAACTGTCAGTTGAAATCCTGTTGCTGGACATGGTTGTTAATAACTTGATATTGCTCTCCGTTGATGTGATTATTGTCTGGATTTGGTAGGTTGGTACTCATGCTGATTTCGTATTTTTATGGAAATTAGTCATGCATTGTCCCTGTTGAAATTGTCAGTTGAACTCTTGTTGCTGGACATGGTTGTTAATAACTTGATATTGCTCTCCGGTGATGTGATTATTGTCTGACTTTGGTAGGTTGGTACTCATGCTGATTTCGTATTTTTATGGAAATTAGTCATGCATTGTCCCTGTTGAAATTGTCAGTTGAACTCTTGTTGCTGGACATGGTTGTTAATAACTTGATATTGCTCTCCGGTGATGTGATTATTGTCTGACTTTGGTAGGTTGGTACTCATGCTGATTTCGTATATTTATGGAAATTAGTCATGCATTGTCCCTGTTGAAATTGTCAGTTGAACTCTTGTTGCTGGACATGGTTGTTAATAACTTGATATTGCTCTCCTGTGATGTGATTATTGTCTGACTTTGGTAGGTTGGTACTCATGCTGATTTCGTATTTTTATGGAAATTAGTCATGCATTGTCCCTGTTGAAACTGTCAGTTGAACTCCTGTTGCTGGACATGGTTGTTAATAACTTGATATTGCTCTCCTGTGATGTGATTATTGTCTGACTTTGGTAGGTTGGTACTCATGCTGATTTCGTATTTTTATGGAAATTAGTCATGCATTGTCCCTGTTGAAATTGTCAGTTGAACTCTTGTTGCTGGACATGGTTGTTAATAACTTGATATTGCTCTCCTGTGATGTGATTATTGTCTGACTTTGGTAGGTTGGTACTCATGCTGATTTCGTATTTTTATGGAAATTAGTCATGCATTGTCCCTGTTGAAATTGTCAGTTGAACTCTTGTTGCTGGACATGGTTGTTAATAACTTGATATTGCTCTCCTGTGATGTGATTATTGTCTGGATTTGGTAGGTTGGTACTCATGCTGATTTCGTATTTTTATGGAAATTAGTCATGCATTGTCCCTGTTGAAATTGTCAGTTGAACTCTTGTTGCTGGACATGGTTGTTAATAACTTGATATTGCTCTCCTGTGATGTGATTATTGTCTGACTTTGGTAGGTTGGTACTCATGCTGATTTCGTATTTTTATGGAAATTAGTCATGCATTGTCCCTGTTGAAATTGTCAGTTGAACTCTTGTTGCTGGACATGGTCGTTAATAACTTGATATTGCTCTCCGGTGATGTGATTATTGTCTGGATTTGGTAGGTTGGTACTCATGCTGATTTCGTATTTTTATGGACAAAGTGTTTCATCTGCAAGATTGCCCTCAGGACAGCAGTAGATGGCATTATGGAGGACATTGTGAACCAAGTTCGTTATGAATGTTTCATTGATTTCTTCACATCTTTTGTTACAGTATGCTGATAACCGACGTAGTAAGCAGTTATTAAACAGTTAGTTATCATCCTTTATTCTTCTAAAGTCATCGCAGGAGGTGGGAAGAATTAAAGTTTTCCCTTTCTGATTCATAATGTCAAGGGAAAGTGTTTTCCATCAGATATGGTTGAAAATACACTGAATGCGGTAATATCTCCGGAGTCATTCCTCAGGCGTGAGGAGTCGTATTCTATCTCCAGCATGCATGGTCTTGACAGACAACGATAATCCACTGATCTTGGGTTATATTTAGCAGATGACTTCATTGATACAAGAGAAATATGATGACTTTGTATACGTCAGTTTGCACTGCAAGAAGTCTACTTAACCCGTTAATACTTTCACGGTCACTGTCACGCGCGTATGTCTTGATACTGATGAATCTCAGCGATCGTCTTCTCTTCCAGGTCGCATCAATCAATGACAAAGCCGATCATAAAGCGGTCCAGGTCGCTCTGAAGACTGTCGGATTCACCGATGATGAGTCTGAGACCCTGTGGATGGTCGTAGCTGCCATCTTACACCTGGTAAGTCTTTCCTGTGCTGTTTCATGGTGTCAGCTGTCCAGGAAAACATGAGGAAGTTCACGACCCCGAGTGATGATGTCAACTGAACCCATGAATCTTCATAGAAACTGACCCTCAAGTCATAAAAAAGAACCATTTACTGTTTGCGATGATCATGATGAACTCGCTAAGATAAGAAGCTTAAGCATCAAGTTGTAGTTCCATCTCAATGGACAGGATCATCGTAGAACTCAAGCGATTGTGAGGTTATTCAATGAAAGTAGAAGAAAAGTAGAACATTGAAATCTTATTGTAATTAGCAACCATTGTAATGGATGCATTTCAATCATCATCTCAGCCTTGGTAGTAGAACTGCATTGATACTCGGAGGACCGTACTAATGAGAAAAACCTGTCGTCACCAACGTTTGGTCAACTTTTGGTCTTGGATAAGTGAAGACAAAGATCCAATACCCGGATTGAGATTCACCTTTGGTGCTCCCCAGCGCTAGAGTGACACCTTTCCAGTGAAGTGTGCATTTCCTACAAAGTTTTCCTGAAAATAGGCTGAAAAAATCCCTGAAAACATCCAATCTGCTGAATTTCTGCTGTTCACATGTGCGACAATTCAAAAATTCAGCAGATTGGATGTGAAGAAATATACTAAGAATGCATTCACTAACACTGCACGGCAATACATGTGATAGATTGCTGATGGTTGTACGTGTATGCACATGCCAGGTATCATAGCTATTGAGCTTTTATTACAAATACACATCCTGTACCTTTCTTCATAAACAGCGTATCTTGTATTTATATTATAAATAGTAAAAACGATGAAATAACTCATAAGCATAAAGTCTATGTCAAAATTCTATTTTTTCCTCAATATTTTAGATCACTATTTTAAGGTAATTTTATAACGGCATGCACAATAATGATGGTAACACATATGATGCCATATTGCTAGTATGAGGCTTAGTCTGAATTGACATAGGTTTGTGACATGCATGTGCAGCTGGCATGTAGGGAAGATAGCATTTGACGGATATGTTCAGAGACTTCAATAGCATTCACAAACTATGCACACATGCTGTAGAATTTCAGAAGAATTTAGTAATTGTCATGGAACCCAAGGATTGGCGGAAGAGACGTTTGCGTACTTGTAGCATTTAATCGAGCATTTTTTGTGAAACTTTTTAATAATTGCTGTGGACTAATGAGACAATGCAATTTATTGGCCCCAGCCTTTCAATCACAACACTTACTGATGCATGTTTAATGAAGTTTTCAATCTTACGGTGTACCTCAAGAATCCCTCATAGCCCCAAAATTTTACCAAACCTTGTCTTCATCCCCTCTCCGCTATCTCTCCTTCTCCTCAGGGCAACGTGAAGTACATTGTGGACGAGGATGGCAGTTCCGCCAAGATTGAGAATTCATCTCATCTGAAGCACGTCTCAAGTCTACTGAAAGTGCGTGCTGATGACTTGGAGAAGGCATTGACTCACCGAGTTGTGGCCGCACGAGGAGAAGTGATCGACAAACAGCACTCTCCCAGTGAGGCCTCGTTCGCTCGCGATGCATTCGTGAAAGCTATCTATGACCGCATGTTCACCTGGATCTTTGGACGCATCAATGACGTCATCGAGGTGAAGCAAGAAAGCTCCATCCACATGCAGAGCACTGTCATCGGCGTGTTGGATATCTACGGCTTTGAAATTTTCGAGAGAAACAGGTAAGATTCTGTGTCAGTCGTTGGAAGGCCTTCTGAAGATAAAGAGTGGACTTACTGAACGTCGTAGATTGGACACCTGTGCTGTAGATGAAGAATGGAACGGTTGCTATCTTTGAATTAACTCTCAGAAATTCACCGACGATGTACTGAAATGTTCGATCCACTGCTTTTATCATCTACTCTGAGATCCATTAGCGTACTCTGTGCTTCTTTCAGAGGGTGAAGAAGGGATATTCAGATAATCTAAACGGAAAACCGATGAGACAAAATGTGACTTTTTCATGTTAAAATATATCATGATTGTGATTCGGCAGTGTAATTTTCAAGAATACAAGTTCTTCAAATCCAATGTAAAGTTGATATCCTATCACGCATTCTATGTGACCATTGATATCCTATCACGCATTCTATGTGACCATTGATATCCTATCACCCATTCTATGTGACCATTGATATCCTATCACGCATTCTATGTGACCATTGATATCCTATCACGCATTCTATGTGACCATTGACATCCTGTCACGCATTCTATGTGACCATTGATATCCTATCACACATTCTATGTGACCATTGATATCCTATCAGGCATTCTATGTGACCATTGATATCCTATCACACATTCTATGTGACCATTGATATCCTATCACGCATTCTATGTGACCATTGATATCCTATCAGGCATTCTATGTGACCATTGATATCCTATCACGCATTCTATGTGACCATTGATATCCTATCACACATTCTATGTGACCATTGATATCCTATCACACATTCTATGTGACCATTGATATCCTATCACACATTCTATGTGACCATTGATATCCTATCACGCATTCCATGTGACCATTGATATCCTATCACACATTCTATGTGACCATTGATATCCTATCACACATTCTATGTGACCATTGATATCGTATCACGCATTCTATGTGACCATTGATATCTTATCACGCATTCTATGTGACCATTGATATCGTATCACGCATTCTATGTGACCATTGATATCCTATCACGCATTCTATGTGACCATTGATATCCTATCACGCATTCCATGTGACCATTGATATCCTATCACGCATTCTATGTGACCATTGATATCCTATCACGCATTCTATGTGACCATTGATATCCTATCACTCATTCTATGTGACCATTGATATCCTATCACGCATTCTATGTGACCATTGATATCCTATCACGCATTCTATGTGACCATTGATATCCTATCACGCATTCTATGTGACCATTGATATCCTATCACACATTCTATGTGACCATTGATATCCTATCACGCATTCTATGTGACCATTGATATCCTATCACGCATTCTGTGTGACCATTGATATCCTATCAGGCATTCTATGTGACCATTGATATCCTATCACACATTCTATGTGACCATTGATATCGTATCACGCATTCTATGTGACCATTGATATCCTATCAGGCATTCTATGTGACCATTGATATCCTATCACGCATTCTATGTGACCATTGATATCCTATCAGGCATTCTATGTGACCATTGATATCCTATCACGCATTCTATGTGACTGTGCGTGTTTTGATCGTCACGTCCAAAGGTAGGAGTCCCTTCACACGCGTGTAGATTCATATTCACCATTGATCTGATGACAAAGGAGTCATTTCATTAAATCATTTCATGAGAAGCAACATGAACTCCTTTCTCCAGCGGATCAATTTGTCACTCTCATTTCCAGTTTCGAACAATTCTGCATCAACTACTGCAACGAGAAGCTTCAGCAGCTGTTCATTGAGTTGGTATTGAAGCAAGAACAAGAGGAGTACATGAGAGAAGGCATCAAATGGGAACATGTGAGTATTCTGTGACACAACACAGTGAAGCGGACCCCTTGATGAGCTCATCTTCTGCTTTACAGATCGATTACTTCAACAATCAAGACATTTGTCAACTTGTGGATCAACCGAGAACCGGAATCTTGGCCCTGTTGGATGATACGTGTCTGAAACCGGGAAATATCACTGACAAGGTGAACAGTTTGTCCTCTGTTGAATGTAGATGTGATTGAATATCAGCAACGTAATTACATGTGTTTCTATCGATTTGAGTGAGAACATGAATTCCTACCGTTAGTAGACACTCAAGTTTACAGCTTCAATGTTCAAGCACCCAAAACTACTGTGCACATGTCTAGCTCGCTTTATCATAATGGCTCTTCAACCAAATGTTCATACACTGATTTAGTGTCGACATTCAATTAATAGCCAATAGAAACACTGCTAGTCATTAGACACTCAACAAGTCAAGATGCAGATGGATGTTCATAAGTCTGTTGATGGTTCTTACAAACTGGATTGAAAAAGAACCACATCTCTCGACGTCTACACAAGTCGTTATTTGAAGTTGCAGCCATGGCCGAGTCAATTTGAGATACACAAAGTTTATTTCTTCCTGTATTCATGAAATACTACTTTTAATACGCTACTGACATTTCACCTTCATGGGTTATATTTGATAAATGCTGGTTTCTGAAACATCGCTGTAAATAGTAGTGAGTGAATGAGAATGTTTTGAGCTTTGAAATAATGTTTTAAGATAATGAAATCTGACTCAAACAGCAAGTTTCAATGTAGTTTAAAAAGACGATGCTGTTCTGATAATTACTTCCAAGTTTTCGCCTGCACTAGCACCTGACGCGGCCTGTGTCGGTGAGGTTTTGGCATAACCGAGTATGACAGCAGCATGGGCTTTTATATTGCCCCTCTGAAAGCAATTTAAATACCCTTATTATTGTGTTACCCTTCGAGGCCACTGATATCAAAGAAGTTACAATTATTTCGACGCCTTTAGAAATTCTTATAAATTATCAGTTTTCCGTTGATGCAGGCAAGACTGTACATGTAGGGAATACAATACCAGACCTACATATGCATTCTTGCCTGCATTAAATATTCGCCCGATCATCATCAATCTTGTCACCTTCAGTGATTTGGATATTATCAGAAACTAATTTCTCCATTTCAGATGTTTCTTGACGATTTGAACGAAAAGTTGAAGAGTAATAAATACTTCACAAGTCGCAAGGTAAGAATATTAAAGGTATATAAGAAATATAGGAAGATGCAAGGTATAAGAAAGTGTAAGACTTGTAGTTACTGTTCGTGTGAATGATTTATCTTAATAAACAGATGAAATACTCACACATGGAATCAACAGTTCTAGATACTCCAGACACAGGTAGGAGGTGATTGAATGTCGATTTGATTGCATGTACACCTCGCAATCACTCGTAATATTTCTACTCATAGTGCTCATGTGCACTTGAATATACTCAGCTCAATGAGATCAACTCCATCGCTGATAGCGGTCACTAAACATGATCATTCTGTACATCACCATCAGGAAGAGATAGTGCTGTGTCCAAATTCCATGTCAAGTATGTGCGGATTTTATGGAAAGTATTTTCACATGTGGCTCTGTTTGTTCGAGCATAACCACGTACCTAAAGAAGCTTTTTTGCTAAATCAGAGAGCTTATCAGATTAGAACATCTGTTATTTTTATTTATCTAAAATAATACAATTTGCTACTTTTTCATTGAGTAACCACTAGCTTCGTTCATGGTTTGTAGCTGTGCGAGGGTTGAAACTTCTGTAAAATATAAAGTGACGTTCTAAAAGATCTCATCGTATTTGCAATTGTGGAATGTGTTGGCACTTGTCTTGACAACTTCCTGTTCAGCGTGCTTTGTTACACTGGAACACAGAACACCTCTTGAATTTGATGAAGTTTTCCTCCTTCACAATGCTGCACAATATCCGCAACATCGGACATCTATGACTTCACTAAACACATTTCTAATGATATCAGATGGCCTATTCCGACGGGAATATCCGCATTGGCCAATTGCAGCAAGATTTTTCCCATCGGCGGGAATTTACGAAAGTTGGGAGTGATGAGGAAGTTCGTGTACTGAGTGAGAGTTTGAAGAAGAAATATTGTGAAAAGTTGGTGTTGTGGTATGGCGTGTCCAATTCCAGCATGTTATTTTTTAGGTATTTTGAAGCGAGTGAATCTCCTTTCTCTGAAAAATCAGCTCCCGCATTCACAAAACTGGAAATTTGTTTATTATGCGCTCTCATTTTTTGCAACTTTTGCACAATATTTGCTGTTGTTGTTGTTTTGGCCCGTTCGGTGTGAAGACACATTGACGACAGTCGCTAGAGACGACCGATTGGCCTCAAATAGTTCAGCAACTGGGTGGCGGAAATTTGGTTGGGGTCCGGGTGGATGGTATGGAAACTGGCATAACGCTACACATCCCATCTTGAGCACTTGATGAGGTTGTGCTCCAGGCTTTCGTCCTCGTCGCCACATTCATCGCAGATTGCCTCCTCTGCTAAGGCGATACGATGGCGATACTTCTTGAGAAGAGAATGTCCTTTCCTGTATCTTGCAAGTTCGATGAGTTCTGATCTACTCAAACTGACTTCTTCTTGATGGTTGTATTTCCAATGGCTGTTATTCCCTCGTATTGTCTGCGGTCTCATTCCAATGCACACCAACATGACTGGGGACCCATTGAATGAGAACGTTCTTATTTGGCATAACGCTACGGATCTGGTACACTTCTTCGACAAGTTGATATCTATGTTTTCGGACATTTGTTCGACAGAAAACTTCTTCGACACGGACACTTCTTCGACAAGACATTTGTTCGACACGGACACTTCTTCGACAAGACATTTGTTCGACACGAACACTTCTTCGACAAGTTCTGCATGAATAATGCTTTATCATAATAATGTTGGACTATTTGCAAGGAATTGCAATGAATATCTCCTTAAAGTGACTTGATTTAGTGTTTTTGTGTATATGTTGTAGTTAATAGAATGATTATGAATTTGATTGAAAGTGTTTCTCATTTTATAAATGAAATAATTGTTTATGGATTTAACATGAATAGAATTTTAGGTACTGGCTATCTTTCGTCTTTAGGGTAATATCTTAAATTACAAAAACACTTCTAGTTCAATCTATGCGATGCAAAAATTATATTTTTTTAGAAAGGAAAAAAATTTATTTAAGACAAAAAGTATAAAAAAATGCAAATTCTCAAAAAATACACAACCTGAAAAAGAAAAAGACTATAATTGCTTAATAACGAACAAACGTCGTGTCGAAGAAGTGTCCGTGTCGAACAAATGTCGTGTCGAACAAGTGTTCGTGTACCAACGCTACACATCCCATCTTGAGCACTTGATAAGGTTGTGCTCCAGGCTTTCTTGCTCGTCGCCACATACATCGCAGATTGCCTCCTCTCCTGAGCCGATACGATGGCGATACTTCTTGAGCAGAGAATGTCCTGTCCTGTATCTTGCAAGTTCGGTGAGTTCTGATCTACTCAAACTGACTTCTTCTTGATGGTTGTATTTCCAATGGCTGTTATTCCCTCGTATTGTCTGCGATCTCATTCCAATGCACAGCAACATGATTGGGGACCCATTGAATGAGAACGTTCTTATTTGCTGTTGTCTGCAAGCTGTTCCATGCTCGGTCTTCGTTTGATGTTCTGACAATATTTCCACAATATTCGTATAAAAGAGATGTGCGATTCACTTGTACGGATTGATACATTGAAACTGATTGCATTTTTCTTGCTTTCATGAAGGACAGCTGTGATAGTGAGTGTGTTAGACTGTGAGGTTGGATCCTGAAAATTTCGGATGGTCCGCTATCTTGAAGTTTGTGGATACAATGCGCTGGGAGGGGTTAGACTATGAGCTTGTTTCCTGAAAATTTCGGATGGTCCTCTATCTTGAAGTTTGTGGATACAATGCGCTGGAAGGGGTTAGACTATGAGCTTGTTTCCTGAAAATTTCGGATGGTCCGCTATCTTGAAGTTTGTGGATACAATGCGCTGGGAGGTGTTAGACTATGAGCTTGTTTCCTGAAAATTTCGGATGGTCCGCTATCTTGAAGTTTGTGGATACAATGCGCTGGGAGGTGTTAGACTATGAGTTTGTTTCCTGAAAATTTCGGATGGTCCGCTATCTTGAAGTTTGTGGATACAATGCGCTGGAAGGTGTTAGACTGTGAGGTTGGATCCTGAAAATTTCGGATGGTCCGCTATCTTGAAGTTTGTGGATACAATGCGCTGGGAGGGGTTAGACTGTGAGGTTGTATCCTGAAAATTTCGGATGGTCCGCTATCTTGAAGTTTGTGGATACAATGCGCTGGGAGGGGTTAGACTGTGAGGTTGTATCCTGAAAATTCCGGATGGTCCGCTATCTTGAAGTTTGTGGATACAATGCGCTGGGAGGGGTTAGACTATGAGCTTGTATCCTGAAAATTCCGGATGGTCCTCTATCTTGAAGTTTGTGGATACAATGCGCTGGGAGGGGTTAGACTGTGAGGTTGTTTCCTGAAAATTTCGGATGGTCCGCTATCTTGAAGTTTGTGGATACAATGCGCTGGAAGGTGTTAGACTGTGAGGTTGGATCCTGAAAATTTCGGATGGTCCGCTATCTTGAAGTTTGTGGATACAATGCGCTGGGAGGGGTTAGACTGTGAGGTTGTATCCTGAAAATTTCGGATGGTCCGCTATCTTGAAGTTTGTGGATACAATGCGCTGGGAGGGGTTAGACTGTGAGGTTGTATCCTGAAAATTTCGGATGGTCCGCTATCTTGAAGTTTGTGGATACAATGCGCTGGAAGGGGTTAGAGTATGAGGTTGTTTCCTGAAAATTTCGGATGGTCCGCTATCTTGAAGTTTGTGGATACAATGCGCTGGGAGGGGTTAGACTGTGAGGTTGTATCCTGAAAATTTCGGATGGTCCGCTATCTTGAAGTTTGTGGATACAATGCGCTGGAAGGTGTTAGACTGTGAGGTTGGATCCTGAAAATTCCGGATGGTCCGCTATCTTGAAGTTTGTGGATACAATGCGCTGGAAGGTGTTAGACTATGAGCTTGTTTCCTGAAAATTCCGGATGGTCCGCTATCTTGAAGTTTGTGGATACAATGCGCTGGGAGGGGTTAGACTATGAGCTTGTTTCCTGAAAATTCCGGATGGTCCTCTATCTTGAAGTTTGTGGATACAATGCGCTGGGAGGGGTTAGACTATGAGCTTGTTTCCTGAAAATTCCGGATGGTCCGCTATCTTGAAGTTTGTGGATACAATGCGCTGGAAGGTGTTAGACTGTGAGGTTGTATCCTGAAAATTTCGGATGGTCCGCTATCTTGAAGTTTGTGGATACAATGCGCTGGGAGGGGTTAGACTGTGAGGTTGTATCCTGAAAATTACGGATGGTCCGCTATCTTGAAGTTTGTGGATACAATGCGCTGGGAGGGGTTAGACTGTGAGGTTGGATCCTGAAAATTTCGGATGGTCCGCTATCTTGAAGTTGTGGATACAATGCGCTGGGAGGGGTTAGACTGTGAGGTTGTATCCTGAAAATTTCGGATGGTCCGCTATCTTGAAGTTTGTGGATACAATGCGCTGGGAGGTGTTAGACTATGAGCTTGTTTCCTGAAAATTCCGGATGGTCCTCTATCTTGAAGTTTGTGGATACAATGCGCTGGAAGGTGTTAGACTGTGAGGTTGTATCCTGAAAATTCCGGATGGTCCGCTATCTTGAAGTTTGTGGATACAATGCGCTGGGAGGGGTTGGACTGTGAGGTTGGATCCTGAAAATTCCGGATGGTCCTCTATCTTGAAGTTTGTGGATACAATGCGCTGGGAGGGGTTGGACTGTGAGGTTGGATCCTGAAAATTCCGGATGGTCCGCTATCTTGAAGTTTGTGGATACAATGCGCTGGGAGGGGTTGGACTGTGAGGTTGGATCCTGAAAATTCCGGATGGTCCTCTATCTTGAAGTTTGTGGATACAATGCGCTGGGAGGGGTTGGACTGTGAGGTTGGATCCTGAAAATTTCGGATGGTCCGCTATCTTGAAGTTTGTGGATACAATGCGCTGGGAGGGGTTAGACTGTGAGGTTGTATCCTGAAAATTCCGGATGGTCCGCTATCTTGAAGTTTGTGGATACAATGCGCTGGGAGGGGTTAGACTGTGAGGTTGTATCCTGAAAATTCCGGATGGTCCGCTATCTTGAAGTTTGTGGATACAATGCGCTGGAAGGTGTTAGACTATGAGGTTGTATCCTGAAAATTTCGGATGGTCCTCTATCTTGAAGTTTGTGGATACAATGCGCTGGAAGGTGTTAGACTATGAGCTTGTTTCCTGAAAATTTCGGATGGTCCGCTATCTTGAAGTTTGTGGATACAATGCGCTGGGAGGGGTTAGACTATGAGCTTGTATCCTGAAAATTTCGGATGGTCCTCTATCTTGAAGTTTGTGGATACAATGCGCTGGGAGGGGTTAGACTATGAGCTTGTATCCTGAAAATTCCGGATGGTCCGCTATCTTGAAGTTTGTGGATACAATGCGCTGGGAGGGGTTAGACTATGAGCTTGTTTCCTGAAAATTCCGGATGGTCCGCTATCTTGAAGTTTGTGGATACAATGCGCTGGGAGGGGTTAGACTGTGAGGTTGTATCCTGAAAATTTCGGATGGTCCGCTATCTTGAAGTTTGTGGATACAATGCGCTGGGAGGGGTTAGACTATGAGCTTGTATCCTGAAAATTTCGGATGGTCCGCTATCTTGAAGTTTGTGGATACAATGCGCTGGGAGGTGTTAGACTGTGAGGTTGGATCCTGAAAATTCCGGATGCTCCGCTATCTTGAAGTTTGTGGATACAATGCGCTGGAAGGGGTTAGACTGTGAGGTTGTATCCTGAAAATTCCGGATGGTCCTCTATCTTGAAGTTTGTGGATACAATGCGCTGGGAGGGGTTAGACTATGAGCTTGTATCCTGAAAATTCCGGATGGTCCGCTATCTTGAAGTTTGTGGATACAATGCGCTGGGAGGGGTTAGACTGTGAGGTTGTATCCTGAAAATTTCGGATGGTCCGCTATCTTGAAGTTTGTGGATACAATGCGCTGGGAGGGGTTAGACTGTGAGGTTGGATCCTGAAAATTTCGGATGGTCCTCTATCTTGAAGTTTGTGGATACAATGCGCTGGGAGGGGTTAGAGTATGAGGTTGTTTCCTGAAAATTTCGGATGGTCCGCTATCTTGAAGTTTGTGGATACAATGCGGTGGAAGGTGTTAGACTGTGAGGTTGTATCCTGAAAATTTCGGATGGTCCTCTATCTTGAAGTTTGTGGATACAATGCGCTGGGAGGTGTTAGACTGTGAGGTTGTATCCTGAAAATTCCGGATGGTCCGCTATCTTGAAGTTTGTGGATACAATGCGCTGGGAGGGGTTTGACTATGAGCTTGTATCCTGAAAATTTCGGATGGTCCTCTATCTTGAAGTTTGTGGATACAATGCGCTGGGAGGTGTTAGACTGTGAGGTTGGATCCTGAAAATTTCGGATGGTCCGCTATCTTGAAGTTTGTGGATACAATGCGCTGGGAGGGGTTAGACTATGAGCTTGTTTCCTGAAAATTTCGGATGGTCCGCTATCTTGAAGTTTGTGGATACAATGCGCTGGGAGGGGTTAGACTATGAGCTTGTTTCCTGAAAATTTCGGATGGTCCGCTATCTTGAAGTTTGTGGATACAATGCGCTGGAAGGTGTTAGACTGTGAGGTTGGATCCTGAAAATTTCGGATGGTCCGCTATCTTGAAGTTTGTGGATACAATGCGCTGGAAGGTGTTAGACTGTGAGGTTGTATCCTGAAAATTTCGGATGGTCCGCTATCTTGAAGTTTGTGGATACAATGCGCTGGGAGGGGTTAGACTGTGAGGTTGGATCCTGAAAATTTCGGATGGTCCGCTATCTTGAAGTTTGTGGATACAATGCGCTGGAAGGTGTTAGACTATGAGCTTGTTTCCTGAAAATTTCGGATGGTCCGCTATCTTGAAGTTTGTGGATACAATGCGCTGGGAGGTGTTAGACTATGAGTTTGTTTCCTGAAAATTTCGGATGGTCCGCTATCTTGAAGTTTGTGGATACAATGCGCTGGGAGGTGTTAGACTATGAGCTTGTTTCCTGAAAATTTCGGATGGTCCGCTATCTTGAAGTTTGTGGATACAATGCGCTGGAAGGTGTTAGACTGTGAGGTTGGATCCTGAAAATTTCGGATGGTCCGCTATCTTGAAGTTTGTGGATACAATGCGCTGGGAGGGGTTAGACTGTGAGGTTGGATCCTGAAAATTCCGGATGGTCCGCTATCTTGAAGTTTGTGGATACAATGCGCTGGGAGGGGTTAGACTGTGAGCTTGTTTCCTGAAAATTTCGGATGGTCCGCTATCTTGAAGTTTGTGGATACAATGCGCTGGGAGGGGTTAGACTGTGAGGTTGTTTCCTGAAAAATTCGGATGGTCCGCTATCTGAAGTTTGTGGATACAATGCGCTGGGAGGGGTTAGACTGTGAGGTTGTATCCTGAAAATTTCGGATGGTCCGCTATCTTGAAGTTTGTGGATACAATGCGCTGGGAGGGGTTAGACTGTGAGGTTGGATCCTGAAAATTTCGGATGGTCCGCTATCTTGAAGTTTGTGGATACAATGCGCTGGGAGGGGTTAGACTATGAGCTTGTTTCCTGAAAATTTCGGATGGTCCGCTATCTTGAAGTTTGTGGATACAATGCGCTGGGAGGGGTTAGACTGTGAGGTTGGATCCTGAAAATTCCGGATGGTCCGCTATCTTGAAGTTTGTGGATACAATGCGCTGGGAGGTGTTAGACTGTGAGGTTGGATCCTGAAAATTCCGGATGGTCCGCTATCTTGAAGTTTGTGGATACAATGCGCTGGGAGGGGTTAGACTGTGAGGTTGTATCCTGAAAATTTCGGATGGTCCTCTATCTTGAAGTTTGTGGATACAATGCGCTGGGAGGGGTTAGACTGTGAGGTTGGATCCTGAAAATTCCGGATGGTCCGCTATCTTGAAGTTTGTGGATACAATGCGCTGGGAGGGGTTAGACTGTGAGGTTGTATCCTGAAAATTCCGGATGGTCCGCTATCTTGAAGTTTGTGGATACAATGCGCTGGAAGGTGTTAGACTGTGAGGTTGTTTCCTGAAAATTCCGGATGGTCCGCTATCTTGAAGTTTGTGGATACGTACAATCCGCTAATCTCTCGTTATTTTCATTGATAGCGGACCATCCGAAGTTTTCAGGATCCAACCTCACAGTCTAACCCCTTCCTGAGCATTGTATCCACAATTTTCAAGAAATATTCATCAAATGACGTTCTAAGCATCCGTCCAGTAAGAGGAGCGAAGTCCAATGCAGAGAAATATAAAAGTTGATGACGACTGAAGTGTTGAAGTCGGAAGAAATGGAATGAGGATCTGAGGGATACTGAGTTATATGATCATCACGCTGATACTTGCGGACGAGTAAATACTGATGAAAATGATCACGAAATCAGTGAGAAGATTAGAATGGAATTGAAACAGACGTTACCTGTTGAGGAGCAATGTGAAAGACAAATGAAACGAACAACAGGCGGAGGCTTAGTTGAATTTGTCCTCAAATGTTTCATTGTTCTAAATCTGAAAATTTTAACTTGTTAAATCATTCCATTCGGCAGGATTATAGAAAAGTTAGCGGATTTAAATATATCTGCGAGAAGTATTTTTTGGCATGAATAGGAACATTGCTGGAACCTGAGATTCTGATGGTTCATCACATTTTAACAGGAGAAAGAAATTCTCTCGGACCGCAAATATCCAGGAATAATGTCTTGATTTCTTTTCAATCTTCTTCGCATGAGAAACTTCATCCTTCGTAAATTTGATGGACAATACTAGGAATGCAATTCAACAATTTCGAGTCTGTATTTGACATTGTGAAAGAGAAGGGTCTGTATTTGAACTTGCAAATACCAAGCCTGAACAAATGTCGCATTTATTGGCAGTGAGGACTCATAAGAATGCCGAAATTTGATTAGCATTGATTCTTTCCTTGGAGACAGCAGGTTTAAGAAAATCAGATAAATCTGCAGTCCCTTCCTTTGAAGTAAATTCTATGATATTCATGTTATGCCACATGACGAATTTGTGTTGACATTTTAGTACCGTTATAAGCAGGGATTGTAAATAATTGATTGGCAAATAAAAATCAATTATATTGCCATCAATCAATTAATTTTTAATTGGAATTTCATCAATCAATTAATTTTTAATTGGAATTTCATCAATCAATTAATTTTAATTAGAAATTCATCAATCAATTAATTTTTAATTGAAATTTCATCAATCAATTAATTTTAATTAGAAATTCATCAATCAATTAATTTTTAATTGGAAATTCATCAATCAATTAATTGCAATTAATTGCCAATTTTCTTAATAGGCCTACGTGGGCCTTAATTGCATTCATTCATTTAACTCTAGATGTGATTCATTTTCTCGACCTGATTTTTTGACTTTTTATAGAAAGGAACATTTTATCGACGGATATTCCCTAGACTTTCTATAAATTATCTCTGAAATCAGACTAGATTAAAGACTCAAATTACAGGTACTAAGATCTATTAAGAAGATCTCAACTATGTTCTCAAGTGAAAAATGCGAAATGAGGTGAATTTAAATAATTTTTGTATTCATACAATAGAAGCAACTTGTACTAGTCTCAGACTAAAAATTCACACGAGTATGACATGCGTGTATGCAATCCGCACGCCTGCGATTTTCAATTGTTAAATGGAAGTTGATCTCAAAGGAGTGTCTGTAGACATAGATGGAGTTTGAATGTACAAATGATGAAGGTAAATTTTTAAAAAAAGTAGGAATGGTACCAAGTGCTAACATAGGCGGAATTTATTGACACTAATCCAATTAATTGCAATCAATTTGAATGATTCAATCAATTAATAATTGGATGCAAATTATCAATCAATGAATTGGTCCAATTAAATTGCAATTAATTATTAACCAATTAATTTTTTACAATCCCTGGTCATAAGTGACACATTTCATCCTCTTTCATATTCACCTATTGTCCACATGGACCTCCGTAAACTTGAGACATTCAACATCGATGATGGCCATTTCTCATCTACACCTGTAAAGCATGTCACTGCTTGTAACGTTCTTTAACTTTGGGTAATTTCGTTTCCGAAATGGAAATCCTTGAATTTTGAGAGCATTAAAGATTGGAAAGTATCACTTATTCATGTGAATACTCATCAGAAATGGGAGAATTCTCATCAGTGTCGCGCATTGAATATTTGATGACTTTGTAGCTCAGTCCAACTGTGAAGGACCTGGAACATGACAGAGATTTCCGAGTGGAGCATTATGCAGGCCAAGTGGTCTACTCGGTGGAAGGATTCCTCGACAAGAACAAAGACTCTTTATTCCAAGACTTCAAGAGACTTCTGTATCACAGGTCAGTTGATGCTTCTTTCAATGATCTTCATCGCGTTGACTGTTCATTTCCTCTTCCAGTTCGAATCCCTTGATTACTTCCTGGTGGCCTGAAGGCG
Source organism: Prostheceraeus crozeri (assembly GCA_907163375.1). Taxonomy (NCBI): domain Eukaryota; kingdom Metazoa; phylum Platyhelminthes; order Polycladida; family Euryleptidae; genus Prostheceraeus; species Prostheceraeus crozeri. The sequence goes on along the minus strand of CAJQUW010006069.1, from coordinate 474,686 downwards.
CTCAGGATGTTCGCCAGGTGACGAAGCGGCCGATCACAGCGGGGACAAGCTTCAAGACGTCAATTCATTCCCTCGTGGACAAGCTGCGGACAAAAGTGAGAACTTGAGACTGAATAGTGTCCTAATCTATTGATAAATGTGAAGGAAGAGTTATGTGATGCGGAATGTCGACAGTCGGAAAACTCGTTTGTCTTCTTGAAGCTATGGCTAGTAAAATTATTTTTTAAAGCGTCATTACATGTCCGATGCTTCGCGCATTCACGCAATGTCAAAAGTTGCAGCAATCTGGAGCAGCAACTAACGATGAGGCGTATGTAGTGCTTGTGTGCGAATCACAGGGTGGCCGCACATAACCGAATTTCATGTTTTGTGTAATGTTTTACGCATAGAATAGGGATATACGAGTATAGGTATAGTAGATACGCATAGGTAGTGTCGACTCAAAAAAGTATCTGTAAACAGTGAAAATTTGTATATCAAAAGATTCAGTTTTTACGGAGATAGCGTTCCCGTGGTCCAAAAAATTATTTGAGCAGTTTTAAAATAGTCAAAATTTTGCAAATTTAAATACTACCGAGATGACTCCCCGTTGTAAGTAGTATGCAACAAGTTGGTTATCAAAAGGAATGAATATTTGCTATTAAGCATCCTAACTAAGGGGAAATCAAGCTGATTATCAAGGGAATTTCATGCTCCGTATTACAATGGAAGTCTTCATGAAAAAGTCGCGATATTATCCGTGCTTTCTTGGCTGAAATGTCAAGTTTTTAATTCAATTTTCGCAGGCATGATTTTATGATTCACTAAATTCATGTTTCATTTCTTGAATCTGAATAGTGACGTGGAACCATTTACATCCTTCAAAGTTAATTGAAATCATTGTCTTTGATTATATGATTTTGCCATGCTAGTGGCAGCTGTTGCCTGATCACGCTTAAGAAGATTCTCCTGAGGTTCAGCAGAAAAGCAATAGCGCATGTCATCGAGTTGCTAATTTATCCAACATTTCCTCACCAATAGTCATGACACGGACTATCTGTAAAATAATATCATTTCCTCCTGCTTTGCTATCATGATCAGTCAATTCCGTTGTAATTTCTTCAAAACTGCATAAATGCGCCTATCTCACATTTGGAAACAATTCCGACTGCATCTCCTTTGAGTTCATTTAATAAAATCGAAAGTGTATACACATTGGGGATTTAATAAATTTCGGAGTTACCACTCTACCTAATATATTTACTCTATGGTTTTACGCATCTTGCATAGTATCGTTTTTCAAAATAGTTTTATTTCGGTTCTTACAACTTGTGATTTGAGAAAATATCTCATGAAAATTTCGTTATTAGACTATTTCCGTTTTTCGCGCAGACTTGATATTACAAGTCAGCATTGATTAGCGAGTGAAAAATTGACAATGAATTGTACCAGTGTCTATTATTTACTACTACTAACTTTAGCACCTAAAATACACCCGAATTTTATTTTCGGACCTTGGAATGGAACTTCGCTGAAAGGAGAGTTAGGTTGACGATGCACACCCTTCGCTCTCACCACAGATGGTGCATGAGAGATGTGGCTAAGACGCTCAGGCGTGTTCTATCACTCCTCCACGCCACAAGATTGAAGGATGCTGATGGTCGCCTCAGGGCAAGCATCCAGCGCGCAAGCGGAATGGTTACCTAGAGGCATAGAAATTGATGACAATAAAACCTCTAGAATGGAAGTTAAGCCTCATGTGATACACAATAGTGGCACACAAATCGCACGCATTTTGACTTAGATTCGTTTGTCAACCGCTGTATGATTGGTTTAGAATCAGTCACATGTGGGATTCTAAGCTTTTCATTGGTTCTTCATGTCACAGCTTAGTTCCCCCGGATGTGCCGCGACCTTGAGTCAATTTCCATTCTAGCGAACTTCAGATAAACAGTTTATTTCTATGGCCATGAACCAGTTCAATATCAGTATAGCTATTTTGACTTGTGAATAATTGCAATTCATTTGATCCAATCAATCAATGTTGCTGCTCTTGTCATTTTCAGATCCCCCACTACGTCCGCTGTATCAAACCAAACAGTCACAAATCTGCAGGGCGGTTTGAAAATCAACTTGTGGAGCATCAGGTCAGTTACCTCGGTCTCCTGGAGAACGTCCGCGTCAGACGTGCCGGGTTTGCGTCTCGAATGCAGTACGAGAGATTCCTCCTGCGCTACAAGTTGATTTGCCCAGATACTTGGCCCACGTGGAAGCGAGGAAGCGCCAGAGATGGTTGTGCGGCGATTGTGGCGCATCTGAGATTTCAGAGTGAAGTACAATACGGAAAGACGAAGCTGTTCATCAGAACCGCTCAAACGGTCTTCCAACTGGAAACGGAGAGAGCAAAGCGGATACCCGGCATGTGTACCATCATACAGAAGGTGATTCTCTATTTCAATAACTCTGTAAATCATGTCATATCATGCATACTACTTATAAAATCAGATAGTAGGATGATGATTTATATCTTCGAATTGTAGCATCGTAGAATCTCTCTCTGACCGAGAATCTCCTGTTTTCAGCACTGGAGGGGAAAGATGGCGCGTGAAAGAGTGAAGAAGCTGCGTGCTATTTACTACATAATGACGAGATTCCGGCGGTACAAGATTCGTCAATTTGTTGTGAATTTCCACGACAAGCTCAAGTAAGTCTTTGTCGATAACTGAAGATATTTTGTTGGTTTGCAGGTTGCAGTTGAACTTTGACATTTTAAGGGAATTCGGTGAGCTTAATAGGATCACCATTATATCGTCTGAACTCGAACTCGCGACGTGGCAGTGACCGGAGATTGAGCAGGTGTAGGAATGTGGACGCCTGCCCTCAAAGACATTCTGTGGTCTCCGACAGTGGATAGTGGATGAGCAAAGCTTGTTGCTGATTAAAGGCTGGTTTATACTTCCTCCGTTTCTTGTACGGACACGTCTCCGGGAAATATTGTGGGAAAACGGAGACGTCTCTGTATTTTTTTATCAGCAGACATGAAACGGAGGGTCAAAATTCACGATACGGAGACATTAGTTTGGTTGAATGTCTTCGTATTTCTTTTTTATCAGCAGACATGAAGGAGACATTAGTTTGGTTGAATGTCTCCGTATTTCTTTTATATCAGCAGACATGACCGAGGGTCAAAAATCACGGGTTAGTTTGGTTGAATGTCTCCGTATTTCTTTTTATCAGCAGACATGAAACGGAGGGTCAAAATTCACGATACGGAGACATTAGTTTGGTTGAATGTCTCCGTATTTCTTTTTTATCAGCAGACATGAAACGGAGGGTCAAAAATCACGATACGGAGACATTAGTTTGGTTGAATGTCTCCGTATTTCTTTTTTATCAGCAGACATGAAACGGAGGGTCAAAAATCACGATACGGAGACATTAGTTTGGTTGAATGTCTCCGTATTTCTTTTTTATCAGCAGACATGAAACGGAGGGTCAAAATTCAAGATACGGAGACATTAGTTTGGTTGAATGTCTCCGTATTTCTTTTTTATCAGCAGACATGAAACGGAGGGTCAAAAATCACGATACGGAGACATTAGTTTGGTTGAATGTCTCCGTATTTCTTTTTTATCAGCAGACATGAAACGGAGGGTCAAAAATCAAGATACGGAGACATTAGTTTGGTTGAATGTCTCCGTATTTCTTTTTTATCAGCAGACATGAAACGGAGGGTCAAAAATCAAGATACGGAGACATTAGTTTGGTTGAATGTCTCCGTATTTCAGTCCACTGAAGTTGGACTGTGAGCCAATGAAATTGAAGATGAAGCGATGTCATCACGTGACACCTAGCTGGTTGTGTTCTGTTCAGGGAATCCAGCCTCCGTACATATGCAACTGACAAAATGGGCTATATACATGCATCCGTATTTGTTAGTCTCCGTATCCTACAAGAAATTACGCAGACTTGTGCAGCTTCCGTAAAACGGAGATGTCTGCGTTTTCAGGAACTGTCTCCGCTCTCAATACGGAGGAAGTATAAACCAGCCTTAATTCACCATTTTCTATATATTTCTGGTCTTTGCTTTCTGTGTACATGTTCTATCAACAGACTGAACATTCAAGTCCTCAATGCAACTGACAACATGCGTTGACAAGGTTAAGAAGGGACAGTTTCTCTATGCCGCTGTAGTTTTCTTTGCGTCTTAATCTGAAGAGAAGAGGTGTTTTCTAGCACCATTTTCTATTACAGTAGAACCCACTTATATGTTGTATCCGAGGTGTGCAACAACAAGCTGTATAAGAAGTATTGAAGCCTACTTCTGTACCAAATGAAACTGTCAATTGCAATAGTAAGGTCCTGTCCATCATGACCAGCTAATTCTCACCATGCATCACCATAAATGCATGTCCATGTAATGCCCTGGCCCTACATGTATGATCATGCCTACACAGAAAACAGCATAGTGTCTTAACAATTCTCTATTGTGTGAGAGAAAATATGCAATATTCTGAACATGAATCTAAAAGTCTGAATGACTAAAAAAACAATGTAAACAGCGCAGTGACGCGTTGAGAAGACACCATCACAGACAATGTCTTAATTCCAGTTCACTTCTATCGATTGCTCATTGAACGGATTCGACACTCAAAAGTTGTCCTCCTCCGAGCCGATGACAAGAGCTGTTGCTGCCATCATCAAACGCAGCAAGTTATTGTAGCATCGTGTCAGCTTCGTTTCGATGATTCAGAATACTTAAGTACTTTCATCCCTAAGTAGCCTACGTTGTAAAAAATCAAAATTTGCTCTGTGGACCCTTGAAAAGAGTTCGCTATATCCGAGTCCGTTATAAGTGGGTTCTACTGTACAATACAGACAAGTTTTTCCAATAAGACAAGTCCACAATATATCTGCTTGTTGAAAGTAAGGGATTGCTGAAGTTATTTATACTCAGAGGAGATCCCATCTCTAAGCCTGATGTTCCCAATAGTCGCTTGAATAGATCGCTTCCGTGAAATACATTGACAATCCTTTGCATCATTTCAGAGATGTGGGAAGAATGAAAGACTTCGGCAAGTTGGTGGTATGGCCCCGAGCTCCCAAATCGATCGTTCCCTTTGTGACGCAATTACATCGCGTATTCAATCGTTGGCGAGCCACTTGCTTGCTGCGTGACTTGCCGCGTGCTGATTGGCCTCCGATGCGTCTCAAACTGATGGGAACTGACCAATTGCAAGGGAAACGACAGAGTTTGGGCTTGAAGAGGACTTGGTTGGGAGACTACTTAGCGGAAGCTTCAGACAATGCAGAGACGTATGACTATGTACAGGCGAGGAATCGTGTCGGTGAGACGAAATTCCTCTTCTCCGGCAAAGCCTTGAAAGTCAATCAAACACTCAAATTCTCTCTACGAGGAATACTCATCACAGATGCGAATATTTACAAGATGGATTTGAATAAAAAGTTCAAAGTTCTGAAGAAAGGCACTTCAATAGAAAAAGTGAGAGATTTGACTTCTCGTCGAAATCATATTTGAGTTTGCGTACTACTGCTATTACATGATAAAGTAGTGTTGAAGTATCAGAACTATTTGCTAAGTGAATGAATTATGATTTCAGATAACATCACTGTCGGTCACCACTGGAAAAGATCAATTGATTATCGTTCACTTGGACAGCAGCAAGAACGATCTGGTTCTCTGTTTGACACCTCCGAATGCTGAGGAAAGAGTTGCAGAGATGGTGGCAGTTATCGTTCGACTTTTCAAAGAGTAAGTCTTCATTCTTGGAAGTTGTAAATTGGATAGTGACCTAAAATACCGCAGATAGTCGATAGGAAAGGCATCGAGAAGTGATTGTAAAAATGATTTACAAAGTGCAGTTTCAGGATTGTATTAATTGTTTGTTGGACTGTCCAGTTGCTGTTCTGTTAGTTAAACGTACATAAAAGGAGAAATCCTTACGTTTTATTGCAACTAAGATGCAGGCCATTTTATTTCATTTCGATGCATATTAAGTTGGCATGTGCCCTTTGAATGTGGCATTAAAGATGTATGCCAGTTCCCGCACCGTACAGCAGCGGTCCACATCGTGCCCTTCATGGTCAACTGTCATGAGATCACCAAGTAGAGTGCTTCTATAACTCAGGCATGAGAATTATATTGTAAGTAACCAAGCAATGGGTACGTGCCGTAGCGTGAAAATTAGTATTTGAAACAAAGTCACCTGATGAAGGCTGCGGCCGATAATTTGTGATTTCATGATTCTCTTTAAGATATACGTGTTCTACGCATATCTTCTGTTTTTCTGTTATAAATTGATGCAATAACTTGATGACTGGTATTTCAAATCTTAGATTCTAGTTAAATAAAAGCACTGACATAATACTATATAAGACTGATATAATACTGACATAAGCTATATAATAAGACATAATACTATGTTTAACGAAAATACAAACAAGAAATGATGATGATTCGCATTATTATTTGATTAGAACAAGGGAGAAAGTTTTGATCAAATCCATTGCACGCAAGGCATGGTGTCAGCCTGTGAACAAGTCTTATCCGGACGAAACGTGTGCCTTTCCTGTGCCTTAACAATATTTTATGAAACAGAATAAAGACGATTATAAGATTAGGGAGTGCTTTCGCTTTTCGCTTTCGGAACGATGAAAACCGCTCAGTGATCAAATTTATAGTTCTCTTCTGTGAACTCCGACTTGAGACGCCGAGCAGGTTTATGATCAGAGAGATAATGCGACTTTCAGACTAGATGTCATCGACAGGTTACTAAAGATTTCGTTGCTTTTGACTTCCCATTCTATACTGCTTCTCCATAAAGAACAAGGGGACATTGCTGAATGGGAAACAAGTAATTTTATGACATTTTTCCATGCATCCCATCTTTAAATAAACCTCTTGAGCAATTAATGTTTCATAGAATTCTGGAGAATTCGGAAAAATCAGACATTATCACACAGTACTTCATACGATGTTATAATCAACATTGTTACTGAGTAAGTAGGGTTGTCCGCCGGTATTTCACATGTCATTTTTCTATGAAAGTCGTTCATATATCTCCAAATCCAAATTAGGCGGCCTTTATTGCCATGATTAAGACCGTCTAATTTGCTATGTAATACCATTGAGGTAGGAGCATTTCACCATCCATCTTCGCATTCCCAGTCAAAATGGCATTGAGGAGATTCCTATGGTTCACAATTTGGACTCGTAGATATCTAGAGCTTGACATACTTCAATGTTCTGAGCTGCATGGGCTATGTAGAAAATTATCATAGATTTGAGTCTTCTACAGATCAAATTCTTGGATTTTTGATGTCATAGATTTTAGGTTCAGTAACAATGCATATATTACCTTTCAAATGATCAGTCTAAATCATCTGGCGCTATGCACCGACCAAGCTGTCATTTGAAAGGTAATATATCTTCATTGTATATCAACCAAGGCATTTGCTATGAATGACGGATATCTCATAGATATTGATCAGACTTCATTCCCTCTTCCAGAAAGCTGAACAGAGACTTGAAAGTGAACGTCTCCGATTCCGTCACATGTAAACTTGGCAACAAACAGATTTCTATGAAGATTCGAGGTGTCGCTCTCAACGGAGGTCCTTCATTTGCCAAAGTCGACAAACAATCCCTAGAACTTCAATGGCCTTCTAATTGAACATGAACTTGTCAAGTGATTTCTGTCTTCCGAACATTTCGGCTGTGACATTGAAGACCGTGCAATCCCCCTAGTCCGACAACTTTGTTTCGATGCACATTCGTGTGATGAGTATTTCCAAGTATTTTGTATTTTGAATCGTCTTGTTCATATTTTTGTGAAACTTTGTGATATCTTACGTCAACTAATCATGTATTATCGTATTTATCTTCACTTGTTTTGCAACTTAACACATGCTTTGTATATACATCTATTTATCTTTTCAATATAATATTCGCCAGTCAACGGTTCTACAGTCCGGTTAGTGCTTCATATGGGCAGTGTTTTCCCCGCATTGTTATCTACTGCCCGAAGTAAGCTCCAGCAAGAACGGTAGGCCCAAACACTGTGTCAACGAGATGGTTCAATAGCTAATCGGCTGATAGGAGGGCTGTTGAGCGGAGTAAGATGATTGGGTAAGAAAGAGCAGACAAATACAGCTTTATGGCTGCCTTCGAGCATGTTTATAATCTGGGGGAGAGTTTTCTAAGAGGTTGATTTGCCTTGGTCAGTCATTTTGTTTAGTTTGGGAATACCAAGGAAGGAGGACTATTCGATACATTTCGGTGATCTACGCAATCGCCCTTATCAAGATGCATTTTTTTGAAATTGAAGTAAATTGCATCACAAAAGGGAAAAGTGGGCCTACTATAGACTGAAAACAAGGAATCGCTTGATATCGCCGAGATATTGTATGAAATATGACTAAAAATCATGCATGTGAAAATGAGCAAAGAAAGTTATGCGACAATACGCGGAGGAGATATCTCATTCTAACATCTATTGTAATTTTTCAGAGTTAATTCGTACAATGTGGAGGGCAGCTTCTAAATCTGATGCTTGACTATTTTGTAAGGAAAACTCCAAATTTATTGAGAGGAGGGCGATGTATTTCATCCAGCTACGCCGTCAAGATCATGCATCGAATTCCATCGCCCTCTCAATAAATTTGGAGTTTTTCCTTAAAAAATGACTAAACATCTCAAGTGTCACCTACACATAGTGATGAAAATTTTCCGTGGAAAATTATGGAAAATTTTGAAAGTTTTGATAGGACCTATAATTTGAGCGCTTCCACTGCCGAGGCAGCTGCGTACCAATAAATTGGGTCTAAAACTCTTGATTTCATCATTATTTCGATTAAAGCGATCGTAGCAATACGATTTCCGGATTTTTGAGCATTCCTTTGCCACCAGTGGCTTGTACTAAATTGTATAGCATTTTTAATTATCACACAGACACCGTTTGGGATAACGTGAATCTTGCCTTACAATAGGGGTATAATTTCATGCAATGTGAAAGATCTGGAGCAACAGTAATGTACTTCATTTTGGAGTTTGCTAATTGTTGGCTTGAAAGTTAATCTTTATTATGCAGCGTTGATCATAGTGATGCAAATTCTCCATGTGTTGATGAACATGTGATGAAGTATAAGCACACAGTCCACGCAGCATTCATGAGCGACCATATTGGAAGATATAAAGACTGCAAACTCGTGAGATATTTGGTCACTAAAGATATCTGTGATGAGTAAAAGAATATCTATGATGGCTTCAGACTTCTGGCACATCGTCCGATATCTTCGTTGAGGATACACATCCTCCATTTCTAGTTCAGATGGTTCCAAATCGATTTCAGATCTGCCCAAATGAATTTCAGATATGATCCAGATGAATTGGGGATCTCCAGTTGAATTAAAGATCTTTTCAAAGCTGAGCTTGTGACATATCTGAAATTCAGTAAGAGAAATCTGAAATCCATCTAATGTCTGAAATTCATTTGGAAAGATCTGAAATAGACATGGAAAAGGTGCGGTCGGCTCCAAAAGTATAGTTGGTACCAATACAGGGATAATAGAGAAGTTTTCGGACTTTGAATGTTACATAGTCTTTTCAAACGATTATAATAAGTCTCCAAAACAAAGGAAAAAACGTCAATCACCGAAAAACAAATTAATAACCGAAAGAAAATTTTGAAAAAATTGGAAAATTTTCCATTTGCATCACTATCTACACATTATAGGCTCACCGAATTCCCATTATCCTTTTTGTTGTGTATCGTCTACAGTTTTGTACAATCTCTTGATAGTAGTGATAGCGTAGGTCACCGACATATATCGAAGTTACGTGAAAACAAAAAAAATATCATTAAACATTTATTCTACTTGGCATTCTCAGGTTAAGCAAATTATCAGAGGCAATTATTATTCTAGCAAACAATTTTCTGAAGCTATACATGAAGATTAGATTAGTCAAATATCGCTAGTGGATAAAGAAGCAAATGAGTAAATAAAAAACGGTCAATTGCATCACTACCAAGTAAGCAGCTGCTGTCGTTAAGCATGGCGACATGGCAGATTTTAAGGAGATGGCATTCGACTGAAATAGACCTATGCGCCTTGACAAGTAAGCCTCTGCGTATTTGAAATTTGAAAAAAGGAGAAACATCCTAGCATCGCGACATCAAAGAGTTCAAATAAGGCAAAGAATGATGATGACATGGAGATGAAGCCATATCCACTTGTTGAATGCGTTATCACAATCTCTGATTAAGCTGATAACTCGATGAAAACAAAAGTTCCTGAGAAAGAATATCCTGAAATTTCGGAAATTTGTCTTCTGCATGGGAGCAGATATTGAAGATTGTCTCAGTGCTCTGTGTGATTCACGCTACATAGCGAGAGTTTAATGAAATGTACAGGCTGAAAAAGTAGCGTTTAAATAAAAAACAGTCGCTCCCTTCTTTCGGACAAATTTCCTTCATTGTTTTAAAAACATATGAACAAGGGCCTGACGCGTTTCGTCATCGACGTTCTCAAGGGCACAATGAGCTATACAACCAGGCGAGGGGTTAAATAGTAAAAGTGAGCGGTCCATCAAATCATCTCATGTTTTCTGTTCAGGAGAGGTTTATTCTCAGCTATGTGACGACTTTCACACAACTTCGTGTGAACTGAATTACATTGTTTGCTTAGAATTGAAAGGTCAAAGTTATTGATTTGTACCTCAGTCAGATTGCTGTGATCTTTATTAACATGTTCAGACAGTGCAGTTTTTTGATCGCGATTTTTCAAACTGCGTTGATGTTCAGCATATCTATGTTTAAGCGGACGACAAGTTTGACCGATACCATTTTTATTGCAGATTTTGCAATTAAAATTGTAAACATTTATCGTTGCAAGTAAATCTGGGTCCCACAGCAGAACACACATTGCAATGACATGCATTGGTAGGAGAACAGCGCTTTGGAATATTAGCCAAAACCTTACCGGGTTTAGAAGTGATGCGGATAGGGAGTTTAAATTTATTTGTTAAAGTTCTCATTTTTTTGCAAGATTTATCATTAACAAATTTTTCACCGTTTTTAGACTTAGATTTGTTATCTTTTGTTTTACAATTGGTATTATAGAAGCCATTGCTACTAAGCCGATGTTTCATCAGAGGTGTGCTAGTCTCAAGTTCATCTCTACTAGAACATCTGTCAGAGAAGTATTTCATGCTATTTTTGACAATTTTTTACAATTTAGATGAATAAGTAGGCTTCACTAGGTGACATGCCACGCTCAATTACATGTAATTACACATGACCCTAGACATCCGTGGCCATGCGGAACATTGCTGCATCATCTGTCGGCAGTCCAGTTATATAGACTTTGCGTCTCATGTGTCTGCATGTATCAGAGGCTAAACAATGTGATAGGACCTCAATTTCATGCTCAGGGAAGACAGAACATGCTTAGCGGTTCATCCGTGGTTCAAGCGGCAGCGCAGACAACCGTAGACGACGCGCAAACTATAAACGCTCGCCCGCGCGTATTCATAAACGATCCCCATGTTTTAACAACATCAGATCAAGTGATTTCTGACTCTTATTGCAGCGCGCTATGTACGTGTGTGAGTATAAACTGCCTTTAACCACGGATGTTTGGGGTGCTCCGTAATTACGCCTAGTACTACATCTCATTCGAAAGTGTTGCAATCAATAGCTGAGTAACTTGTCTAACTGCAAATGCATGCTTTTCTAACCGCAATTATGATAGCGCACCATATTACAATGCACAATAATCCCCGCAGTACAATAGCACCGTATTGTCAAAATTGTGATGTCATAGTGTTGTATCTTGCGGAAATCGCTTTTCATTCCTCAGTACTTTTGCAGACCGCACTGATCCTCACAGGCATCAATAGAAGGGAGGAAATCCCATGTGCATATGTATTCGTGTAATTACGGAACACCCCAAACATCCGTGGTTAAGGACATTCTATTCTTCTACCCGCGTACATACGCGCTGCAATAAGAGTCAGAAATCTCTTGATCTGATGTTGTTAAAACGTAGGGAATGCTTATAAATACGCGCGGGCGAGCGTTTATAGTTTGCGCGTCGTCTACCGTTGTCTGCGCTGCCGCTTGAACCACGGATGAACCGCTAAGCATGTTCTGTCTTCCCTGAGCATGAAATTGATGTCCTATCACATTGTTTAGCCTCTGATACATGCAGACACATGAGACGCAAAGTCTATATAACAGGACTGCCGACAGATGTTGCAGCAATGTTCCTCATAGCCACGGATGTTTAGGGTCATGTGTAATTACACGTAGTTGAGCGAGGCATGTCACCTAGTGTCGCAGCCCGAATAAGCTTCCCTGTGGGAACGAATCTTACAAAAGACTGGCGCATGTCAGCTACAGAATATCATGTCACAGTTCAATCATTTTTGCAGCATATTGTCACTTTTTACTTTTTACTTTTCTCTAGTAATCTGCCTTTACTGCCGAGGCTCTATTTTCTCTCTCACCTACTCATCATTGCCCACATATGGCTAATTTATGTAGGAAATAAGTGCAGACAGTCACATTCCTTGATAATGATGAGACAACAGAGAATATTATTATACCAATTGCATAACATCTCTTGACATTCAAACATTTACAATAATAACAAATATTTGATTGATTTCATAATATTTATGGAAGATAAATACTTTTTAGTTTAAACTTTCATGAATTAAAAAAAGTCCTTTTGAACAGATCAGACTGAGTATACAATTTATTTCCATATAAAGGTAATATACTAACATTACTACTTGCTGCTAATTAGTTGCTACGACATTCACTATTTCGTCGGTTGGCGAAAAATCAGCTCAAATTAGCTAACAAACATCCATCAATTAGCTGTAGCAACTTATTCGCCACCTACCGCTTTTGGATTTTAGACGCATTTATAAAAAACAAAAGCGACTTTTGCATCCTGCGATAATTTTGCTACAAAATTATGCAAAAGATAGATTTAGCCAGAAAATCGCTAAATCGCCAGATAGTCTCTTGATATTGGCGAGCGACGTTCCCACAGGGTTGTTTGATTGCGTATCACCGCAGTTTTAATGGAAACATGAAGTTAACAAGCAGTTCAAGGAAATTATCTTTCAAATGCATCAGATAGTCAAGCTGAACATTCCTGTTGGTGTGACCAAACCTCCAATACAACGGGAATTGGATGTTCTTGCTGCCGTTCGTGGATACATTACTTTGGGTTTTTCCATTCGTCAACTTTCTTCCGTTGCCAATGTTGATCCTGGACTTTATCTTTGCAAGGTTTTCTCCTATTCTCCAAATGTAAAATCGATTATAACTGATTTATTGAAACAATACGTAGACGTCACTTCTTCAATGACAATTGGTTCAAAATCGCTGATCAGGATAATCCACTGACTAGGATAATGAATAGACTGCGCACGCTCATCGCCAGATGAAGCAGCCAGGGAAATACACGGCTGCTGACTAGCCGATAATAAGCGGCGACAACGCGAATTTTCTGCTAATGATCAAAGCGGAGTCAAATGAAAGACCGATGTGCCCAAATGTTGATGTAATGCCCGACGTGTCACAGGCCTGCTGCTTCCTCTGGCGAGTTAGTGTTAGCTTCAGTTTATTGTTCATGTCATCACGTTTATTTTTGATTACAAATTGGAATTAAATTTGATCGAATGCAACTTGACTACCTCTTCAATGAAAGTCTTAGATGTAGAGACTTTTTGCGTTCTTACATTGTCGCCGCTGATTATCGACCGCTGATGTATTTCCTTATTCAGAAGCACGAGCCGGCTTCACTTTTCCGATGCTGAGAGATGAACACGCGCGTAGTCTATCCATTATCTTAGTCAGTTGGATAACCCCCAAATCCAAGCCCCTTTCCACCCTTTTTCTGTCAACATTTTAAGTTAGAAAACTCTTTTAGTATGCGCCCATCTCCAAATTGCATTCAAAATACGGAAACTCATTCTCGAAGTTCTATTACACTCTTGACATCACGCTGCCTCTTTAAAGAGTAAACGACAGAATGGTAAGTAACATGCAAGCAGTTCAAGTTAAACGGATCACGAATATAATTCACTGGACATTGACATAGAAAGAGAAATAGAGTCAAAGTGAACGCTGATGCAAAGCTGATGCAAGGTATACGTGAAAGTTATATTACTGATGAAAAGCAATTAAGTAGAAGCAAAAAATAATGAAATACATGATGCAGAAGAGAATCAATATCAGAATTAGGGAATGAGTGAACAAGAGTATACACTTTCTTTGTGCGATACCAAGGAGTGAATTAGAAATCACTTTATTCTCATTAATTATCTATTATCAAAAATTAGAAAACTTTTTCTCGTCTCTTTTACGGAGATTAGAGTCTGATGTCACCTAACTCGCTAAAAGATAAATGCTTACATTGTCCGCCTAATCCTAACGCTCCAATCCACAGTCATTCTTATGAGACTGATCATTCGTATGCTGTAATTTCAGACATGGGAAGTCTTGATTTCTTTGACATCGCGTTATCGAAATGTGTCATCTCCAAGGCCTTAGTGTGACGTTTGTTTTTATTGTCTGACTTTATTATCTGTTCTTTTATTTCCTCGGTATTTTCGGTTGTATGTTATAGTCTTGATGTACGTAGGCTATCCCGTGACAAGTAAATGGCACAAGCTGTTTGTCATGTGTTGAATAAAATAAAATAAAATGTCGTCTCCCCCACTCAAGTTACCCGTTAAGCCCCCAATCTGTCGGTAAGGTAGCAGAGCTTCCAACACATGCGGGCATTATTTGCGGGAAAGAGTGCAAAGATGACTTACCTTTGCTATCAACACGCCGGCAACATCAGGCTCTCAAGTTTTTCCTTCGAATGGAATCTCCGTCACATTTTCTCCATGACCTTTTCCATAAGCTTCTCCCTAATTCCAAAAAGCCTTCTGTCCCACTAATAGTCCGGGAGCTAGCGTGAAGTTGTGAAGGGAACGAGGTAGTACATAAAACTTTCACATAGCATAGTACACCTCTAACCTACTGCAAAACTTCGCGTCTGCCGGATCAGATCATTTGCTTTTCAGAAATAGAGAGGATAACACAATCCTATATATTTCCAGTGGTAAAATTGTGACATTTAAGGTTTTGACTCCATTTTTTCGAATTTTTGTTCATAAAAGTTACACAAATTGGTATTTTGTTGAACTGGTTGTTATAGAAATCATCTACAGATCATGATCTTTCAAATGAGTTATCATTCAGTGACAGAGGATGAAGTAAAGTGTACAAACAGACACTTTTCGTTAAAGTATATCAACAATTTTCCTGAAATTTCTATGTTAAAATTTGCAGTTACAGCAACGAAAAGTGTCTGTTTGTACACTTTACTTCATCCTCTGTCACTGAATGATAACTCATTTGAAAGATCATGATCTGTAGATGATTTCTATAACAACCAGTTCAACAAAATACCAATTTGTGTAATTTTTATGAGCAAAAATAAAAAAACTTTCACAAAACCCAACGGAGTCGGAGTTGGAGTCCTATCAACCCCCGGAGTCGGAGTCCTATCAACCCCCCGGAGTCGGAGTCGGAGTCCTATCAACCCCCGGAGTCGGAGTCGGAGTCCTATCAAACCCCCCGGAGTCGTAGTCGGAGTCCTATCAACCCCCCGGAGTCGGAGTCCTTTCAACCCTCGGAGTCGGAGTCCTTTCAACCCCCCGGAGTCGGAGTCCTATCAAGTTCAACCCCCCAGAGTCGGAGTCGGAGTCCTATCAACCCCCGGAGTCGGAGTCGGAGTCCCATCAACCCCCGGAGTCGGAGTCCTATCAACCCCCGGAGTCGGAGTCGGAGTCCTATCAACCCCCGGAGTCGGAGTCCTATCAACCCCCCGGAGTCGGAGTCGGAGTCCTATCAACCCCCCGGAGTCGGATTCCTTTCAACCCTCGGAGTCGGAGTCCTTTCAACCCCCCGGAGTCGGAGTCCTATCAACCCCCCGGAGTCGGAGTCGGAGTCCTATCAACCCCCGGAGTCGGAGTCGGAGTCCTATCAACCCCCGGAGTCGGAGTCCTATGAACCCCCAGAGTCCTATCAAAATGATAGGACTCCGTATCCCTGCTTTACAGTTCCTCGTAAGTTCATTAGAAGGAATCATTCATTAATTTCTTACATTGCTATTGGTTGATGCAATGAAGGAGCACCGTCGGTTGCCAGTGAGATGCAAGCAACAGCGTATTATTAAACTTTTCAATTGAACTGAAGAAATTACATTTCACTGATTGCAGGTGATCAAGGCCTACTCTCATAAATTCGAATCAATGTAGTGCTGAACAGTCACATGGTATGCAGTTTCTTTACCTGTATCTATCGGTGAAAGCGGAGTCAAATTTAGTCAATGAGAGACGCTGAGAGCTCCGTCAAAACTGCCCATTTGATTCCCGCTGCGTTGAATCTGACAACCGTGTGACGCCTGCGAATAATGTTAAGTCAATGGGAATGCCAATGACGACTTCTTCATGATAATATTTAATGCTATCAATGTTGCATCTGTAACTGAAAATTCGAATTCTTATTTGACTTAGTCATCGGTAGATATAGACTATTCGCTAAGTAGAACTCATAAGTTTATTTAGAATTATTCAACATATGCTGTACATCCTGCCACCGGATGTGTAATTCACTTATCGTCATATCATGTTGAACTGAAAACTAAAAAGAGAAAGAAAGGTTCACGATGACAATAGCAACTGCAGCCAATTTCATATTGCAATGTTGCTTGTATACTTGCACTACTTTTAAACACAGTTCAAGTAGTAGGAAAATGTCTATTCTCATTCTGTGGATATCAAAGTCATGACTCCCTCACGGACTCAAACTGAATTCTCTGCAGAAAGTAGGCTGCCCGCATGTATCTCTTCTCATCCCCAAAGGAAAAGTCAAATTTCATTTCATAAATATATCTATGATCTATTTATCATGAATTCTGTTTAGTTACATGAATGAGCGAATGATTGAACGTTTCATAGTTTAATCCAAAATTTACATAGATTCTCATCGTTGAACGCGATGAAGACCACCTAACATATTTTCAAAATCAGCAGTGTCTTCAACCGTTACAAAAATAACTGACATCCGAAGGCCAACATTCTACTTATAACAGTTTCTATCTGCCAGAAGATATAATAACAATAAAAAATGAACGTCCAACTTTCTAAGTCTTATCATAGTCAATTTTACACAGGAATTAATTAACGTTTCGGAGGTAGAAGATTATCCATCATTTGTCCCTAACAGATGACAAGCGTTGATGACGCAGATCAAAAATGACAAAGAAAAAAACAGGACGAATTCTTGCGGAGAAGCAAGGAAGATTAATTTACAATTTCAAAAGTAACTTGACATGCTGAAGAAAGACAAAATATTTCACCAGGACCAAAGGTCAAGTACAAAAATTTCGTTCACTAGGAGAAACGTGAATGAGAATTTGAAAAGAAGATGGTTGTCACTAACCAGCTTGAACCGCTCTCTGACCAGAAGGCAGGTTGGAGAGGGTCTGAAACTTGCTGACCAATTGTGTAATGCACTAGAGAAGAAGAAGAATTGATGGAATGTTGCTAATCTTGTGAAGAATGATCAGAAGACTTGAAGAAGGTGTTCAGAATGCATAGAGATCGGATCTTTGGTGTCCTTGTAGAGTCGGGATTGATTTTTTCAATTACAAAAACTCCATCCAGAATTATCTTAAACTGGAAATGATCAGTAGGTCTGACTTTCCAGCATTTCACTATCTTATATCCAAATCTTCTGTCTAGTAATGTGCACTGATGAATTGTGCAGCGCCCTTCCCTGCTGTACCACTCATAGCTCTATCGTCAATGATACTTCAATGACTGAAAACTAGACCAATTATGTAATTGATAGCATCTTCGACCACTTATATCTACTTACTGTATAATCACTCTTACATGACAATGTGTGTCATTTTAATATACAGACACAAGACCCGTTCTCAAGTCCACTGCAGACATCATCGTTGTCCGAACTCATTAGACGAAGAAGGCATCGATATGACGGGATCTGATGCGAAAGAAGGGAATACAGAAACTTTTAAGAATGAAGAGTTATCAGTTGATATATAACACTGACCCTAAACAGCTTACACATAAAAGAACAAAAATCAAAGCAAAGGAGAAGAATGGCGTCAGTCAAGTTGAAATGACGTCATCAAGTGGTGATGATGTCAGTGAAATTGAAGTTGACGTTAGCCAGATGGAAATGACGTCATCAAGAGGTGATGACGTCAGTGAAATTGAAGTTGACTTCAGTCAGATGGAAATGACGTCATCAAGTGGTGATGACGTCAGCCAAATCATTTATCTGCACTTCCACGTCTCACAGCTTCTGAATAGTCCTCGCTCACACACGCTAGAGGAATTACTTTAACTCTTACAGCAAGAGTGATTCTTGGGTTTCACAGGAAAGTTGTTTTCAACTTCTCGTAGGGAAGAAAACATCTCTACGTGACAAGCACCAGCACCAATGTTTTCCTCGACGATCACAACTGCTCCATGGAAGGTTCAAGGTCAGACATGACGAGGACCGCGGTCATCAAAGTTAGGAGGCATATTCCGGTAAGGATTGAGAGGTCGACGAGGCATCGTGGTGTTTGAAGAACGAGATGGTGGCGCAGAAGGAGAGGGCCGTGAAGAGTTTATGTCGAATACGGCGAAATCCGGTGGAGGAACTGGAGGCTTTTCATGGGGCAGAATTAATGGCTTGGTCGGGTTTGACGGCGCATCATCCATCTCGTCAAACATGGCCGTCCGATTAACTGAAGAGGGAGAAGATGATTCAATGTCATGTTTGAGGAGCATGAAGAGTCATAGAAATCCGACACATGTCTCTTATCTACAGGATCGACTAAACCTGTCTGTTGAAGGTCCATGAGAACCGTGGATCTTTTCCATGATCAGTCACTGGAAACCGCCTGTGTTAAGGCACTGCTGTCATGGCAACGCCCATAGAGTTAAGTATATTAGGTAGAGTGGTAACTCAGCATTTATTAAATGCCGCTGAAACATGACATCTCAGCTCAGAAGCACCATGAGATCTCAACTTTTCCTTAAGGACTTGCAGGGACTTGTATTATAATATGGTTCATGAAATTTCCTAGATCATCAGATTAATTTCCGCTTAATTAAGATGCTTGTTAGCAAATATTCATTCCTTTTGATATCCAACTTGTTTCATACTACTTATAAAGGGGCTTCATGTCGGTAGTATATTAGTTTGCAAAAATTTAGCTTTTTAAAAACTGCTCAAATAATGTTTTGGACAGCAGGAACGTAATCTCCGAATAAAACTGAATCTTTTGATATAAAAATTTCACTGTATACAGACACTTTTTTGAGTGAACACTCTGCCTATATTACTCTATGGCAACGCCTATCCACAGCACAGTACTGCCTTCGATGTCCCTGTGGTTTCTTGCCTTTTATTTTCACAGTGCGTCGGATTTCTATGACTGCAGAGCTGATACTAAAAAACGGACCACTTCAATTTCGATGAAATTCATTCCATTCTCATGCCTTCGTGTATGGGCATGATAATTATTCAAGCACGAAGAGGATGAGCATTTTCTGAGCTTTCTTTTGATATACTGGTCATCAAAATCTGTGAACTAATAAAAAATTGGTGATATCTTGAAGTTCTCACTTGCGAATAAGTTCAATAGTTCTTTTTCAAACTTCTTCAACATTTTTCTCATTGCTGCTAAAGTGCACTCTCATGCGAGGTAAACAATCTGCAATCACTGTGAGAGAACAATAGGGCATGAAATATCAATGAGACATCATAGATTTCAATGGTAGATCGCAATGTGTTATTAGTGGCAGCCATAGAAGTAGATAACAGTGCACTTTCTATGGTGGCAATGCATGCAAATTAGTGAACAGGAATGAAGTTCAATTATCAATAATTGCATAGATTTTTGATGTTATCGAAATTGATTGCTTTATTTTTAGCTTTCATACTTTTGCACTGAAACTTAGATGGCGTATGATTGAAATTGGTTCAGCCATCTATGGTCTTTGAACTTACATGCATTAGAAATGCAACTTGGGAAAACCTGTACGGCATGAATACTTCACTACAAAAATAAAAGGAAAATTAATGTAAGAACACAATCCATCGATAACCACATCTTTGTCAGTGTTAATTAGAGTTTTAGCCTGTTATTCGCAGTTGAAATGTATTTCTTCATCTTTATTTCAAACCAGGTCGAAACTTGTCAAGTTCTTTGTCAAATTATTACCAGAATATAAAATGTAGGTTTCTAACATATTGGTCCGACCAAAATGTTCGCTCAGAATTTCTTCAATCTATGTACCGGGACAATGTACCCTTTTTATTTCGTGCATACTTTCATTTCATCAGCGCTACGAAGCAAAAGTTTGTTACCAAAAGCATCAGGAAGATACCAATGATGCTACTCTCATGCTCAGACAATGCCTACTTAGGTCCACCTATCGACCTTTGAAGGCGCGGGACGCCGATGTACTTGTAGTGATTTAGAAACTATCTTTAATAGAAATTCGACTGTAAAACAATGGATAGCTACCTTTTTACTTTGCTCAATATCAGTGCTTAGAACGCCCGCAAATTGCATTAGAATATCTTTTATAATACGCAGTTCGGTCATTAATGAATCGGCATTTTCATCATTTGCCTATCACATTACGTGCTTGTCGGTGTTTGAAGTTATTTAGAAAGCTCTTCAAGACACCTTGTAAGAAAGCTCACGAATAGAATAGTGACAAGCTTCATCGGTTTTTCTGGAATCGAATGACTTGAAAGATTTACCTGGCTTCTTGCTCAGTGGTTCACGATCCGGCATTCGTGATGATGTTGCTCTGTCCGGAGCTCGTGAAGCGGCCGCTGCTGCCCTTGAGGTGGCTGCTGCTGCCGCGGCCGCCTCCGCTCCCTCCTTCTTCTGTCTGTGAGAATTCCGCATGCGGAAGAGAGCGATGGCCGCAGCAGGCAGGATAATCAAGATGAGAATTGTTCCAACGATGATCAAAACTTTCCAAGTTGAAAATCCTGATCCGTCTCCTTTTGCGATCAATGTGGCTTGTGTGGAGGAGTCTGAAAAGATCAATGAATGTCAGCAAATGATACAGCAGGAGATCAATCGAAGAAATTGTGAATTCGTTAGTCATCACATTGTCCACATCTTCAAGGTAACTATCTATTTTCAATCATAACATTCTCCTTTACTAACTTAAGATGCGCTTGCAAGTGCAACTTTCTTGCTAACAATATCGGTTCATGATGGGTCAGGAAACAGTGAACTAACATGGGCAGTGACTATTGAGATTCAGAGTCGTATTCTACTAATTATTGAGACTCATAGCTGTTTGAAGTGAAAGTAACTTCACATTTTCATTCATCCGTTTGTGGAGAGACTAGAATGTCAGTTCAATGCTGTGAATCAAAATGAATGTTGACAACATTAGTAAAATGGAAATAGTTTTGTCAATATTAAATGAATAGTTTTATCGCATCAAAAGTTGTTGAATTCAATGAAAAGTTTTATTCATGAAGATGCAATTATGAATTCAATCCCTTTGATGATTTCAGGATGTCAAGTTAATGCATTTTGTCAATTTAGTGAAACTTGAAATTGAAGAATAATAACAAGTTGAGCCAAGTCATTCAAAATTGAAAAATTTCAATTGAAATGAAATAACATGGACATGTCTCATAATCTATCATCTCAACAGCAAATATTCTTGTAGGCCGACTTCGTCATAACAAATTTAACCATATTAGCACGGCTTGAATAGCGAAAACTTTATCACTGATTAAATCTCAACAGATGAAGCAAAAAAGGAGACATGTTTCGGCCTGTTGGGCCTCATCAGTCGTTGGAGCTAGAGGACGTGCAAGCATGCCCTCTACCCACAAGGCCACCGGACAATCTGTTGAGGGCGTGAATTAGCCTGGAAGGTACTACTTTCACTCAGACAAGTGGAGGGCGGATTCGAACCAGCGACGTTGGAGCTAGAGGACGTGCAAGCATGCCCTCTACCCACAAGGCCACAGACGTCTAGACACCATAGATATTGAAGCATGAAATGGCCTCATTAGCGCCAATAGATGTAAACAATTTTTCAACGACATTCGGAAATAGTAAATTATGCAATAAATGTGGAACATCATAGCACACCAATCCTAACATAACGCAATCATACATCGATTTCGGCGAGTAATACATTAAAAGAATGCTCAGAGAAAGCCCTTTCACCTCGTGTTTGATTCATTATCATGCTCACATGCTTCCATGTTGAAAATTTGAGATTTTCGAAAATGGCGATTATCACATTTTGACCTCTGTACACTTTAAACAGATACGTATATATAGCTGAAAACATCAGCTCTCGAATGGTGTATGGCCTGTCAATGTAAAATGAAATTGAAAGGTAGGAGAATTGATTGAAGTTTGAGATCATTTAGGTGATCCCTTTTTATGATCTGAATCAGGGTCGAATAAAGAACGCGGGAGTGATATTTTGAATTAGGGTAGATAACAGAATTCCATGATAGACCTCATCAAATGCCTTTGTACGGTCAAAAGGATCGCACTGAAGACAATACATTCAACCAGATTCCTGTAGCCTGATAATGGCATTGCAGACAAAAGACTTAGGATAGAATCCATATTGATTGCACAAGTAGAAATAAGTTTTTTACTGAATTAGCAATGCTTAAAATGTTTTCTCATGGCCAACGGTAGAAATATTGGTCTATTGTCTTACAACGTTATTCCTTAGAGCAGTAGTCACAATGAAAATCGATAATCATCCTCCTACTTCCATCTGCTTTCAAGTGAATTTGCTTCTTTCCGCTCACTGGAAGCAGATTCACGAATAGAAAATATGTCAATTGATAGTCCCTCTGAGATAGCATGCCTTGTCTCAGCTTCCTTGTTTACCGTATGTCCTCTGAGGCAGTGCAGAAGTAAGCGCTTTATCATTTTTGTGATGGTCTGCAACGACGATGATGCAGCAGCAATCATAGATATTGGAGTTCATGCACATGTGGACATAGATATCAATGCATGTACGAAGAAAGCATGGACTTGTAGATATTTAGATATAGAAATCTTGTCAAACGGAGTATTGAATATTCATATTGCTCATGTCATGTACAAAATGTTGCAATTTCTATTGCTCATCCTGCATGCATCCACAGAATCAGAAGTGACAAATGCTTACCCTTGTCATCTCCGAGACAGACACCGGTGTGTCCGACAGATAGTGATAAAACTTTGAGACCGATTTTCTGCATGGGCTCGCTGATATGTATGATGCGTGAGTAATCATTCTTCGTGACGAGTTTTTCCCTCAGCTCACGAATACTCTTCTCTGGGCATCCGCCGTTGTGATAGAGGATTCTCCATGCCCAATCGATCTGAATCACTTTCCTCCTAATGTTCGATTCGTCCGTTTCTTCGTTTTCTGAAATGATACAAGCAGTCTCCGGTAAGGAGGAAATCGAGTGAGGGATTTGGATAGAGGCCAGAATAGGAAGGGTTTCTGCAGGGAACGAGGCTGAAAGTGAGACTTTCGTGACATGATGTGCCTCCCATGAATCTGCGCGTCTGCCGAGTTCTGTCAGACACGATCAAAGAGCAGCACTTTTTGTCTTCAGGTCATTTCCTATCATGTGCATGAAGCCAACTACATTCAAATTTGGAAATCTTCCTAATCTCGGCGAACAGTGCATTTTGGCCACATTTTCGCATGCATCAGCGAAGTGATGATAACAGCACATACACATGATCGGAAATGACTTGTCAAAAGCTCTAGACTCATTTCCAGCTTCGTTCCCTGTTTTAATTCGTGCTGACAGACGGAATATAATAAACATGCAATTTGAACGATTCCTAATTATCATTACCCTGGTGCTAAGAAAGGAAATATCAATGGTCAGTTGACCAGCTGGCTAGCTCGGGAGATGTATTTTCAAAATGAAGAAACAAGTACGCACACTTCTGCGTTTCCGCTTTAATTGGTCAGAGTGTCTTTTCCAATCCTTCCTTCCTGTTCCTTCCTTGAAAATTTTTCAGGAGAAGTTAACCAGAAAGAAGTTCATCAACGATCAATCGCAACAATGATCCGATAACAGCAACGAATTGATGTCAATTACCTAATTGCAGAAATGAGTGAATTCTTGAAGAAATGTGACCCGCTGCATCATTTGTATAGAAAAGCAAAGGACTGATTCATATAATTTGCCGGTGTTTGGTCCTGAGCGAAAGATTGTTCATATGAAGCTCTCTTTTACTGTGATAGAACAGCTCAGTTTGTAAAGCGTTTTATTGGGCTCTTCTGAAGTGCGTCCCGGTAGTGAAATCGGTTGTTACATTTTCGACCTCTCTTGTTCCGGCTAGGTCGCCCAAGGATAAACTTCCTGTCTCTGCTCATTCTAAAGTTATTTGCAGATTTGAATGCGCTTGCAGTAGCAAGTAAATTGGCAGAACAGAAAGATCCTTGGGAGAACAGGTCAAGGAGCATATATCCAAGTGGTTGTTGGAAGGGAAGGAGTGATCCTCCTCGATCCAAGTCTGCCCGAGAGCTCTATTGCTCACCATTTACTTGTCAACGGATGTGACCGCTCAGATGTCAGAGAGCGCTTTAAGATTTTGTGTAGATCCGATGTCAGAAGTGGAGGCTCTGGCCATTCAAGCGATTGCTCCTGACCTGTGCGTCCAGAACCAGTTTGTGATTGGCCTAGGATTGCCATGGCAATAGCATTGCTGTCCACTTACCGTCCTTGTCTCACGCTGCATGTTAACAGACGACTGAGAGCGGATGATTTTAACTGTCATTTGATGTTATGAAAAATAGGTTCCTTACTTTTCTCTGTCATTAGCAAGAATGAAATGCCTTGCCCACAGCTCCTGCCAAATCCCTGATCACAGCTGGGATCAAGGTAAAGTTCGAGCTCTCGGAGTAGCCTGATACGATTATCGAGTCCATACCATGCCTGAAAATTGCCATCTTCTGGGTACACGTTCATGGTGACTCGGTGGTTGAGAGCTTCAGCCTGTGGGTCCAGAAAGACATTGATGGTGATGGTGTAGCTGGTCACTCTCTCTGTGATTGCATCTTGAATGCCGATGCTGGAAAATAGATGAAAATGAGCGTTTATATACCGTAAGCAGCTACTTCAGGAGCTTTGAACTATTTTAGTGATGAATCTAAGACAAATCAATGTCATCATTTTGCGGAGCCTTTCGCCGATTCAGTCCGAGAAAACCGAGACATTGAGATATAGCTTTAGTATTCCATGCCATTGAGCCCACGGGATCTTGGAGTAGCCAAGACCCTCAAGCGATCTTCAGCAGTACCGGCAAGGGCGGTTACACGATGACGTACACATCATTCGATCCAGCAGTTGGTTCGCGCACGCCATCTGATGTTGGTGCCCTTCTTTGAAGCGACAATGATTGCCTCAGTCCATCCAGATTTATGTGTACAGAAGCAAACAGTATCATCACTCGCACTTCCATGGTAGTGACTTTGTACTTTTCCTGTATATAATATCATTTATTTTTCCTTATGCACGCGTCCCGAAGTTTTTCACGAAGAGCATCAGAGAAAGGCCTCCCAAAACGATGATATTGTTTTACATTCATAACAAAACAATAACAGCCAACAAATGCATTGAAGTATTTGTTGTTAGTATTTGTTGTTAAGGAAATCTGTATAATCTGAACGTTCCAAGGAAACGTATATCATTGGGTTATTGTTGTTCCATGCACTTTCTTAATGATTGGAATGATAACATTTGAATACTGAGTACACCTTAATCTCCATGTGAAAAGATAGTCACTAAACAATCGACTCACTTCATTTTCTTCGTTCCCAGCTGTTCGTTCATTGGCAGGCCACACAGCATGTTGTCACAGATTTTGATCCATGAGACCTGCTCCATTGCACCTTCTAGAAAAAAGACATGTAAATGAATTTTGATTGAATAATAATATTTGAAATGATTGAATTAGCAGCAAGATGACTTAACCGAGAGAACCAGCATGAAGAATCATCACCAGAGAAACATTCATGAAACTCAACAATGTTGAAGCAAGAATTGTTTATGTTCGATGCTAAAACGGACAGCATGAAAAGACCTGACAGGTCGGGTCGGCGTCTCCTTGCAAGAACTTGCCTGACCTGCGCCGGAGATGTTGTTTCCGTCAGACAAGACCGGTGGACGCCGTTTCTGTCATCGCAGGCCTAGACGGCGTCTCCTTGCAAGAACTTGCCTGACCTGCGCCGGAGATGTTGTTTCCGTCAGACAAGACCGGTGGACGCCGTTTCTGTCATCGCAGGCCTAGACGGCGTCTCCTTGCAAGAACTTGCCTGACCTGCGCCGGAGATGTTGTTTCCGTCAGACAAGACCGGTGGACGCCGTTTCTGTCATCGCAGGCCTAGACGGCGTCTCCTTGCAAGAACTTGCCTGGCCTTCGCCGGAGATGTTGTTACCGT
Source organism: Prostheceraeus crozeri (assembly GCA_907163375.1). Taxonomy (NCBI): domain Eukaryota; kingdom Metazoa; phylum Platyhelminthes; order Polycladida; family Euryleptidae; genus Prostheceraeus; species Prostheceraeus crozeri. Next base: position 448,126 of record CAJQUW010006069.1, on the reverse strand, counting down.
CAGACACGACCGGTGGACGCCGTTTCTGTCATCGCAGGCCTAGACGGCGTCTCCTTGCAAGAACTTGCCTGACCTGCGCCGGAGATGTTGTTACCGGAAGACAAGACCGGTGGACGCCGTTTCTGTCACTGCAGGCCTAAACGGCGTCTCCTTGCAAGAACTTGCCTGACCTGCGCCGGAGATGTTGTTACCGGAAGACAAGACCGGTGGACGGCGTTTCTGTCATCGCAGGCCTAAACGGCGTCTCCTGCAGGAGCTTGCCTGACCTGCGCCGGAGATGTTGTTTCCGGCAGACAAGAACGGTGGACGGCGTTTCTGTCATCGCAGGCCTAGACGGCGTCTCCTTGCAAGAACTTGCCTGACCTGCGCCGGAGATGTTGTTTCCGGCAGACACGACCGGTGGACGGCGTTTCTGTCATCGCAGGCCTAGACGGCGTCTCCTTGCAAGAACTTGCCTGACCTGCGCCGGAGATGTTGTTTCCGGCAGACAAGAACGGTGGACGCCGTTTCTGTCATCGCAGGCCTAGACGGCGTCTCCTTGCAAGAACTTGCCTGACCTGCGCCGGAGATGTTGTTTCTGGCAGACACGACCGGTGGACGGCGTTTCTGTCATCGCAGGCCTAGACGGCGTCTCCTTACAAGAACTTGCCTGACCTGCGCCGGAGATGTTGTTTCCGGCAGACACGACCGGTGGACGCCGTTTCTGTCATCGCAGGCCTAGACGGCGTCTCCTTGCAAGAACTTGCCTGACCTGCGCCGGAGATGTTGTTTCCGGCAGACACGACCGGTGGACGCCGTTTCTGTCATCGCAGGCCTAGACGGCGTCTCCTTACAAGAACTTGCCTGACCTGCGCCGGAGATGTTGTTTCCGGCAGACACGACCGGTGGACGGCGTTTCTGTCATCGCAGGCCTAGACGGCGTCTCCTTGCAAGAACTTGCCTGACCTGCGCCGGAGATGTTGTTTCCGGCAGACACGACCGGTGGACGGCGTTTCTGTCATCGCAGGCCTAGACGGCGTCTCCTTAAAGAACTTGCCTGACCTGCGCCGGAGATGTTGTTACCGTCAGACAAGACCGGTGGACGGCGTTTCTGTCACTGCAGGCCTAAACGGCGTCTGCCTGCAGGAGCTTGCCTGACCTGCGCCGGAGATGTTGTTACCGGCAGAGAAGACCGGTGGACGGCGTTTCTGTCACCGCAGGCCTAGACGGCGTCTCCTTGCAAGAACTTGCCTGACCTGCGCCGGAGATGTTGTTACCGTCAGACAAGACCGGTGTTTGTGTAACCGCCAGAACGGTCTTTGAAGGCAGTCAGGCCGTTTCCAACCGTGAGAGAGAATGTTGTACACGTTTTAGTTTGAATATACTACAAAACATTTCCGTGCGCAGATCCACTGAATTGACAGATTGAAGTGGAAATAATATCGGTCATCCCCTATGACATAACATGACACAACTGTTTTGATGAAAAAGAATTCATCGACGTGAATTAACTTTGAAATAACTTCAAATTCGGCGTCAATATTTTACTTGGCAGTAATTGATTTAATTACTGCCACGTTTACCGACGGAAGCACGGAATTCAAATGCTATTGAGTTGTTGCGTCAGCTTGGTCAACAGTGAGCGGATAAGTTCCAATGTCACTCGGTCAAAATCTTCTCCCTTCACAAGTTTGTTGGAATCACACAAAACAACTCAAATTGTTTTCAGGAGAAGTTATTTCAATACAATTCTTTATTCATGAGGCTCTCGAGGACAAAGCATTTCCAGTCTTTGAGTTCCCGAAAATGTCTCAACCATAGAAATTGCTTATCTGAAGTTGACTAGAATGGAACTTAACTCAAGGTGGCGGTACAGCCGAGGGAACTAAGTTGGAGCATGAGCGACCAATAAAAAGCTTACATTTTCACATGTGACTGATTCTAACTCAATGATTCAACCGCTACCAACTGTACATAAGTGAAAATGCGTGCGATTCCTGTGCCGTTATTGTGTATTGTATGAAGCTTTACTTCCGTTCTAGAGGTTTTGTTGATGTCAATTACTACGGTCTCAGTTGAAAGACATGCAGTCGAGAAGGAGCTTCTACAGGCAGTGTCACAGAATTAGACAGATCGTCTCCTCTTCCGTTATAAATAGAAACTAAGCATGGGAACATGTAACGTTAATGAAATGGCACAATCTGCTGACATAATACCATAGCAATCGAACAATGAGCAGCAACAATGTTCAGCATTAAGCACGCCAAATAATGCGAAGTTTCAGTGACTGTTATAAACCGGATCACACAGTAAAGAGACACAGTCGATGTCAAGTTGTACAGAGACATTTGCGCACGTTTTTCGTGCGCCTGCTAACTTTTTTTAAAATGATTATCCAGAAAACTTTTGCACAATGATCTGAATTCTTCGACTCTGAAGAAATCATGGCGATCGGAGCATTTTGAAGGAATTCACAGCAATCCGCAAGCGACGCACGACTATTTTTCCTAACTCTGCAAGGTATTGAAAATTTCTTTTTATATAATTCATACATAGTAAGTTCCTGCATGTGCCATCGTTTTGAATCAGTTTGCACTTCTAGCAAAGTGATTGGTTGAACAATCTAATTCTGTGGTGGGTGTATTACATCTTGCATGAGGCTTGAAAAGTAATAAAATGATGATGATGTGACGAAAACAGCACGAGCAGCGGATATATGATTCCATCTCGAGATAGCAGACTTGGCGGGCAGTGAAAGCATTGAACGATGGCCGGTTGAATGTGCCATGGAATAGATCGATGTCAATACTGCTAGATCCTAAGAATTGCTGAAGCATCAAACTCGTTCTCAAGGCAACGTGCGCCCACTGCCTATTATTCCTTTTAATGTACATATCTACACCTTTTGCACTCTATCAAAAGCTTGTTGAAATCCATTTCACCCTGCGTTCAGATTAAAAGCATGGAACATAAATGGATAATAACTCTATATAAGTATGCTTCTCTGTGTAGCTATTGACTGCAAATTTCAGCTCCAATTATAATTTTGGATGCATGAAAGTTGGCATCAAACACGTCCTTTCATGAAATCCACTTGGAGATCATAAAATGAAGTCGAAAGGCATGATGCTCTCCTCCAGTAGGTGCATAACTACAGTTCAGTGATCAATAGTATCCAACATCAAATCATTCCTTGCGACCTTTTGGCAACGACCGGGCTCAATCAGTCAGAATAAAGTTATTGCACAACATTTTCAGCAGACAGTTGAACAAAATCAGCCTATAACAAATTTCCACTGAAATAGAAATGACCTTTCGTGAACAACATAGAATTTGAGGTAGTCATTGGATAAGCTTATTCGATTACTAAGCCATATTGATCTGATTTCCTACATGACATTGCAGTTCTTAGCATTTAAAAAGTTCTTACATGGACAATAGGCTACATGTATTGAATACATTGAGATATCATCGCAGTTCCTCGCACTAATCCAAGAACTTCCAAATACATGCAGGAATACCGCATAGCTTTTCTTGCTTCCACCTGTAATTGACCTCACTGTCTATGTTACTTAGAGTACTCGACGTTTCCCGTCTTGTGTTTCAAATAGCGTCTCCTTTACTTATAGAGGATGCACTGCAAGCTATGCGGTAATAAGCATTTCTTCATAATAATCGTAAGAACAAATAATGTCCTTTAGGATAATCGCATTCTATTGATAATTATATATTCCCATCAGTATAATGTTTTAATGTTTAGTCAATGATTCTCATCGTTCCCATGTAGTGAGGTGATCCTCTAATCGTTAACTTGATTTATGTAATGCTATCAAAAGTGACTTCAAAGTCGCGTTTTATAGTCGCGGATTGGATTAAATAAATAATAGCTCGGCGGCCTTGAATGTCATCATAATTGTGAAGGTTAGGACAAGTTATGTCCTTTAGGATTGTTGCAAAATTCTCTCAATTTCTAAGAATTACCGTTTAAAGAAGTGGAGAAGATCCTCAGTTCGCGCATTTTGCATCTACACATTCGTCAGATGCTTGTCGTGCTATTATTAGATGGTCAACGAGACCGCGTTGCTTATTCTGACGAAACTTCTAACTATTTCAATTAATGAGAAATCCATTTAGATCTACTTGAAAAGATGAAATCTCTGCTGCTGCCATGGAGAAGGGGTATAACTAACTAAATGTACAAGGAGACATTTCCTGATTTGCCAATGAAAACGGATGCTGTTTCATTGCCAACAGACTACAGCGTCTGCCAAATGGATAATTCTACAACATTATGAAAACTTTTTCTTTGTTTTTCAACTCAATGGATTTGTTATGGCAGTCAATTCACGTAATAAATATCAAAATGAAAGATGTTCAAGCTATTTAGAGTTTTGAAGTTGAATACTTTTTCTGGCAGAGTTGTGTTTTGAAAGGGCAGCACCTGCACATTTGCCACACTGAGAAAGCGCTCTGCGAGACAGGGTAGAAGATCCCGTTCTCAACCCGTCCTCATCACCATCGTCTTCTATCTGTCCATGTATTGTGTCATGTTAAGTAACTCGTGTCTCCACCAGATATTCTCTCAACGGGGGCACCTCATAAATGTTCATTGTTGATCAGTGAAGCGAAAATGCCGTCCTGGAATCTTCCACGAGCAATAACGTCTAACCCACACTGTGACAATCATGAGGAGAGCTCTTGCAATTTATCAGCACTTCTTAGTATTTTCTTCCAATTTGTAGTATTTTATTATCTGTTCAGCTCCTCGCCTTGCAATAACAGATCTCTGTTACATGTTGATACATTATATCATTTGCATATAATGTGCACAGATAACTTCAATGTTTTCCAATAATTTGATGTCTAATATCATCAGGTTGTTGCTATTCTCTAAGCTGTTTAAATGCTTCATAATGCACTTCTGTCTTCATTCTATTCATTTTTCCTGCATTGATAGAAGCCGATTTATCGTCATCCACATGTGTGCCTCATTCCGGTGGCCTTCATTGCAGCTGTTTGTCGTTAGCCCATGCAAATATTTTTATAATACACAAATCGATTATTTACATGTTTGTATTTTATGGTAGAAGTGCAATCCTTCTGGGAGACAAAGTGTGCGACGTATACGTCCCTGCCAGTACAGTCCTTCTGGGAGACAAAGTGTGCGACGTATGCGTCCCTGCCAGTACAGTCCTTCTGGGAGACAAAGTGTGCGACGTATGCGTCCCTGCCAGTACAGTCCTTCTGGGAGACAAAGTGTGCGACGTATGCGTCCCTGCCAGTACAGTCCTTCTGGGAGACAAAGTGTGCGACGTATGCGTCCCTGCCAGTACAGTCCTTCTGGGAGACAAAGTGTGCGACGTATACGTCCCTGCCAGTACAGTCCTTCTGGGAGACAAAGTGTGCGACGTATACGTCCCTGCCAGTACAGTCCTTCTGGGAGACAAAGTGTGCGACGTATGCGTCCCTGCCAGTACAGTCCTTCTGGGAGACAAAGTGTGCGACGTATGCGTCCCTGCCAGTACAGTCCTTCTGGGAGACAAAGTGTGCGACGTATGCGTCCCTGCCAGTACAGTCCTTCTGGGAGACAAAGTGTGCGACGTATGCGTCCCTGCCAGTACAGTCCTTCTGGGAGACAAAGTGTGCGACGTATGCGTCCCTGCCAGTACAGTCCTTCTGGGAGACAAAGTGTGCGACGTATGCGTCCCTGCCAGTACAGTCCTTCTGGGAGACAAAGTGTGCGACGTATGCGTCCCTGCCAGTACAGTCCTTCTGTGGGGCAAAGTGTGCGACGTATGCGTCCCTGCCAGTACACTCCTTCTGGTAGACAAAGTGTGCGACGTATGCGTCCCTGCCAGTACAGTCCTTCTGTGGGGCAAAGTGTGCGACGTATGCGTCCCTGCCAGTACACTCCTTCTGGGAGACAAAGTGTGCGGCATATACGTCCCTGCCAGTACAGTCCTTCTGGGAGACAAAGTGTGCGACGTATGCGTCCCTGCCAGTACAGTCCTTCTGGGAGACAAAGTGTGCGGCATATACGTCCCTGCCAGTACAGTCCTTCTGGGAGACAAAGTGTGCGACGTATGCGTCCCTGCCAGTACAGTCCTTCTGGGAGACAAAGTGTGCGACGTATCCGTCTCTGCTAGTACAGTCCTTCTCAAGAATCATCTAAAGCAATTCGTTGAATAATACAAATACAAGCATGACTAATGAAACCGCTGCATAGCGTCAGAAGTCAATCAATTATTGTCCTTCATCAAATTAAATATCTCGCATTGTGCATTCCGTTCAAAATTCCTGCCGGTCAATTCCGCGCGCTTTGTGAACAGCCGCTGACGTCAACATCCATTCATTTGATGAGTCATGGGACTTTGTTTTCTATTTTGTGTGGATTACTCGAACATCTCTTGAATGTTATGGTGGTAGCAAGATAACTCAGCTGGTTTTGTGAGCAAGCCTCGACACCGAAGGGCAAACTGTCCGCCGCGAAGGTACCACCGCTCTCACCAGAGAAGCGTAACGACATGTAGATGTGTGTTACAGCGAATGGAATCTGCCTAATCTCTATGTATGGCTGCCTTCATCACCCGTGTGTTTGTCTAGCTTACTATATCGTATATACTGCTGAATAAGTATCGGTGGCTGAAGTAGTGATCGATGTATTGTAATTCAAATGAAGAAATGTGGAATTACATGAAGTATTATAGACGGATTGAGAAACTGGCGATAACAAATTCAAGTGAAGAAATAGTATTTTCCATGTGTAGTCTCAGGTATAGTGTGTGTAGTTTCATTGCTTTCGGTGTAGTAGAATGTCATTGTAGTTCTACTGATTACCTCCCTTATCCACTCTTACCATTATCCACTTTGTGTAGTGTCAGATATAGTTCACTTGTAATCGGTGTAGTAGCATCGTTGTATTTCTATGTTTTACCTCCACTTTTCCAATTTCTATTCATCGGTCTCCTGTTGTTTTATAATATCCATTTTTAATTTCCTTAACCTATGATGGCCATTGTCCTATTCTATTTCCACTATCAGCATCTGTAGTCGGTACAGTATATTAGACGTCTGTTTTGAACGTGTATGCGGCAGTGTTTGGAATCTATGGTATTAGTATATTAATAGTAAGAATGAGTAGTATTACAAGTCTTAAGATTTCCACTTTTACCAGATATTGGGCCAAAGCTGATCAATTTTAATTCGTTGCCACGAGAAGGCTCCATTCAGCTCTTTTAAGAACTGATAATCCAATGGTTACAGTAGCATTGCAATTGTACACTTGCTGATTGGAGAACGCCATCAGTCCTCATTAGGACTACTTCAATTAATAATTTAAATTAGTAAGCATTATATTCTATAATAAATGGCGGCTGGGATGATTTTCATCATCGTATGAGAAATACGTCATGTTTGGAGTGTCATCTTTCATCTTCTGAATGATTCCGAATGTATTCATCGATCAATAACGTCAAATATAGTCAAATCATTTCTTCCGGCACTTTCAGATTGTAGGAGAGGAAGGAAAAGAAATTGTGAATGAAAAAAGTGTTACATATGCTCAGAAAAAGTGAAATAAAAACTTTGATATAGCACATGCATTTTCATTCAAAGAACCATGCTTCATTCTTATAAAACAACTCAATAAAGATTGAGAAAATTCCTTTTTATTTGTACTTCATTGTAAAAGGTGAATTCTTGAGACCTTCGTGATGGTTTTGATACATTTTGACAAATTAAAAGTGAATTCGTGTTTAACGCAGCGCATGTATTAGTACGATAAGATGCTTCAATGTTTCTTTGCAGATTCATACCTGTAGAATTTACGTTTGGTGACCTTATTTCTGAAATGATAGAGTTGCTTGGATAGTAGAACGAAATCAGACAAGGAAAAAACATGCAGTGAAGAGATGTTTATCATTCAAAATCAAAATCCCAGAATAATAACTCCGATTTGCAGCTGAGAGACAAAAAAGTTGATGATTGACATGTAGGTATTTAATATCTTTATATAACTTTCTGATATTATTCATATACGTTTCATATGTCTATTACGGCGTTGGGGGGGAAATGACTGCAATCTGATTTGACCAATTAATTAGTTGAATTTTCTGAGTTCTCTTTATGAATGTCTTTGAATAATTTCATGACCAAATCTCAAGTCACGAATGAAGACAACCGTTGTACACATCCGAGAGGTTGACTCCAGGGATAATGGCATGAAATTACGACACCTATACCGGTGCAAACTGTAGAAAAAGACCTATTATACGGTCTGACCATGCTTCTTCATAACGATCGATGAAGCCATGAAATAGCGGTGCTTTATCAACGCCCATCTGAGGCGTACATCAAATACACACATTTAAACTTGAAAAAATAAGGACTGGCGAATTTCATACCCAACTCCCTCTCTCGTTCTCTCTGTCTCTCTCCACCTCTCTCACCCTCTCTCTCTCTTTCCCCTATCTCCCTCCTCATCTCTCTAGGTGCTGACGAAGATTGAAGTCTAAAGTTCCACCTGCACGGTCTCGTTTTGAGCAAAAACGGCGTGGGAGACAAGGCGGGGCCTCCTCGTTTCCCCCTCTCTCTCCTCTTTTTCTCTTTCTCTCTCTCCTTGACCTTACAACCAACGGATGGAGATGAAGCTGAAATTACCGTAAAACATTCCGTCAATGTACTGCCAACCGAAGCTCTTATATTTCCTCTCTGCACTGTCGCACCCGCCATATCGTTACTTATGCAGACAAAAGTACCTCAGAGATGATGAGGCTGTGATCGTCTATTTTCTGTAATTGCTAATTCAACATATGGTTTCTTCGAATCTTTATCACCTATCTGACCGATTTTCCATTGAGACTTCCAAGGAGAATTAATTGAATGAATTAAGAGGCACTTGCCTTTATCAACAGATGAGCAGACTTCGTCGGATCTCATTTTTTCTCATTTAAGTCGACTAAGTCATGTTCTTATCTCAAACAACAATTGTCTGTCTGTCTTCGGACGTATTAATCATCTGTAAAGAGGAGAAACAATTTGCCCTCGCTCGACTAAGGAAGTGGCGTTTGGCGATACAATTGAGCAGATGCGCTTGAAGGAGAAATGACCACGTCTCCTTCCTTTCATTGGATGATTGTCCAGTTTTTCATTTTAGAGGCAGTTGTTCCTCGTGCGACAAGAAATAATTTCATTAAAAACGAACCTCGATTTGTTTTCTCATATTTGTTTCGGAATTTTCTTCATTTCGAAAACATTTGAGGATTAAATGGATGAAATTCACTAAAGATCATATCAGATCATATCATTCATAAAGATTCTATCCCTTTTAACGAGCATTCCTCCTTAATTTATAGATACAGTTGTGAGCACTGTCAAGAGTGCTACATCGGGGAAACTCGTCGCCATCTCTATCCCAGGATCAAAGAACACATTAATGGCAGATCAGCCTCTGAAATTTCTCTTCATGAGCACTTCTCTAATGAAAAGTCGTTCTCTATTTTATTACATACTAATTACACTCGTATTGGAGAAGCTTTATTGCTTAAATCATACAAAAAACAACAAAAGAAACTCATGAATACCCAAACCGAGTTAATTCATTTGTTATTATTTTGAAATTGTTTTTCTTTGTTAGTTGTTATGCCTGTTAGCGCTCATTTTGAATGAACGCTTGGATGTATTTAAGTATTTGCGCATGTATCACTGTTGCTGTTCACTGACGATGGTAGGCTACGCTTCACGTATTGAAACATGTATGACAATAAACGTATTTGAACATGAAATTCACTTCATTTGTAAATACAGCGTCACTCGCGGAAGTTGAAGCCTTTCATTGAAACAAGGCAATAATTTATGCAGATCTAATAACATTATTTGGTAGATGTTTCAGCGTTGAATGTTTCCAAAATAGCACTTTATTTCAAACCAAAATCATTTGATTCATCAAGGAAATTCCCTCATGACAGCAATTGTACAGGGTGCTTCAAAAGTTTCTCACTATAGGAAAAATATGGTGATCTACAAAGTCATCCATTTTATTGTTTTAAAACTTAGAACATTTAATAGATTACCGTTATCGTATGCAAAATACAAAATATTTTATGGAAATTACAATATTATGTGAAGAATTATTTTCCGAAAAGTCGGATGTTCAAATTGACCACCGTTTTGCTCAATGCATTTTCTATTTTCTGCATCGATGCAGAACTGTTTCGTGAGTCCGCAAAACAACACTAGCATAAATGTCAGCCATTTGATATTCTATTCTTTAGATCATCAAGCGTTCTAGATGTGGTGTTGACTACGACCGACTTCAAATGTCCCCAAAGGAAAAAATGGAGCGGACTTAGATCTGGAGATCTTGGTGGCCACTTTAGTGCACCTCGTCGTGGGAATGTCTTATCGAGAAAATTGCGCACATTCAGATCAAAGTGCGGTGGTGCTCCATCCTGGTGGAACCATAGATGTTGTCGTTCCTGTAATGGTAACTCATTGAGAGTCAGCTCAAGAAAAGATTGAAGCATTTGTGACATGCTCATCAAAGAAGAATGTGCCGATTACTCGATTTCTCCAACTCGCGGCTCAAACCATTATCCTTGGAACATTTTGCATGTTGGAATCTTCCATCCAGTGAGGATTAGTATGGCACCAGTAACGAGAGTTGTGTTTGTTTACATGTGAAGAAAAGTTGCCACCAATGACATACACATAGGACAACTTCCGACAAATTGTAGATTAGTATATAAGATAACTGAACTTGGTTTTCCTCACCGATGCTTTATTTGCCAAGAGAAAATATGCCACTGCTTTCATATGGCAAGCATGCTTTAAATCAGATAGAGTACCTTATTCTCGCATTTCAAGAAAGCATTCAGACCTTCGGTCATCGCGCTCTACACTTCAAATATTCGGAGTAAGTTATCTATCTAGTTATGTAGCAATAGTTAGATCTAACGAAAAGTTCTGAAAATTGCTGATTGCATGATTTTGAATAGAAGGTTGCAAATCTGTGGTAGATTTGACAAAACCATAGAAATTGGACATTGGGTAGTGATCTCAATGACATCATCGATCATGAGATTAAATAGAAACTACGACATCGGAATTAGTAGTTGTTCCTGCAATTCTAATTTTGTGAATGTTGAAATTCGTCTCTTTGTGTCATTTCAAAATTCTCAAGTCATGTATCGCGGCAACAGTGTTTAGAATATTGCTCTAGAATTGCACATGTGAATTGAGTTGTATTATAGATTATTCATAGTAACATATTGAGCCCAGGCGCTTCGGAGATCTTCGCTTCATTCTATTCAAAAGAGGAATTTAGTCCAATAGAAAGCTACAAACGTAAAAACAATGGTACTGAAGTAGTGTTACTGTTTAACAATAAAGACCTGTCAGTAGCGGCAATGAGTACAGATTCTGCGATACGAGTATTATTCGTTCGGGCAATGACAGAGAAAGCGGAATTATCGCTCACATGGTTATGCAAGGTGATTTCAGTTGGCAGGGGGTGACCTTTGATGTGTTTGTTAATTCTAGTTTGCAAATGCCTAGTCGTCTCACCAATGTAACCCTTTGGACAGTGTTCACAAGAAAATTTGTAAATGACATTTGAGGAGAGACCAATAGGCATTCTGTCTTTTCTATGAAAGAAGTTCGCAGTTTTGGTAGTCTTGAAAACAATAACAATTTTGGAATCTTTCAGAATCCTGTTCAACCGATGAACACGATTGCGAATTTCCATTTCTGACTCTTTAATGTATGGCAATTTCCAGTACACAATTTTCATAGATATATCACTAGCGCCAGGATTTTCAGAGACGCTGTCAGAATTGATTGTTATTGTCTAACAATAACGATGAAAGCGTTTCTGAAAATTCTGACATAAGATATAATTTGATTAGAAAGGAACGCCGATATGATGGCATCGATATATAATATGTTGCGGAATTTTTGTTATTTCTAAAGCGGCTCACTCGACCTGTCTTTTGATTTTTTGTTGTTGACATATTTTATGTAAAGTTCATAATGTCGCCTTCCGGGTTGTAATTTATACTTTTTGATGTCTTCGTCATATATTCTTGTGATTAACGGGATTATTTCATCATGGACTAACTATCTATGACTACGCACGTTCACGACGTTCTATTGTTCTGCATATCCGTTCTAGTCCTTTATAGAGCGTCGAATATCTATGGTCTATTTATATCCACAAACTGATTGCATTTTCAAGTTACCTGACAAACAGGGGAGACCGTACAGACACATAATTAGATAGTGAGTTGTTAGTGACAAACAAATTTCAATGGGTGAATGATACTATTAGAGATTTGTTAGCCTAAGTGTTTCTGTGCGGTCGCCCCTGGCTTGTTAGGATGACCGTGGCGGATAAACTCAATTCTTGCATGTCTTCCTCAATTCTTGCTTTTCTTGCTTAGTTCTTGCATTTTGTATTGCCTCTTGATGAACTGTTAGTTTGTCGTCAAACTCAAAGCTTTATCATTGGTACCTCGATGTCGATACAGAATGACTTGCTGACACTTGAATTCAGATGTATCTATTTCAACCTGCCTCATGCCTGATTATATTTTCGATCTGAATGAATCGTTGTGCTGTTTCACTCTTGGTAACTGATCATCTCTCTTGAGTTTGGAAATCTTTCCACGTACATTGAAAATGCAGCAAACTATTGAAGGCTCATTAAATCCGATGTTTTTCTTTCAACTTCCCCGACTTGCTTCAGATTTGCATGATCAACATGAAGTAGGGGAGGAAAACTGCGTTTGACTGAAGAAATGCGCCTGAATGTACAGTAATGGAAGGATACGTCAGTGTTGAGTCATATTCAATTCATCGCTGAACGCGTTTTACCACAGAATGAGGGAGGGGCTTGATGTAGTTGAGATTTCTGTATTTTCATGTTCATATTCCTTATAACATAGAAATTAAAAATGCCGTAGAAAGTATATCTACTTCTATGCCTGATAAGGGCCAATAATTCATATTTCAAGGAAAACTTCTTCCTCGATTAAACAGCAATTATGAATGTGCTATATTTCAAAAACAATGCAGAAAGCAATGAAGGTTGATAATCACCCTGAATTTAGTAGGCTCATTCACCAGCTAGCCAGTATTGCCAACTTGGTGCAAACTTCGTTGGAAATATGAAAATATAAGATTATACAGAGAAATGATTTTTGATTTCAATTGTTTTGAAACAGACTTCAACTTCAGCTTTGGGTTGAAGGAATAAATACACTTGTGTTGAGGATTACATTTCGCGTGTTTACTTCATCCCAACTTGATTATCCAAACTGTAGACAGAATAATTATTTTCAACCAAATTACGATTTAATTCAATTAAATTGCCATTTATCATGATGCTTGCGGCGGAAGAGTACGTTGCGAATGCTGCAGACTTTGAAGATAATTCTGAAAGCTCTCCAATCACTGATATATTTCCGGTTCTCACTCGCATTAAAGCTTGAGAATTTACTGCGAGGCAAGCTTGCGGAAACACCCGGGTATATGCAACTTAATTTCAATCAATAAAATACATATTTTTGTTGTGATGGCCTAATATCTTTCAAACCTATTATTAATATCTTAGCTCGGCCCTCATCATTTTGTATTTCAAAGACTATAGATGCGTGTCGATGGTAAGCATCTCATCTCTCGAAATGAAAATGACACACTGAAATATGCGCACTAAATCTTTATAGAAGTATTCCTCTACTGCACCAACCGTCAATTTACCTAGATTTGAAATAATATCGATTGTCAGATAAATATTTGTAAAGCTGACCACTTACCATCCAGAAATTTGAGTCTCTTCCCTCCTAAATTGACATCATTTACATCAGTTGTAGTCAGTCTTTTCCTGAACATGTGACCTGAAAAAAAGAAAATTAGTTACAAATTCTCTACAAGTAGTTTCACACTGAGTGACGTTCTTCAGATACACCAACTGCAAAGCCTTCTTCTCCTTCATAGCCTATCGCTAAGCAAGGCGTAGAAATGGGATTGGAAATGAAGGAGATGGCTTCTCATTAAGTCACAAACACCTCTATTTTGAATAAGTAGCACTACCATAGATTTTGAAAGGCGCAAGACCTTAAAACGTCTTATATTGTTGCCCGGGAAATGTCAATAATATCGTGCAAAATTGAGATGAGAGAACTCTATGTATGTATCCAACAATGCAAGAAAAAGGAGACAGGAAAGATGTAGGCTGCGCTATATGAGTTTATTTTTTTAGGACACTTGAATATGGGCCTGAAAATGATCTTACATCGTTGACCGAAAACTCTATGTTAATAGTATTGTACGTCATTGAAATTGAATGGGCAGAGATGTAGGGAAAAAGCTATGAATGCACATGTACCCTAGATATACGCCAACTGAGATTTCTAAAACATCTTTCATGTGCATTGATACAAATATCAGCATTAACCGGTTTAAGGGATTGATTTTTCAACAATATATTCAACAGATGCATTGAACATACATGAAACTCGAATCAATGGAAATTAGAAATAGAACTTCAATATGCCATAAATTTGGGCCTTCACACATGTAGCGCAGACACGCTTACGCTGCCTTCTTATTTTCCACATTATATTATAGCTATATTTCCTATGGCACAAAGCAGATCATCAAGTGATTCCCCAATTTGTACCAATAAATCGAAAATAAAAAAGTAACTTACCGGTGTTTACAGTGATTGGCAACATTTTCATCTTTCCATTTAGTAGACCTAGAACGAAGGATGCAAAGAATTCACCAGCATATCAGAAGGAATTAGTTCGTGAATGCAGCAAAACTCTCAAATATTTGTTTCTACCTTGAATTCAGCGCTCTACCTGTAAGTTGTGCAATTGTTTTTTCCTTTCAATCATCAATTAATTATTCTTTGTGGCGTCAGATAACTTGTCTAGTTGTCGTCGGGATTATGTGGTCATCTTTACTTATGCAATGTTGACTCAAGTCTATTGAGCATTAGAATTACTTCTAAGAGACATGGAAATTAATTCTTTCTATGTAAATATATTCTAATATCAAAATGCTTAGTATCGCATAGTATATGTTTCCATCATAATACAGTGAACTATGTTATTTGAAAGCTACACGAGACGCGAAGCATTAAGTGAATATTACAGAGTCTTTAGCTAAAATGACCAGCAAACAGTTGTCCGGATTTCTACAGTTGCAGATTCCATTTCTTTAGGCGGAGTATCATGTGTTTCGTTATCAAAATCGTTGGTGCATTTCACATTGACAAGGTACCTAGCCACTCTCGGCCACTGGTAGTCGCCGTTTAAGGTGTATTATTGTATCATCTAGTCCTTTAATACATTGCCCATGTGAAGAGGCTTTGTTGTATTTCCATTGTAATATCATACTGTATCATGCAACCCTGACCGCAATGATTTTACCATAGAATCACATTACAATGCATAATTGTGAGCATATTTGAGGGAAAAGCAATGAATTTGTAAAACGAGGCTGCGTTAGCACATTGATGTTGCTAATTATTTTCACAAAGATTAGAAAGTCAGCTTTTTCAGTACGAGGAGTGATATCGTTGTCGGGAGACAGCAACAAGCGAGACAACGATATCCCTCAGTAGATTTCTATGTAGATATATGCGATTGAATTATATAAAACCCGCTTATTATTTAACTCATCAAACACCATAGAATTAGAATAGTCATAATGGTCATGATATCGGTGAAAAATGAAATTGCCTACACAACTCGTGCAAAGATATCCATCTTTTGCTTTCTCCTCGATCAACATTCTATGCCCTCGCCAACAACATTCTTCGGGCTTGTGCATTAATATGTTGACCTCGAAGAAAGCAATAAAGATGAATGCTGTGTACTAGTTGCGTAAATAACTATTTTAATTGAGTGAATGTAATTTATTTCTATGCATGCATCTCAATCTGGAAATAGATGTTAGATATCTTAGAGTCCTATTTGTCGGCCACACTATGACATTAAGAAGTCTATGGCCATAGAAACAAGTCTATGGCCATACTTAACATCGCAAAATTGGACTTTTGACTTGAATGTAAATTTGATCAGAACTATACCTTAGTGTCCAGCATTAATTTTGTCACATCTGGCATCAGGGACGCCTTAGGAAGCTTAAGTCCTATGGAGTTGCTGATCAACTCCACAAACTTCTTGCTTCTTTCCTTAGTGATTAAAAGTCTTCCTTAGATGGCCAAAAGTCTTCCACCAAGGTTGTAAATGCAGGAGTTCCTCAAGGGTCAATTTTGGGACCCACTCTTTTTCTGCTGTACATCAACGACCTCCCAGACTGCCTGGTGAGTAAATTGGTGATGTATGCAAATGACACGACACTCTTCAATTCCAATGAGCGACTTGCTAAGAATACCCATGAACGTTAGCAGTTATTCGACGGTCTTAATGAAGACTGCCGGGTCTCAGAATGG
Organism: Prostheceraeus crozeri; assembly: GCA_907163375.1. NCBI lineage: Eukaryota > Metazoa > Platyhelminthes > Polycladida > Euryleptidae > Prostheceraeus > Prostheceraeus crozeri. The sequence continues at coordinate 431,685 of CAJQUW010006069.1, read as the reverse complement.
GGCGCCAAATGGCTTGTTTCCTTCAATCCTTCAAAATCATCAACTTTCCACGCATGCATTGAAATAAAGTTATTATAGAAAATTCATGCTTATCGATGAGGATTGATGAACAAATTTCAAGGCAATAATGCTTTTGCTCTCAATAAAACCTCCAAAAGAAATAGAAATCTTAACAAATGAGGGTTAAAGTAGGTATTGTATTTCACTCTCGATGGCTTTGAAGGCCATAGAAATGATTGAAATGAGTTTGCAATGCATTATTGCCCGGTATTGGAAGGTGTACAATGTAGCATTTCATGTCCGCCAATTTCCGATACAATTCTCACCGTACCAGATGTCCATGAACCGCCGACCGTCACTCCAGCTTAAGAATTCATTAATGAGTGAATTGGTGAACTGATATTTCAAATCATTTTTATGTAGAAATCTGAATTTCAAATCTTCCAAGATTTTCATGAATTACCATCTATTGAGAGAGCAAACTTTCATAGACTTCAATAAAAGTCAATCAAAGATATCTGTGAATAACAGTGATCAACAGTTGCAATATTCGTAGACTTCTCAAGAGTTACATACAATAGCATTATATCATGGATTTTGCGGGCAGAAATATCAGACAGTCATCCATGATATAATGCTACATTGGTGTCGCATTTCCAATTATCGGACAATAGTTACTGAAAAGCAAAAATGCTTAACTCCCAGCAACTATCGCTAGAGGTGTAGTGGAGGGGTAACGCCGTTATACTTCCTAAGATTCTGGCCGAATCAGCGTTATACTTCCTAAGCTCATCAAATTAACGTCAAAAGATGGTAAGCTGTATGTGGCAAACATTTAATGTAAAAATGTTCATACTTGATGTTCATTATTGATGAAGATCTTATTCAACTTCCTATTTTTGCATTTTGTCATGAGCATGCATGCTTTCATTATTACTTGGATTCATGTGGAAGTCCTTCAATGATAAAGTAATCGCCGAAAGGGGATGAGAGTGGTTGAAAATTCTGAAAGGGCGATTATGTACCTCTCGAACAGTCCGTTATGGACAATAGTGGCACGAATATGCGCTTTTCAGCTGATACACTAAAAGTCAAAAGACTTGTCACCCTTGCGCATTAGTTAACATTGCATGTGCGACAAGTCTTTTGGCTTTTAGTGTATATACATGTCAAATTTAGTGTTATACTTCCCAAAATTCAACTGAATTTTTAGCGCTTAGCGTTATACTTCCTAAGAATTTACGACTACACCCCTGCGTATCGCCTGATGATTTAAGTTACGGGTACTCCTCCACTTTATCCAAAATGATGGGTCTAATATTACATGTAAATCTGTGGTATACAATTTTGGTTCAAAAAGTGAAAATATGGAAAACCTTTGGATGCACCAATTTTGCCTTCTTCTAATTAAATAGTGCTATACTAAAATCTCGCTTCCAACAAATTTTCCCATGTCCGACGACCTGATTTTCTTCGGTTGATACTTACCGTCTGGTCGCTCTGGCGTGTCTATGATAATGTTCGGCGGCGTTGTCCTGAGCCAGTTTGAGCGCGGAGTTGGAATGAATTGGTGTGCGTATTGTTCACAGAAACTTAGAGCTTTAATGTGAAATTCATACAACTGGAACGGCCTCAATGCTCTAGCAGTTTGTGGTCTCCAAGTTAGTCGATTCCCTTGGATGACAAATAATCGGTTCATTACATTGCGAAGTTTATTGACATCACAATTTCTGTCCTTTGAGAAGGCCGATCGATGAGCCCAGTAGATTGTCACTTTTTCATCTCCTGAAATACAAAATAGGAATACATGTAATATTTCAATCTTGCTGAAGTCTACTTCGGTTTTAACTTATTTAAATTTAACAAAACTTGAACGCTAAAACCTACTACATGTAGATGAGTCTTAAAGATATCTAACCTGGGCTTTTTTAACTGTCTCAGCCTGGGGAGGGGCCGATTCGCCCCCCCCCAGATTTCCTAAACTAAATGCTCAAATTTGATGAAATTACATGCATACTATATTTCGGGCATGATCTTTTCAGTGGTGGAGTCGGTTTTTCAAAACTTTAATTTCTCCATGCTATAAATAGCAATTCAAAATTTGAAAGTGGGTTTTTTACAAATTTTAGATACTTTTTTTATTGCTTCGAAACCAATCACTTCGGAATGTTAAAAATACTAAAACAACGCGAAAGTGTTCTATCTCGCATGTTTCTTGCTATATCAATGCTAATTTATTGCTTTGATTCATAAATGTTTAATAATGCTGTATGAATAGTATTTCAAATTTCAAACATTGAAACAGTAAAAAGTCTTTTTTTCATCAGATAAATTGACATAAATTTCATTCCAAATTGGCTATCTATCATTAGCTAGAATATATTATCACAAAGAAACCTAAATGAAGACAAATACGCAATTATTACAGTGATGCGGTTTTCCAAAAGTTTCATTATTCGTGTAAAAAATGAGAAAATGTTCATTATTCTACTATTTATTCATAAGTAGTATATGCAGGATATAAGACTAAAAAGCATTCAAATACTATCCCAATATCATATTATAAATAGCATTGATGTTATCAAAATCATTAATTTGTGTCTATTATGCAACACTACATTAATTTATTCGAGAAAAAGTTTGAAATGAGAGCAGAAGGTAAATTCCAACGATTTTTAGGCGTCGTAACTAGTTTTCATTTAGCTCGTACGGCCAAAATTAAATCTTTTACTCCCAAAAGATGCGCAATTAAAAGTTAGGAAAAGTCACGGAAGGTAGACTTCTCATACAAAGAAGTTCAGCTGTGGGATTAAAAAGTATCTAGGGCGGGGCCGAATCGGCCCCTCCACAGGCCAGATAGGGTTAAAAATATTTTTCTTCTTTTGTCTGATATAAAATATTCAAATATGTGCTGTTATTGGAATTATTTCTGCGTTTTCATGTTAACAAAGTCAGTGAGACTGTCCTAATAAGACTAGAGATTGAATATGTTTGTGGATATCCGGGCCATCAACGGTTAGCAATTCCACTTACAATCAAGTGATATTTAGCAATTCCATTTTTGACATGAATGAGCATATCCATTGAGTTCTTTTAAGAACTGATTAATCCAATGGTTACAGTAGCATTCCATCTGTACACTTGCGGATTGGAGAACGCCATCAGTCCTCATTAGGACTACTTCAATTAATAATTTGAATTAGTAAGCATTATATTCTATTATAAATGGCTGCTGGGATGATTTTCATCATCGTATGAGAATTATCAAAGAATGGCGGGTGTAATCACAAAATTAGAGCGGTCGACTCTTCTTCTGTTTGACTAGAAAGGAAGCATTGGAACATGTAACGTAAATGAAATGGCACAATCTCCTGACTAAATACCATAGCAATCGAACAATGAGCAACCAGTTCAACATTAAACACGCCAAATTGTGCAAAGTTTCAGTGACTGTTATCAACCGGATCACATAGCAAAGAGACACAGTCGATATCAAGTTCTACAGAGAAGTTTGTGAACGTTTTTCATGCTCCTGCTAACTTAGCAAGTTCCTGCATGTGCCATTGTTTTGAATCAGTATGCACTTCTAGCAAAGTGACACGCTGGGACAATCTAATTCTGTGGTGTGTTTGAATAAAATCTGCAGCTATTGTACTGACTAGCACATGATGGACTGGTAAACATGTAATTTTACAAAGTCGCTTCAATCAACATGGATGTTTGACAATTATGTAGAAAAGATCATAGATATATGTGACTACCAGAGTGAGAGGCCAAATAAATGCACCACAAGCGCTTGTTAATGACAGTTCTGACCACAGAATTATACAGGTCGTCTCTTCTGTTTGCCTAGAAAGGAAACATTGGAACATGTAACGCTAATGAAATGGCATAATCTCCTGACATAATACCATAGCAATCGAACGATGAGCAGGCAGTTCAACATTAAATAATTTCTATGACTGTTATCAACCGGATCACACAGCAAAGAGACACAGACGATGTCAAGTTGTACAGAGAAGTTTACGAACGTTTTTTCATGCGCCTGTTAACTTAGTAAGTTCCTGCATGTGCCATCTGTTTGAAGCAGCTTGCACTTCTAGCAAAGTGATACAGTTAAACAATCTAATTCTGTGGGCTACACAAATGAAATGAGCTATTGTTTCTGGTACTTCTATTCTTTGAGCACAATCATATGTCAGATGAAGCTTCGCAACATGGATCCTGCGTCATTAACTGAGGAACTGACAAGAACTGATGCTTCAGGAAAGCTGCTTATATGAAGAAGTTAACAAGTCAAAATAAGACGTTGATGTTATCAGATATCTATGCACTGCTAGTGTACAAGGTGAAGGTCATGCTTGCAAGTAACTTGCTGATAATGTATATTGGAAGCGGTTTGCACATCGATGTGTAAGCTTTAACGTATACTGTTGCAGCGTTGACGTGTAACAAGGTCGAATGGATAGTCTCGTGCTTGCTCATGGCATCAGCATAAGATAGATTGTAGCTGAGAATTGAATGCAGTCATCAAAACATAGGCCGACTACCACAAAGCTTTGACTGTATGAGGAACAACCACAGCTTTACGCACGCACGTTGTAGGACACTTGTGGCTTTGTGCAGCATCCAGACAAACATGAAACATTGAGAAGACCAAGGAATTAGAGTCTTTATTAAAACAGTCTTTATTGAAGTGCTGTTCAAAAATGACAAACTGTAATGTGACAATCAAAAAACAAATTATTCCAGATGTCGTCAAAAAATACTGTTATGTCAACTGATTATGATGATTCAACTCCATGACTGATGCTGTCAAGTAAAAAATTCCTCAAACTTTGTCTGGAAACAAATTGGTCCCCGTGTGACTGCCTCTCCCACAACATTAATTATTCCTAAGTGTCGAATTCCTTTCGTGATAAAACCATATGGGAGGCTAGAAAGGGAAGGATTGTTTCCTCATGTGAGACTGTTTTTACATTGAGGCTTGTTGTAAAGGTTAGAGTTATTTCTGTCTTTCACTTCTCAATGCCATCTCCTTGATGGGTGTTTCATGTAGCCCTTTAATTGTACGTGGGGCAATTGAGCAAATTCGCCGTTCTCCGAAGACAGAAATTTGCGCATCTGAGAATCTTCAGGACATTCATTAAAGTCTCAGTGATTATGTATTGGGCGAAGTCACTGAAGCATCACATATAGGCTATGTCAAAGGTCTCGTGTCGTAGTGTACAAGTTCACAGAAATTTCCTTGTCTGCATGTGAGCTCTATTGCAGTATCCGCATTCTATACGTTAATGCGTCCATGCGATGGATATCTATGTCCATGCCTGTGAGGGTTTCGATGTCACACAGACATCGTGTTGACGTGCCTCATGTGGGTGAGGTCAATTCTTCACTTTCTTTTCTGTTAATGGATTGCAAATAAGCGACATCCCTCAAATCAACAAGCCAGATTCCTAAATATATTGGCGAGTGCCACGTAATAACCATAATTAATTATTTAATTGTGTATTATTTATTATCATATCATATATCAATTTATATGATTTTGGCAAAAATCAATTCAGTCTCAAAAATATACTCTTTGTATAGAATGCTAACAATTAGATGAACAAAAGAGGCTTATACTTTCATGATGTCACCTAAAAACAGAGTACCGCTTGGCACGACCTTGCTCTCTTTGCAGAACGAACACTACCACAAGGCCACTGCACCAGGGATTCATCCCAGGTCTCCCGGACGCAGAGCGAACACTCTACCACAAGGCCACTGCACCAGGGATTCAGCTCAGGTCTCCCGGATGCAGAGAGAACACTCTACCACAAGGCCACTGCACCAGGGATTCAGCTCAGGTCTCCCGGATGCAGAGAGAACATTCTACCACAAGGCCACTGCACCAGGGATTCATCCCAGGTCTCCCGGACGCAGAGAGAACACTCTACCACAAGGACACACCACCAAGGTTTGAACCACGGTCTCCCGGACGCAGAGCGAACACTCTACCACAAGGACACACCACCAAGGTTTGAACCACGGTCTCCCGGACGCAGACCGAACACTCTACCACAAGGCCACTGAACCAGGGATTCATCCCAGGTCTCCCGGACGCAGAGAGAACACTCTACCACAAGGCCACTGCACCAGGGATTCATCCCAGGTCTCCCGGACGCAGAGAGAACACTCTACCACAAGGACACACCACCAAGGTTTGAACCAAGGTCTCCCGGACGCAGAGCGAACACTCTACCACAAGGACACACCACCAAGGTTTGAACCACGGTCTCCCGGACACAGAGCGAACACTCTACCACAAGGACACACCACCAAGGTTTGAACCACGGTCTCCCGGACGCAGAGCGAACACTCTACCACAAGGCCACACCACCAAGGTTTGAACCACGGTCTCCCGGACGCAGAGCGAACACTCTACCACAAGGACACACCACCAAGGTTTGAACCACGGTCTCCCGGACACAGAGCGAACACTCTACCACAAGGACACACCACCAGGGATTGAACCAAGGTCTCCGGACACAGAGAGAACACTCTACCACAAGGTCATTGCACCAAGGTTTGAACCACGGTCTCCCGGACGCAGAGAGAACACTCTACCACAAGGTCATTGCACCAAGGTTTGAACCAAGGTCTCCCGGGCGCAGAGCAAACACTCTACCACAAGGCCACTGTACCAAGGTTTGAACCAAGGTCTCCCGGACGCAGAGCGAACACTCTACCACAAGGCCACACCACCAAGGTTTGAACCAAGGTCTCCCGGACGCAGAGAGAACACTCTACCACAAGGACACACCACCAAGGTTTCAACCCAGGTCTCCCGGACGCAGAGCGAACACTCTACCACAAGGCCACACAACCAAGGTTTGAACCAAGGTCTCCCAGCCGCAGAGCAAACACTCTACCACAAGGCCACTGTACCAAGGTTTGAACCAAGGTCTCCCGGACGCAGAGAGAAAACTCTACCACAAGGACACACCACCAAGGTTTGAACCACGGCCTCCCGGACGCAGAGCGAACACTCTACCACAAGGACACACCACCAAGGTTTCAACCCAGGTCTCCCGGACGCAGAGCGAACACTCTACCACAAGGCCACACAACCAAGGTTTGAACCAAGGTCTCCCGGACACAGAGCGAACACTCTACCACAAGGACACACCACCAAGGTTTGAACCACGGTCTCCCGGACACAGAGCGAACACTCTACCACAAGGCCACTGTACCAAGGTTTGAACCACGGTCTCCCGGACGCAGAGAGAACACTCTACCACAAGGCACACCACCAAGGTTTGAACCACGGTCTCCCGGACGCAGAGCGAACACTCTACCACAAGGCCACTGCACCAAGGTTTGAACCACGGTCTTCCGGCCGCAGAGCGAACACTCTACCACAAGGCCACTGTACCAAGGTTTGAACCACGGTCTCCCGGACGCAGAGCGAACACTCTACCACAAGGCCACTGCAACAAGGTTTGAACCAGGGTCTCCCGGGCGCAGAGCGAACACTCTACCACAAGGCCACTGCAACAAGGTTTGAACCACGGTCTCCCGGACGCAGAGCGAACACTCTACCACAAGGCCACTGCACCAGGGATTCAGCTCAGGTCTCCGGATGCAGAGAGAACACTCTACCACAAGGCCACTGCACCAGGGATTCAGCTCAGGTCTCCGGATGCAGAGAGAACATTCTACCACAAGGCCACTGCACCAGGGATTCATCCCAGGTCTCCCGGACGCAGAGAGAACACTCTACCACAAGGCCACTGCACCAAGGTTTGAACCACGGTCTCCCGGACGCAGAGCGAACACTCTACCACAAGGACACACCACCAAGGTTTGAACCACGGTCTCCCGGACGCAGACCGAACACTCTACCACAAGGCCACTGCACCAGGGATTCATCCCAGGTCTCCCGGACGCAGAGAGAACACTCTACCACAAGGCCACTGCACCAGGGATTCATCCCAGGTCTCCCGGACGCAGAGAGAACACTCTACCACAAGGACACACCACCAAGGTTTGAACCACGGTCTCCCGGACACAGAGCGAACACTCTACCACAAGGACACACCACCAAGGTTTGAACCACGGTCTCCCGGACGCAGAGCGCACACGCACCCCCACGGCCACACCACCACGGTTTGAACCACGGTCTCCCGGACGCAGAGCGAACACTCTACCACAAGGACACACCACCAAGGTTTGAACCACGGTCTCCCGGACACAGAGCGAACACTCTACCACAAGGACACACCACCAGGGATTGAACCAAGGTCTCCCGGACACAGAGAGAACACTCTACCACAAGGTCATTGCACCAAGGTTTGAACCACGGTCTCCCGGACGCAGAGAGAACACTCTACCACAAGGTCATTGCACCAAGGTTTCAACCAAGGTCTCCCGGGCGCAGAGCAAACACTCTACCACAAGGCCACTGTACCAAGGTTTGAACCAAGGTCTCCCGGACGCAGAGCGAACACTCTACCACAAGGCCACACCACCAAGGTTTGAACCAAGGTCTCCCGGACGCAGAGAGAACACTCTACCACAAGGACACACCACCAAGGTTTGAACCACGGTCTCCCAGCCGCAGAGCAAACACTCTACCACAAGGCCACTGTACCAAGGTTTGAACCAAGGTCTCCCGGACGCAGAGAGAAAACTCTACCACAAGGACACACCACCAAGGTTTGAACCACGGTCTCCCGGACGCAGAGCGAACACTCTACCACAAGGACACACCACCAAGGTTTCAACCCAGGTCTCCCGGACGCAGAGCGAACACTCTACCACAAGGCCACACAACCAAGGTTTGAACCAAGGTCTCCGGACACAGAGCGAACACTCTACCACAAGGACACACCACCAAGGTTTGAACCACGGTCTCCGGACACAGAGCGAACACTCTACCACAAGGCCACTGTACCAAGGTTTGAACACGGTCTCCCGGACGCAGAGAGAACACTCTACCACAAGGCCACACCACAAGGTTTGAACCACGGTCTCCCGGACGCAGAGCGAACACTCTACCACAAGGCCACTGCACCAAGGTTTGAACACGGTCGTCCGGCCGCAGAGCGAACACTCTACCACAAGGCCACTGTACCAAGGTTTGAACCACGGTCTCCCGGACGCAGAGCGAACACTCTACCACAAGGCCACTGCAACAAGGTTTGAACCAGGGTCTCCCGGGCGCAGAGCGAACACTCTACCACAAGGCCACTGCAACAAGGTTTGAACCACGGTCTCCCGGACGCAGAGCGAACACTCTACCACAAGGACACTGCACCAGGGATTCAGCTCAGGTATCCCGGATGCAGAGAGAACACTATACCACAAGGCCACTGCACCAGGGATTCAGCTCAGGTCTCCCGGATGCAGAGAGAACATTCTACCACAAGGCCACTGCACCAGGGATTCATCCCAGGTCTCCCGGACGCAGAGAGAACACTCTACCACAAGGACACACCACCAAGGATTGAACCACGGTCTCCGGACGCAGAGCGAACAATCTACCACAAGGACACACCACCAAGGTTTGAACCACGGTCTCCCGGACGCAGACCGAACACTCTACCACAAGGACTCTGCACCAGGGATTCATCCCAGGTCTCCCGGACGCAGAGAGAACACTCTACCACAAGGCACACCACCAAGGTTTGAACCACGGTCTCCCGGACGCAGAGCGAACACTCTACCACAAGGCCACTGCACCAAGGTTTGAACCACGGTCTTCCGGCCGCAGAGCGAACACTCTACCACAAGGCCACTGTACCAAGGTTTGAACCACGGTCTCCCGGACGCAGAGCGAACACTCTACCACAAGGCCACTGCAACAAGGTTTGAACCAGGGTCTCCCGGGCGCAGAGCGAACACTCTACCACAAGGCCACTGCAACAAGGTTTGAACCACGGTCTCCCGGACGCAGAGCGAACACTCTACCACAAGGCCACTGCACCAGGGATTCAGCTCAGGTCTCCCGGATGCAGAGAGAACACTCTACCACAAGGCCACTGCACCAGGGATTCAGCTCAGGTCTCCCGGATGCAGAGAGAACATTCTACCACAAGGCCACTGCACCAGGGATTCATCCCAGGTCTCCCGGACGCAGAGAGAACACTCTACCACAAGGACACACCACCAAGGTTTGAACCACGGTCTCCCGGACGCAGAGCGAACACTCTACCACAAGGACACATCACCAAGGTTTGAACCACGGTCTCCCGGACGCAGACCGAACACTCTACCACAAGGCCACTGCACCAGGGATTCATCCCAGGTCTCCCGGACGCAGAGAGAACACTCTACCACAAGGCCACTGCACCAGGGATTCATCCCAGGTCTCCCGGACGCAGAGAGAACACTCTACCACAAGGACACACCACCAAGGTTTGAACCACGGTCTCCCGGACACAGAGCGAACACTCTACCACAAGGACACACCACCAAGGTTTGAACCACGGTCTCCCGGACGCAGAGCGAACACTCTACCACAAGGCCACACCACCAAGGTTTGAACCACGGTCTCCCGGACGCAGAGCGAACACTCTACCACAAGGACACACCACCAAGGTTTGAACCACGGTCTCCGGACACAGAGCGAACACTCTACCACAAGGACACACCACCAGGGATTGAACCAAGGTCTCCCGGACACAGAGAGAACACTCTACCACAAGGTCATTGCACCAAGGTTTGAACCACGGTCTCCCGGACGCAGAGAGAACACTCTACCACAAGGTCATTGCACCAAGGTTTCAACCAAGGTCTCCGGGCGCAGAGCAAACACTCTACCACAAGGCCACTGTACCAAGGTTTGAACCAAGGTCTCCCGGACGCAGAGCGAACACTCTACCACAAGGCCACACCACCAAGGTTTGAACCAAGGTCTCCCGGACGCAGAGAGAACACTCTACCACAAGGACACACCACCAAGGTTTGAACCACGGTCTCCCAGCCGCAGAGCAAACACTCTACCACAAGGCCACTGTACCAAGGTTTGAACCAAGGTCTCCCGGACGCAGAGAGAAAACTCTACCACAAGGACACACCACCAAGGTTTGAACCACGGTCTCCCGGACGCAGAGCGAACACTCTACCACAAGGACACACCACCAAGGTTTCAACCCAGGTCTCCCGGACGCAGAGCGAACACTCTACCACAAGGCCACACAACCAAGGTTTGAACCAAGGTCTCCCGGACACAGAGCGAACACTCTACCACAAGGACACACCACCAAGGTTTGAACCACGGTCTCCCGGACACAGAGCGAACACTCTACCACAAGGCCACTGTACCAAGGTTTGAACCACGGTCTCCCGGACGCAGAGAGAACACTCTACCACAAGGCCACACCACCAAGGTTTGAACCACGGTCTCCCGGACGCAGAGCGAACACTCTACCACAAGGCCACTGCACCAAGGTTTGAACCACGGTCTTCCGGCCGCAGAGCGAACACTCTACCACAAGGCCACTGTACCAAGGTTTGAACCACGGTCTCCCGGACGCAGAGCGAACACTCTACCACAAGGCCACTGCAACAAGGTTTGAACCAGGGTCTCCCGGGCGCAGAGCGAACACTCTACCACAAGGCCACTGCAACAAGGTTTGAACCACGGTCTCCCGGACGCAGAGCGAACACTCTACCACAAGGACACTGCACCAGGGATTCAGCTCAGGTATCCCGGATGCAGAGAGAACACTATACCACAAGGCCACTGCACCAGGGATTCAGCTCAGGTCTCCCGGATGCAGAGAGAACATTCTACCACAAGGCCACTGCACCAGGGATTCATCCCAGGTCTCCCGGACGCAGAGAGAACACTCTACCACAAGGACACACCACCAAGGTTTGAACCACGGTCTCCCGGACGCAGAGCGAACAATCTACCACAAGGACACACCACCAAGGTTTGAACCACGGTCTCCCGGACGCAGACCGAACACTCTACCACAAGGACTCTGCACCAGGGATTCATCCCAGGTCTCCCGGACGCAGAGAGAACACTCTACCACAAGGCCACTGCACCAGGGATTCATCCCAGGTCTCCCGGACGCAGAGAGAACACTCTACCACAAGGACACACCACCAAGGTTTGAACCAAGGTCTCCCGGACGCAGAGCGAACACTCTACCACAAGGACACACCACCAAGGTTTGAACCACGGTCTCCCGGACACAGAGCGAACACTCTACCACAAGGACACACCACCAAGGTTTGAACCACGGTCTCCCAGACGCAGAGCGAACACTCTACCACAAGGCCACACCACCAAGGTTTGAACCACGGTCTCCCGGACGCAGAGCGAACACTCTACCACAAGGACACACCACCAAGGTTTGAACCACGGTCTCCCGGACACAGAGCGAACACTCTACCACAAGGACACACCACCAGGGATTGAACCAAGGTCTCCCGGACACAGAGAGAACACTCTACCACAAGGTCATTGCACCAAGGTTTGAACCAAGGTCTCCCGGGCGCAGAGCAAACACTCTACCACAAGGACACTGTACCAAGGTTTGAACCAAGGTCTCCCGGACGCAGAGCGAACACTCTACCACAAGGCCACACCACCAAGGTTTGAACCAAGGTCTCCCAGACGCAGAGAGAACACTCTACCACAAGGACACACCACCAAGGTTTGAACCACGGTCTCCCGGCCGCAGAGCAAACACTCTACCACAAGGCCACTGTACCAAGGTTTGAACCAAGGTCTCCCGGACGCAGAGAGAACACTCTACCACAAGGACACACCACCAAGGTTTGAACCACGGTCTCCCGGACGGAGAGCGAACACTCTACCACAAGGCCACACGACCAAGGTTTGAACCAAGGTCTCCCGGACGCAGAGAGAACACTCTACCACAAGGCCACACCACCAAGGTTTGAACCAAGGTCTCCCGGACACAGAGCGAACACTCTACCACAAGGACACACCACCAAGGTTTGAACCACGGTCTCCCGGACACAGAGCGAACACTCTACCACAAGGCCACTGTACCAAGGTTTGAACCACGGTCTCCCGGACGCAGAGAGAACACTCTACCACAAGGCCACTGTACCAAGGTTTGAACCAAGGTCTCCCGGACGCAGAGCGAACACTCTACCACAAGGCCACTGCACCAAGGTTTGAACCACGGTCTTCCGGCCGCAGAGCGAACACTCTACCACAAGGCCACTGTACCAAGGTTTGAACCACGGTCTCCCGGACGCAGAGCGAACACTCTACCACAAGGACACACCACCAAGGTTTGAACCACGGTCTCCCGGACGCAGAGCAAACACTCTACCACAAGGACACACCACCAAGGTTTGAACCAAGGTCTCCCGGACGCAGAGCGAACACTCTACCACAAGGACACACCACCAAGGTTTGAACCACGGTCTCCCGGACGCAGAGCGAACACTCTACCACAAGGCCACTGTACCAAGGTTTGAACCAAGGTCTCCCGGACGCAGAGCGAACACTCTACCACAAGGCCACTGCACCAGGGATTCATCCCAGGTCTCCCGGACGCAGAGAGAACACTCTACCACAAGGACACACCACCAAGGTTTGAACCAAGGTCTCCCGGACGCAGAGCGAACATTCTACCACAAGGACACACCACCAAGGTTTGAACCACGGTCTCCCGGACACAGAGCGAACATTCTACCACAAGGACACACCACCAAGGTTTGAACCAAGGTCTCCCGGACGCAGAGCGAACACTCTACCACAAGGCCACACCACCAAGGTTTGAACCACGGTCTCCCGGACGCAGAGCAAACACTCTACCACAAGGACACACCACCAAGGTTTGAACCACGGTCTCCCGGACGCAGAGCGAACACTCTACCACAAGGACACTGCACCAGGGATTCATCCCAGGTCTCCCGGACGCAGAGAGAACACTCTACCACAAGGACACACCACCAAGGTTTGAACCACGGTCTCCCGGACGCAGAGCGAACACTCTACCACAAGGACACACCACCAAGGTTTGAACCACGGTCTCCCGGACGCAGAGCGAACACTCTACCACAAGGACACTGCACCAGGGATTCATCCTAGGTCTCCCGGACGCAGAGAGAACACTCTACCACAAGGACACACCACCAAGGTTTGAACCAAGGTCTCCCGGACGCAGAGCGAACACTCTACCACAAGGACAATGCACCAAGGTTTGAACCAAGGTCTCCCGGACGCAGAGCGACACTCTACCACAAGGACACACCACCAAGGTTTGAACCACGGTCTCCCGGACACAGAGCGAACAGTCTACCACAAGGACACACCACCAAGGTTTGAACCAAGGTCTCCCGGCCGCAGAGCGAACACTCTACCACAAGGCCACTGTACCAAGGTTTGAACCAAGGTCTCCCGGACGCAGAGCGAACACTCTACCACAAGGCCACTGCACCAGGGATTCATCCCAGGTCTCCCGGACGCAGAGAGAACACTCTACCACAAGGACACACCACCAAGGTTTGAACCACGGTCTCCCGGACACAGAGCGAACATTCTACCACAAGGACACACCACCAAGGTTTGAACCAAGGTCTCCCGGACGCAGAGCAAACACTCTACCACAAGGACAATGCACCAAGGTTTGAACCAAGGTCTCCCGGACGCAGAGCGACACTCTACCACAAGGACACACCACCAAGGTTTGAACCACGGTCTCCCGGACACAGAGCGAACACTCTACCACAACGACACACCACCAAGGTTTGAACCAAGGTCTCCCGGACGCAGAGCGAACACTCTACCACAAGGACACTGCACCAAGGTTTGAACCAAGGTCTCCCGGACGCAGAGCGAACACTCTACCACAAGGACACACCACCAAGGTTTGAACCAAGGTCTCCCAGACGCAGAGAGAACACTCTACCACAAGGACACACCACCAAGGTCTGAACCACGGTCTCCCGGACACAGAGCGAACACTCTACCACAAGGACACACCACCAAGGTTTGAACCAAGGTCTCCCGGACGCAGAGCGAACACTCTACCACAAGGACACTGCACCAAGGTTTGAACCAAGGTCTCCCGGACGCAGAGAGAACACTCTACCACAAGGACACACCACCAAGGTTTGAACCACGGTCTCCCGGACACGGAGCGAACAGTCTACCACAAGGACACACCACCAAGGTTTGAACCAAGGTCTCCCGGACGCAGAGCGAACACTCTACCACAAGGACACTGCACCAGGGATTCATCCCAGGTCTCCCGGACGCAGAGCGAACACTCTACCACAAGGACACACCACCAAAGTTTGAACCACGGTCTCCCGGACGCAGAGAGAACACTCTACCACAAGGCCACTGCACCAGGGATTCATCCCAGGTCTCCCGGATGCAGACCGAATGCGACCAAAAGGTCATTCCTCTGTGATGGTGGTGGGATAATCTTATTTACTAAAATGTTAAAAATGTATCACTGAGATGTTTGTTTGCATCAGAACCGTCATGAGATAATTCAATGAATATCAATTCCTCGTCGCTATTTACTATGTATTCGGAAAAAGCACAACCAGATTCGTTCCTGTGACAATTTAATGAAGTATTAAGCGAATTCCTATTAGAATTGGGTGATGACCTTGTGGTTACGGGAAACAGGTGAGTATTTGTACAAGGTTTAATATGCTAGGATTTGTTCCTACTGACAACAAAGCAACAAAATCAGTTTTTGTTCAAACAATCGTTCCATCTGCTTAAATACACACATCTCTGCAAGAATTAGTGATGGAGGAATTATATAGAGTACAGGATTTAGCTCAATGCAAAACAGACAGGAATGTGAATGTTTGTGCAAATAAGCATCAGCGGAGTTGTTTCCTCAAAAACTGTTTATTCAGTGAACAGAATCCTGTTATCCTCGAATGATCCTCTAGAATTCATAATATTCACCAACTTGAATTATAGCAGAAGTATGATGCTTAAGGAGCAGAAGACATTTTTGTGGAGTTTCTTCATGTGTAGCAACGGTGTGCTTGTCCTGACCATGTTTTGCAGATCCACACATTGCCATATCACTATGGAAGTCAAGCATGCCATCGCGCATGTCCTGATGTCATTGTGCAGGTTCTGATGTCATCGTGCATGTCTTGACATCATTGTGCAAGTTCTGATGTCATTGTGTTGTCTTGACGTCATTGTGCAAGTTCTGATGTCATCGTACAGGATGTTGTCACGTCTTTCGGAGACCTTTTCAATGATTTCGACCAGTTCTTGCATTGGCTAATGCCATGTTGTGATTTTCAACCTGATGATGTCCAGACCACCTGTACGCCGATGTTAATAAAGGATGAAGGCTGATATCCTCTGACATGGAATGATATGATTCACAAATGATCTTCAATCAGTTTCCTGAAATGATTCCATTCCTTTAACGAAAAGATCACTCCAATAGTCAGTAAGAAAGATAAATGATTTCCAAAGTGAAAGTAAAGCAGAAACTATTACTGACAGATTAATTAAACCAAATGGTTTGGAATTTTCCGTCGACGTTCAATGTTTATCTTAGAGTCAAATTTCCAAAAATTGATTGACTGAGAGCTGTGGTAATACTGCGACAGTTGTAGCCGTAGGGAAAAACGTTTGACAATTCGAATTCGTTATCGTCCCTTGAAATGGTTAAATATGATCTTTTCTTTGATTACAGAAAAATTTAAATTTTGGTCGACCGAATGTGATTTTGAAGTGAATACGAATCGTCTTTTTATGTTTTCCTTAAATGAACGAGAATTGAGATAGAACAGTCTTCTGATCATCAACTGGAGGAATTCACTTCAAATGGAATTTTCAATCATCGGCGAAACAAAAGAGAGATAGCACATATTTGTGGAATGTGGTTTTCAAGGGAAAGACTGTGTAGGCGTACAAAGAAGGTTTGTTAGAAGAAGAAGTTGAAAAGTAAAGAAAGTCTTGTTGACAAAAATAGTTAGTTGGTTAGATCAATTAAAACATCTGCTGTGAATATCTGTGTTAATTCATTGAGACCGCATATCTATGCTGTGAATGACGATATCTGAATTTAGATATCCATGTAATATGCAACAGCATGCATGGACTCCTAGATATATAACACCTAGATATATATCTAGGAGTCCATGCAGCATGTAACGCTGTGAATGAAGAATTAAACATGTAATTCCGATATCTGCATGCTTGAGAGAACAGTGATGACTATGCAAAGGCAAGGCTGATATCATTGCGGTCAGAATTGCATGATGCAGATAGTACACAGATGTCAGATTACAATTTGATAAGAACTTATTTCATCGAGCTTGATGGTGATTTTTAGAAGAACAATGTGATGTGCATAGATATTTCACTATCAGAACCACAGAATTAGATTGTTTAACTGTATCACTTTGCTGGAAGTGCAAACTGATTCAAAACAATGGCACATGCAGGAACTCAACAAGTGGGCAAAAAGAAATTTTTAATACCTTGCAGAGATAGGAAAAATAGTCGTGCGTCGCTTGCGGATTGCTCTGAATTCCTTCAAAATGCTCCGATCGCCACGATTCCTTCAGATTCGAAGAATTCAGATCATTGCGCAAAAGTTTTCTCGATAATGTTGGGTCCTCCGATCATTTTAAAAAAAGTTAGCAGGCGCATGAAAAAACGTTCACAAACTTCTCTGTAGAACTTGACATCGACTGTGTCTCTTTGCTATGTGATCCGGTTGATAACAGTCACTGAAACTTTGTACAATTTGGCGAGTTTAATGTTGAACTGGCTGCTCATTGTTCGATTGCTATGGTATTTAGTCAGCAGATTGTGCCATTTCAATAACGTTACATGTTCCAATGCTTCCCTTCTAGTCAAACGGAAGAAGAGACGGCCTGTCTAATTCTGTGATGAGAAGGTTCTCTACTTGTCAGTGAGATGGCATCCCAGTATGACTGCTACCTGGACAATCGAGGTGTTATAGAAAGCAATGCGTTGTGAGTTGTAACGCGACGTGTATGCAATATGATTTCATTTCCTTTAAATAGACATTTTTGCCGTTGTCGCATAACACCTTACATGTGAATATTGCGACATTTTCTTCAGGAAGTAGTTATTATATGTACATGTGCGCATGTTTATCGAGTTTTAAACAAACTGCACTGCTTCATATGCACACAATCACATGAATTTACAAATCCGCTTCTATCGTCTCCTGTCGAATATCCTCTTGTCCAGCATTTCCGCAACAACGACAATTTTTGACCACATATTGTATATCAAAACACATTGGATTACTGTCCTTGACTTGGTCCATGCAGATTCAGTCGGACGTCTGGAACCCGAATTCAACCGGCAAGTCGGCCCCATCCACCTCCGCTCTCAATACCGACTAAACTCATCTGCAGTCTGCCAAGAGATGATTTCACGTACATTGATGTCTCTGTCGAATCTACGATGTTCTGAATAACATTTTCATCTCGAAAAATATAATTGTCGCATCTGTCGCTGACTCCATAAACAACTTTGAATAAATAATGTTTGTCACAACTCTTTGATTTATTGCTCGAATTAGCCGACATTTCAACTGCAACTCAATTAATGTCGTTTTCCATCTCCTATTTTTTTCCGAGTCAATCAGGTGGATGAAGCAACGGAGGAAACAGTTAGTTAATTAGAGCTCTCATTGAGGTTCTGTTTAAACGATTTCGCTTCTCTGTTTGAAAAAGGTTTATGACTGAGAAATCTGTTACAAGAGATTTCATTTCTTTAAATATTCATCATCCCATTTATAATCTGCAAGTTGTATGATTGTTTTGCACTTGCAGTGAGACTGTATTTGGAATCTTCACAATCATGTTCTATTGGTTCTTAGACTTCATCATGGTTAAAATGGCTGCTTCGGTCGCTCCAAGAATGTCTCAAGCGACTCATACTTCCATCAGCGCAAGATAATCAACCAATCTCAGTAAAGTAATATTATAGTCACAATCAGTAGAGAGGACAAAGAGATAGCATGAGGTTCTAGCATGAATCCTTGAAGTATGTCTGATCTGTAGTGAATGAAAGTACCAGTGATATCATCCGTATGAATACACTGACTTCGAGGATAGATATTGAGGTCGATGTTTGGGTGTGGATAGCAATTTATGATCATATTTGATGGTTTAAAGTGACAAAAAGACCACTCGATTCAATAAAATAATTCAAGTTAGAGGAATTTGTAGTTTTGAATTGCAGCTAATTTAAGGTAAGACGATAGCTCCGTACCGCTAAAGATTGCGTTGATTTTTTAAACATTCAATTTTATTGATCCGTCAGAGATCCTTATTCTTTTGCATTTTGACTCAGTCTTTAAATTAACTAATTCTGGGAGATTCTGCTATATTTTCCCAAAAAATGATTATATTTCGAAAGGAATGCAGGTAGAATGACATGTTTCCGCTCCGTACATACATAGCTACTATCCATGAATATTGTTTCATGCGTATGTATTCGTATTTGAATTTCAGTTTTGTCTAAGAGACTTTGCAGCAACTAAGAAGACTAGTAAATCTGTGCCCAGATTTGATTGCTGAGTTATATGCAAGCTAGATTCAAAATTATGCATTATATGATTCTATTATGTGATTCTACAAAATTTTATAGCCTGATTCTCTTTGAATACACATTTTGATCAAGAGAAGATTTGTCAGTCAACACAAACTATGTCTGTAAGTATTGATTGGCATTGGCTTATTCAGGTTTGGGCTGGCGTTCTGAGTTTCATCCATTTTTGCCCAAATTATTGTGCTGAAATAATTAACATTTATATAACGGATATCTATCACATAGCCAACAGCTTCATTCTAAACTTGCAAGTGAGAAGATATTGAGACTTCAAATGTCCACGATGCACTCTGTCAAATGCTTTAACAACGAAACCAAATAATGCAATGAATATTTGAAACATTTACTGAATGGAATTGGTCGTACATAACCCAACGACACTTACTGAATGAACTTTGTCGTGCATAACGCCTATATCAAGCATAAAAGCTTGATATCAAGCAAATAGCATCAAAGAGGCAGGAATTTCATATAATATTGCTTAATAGGTTTGACACATTCAATGAAGAAGAAACTTGGAGATATCAGGAATATAATTGAGTATGTAGATCTGGATAAAACCGTAAAGAAAAAAGCTCGAGAAGACATAAGGAGACACAACATCAAAACCGTTGACAAAGACATAAAAGATGGGAAAAGCAACAAGAAAGCAAAAAGAGGTGCCCACGACTTTACTGGATAAATGTGGCAACGTAAAACCATAAAAACACCCAGAGAGAATTGAGGAGTTCTATGGGGAATTATACAACAGCAGCAACAAACTAGTAAGTATGGAAACGTCTGGATCTGACCTGTCAGGAGGATCCTGGATCTGCCAGACTGGGAGGTCAAAACAGCACTCAAAAAAGATGAAGAACGGAAACTGCAGGAAATGACAATGCAAAAACTGAAACACTGAGAGTTGCGGGGAGGTGATGAACAGAGAACTGGTCAAAATATCCACGAAATGTCTACGAATGCAGAAAATACCTACAGCATGGAAAATGCCAATATGTTAAACTTGTTGAAGAAAGGCGACAAAAAATATATCACCAACTACAGACCTTTATGCATACTTTCAAACCTGTGGAAACTTTATACCAAGATGCTGGCCGAAAGAATCGCAAAGAAACTGGATGAAAGGCAATCATGAGAGCAAGCAGGTGTTCGGAAGCATTATTCACCTTCAGATCATATGCACACCAAGAATCAGTTAAAGGAGAAATATCACGAATTTAACATTTCTGTGTGCATGGTATTCGTAGACTATGAGAAAGCGTTTGATTCAGTTGAAAATCATTGAAAGAACAGGGTATAGACGATGGTTACCTTGAAGTCCTCAAAGATATCTACCCGGACAGACAACACCGTGACAGTAAATCTCCACAAGAGAACAAAGACAATAAATGTAAAGAAAGGATTCAGACAAGGAGACACAATGTCACCGAAACTCTTCACGGTAACACTAGAACACATGATGTACAAGCGTAACTGGCAAAACAAGGGAATGAACATTGATGGAGAAAACTGAACACAGCTACGGTTTGGAGATGATATAGTTCTTATAGGGAGCAATGCGGACAAATTACAGGAAATGCCGACAGAGTTAACGGACAGCAGCCTCAGTCCGTATGATCGGAATCACCAAGTGGGACAAGAAGACCAATGAGTGGACAGGAGTGCTGACAAGAATCAAGGACGTGGTGGAAAAAGCATGTAGATGGGCGGGACATGTCGTAAGAATGCAAGACAATAGATGGACTATCAGATTGACAGACTGGACCCCACGTTATGGAAAAAGAAGCAGAGGCAGACCAGTAACAAGATGTAGAGACGACAACGACAGGCTTTGTGGACAGCCAACATGGAAGAGACAAGCTCAAGATCGAAAAGAATGGAAGAAGGATACTGAGGTCTCTATCCAACAGAGGAACAGAACAGGCTGATGATGATGATGATAAACGCTTATGACACTTACCAAATGAACTTTGTCGTGCATAACGCCGACGATATACTTTTGTGACGTTTTGTAGGATGAATAGAGTCAGAGATGATTGACCAAACGCCTTTCCCAATTTCTTGATGAAGTCAAGTTGTAGAAGAGAATCTCTCACGAACTGGTCAGCGGAGAAATTCGGGTTTGTGACATTCATGCCGATTGAGTGAGTCACTCCACTCTGGCGACGATATGTGATTGTTATCTCCACATTGAAGAAACCAGAAGAAACGGTCGCTTTATTTGTAGCATATCTCATACTGACTTCTAACCTGAAAAGAGAAAAACATTCGGATTCAAGTGATTGAAAATGATTAAATTAATCAGTAAGAGAAGTTAAAAATGGACAATTATTTACTGATTTCCAACCAATGACATTGGATTGCAAACGGCAATGCAAAATCGATTCTTTGTATTGACAACGGATGTACATACACGTAAAAACCACGTTTCTTCGGATATTGAAGTTCGACAAACCGATTCGTGCACAGGTTGGTCACATATTCATGTACCACGATTAGTGGTGTATTGTAAATGACCAATATTCATTAGAGATGATAAATATGTTGTGAAGACAGGCATTACAAACATTTTCCAATCATAATCTGAATCCGCTCAACGTCTCCACACTGTGTGGAGCAAACGCCGCGAAACTGAAAACTGACACCATGAAATTGCTCAACAGTTAGTCAACAGGCTCCTTACCACGAAAGGCGTTTACATCTGTGTGTGTCTGGACACAGACAGCAATGACCCTCGGGGTAATTCCATTTTATATAACATTGTCAAAAACGTGTCTTTTGTCTGTAAAATCCTTAGTTCTGAGCCGATTTTCATATTTTTTTTCATCTTAATCCTTGGAATGTTCTCTTTTTGGTCATCATAAATCTAAATCAATCAAGCAAAGTATTTTTCATAAAAATTTTAGCTCAAGGCAGTAAAAGTGCTAAAAAAGCCGTCCCAATCATAGATACTCAATCTTCGGGAAGAAATTTCGTTGTGATCTACGCAAATTATACAAATGTATCATGTGAAAGCTCATGAGACGTAGTTTCAACCAAACTATAATTCCGGATTGCATTTACTTTAGCTCTTTACTCTACTGGCTGGACTCTGTCCTTCTTTCAAATGCTTGAGGTACATTTCAATCAATAGTGACTCTATTTTTTTGATAGATGCTAATCTTTCTCTGTTATAAATTTAATTTTTGAGGCTGTGCATCTTAAATGTACAGGACCGCGCTTGGTCGGGTTTGAACGTCCAGGATGAAGCGGTCGAAACGCGATCGTCCTGACCAAGTTCCTGTTGATGACTTCATTAAAAATAGTCAAATAATTTGTATGCATATTTTGTAGAATTTTATTTCACGTTTTAGCTTAAGGAACTAATATCAATTCTCTTACACACCCGGTAGATTTTAGATAGCGTAATCCCGCTGTGTTAGCTAGATCTGGTATTTTGATTGGAAACAGACCTGTCTCCTTATCATCTGAATGGGCAGACTGTTAAATAGGATCTTTTCAATATATAAGTGATAAACATAATTTTGAACAGAACGACTTACTCGCCAATTCATTACGCATGAGGAGAGGAGAAGCGTTGTTTGTCCTTCTAGTAAGTATTTTAAAAATTTTTAGACATTTTAGGATATAGAATTTTTTTTTAAATCATATTTTGTACCTATTGAAAATTAACTAGTCATTAGCTTGTTTTTTTTAACTATGTTACCTTGACGCACTTTGCTACGTTGAACTTGATTTGGGATATTTTTGCAATTTCCCTTTGTCCCCCAAAATTGTCTTCTAACCGATGCACATCTCTCAACTTACAATGATGTTTTTGTTTTCTTTATACAGCGAAATACAGGGTGATCTTAAAGTCCTTACCTGGTTTTAAATCAATGTCACGGACTCTGCATTTATCGGATTGCCAATACATTTATACCAAAATGTACCTGAAGCTCCAAAGTTTTATATTCTATATTGATTATTATACATTTCTGTAATAATTAGCATAGAATTTTATTTGTATTTGTTATGCAAAAAACGTCAATTGTCTTGCAATAATTTTTATCATTGAAATAAAATCATTACAAAATTTAAATCAATACATTTGTCTATATTATATCGTGAAAGACTTTGAAGAAACTGTTCAAAATGGCTTTGAGAACTATTGAACGCAGCAGAAATTTTTTGTGATGAAATCTGAGAGATTTCTTCGATGATAAAATTTCGTATTTGTACCAGACTTGTTGGCTGTCTGTGATGCACTATGTTTGATAGTTCCCTAAAAGCAAAAGTCAAGAGGGGTCAAATCAGGATTGCGAGCAGCCCAGTGGAATGGAACGTCTCTTCCGATCCACCTTGGGAACTTTTGGTGCAATAGAGATCTAGCCTCGAGGGACCAATGGGCAAAGACCCCATCCTGCTGACAGATGGTCGTAGAAAATGTTCTTCTACTCTTCAGTTGAGGGATGAAGAAGTCCACCAACATTGCCTTTTAGGACTTGGAGGTCACAGTCGAATCAAAGAAGAAAGGGCCAATGACTTCATTGCAAAATCTACCGCACCAAACGGTAATTCCGGGAGACTTGATCGGTACTTGTTGAACAGTATGAGGATTGCTCGAATTCCATATCACACAGTTATGACGGTTGACTCGTCCACTTAGATGGAACGTAGCCTCGTCAGAGAAACAAAGTCTGTTCAAAAAATTCTCATCGGCGGCAATCCGTTGTTGGAATTCACTGTACATGGCTACTCTCGCGGCGTTATCATCGGCGAACAGTTGCTGGCAAAAAGAAAGTCTATACGCGCTTTCATCTTCAAATCGTCCCGCAACACATTCCGAACTGTAGAGAAGGAAGTCTCAGCAATTGCAGCTGCTTGCCGGATCGACGTAGAAGGATCTTCTCCGAAGATGTCTTTGATTTCGTCGATCTTGTCGTCTATTACATCAGGGTACGTCCAAACCTGAGCAAGTCTCCTTAAACTTGTTGAAGATTGATCACATGGTCCTCTGAGTCGAAATGCTCCATACCCTTTCATTTCTAAGATGTCTTTCAAGTAATGTCACTGAATGAAACTTTGCCGTAAGAAGAACAAACTATAAAATATGGCCTTGACAGTCGACCATTTCTGATTATATATGCAATCACGTTTGTGTTTTGTTGTTTCTTGTTTTGGGATTTTTTTTGTTTATTTGTTGGTTATGTTTTTGATATTTTATTTTTGTTTGATGTATTTTTGTTTGATTTTTCGTTTGTTTTTGATTTGTTTTGTTGTTTGATTTTTTTTTGGGTTGGTTTTTTTTGTTTGTTGGTTTTGATTATTTTTTTTTTTGGTTTTTGTTTTCTTAATTCTTTTTTTGTTTTATTTGTTTCTTGATTTTCGTTTTTTTTTTTTTTGGTGTTTATTTTTTTGTTTTTTTTGTTTGTGTTGGTTTGATAATATTTGCTTTGTATTTGATATTTGTATTTTTTTGTTTGCTTTTTTTTTTGGTTTTTTTTGTTTTATTTTGGTGTTTTGTTGTTATGTTGATATTGTTTTTTTTGTTTTTTTTGCTTTGTGTTTGATTGGTGTGTTTTTTCTTTTTTTTTTTTTCGTTCTTTGGCATAGTTGTTGCTTTTTAGGTGCATTACCTCTTTGTGCGTGTGAGATGTGACTGGATGTGTGTTTTTTTGGTGTTTGGTGTTTGGGCTGGGGTTTAGGTTTGATTTATGTTCAGTTTGGTTTTTTGTTTTTTTTTTTTGTTTTTGTGTTTTCTTATTGATTTTTGTTTGTTTTTGTTTTTGTTTTTTTGTTTATTTGTTTTTGCTTTTTTGTTTGTTTGTTTTTTGGTGTTGTTTTTATTTTATTTTTATGTTTTCTTTCATTTTGGTTTTATGGTTTTTTTGGTTTTTTCTTTTTGTTTGGTCGTTTGTTTTGGTTTTTATTTGGTTAGTGGTGTTGTTTGGTTTTTGAGTTTGTTGTGGGTTGTTGTGCTTTTGTGTCTTAGTTTGTTTTGTTTTTTTTGGGTGTTTGTGATGTGTTGGGTTGGTGGGGTGTGGTTTTTTTGAATGCTTTTGGGGTTTTTATGTGAGTTGATATTTGTTTTGTGTAAAACTTGGAGTTGGGTGGTGTGGTTGTGTGGGTTTGTGTGTTTGTGTGTTGTTTGTTTTGGTTGATTTGTTTTTTTTTTTTTTTTTTTGTTGTTTTTGATTTATGTTGTTTTTTTTTTTTTCTTTTTGGTTTGTATTTTAATTTTGTTTTTGATTTGTTGTAGTTGGGTGTTTGTGTTTTAGGTTTTTTTTTTTTTGTTTATTTTTATTTATGGTATTTTTGTATTTTTTTTTTTTTTTTTTTTTTGTTTTTTTTGGTCGTTTTTTTGGAGTGTTTGTTTTATTTTTTGCTGTTGTTTGTGGTTTTTTTTTGGATTTTTAATAATTGTGTTTTTGATTTCGTGTTTTGTGCTTGTTTTGTTTATTTGTTTTTTTTGATTTTTTTTTGTTGTTTTTTTTTTTTTTGTTTGTTTTTTTTTATTTTGTTTTGTTTGTTAGTTTTTTGTTTTGCTTTTTCCTGTTTGTTTGTTTTTATGTTTTTTATTGTTTTTTTTGGTTTTTTTTTTGATTTTTTTTTTGGTTTTATTATTTTTTTTTTTTAGTTTTTTGTTGTTTTTTTGTTTTTTGTTTTTTGTTTTGTTTTTGGGAAGTTTTTGTTTTTTTTTGCATAACAACCGTTCGCATTCTTAAATGCTTAAGGTTGGACGATGTTTGAATTTTTCAATTGATAATGAGATTTATGAGTTAAGATATCTATGAGTTCTGTTCTCATTTAGCATTGGTGTGATGCCTATACACAATGAAATATATTATTTGAATTCTTTCCAGTGACCGCAACATTCAATTTGAATGTTGAATTATCATGTTAGAATAGTAGTGAAGTAACGTTTTATACCAGGATTTCGTAGTCGAGGTTTTAGAACTTAGTATATTCAATTGGCATATTTTGATTTGTGACAATAGTCTTCCATTTAACACGCGCATACATAATAATCAATGTACCATATAAACTTTGGAGTTTCAGGTGCATTTATGGGTGTAAAATAATTTGGCAATCCGATAAATGTAGCATCCGTGACATCGATTTAAAACCAGGTAAGGACTTTAAAATCACCCTGTACATCATTTGTGAGTCTAGTTGTTGCACCAAAAGGAAGAAATCAACTATGGATGATCACGATTCAGCAATTGTGTATTTTTGAAAATGCCCTGCATTAAGAACCATGATGTTATCATGCATGCGAAATTTTACAATAGCTATCATTTTCAAAATTTCGTAAAACAGTCAAAATGTCCTCTTGACCGAGACCACAAAATTATCGGTCAGAAGACACCAGTAATACATTGTACAAATACAGGAACTTGTACAAGTACTCATTTGGTGTGGTCCACTATGATTTCCGAGTTCAGAATGAAATATTGACTACATATGCAAACTTTCCAATTAAGTGAAGTTGCAAAGTTTGCAAAGACAAAAATTGCCCAAAATGTTGTTAAATAAAATGGATTTACCCCCTCGGATGACGTCCTTCCTCGACGCAATCTGTATACCTGCAGGGGCACTGGGAAGGCGTTCTTCACTAAATGCAACGACATCAAATCCTCAGATGCCATACAGACTCAGATGAAGCAAGCGTCGCATGACGCATGACATAGTGATGAAGAATTCACTTCATTATACCAGGTGTCCCTTAGAGCATAGACTTCTAAACTTATAGGATTCCATCATAGATATTCATGATGGCAAGAAAGCTTACAAACTACATGCACAGATTGCAGAGCCGCAGAGCTATCCAACCTTCTACCTTGAGGGCATAGAAATTGACAACAATAAAACCTCCAGAATGGAAATTAAGCTTCATGCAATGCACAATAACGGCATATAAATCGCACGCATTTTCACTTGGATGCACCTGCCAACGACTGTATCATTGGGTTAGAATCAGTCACATGAGTAAATCGAAGGTTTTTAATTGGTTCTTCATGCCCACTTAGTTTCCCCAGGAGGATTGTGCCGCGACCTTGAGTAATTTCCATTCTAGCGAACTTCAGATAAACAGTTTATTTCTATGCTTGAGGGCAGACGGCTTCGGTGACGGCATTGCTTGTAGTGAGATATTATTTTTTGGTATCGAATTTCTACCGGGTTGTCCCAAAGATAGTGGACGAAAACTTATTACGCTTATAACTTCGTCAATTTCCATGCGATTGAAGTTGACTTTTTGCATACAAATGTAAAAATACCCTAAATTTTTTTGTCTTAAAGTATGATGCGTTGAAACATTGAGTACTCTATGGAGACAAAACGGGCAATAAGCTCGCCTCTTGTGTATTTCCAGTGGTAGAATTCAAGATATCGGACATAATGATATGCGATTTCCATCCATGAATCTTGATCATAGCACGCTTTTCCAGCATGATTCAGAAATCATAGTACGTTAAAGATTGATTACACGGGTAGAAAAAAACTTGATAAGACTTACAAAGTAAGGAAACATTAATTAAATTTTGACCTACTTTAGAAATGAAAACATTGATAACCGGTCAAACTTCGTTGCAGCTGTACACAGGGAGTCAGACAGTCTGGAATGATTGAGTAAGCCCAAGCTGTCGGATTCATCTTCAGAAATGCATTTTGTAATTTGCAAGACAATTACATCATTTTGACAAAATATTCCAATAAAAAAGGGGGGTGGGTAGCAAGTTTTCAGTTACCTGGCGGTAATATACTCGTTAAAATGCGCTTCACAGCGTCACGTACACGTAGTTCATGCAATCTTGCCATAAGCCTATGCGTGAATTCCTCATGAATCCGATCAGTCAAATCGTTTAATCCTCAAATAGGTTCAAGTTCATATCGGAACACCCTATCTCTTAAAAGTTCCCATAGAAAGTAATCGCATGGATTGAGATCGGGTGATCTTGGAGGCCAAAATGACGTCCAACAATCTGCGAGTCCTATAGAAGCTCACGGATGCAGTGTGAGCTGGGTCTCAGTCTTGCATAAACCAAATATTTGGGTTTTCACCAAGAACATCATGCAAATCAGGAATTAAAAATTCTTGCAGCATAATCCCTGGCACATTGTCTCATGGAATACGGAGTGTTTTCTTCCTGTTTTGGACAGTGTTGCCCAAAATTAAGACAGCGTTGTCACCAATGACAGCGGATGGATGACGACCAAAATTTCCTTTGTTGCATCTTTTGAGAGGCCCGCTGGCCACAAATATTTTAATTGTGCGTCTGATGTCACATTCATTTGCCCTTGGACAATGTATGTTTTTGTTTGAGCAGTGTGTATTAAGCGCGCGAGCTGCCTTCATTGTAGACGTACAATTCTTTTGTACGTGACCAAGACTTCCGAAACGTCGTACAAGTAAAAGAATTTTATACCTTTTTTAAGGCGTTTTTCGCAAAAAAAGGAATAGAAAAAAAGTAAAACAAAAGGTATGGTGAAGCTTCTAAAACAGACAAATGAATATCTCACTACAATGCCGTCACCGAAGCGTCTGCCCTCAAGGTAGAAGGTTGGATAGCTCTGCGGCTCTGCAATCTGTGAATGTAGTTCGTAAGCTTTCTTGCCATCTTGAATATCTATGATGGAATCCTCCAAGTTTAGAAGTCTATGCTCCAAGTCACGCATAACAATATGTACACTGGAAATACTACATGAAATGGGATAGATATCTTGGATGTTTTGGACTGAAAAGACTGATAGTTATTCTTAACATGAAAAATCTGCAAAATCGTTAACAAAATATTCGCCACAGTCAAATCATTTAGAGACGAAGACTAGATCAGAAATGCATGAAATAGACTTAAGAAGAAGATGGGAAAATAATTCAGCGACGATTACTACTGACTTACAGACTAGACTGAAGACAAGATATCCATTAAATGAACGAATGCCTTAAACCTGAAATTATTTGATATAATTATTGATGTCATTATTTTTTGTTTCATGGGATATTCCAATTTCACTTTTTGAGGAATTTGATGATGAGGACGTGGAGGTGTGACTTCATTAATGCCTTTTTGCATGCATTCATCTTCCTGTATGATGATCAACCACAGCTGTTTATATTTCAATATATATCTATTAATATTATTACCACTATTCCTCATTACGAGGAGGTCAAAGTTTTCGTTACAATAATAGTGCAGAAATAAAAATCATGAAAAGCCCACCCTGTGGAATATCTGTTACTTCATTCAAGTTCTGTGTAACTGCGATAGATTCACTCACTGCCCTACACTATAAACGGATGACAGGAAGCCAAAATGGGAACTTTCATAGGCATCAAAATTTCGTGCAGTAAAGCACTAATAGCCGCGAAATCTTCCTTCATGAACAGAATTGCAGGAAAATTCTACGTTACATTGCTTGATTTACAAACTGAACAGTATCAATATTTTCAATATTCTTTCATATTCTGACAAGATTCTGATAATCTGCATAGTGACAGAGATTTGGCTATAATTTCCATGTACGGGAAAGGTTGATTTTGTGATTTTGCGAAGATTTTTGCATCAAATTTGCATGATTTATCTTACACTTAACAGTTGGCATATTCACCATTTACATCAGATAATGTTATTTATTCAGCGACAACGCTGTTACAATATGTAAACACCTAATGTAGTAAACGAGGCGATAACGCTCTTCGATGAGTTTGGAAAAACTGAAGTTACATACTGTTTACAGAGTTTGGAATGATCACGGTTCTACCCACAGCGATAGTTTGTTCATATTTACCATTAGTACGGCAATTTTCATATATTTGCAATTTTCATACGGCAGTTTTACAAGTTTGGATTCGTTCAAATAAAGAAAAAGACAATATGTCGATTTTGGAGACAATTTTCGATGTCTTTGGTAGAAAGATTCATTTTTTGAATATGCTGTACTGATATTGAAGATCTATACGCTTGGTTGAAAGGCATCACACAAAGTGCTTGCAAGAAATGAGAGAATTCAGACATTTGAAATGTTGGGCGAAAATCAGGGTTGGCCGGTAAAAACCACCCTGGTTTTTACCACCTGGTAAAAACCGGTAAAAACCTGGTAAAAACCATCAGCTTTTGTCACCATTTTTCGGCAAAAACTGGCAAAAATTTTTTTCCAGCATTATACTTAAGCTTTTTGGGTGCATACAATACAAGGGATCATCGTCACTCCTTACTTTACTGATGAACGTTAGTCGCAAAAGTTCACTTTACTTTTTCATCATTCGATAAACATTTAGGTCTGTATTTTCACAATTCAAACCTATCAATATCGCATTTCAATCAAGAATATGTTGCAAGTATAAGTGTAAGAATATGAATTATTACAAAAAAAATTGTTATAAAGCTGTTGTGCATTATTCTTCTAAGTGTGCACGCATTTTGTTGCTATACGAATTTCATTCATTATAAGATGCAACAGACGTCCATGCTGGAAGGAAATCACTTGGCTCTATATAAAGATCGAAACACAGGCATTCCATGAAGCTAGAAGGGTAAAATATATGGAAATCTGGCCTCGGATTTCTACGATTTACCTCCCTGCTGATCTCATAGAATAGCTTGTCTTCTAAATCTGTGGCAAATGTCCCATACCCATTGTGATTACACGAATATTACAATGAAATTTATCCTGCACTCTCTGAAGGACTAGATTAAAAAATGTTGCCTTCAACAGTTTTCATGTCATGGTAATTTACCCTCATTTGTTTAGAGGATAAGGTTATGTTAAATGAATTTAAAACCGAAAGTAAAGTTTTGATTTGAGCTCAAAATATGGAAATTTCAAGAACTTTAAACAAACTTGCATATCACAATAATGTCAAAATTGTTTGTCGCTCTCAGATTCTATTAACAAGATCAATTTTACAGGTTACTGGATATGTTCTTTTGTTGAGATTATAACTGAAGCTGTTCAGACATACATTATACCTCACTTTATCAAGATTGCTGGTGCGAACTATGTTATTTAATTATTATTTGTTCTTGCAAATCATGATTTCCTGCTACAGTCACAAGCATTAGTACATTTAATATATAGTTCTAAAATAAGTAGAAATGCATTCTAAGTGACTGTTGCACATTGCTTAATTTGGGAGGTGAGATTTTCCGGTGCAGAGACTCTTTGATAGAGTGTTTTCTCTGCGTTCATGAGACCTGGGTTCGAATCTAGATCTGATGAAACCTAAGCTACTATTAAAATACACTCTACATTCTTGCTGAACACTTAACACAGAAGAACGACAAAGGGATTATAGAAGCTCGTCCACATTTAGAAGAAAGTGGTTTGCTTAATTTAGTTCTATGTATAAACCAGTTATATTCGTATATCTATTTTCATTTTTTCATTCATTTGATGATAATTCTGCGAGTCTAACAACTTCTGTTACATGAACCAAAGAGCCAAAATGGTGTTGAAGTCTACATTTGCTCTTAAATCACAAGAAAAGGGCAGAGCAATCGTAAAGAAAGACAACATCGTTTGTCGTTCGTTATAAAAACCTGTGTGGTTCCATGACAGAATGAATGTCATGTTTTGGAAGATATGAGTTGCAAACTGCAAACCCGCATGCGCGCAATACTTAAAACCCCAACTTGCTGTCGATCATTTCGTGAAGAAATAGACGATTTTTTTCGGAATTTTAGTTTTGGCCGGTTTTTACCAGTTTTTGCCAGTTTTAGCCGGCATAAAGCCAACTCTGGTGAAAATAGGTCACAGATTTGACCTTCTAACTAAAAAATCTAAAAGTCACGTTTTAGTTGGATGGCATGATTTAAAAATGAAATTACAGTTCTAATCTAATCTCCTGAAACCTCATACAGAAATCAATCGGGATAAATGACATTGGGCGTCTCCTGCGATTATTTAATATTGAGTTGTGGCATTTTCTTATAATTGTGCTACTCATCCGGAAAATTATCATCAAATATATCGCTCACAGCAACAAAATGGATTCATCATCGGCAATTTTGGGATAAATATATCAAACTGAAGACAAAGCCTCTTCAACTCCTTTATTTTTCTTTAATTTCAGATTTGATAACAATTGTATAACTATAACCTTGTATTATTGAATGAAGAGGTTTCATCTCAGTGCATAGACCGCTTTTATGACTGATGTTTTATTGGCGCTGTCTTTGACAAAAGTTTGAGAGATGTTATCAATTATTGACTAGGATTAAATTCGAAGCTCGTACTTTCATCATTGAATGTACGACGCCTATTAAAACAAGGTATTGTTGCAACACAAAACATGCACTTTGAAATCTAATTTCACTCAAAGTTTCGTTTATCCTAAAGCCCTTATTCTCATTCGGAAGTTGGCTTGAGAATGAAGATTCTATGACTTTATTCTTTATCTCTTCCGAACATCAATGGATGAAAACATGTTTCACAAGGTGCAACCGGTACCACAGAATCTGACTTGAGAAACATTCCAGGCGATAGCCAACTACTTAATTCGATATTCATGTACGTGAGGATTATTGTGAAATGGACTCTGTGGCTATTTCAATGTTTCACGATATTTCAGCGACTGCATAGCCGATTTTAGATCATTTTAAGACACTGCTTCCATGTTGCTCAGTATAACTTGGTTTTTATACCTGCGTGCTCGAACGATGTCATCAATAGCTTGCACAAACAAATACATCTGCATGTTAAATCGTTCACTGCACGCTACGAATGAAATGCATTTCAACTACAAATGAGATGTACAAAATAAAGCGAAGCATAAAAATGCACAAATATTCGTGTTCATTCCCATCGAAATCGATTTGCCATTTTATTCACCAAATTTTATGTTTTTGAGGTCATGCTTATTCTGGCCAAGCGTTTTCGCTACGAATATTCGTACATTCGTGCATGCCGATACCTTCATTGATCGCTTTTAGGAGCTGCCTTTGTAGCGTGCAGGCACCAGTGTACATAGAAATATGATGAATAATGATCTCGTATTCTTACTGAATACATTCTGACTAAAGCCAACAGTTCTGACCTCAGCCTACATTTTGGACTGCAGCCAACAGTTCTGAGCACACTCCACAATTGCGTTTTATTGTCAATGTTTCGTATTAACAACATTGGCAGGTACAGAAACTCGCCGCAATGGTTTCATCACAAATGTGTTTTCATTCCGGTTTCAGTAATCATTGACAATGACAAAGAAAAATAAACGTTGATTTTTCATGCATAAATGAACAGCAGTCATGTTCGCAAACCAGGGAAGAGTTCTGTAAATGGAGTTTTGTCTTTGTATTGGAAGCTGTTCTGTAGCACATTTTCTTTCGCCGAAGTTTCGTTTTCATTTCTTTGCACGATTCTTCAATATAATATAATTTCCAAAATGCCTTCAGTTTCTCTTCTTCTGAATCTTCATTTGTCTTCATTTTTCCACATATTTTAAAATAAAAAATTAACCTTGTCTATACTGGGAAACACATTAGGTACGGAGCCCTTCTCCCATGTGGCCGAGTTCTTATTTATCCCAATTTCATCTTTTTGTGCCGAGTGTCTAGTAAGAATCCAGACTGTACATAATTTAGACGCCTAATATTTGACCCGACCAAGGTTTGAACCAAGGTCTCCCGGCCGTGGAGCGAACACTCTACCACATGGCCACAGCGCCGGTCATCTTTGAATATCTTTTGCTTGTAATTTTTGCTGTACCGATTATTCTCAAATATACACTGAACAAACTGTTTGTTTTCATAGCCTTTTCGAGGCTCAGTTTTGCAAGCGGACATAGAGGGTATCGATAGCCTTCCGTTCGCAGTTTTCAGGGCCCTGAGAAATGTTTGGAGGATATACGAAATGTTTCCTTTCTAATTGATTGTAATTTAAAGTCAGAACCGCTGCTTTTCTTGTAAATTTTGTCATTTGCCTGTTTATTTCACCATCATTTACTCATGTAATTCATTCATCTATGAAATGCACATTTATTGTTCTTTGTTATTGTCACTAATATCTATGCGAGCACAACGTTCTGAAAGCGGTATGAAAATGCACATTTATTGCTCTTTGCTATTTTCACTGTATGACATTGCTGCGTGTATGACACACTGAAACCGGTATGAAAATGCACATTTATTGTTCTTTGTTATTGTCACTGTATGACATTGGTGCGTGTATAACACACTGAAACCGGTATGAAAATGCACATTTATTGTTCTTTGTTGTTGTAACTGTATGGCATTGGTGCGTGTATGACACACTGAAACCGGTATGAAAATGCACATTTATTGTTCTTTGTTATTGTCACTGTATGACATTGGTGCGTGTATGACACACTGAAACCGGTATGAAAATGCACATTTATTGTTCTTTGTTGTTGTCACTGTATGACATTGGTGTGTGTATGACACACTGAAACCGGTATGAAAATGCACATTTATTGTTCTTTGTTGTTGTCACTGTATGACATTGGTGCGTGTATGACACACTGAAACCGTATGAAATGCACATTTATTGTTCTTTGTTATTGTCACTGTAAGACATTGGTGCGTGTATGGCACACTGAAACCGGTATGAAAATGCACATTTATTGTTCTTTGTTGGTGTCACTGTATGACATTGGTGCGTGTATGACACACTGAAACCGGTATGAAAATGCACATTTATTGTTCTTTGTTGTTGTCACTGTATGACATTGGTGTGTGTATGACACACTGAAACCGGTATGAAAATGCATATTTATTGTTCTTTGTTGCTGTCACTGTATGACATTGGTGCGTGTATGACACACTGAAACCGGCATGAAAATGCACATTTATTGTTATTTGTTGTTGTCACTGTATGACATTGGTGCGTGTATGACACACTGAAACCGGTATGAAAATGCACATTTATTGTTCTTTGTTGTTGTCACTGTATGACATTGGTGCGTGTATGACACACTGAAACCGGTATGAAAATGCACATTTATTGTTCTTTGTTGTTGTCACTGTATGACATTGGTGCGTGTATGACACACTGAAACCGGTATGAAAATGCACATTTATTGTTCTTTGTTATTGTCACTGTATGAGATTGGTGCGTGTATGACACACTGAAACCGGTATGAAAATGCACATTTATTGTTCTTTGTTGTTTTCACTGTATGACATTGGTTTGTGTATGACACACTGAAACCGGTATGAAAATGCACATTTATTGTTCTTTGTTGTTGTCACTGTATGACATTGGTGCGTGTATGACACACTGAAACCGGTATGAAAATGCACATTTATTGTTCTTTGTTATTATCACTGTATGACATTGGTGCGTGTATGACACACTGAAACCGGTATGAAAATGCACATTTATTGTTCTTTGTTGGTGTCACTGTATGACATTGGTGCGTGTATGACACACTGAAACCGGTATGAAAATGCACATTTATTGTTCTTTGTTATTGTCACTGTATGACATTGGTGCGTGTATGACACACTGAAACCGGTATGAAAATGCACATTTATTGTTCTTTGTTGGTGTCATTGTATGACATTGGCGCGTGTATGACACACTGAAACCGGTATGAAAATGCACATTTATTGTTCTTTGTTGTTGTCACTGTATGACATTGGTGCGTGTATGACACACTGAAACCGGTATGAAAATGCACATTTATTGTTATTTGTTGTTGTCACTGTTTGACATTGGTGCGTGTATGACACACTGAAACCGGTATGAAAATGCACATTTATTGCTCTTTGTTGTTGTCACTGTCTGACATTGGTGCGTGTATGACACACTGAAACCGGTATGAAAATGCACATTTATTGTTCTTTGTTGTTGTAACTGTATGACATTGGTGCGTGTATGACACACTGAAACCGGTATGAAAATGCACATTTATTGTTCTTTGTTATTGTCACTGTATGACTTTGGTGCGTGTATGACACACTGAAACCGCTATGAAAATGCACATTTATTGTTCTTTGTTGTTGTCACTGTATGACATTGGTGCGTGTATGACACACTGAAACAGTGTGAAAATGCACATTTATTGTTTTTGTTATTGTCACTGTATGACATTGGTGCGTGTATGACACACTGAAACCGGTATGAAAATGCACATTTATTGTTCTTTGTTGTTGTCACTGTATGACATTGGTGTGTGTATGACACACTGAAACCGGTATGAAAATGCACATTTATTGTTCTTTGTTGTTGTCACTGTATGACATTGGTGCGTGTATGACACACTGAAACCGGTATGAAAATGCACATTTATTGTTCTTTGTTGTTGTCACTGTATGACATTGGTGCGTGTATGACACACTGAAACCGGTATGAAAATGCACATTTATTGTTCTTTGTTATTGTCACTGTATGACATTGGTGCGTGTATGACACACTGAAACCGGTATGAAAATGCACATTTATTGTTCTTTGTTGGTGTCACTGTATGACATTCGTGCGTGTATGACACACTGAAACCGGTATGAAAATGCACATTTATTGTTCTTTGTTATTGTCACTGTATGACATTGGTGCGTGTATGACACACTGAAACCGGTATGAAAATGCACATTTACTGTTCTTTGTTGGTGTCACTGTATGACATTGGTGCGTGTATGACACACTGAAACCGGTATGAAAATGCACATTTATTGTTCTTTGTTGTTGTCACTGTATGACATTGGTGCGTGTATGACGCACTGGAACCGGTATGAAAATGCACATTTATTGTTCTTTGTTGTTGTCACTGTATGACATTGGTGTGTGTATGACACACTGAAACCGGTATGAAAATGCACATTTATTGTTCTTTGTTATTGTCACTGTATGACATTGGTGCGTGTATGACACACTGAAACCGGTATGAAAATGCACATTTATTGTTCTTTGTTGTTGTCACTGTATGACATTGGTGCGTGTATGACACACTGGAACAGTATGAAAATGCACATTTATTGTTCTTTGTTATTGTCACTGTATGATATTGATAGTGTGTGTATGACACTGAAACCTGTATGAAAATGCACATTTATTGTTCTTTGTTGGTGTCACTGTATGACATTGGTGCGTGTATGACACACTGAAACCGGTATGAAAATGCACATTTATTGTTCTTTGTTGTTGTCACTGTATGACATTGGTGTGTGTATGACGCACTGAAACCGGTATGAAAATGCGCATTTATTTTTCTTTGTTATTGTCACTGTATGAGATTGGTGCGTGTATGACACACTGAAACAGTGTGAAAATGCACATTTATTGTTTTTGTTATTGTCACTGTATGACATTGGTGCGTGTATGACACACTGAAACCGGTATGAAAATGCACATTTATTGTTCTTTGTTGGTGTCACTGTATGACATTGGTGTGTGTATGACGCACTGAAACCGTATGAAAATGCACATTTATTGTTCTTTGTTGTTGTCACTGTATGACATTGGTGCGGTCTGATGACACACTGAAACCGGTATGAAAATGCACATTTATTGTTCTTTGTTATTGTCACTGTATGACATTGGTGCGTGTATGACACACTGAAATCGGTATGAAAATGCACATTTATTGTTCTTTGTTGGTGTCACTGTATGACATTGGCGCGTGTATGACACACTGAAACCGGTATGAAAATGCACATTTATTGTTCTTTGTTGTTGTCACTGTATGACATTGCTGCGTGTATGACACACTGAAACCGGTATGAAAATGCACATTTATTGTTCTTTGTTATTGTCACTGTATGACATTGGTGCGTGTATGACACACTGAAACCGGTATGAAAATGCACATTTATTGTTCTTTGTTGGTGTCACTGTATGAGATTGGTGCGTGTATGACACACTGAAACAGTGTGAAAATGCACATTTATTGTTTTTGTTATTGTCACTGTATGACATTGGTGCGTGTATGACACACTGAAACCGGTATGAAAATGCACATTTATTGTTCTTTGTTGGTGTCACTGTATGAGATTGGTGCGTGTATGACACACTGAAACAGTGTGAAAATGCACATTTATTGTTTTTGTTATTGTCACTGTATGACATTGGTGCGTGTATGACACACTGAAACCGGTATGAAAATGCACATTTATTGTTCTTTGTTGGTGTCACTGTATGACATTGGTGTGTGTATGACGCACTGAAACCGGTATGAAAATGCACATTTATTGTTCTTTGTTGTTGTCACTGTATGACATTGGTGCGTGTATGACACACTGAAACCGCTATGAAAATGCACATTTATTGTTCTTTGTTGCTGTCACTGTAAGACATTGGTGCGTGTATGACACACTGAAAGCGGTATGAAAATGCACATTTATTGTTCTTTGTTGGTGTCACTGTAAGACATTGGTGCGTGTATGACACACTGAAACCGGTATGAAAATGCACATTTATTGTTCTTTGTTGTTGTCACTGTATGACATTGGTGCGTGTATGACACACTGAAACCGGTATGAAAATGCACATTTATTGTTCTTTGTTATTGTCACTGTAAGACATTGGTGCGTGTATGGCACACTGAAACCGGTATGAAAATGCACATTTATTATTTTTGTTATTGTCACTGTATGATATTAATGGTGCGTGTATGACACACTGAAACAGTGTGGAAATGTATTTATTATGAAAATATTGCTTGGACTTCTTCATCCTGCGCCACAGTTGTTTTCCAGCTTCTACATTAACTTTATTTGTTGAATTTGATATCACCGTGCATTCGGTTATCTTCTTTATGTAATTCTTGCGTGTTCAGTTGTCTTACTGAGCCGCTTTTGCAGTGCTAAATCAACAGCATTTTCCATCCTAGGATATGAATCAAACGTTCATTAGATAATCAATGGTGTCAGCTTTCACTTAACCGCTGATTTGCCTCCTTTTTGAACTATTTCATGGAAACTCACGAAAATGTATCTCTTACAGAATACGGCAGGACAGAATCACAGCCGCGTAACGAGGTGATCTCACAACTATCTAATTACCTGCATTGCCTTTCCCCGACGAGTAGATTTGCAAATACAAACTGCAAAGTAGACTGATTTTCCAGCGAGAAAGTTGTTTCAATTATTCCCCAATTCTGTTACCTTATAATCGGCTTTAAAACGTTCTCTTCTGCTTCGCTACAACGTTTGACATCATCATTTCACGCACTTGAGTCCTTAAAAGCCGTTATGTTTCAAGTTATTGATTTCTAATTACAATAGCAGAAAGTTCGTCATGATTGCTGTAAAAATACACATAATCAGGCAATTTGCAAGCTCATGCGCGCATCAGACTGCGATTTTCGTCACAAATTGAGATAAATGAGTCGTCTAGCTCGAAATTCCTACACGTTCTGAAGAGATACAAATGTTGTACTTGGCAAACTGTGGAATGGAAATATTTCAGACTTGTGAGAAACAGGTCGTTGAAGTGTCATTTGACGGGAAGATAATCTGAAGCATAGATATTTCAAATAATTGACTTGCTTGGAATCCTTATGATAAAGAAGGAGTTAGATATTGAGCCTTGATGGAATTTTCTGTCACTGAGACGGTATGGTTGGAGATGAGAGGAAGATGTTATAGAGAAGAGGAAAAGGACGACATAGATGATATTAAAAAGATATCTAAAAATGAAACAGATGTATGAAATCATGTGAGAGTAAGTCAATTCATTCTGGGGAGTGATGAGGCTTTCTCGTTGCAATTTTGCTGCACTGTTCGGCAAAATGGTCCGTATTAAAGGTGTAAGAGGGTCAGAAATTTATCAGACATATCTTCTGAATTGCATTTTCTTTGTAAATGATTTGTGCAGATATGAAAAGAAAACAATTAAGCAAAGCAATGCAAAGAAGAATTGCTAGCAAGATATACTTCTGTATAAAATGTGGATAAAGTTCGTAGTTATGGCACAAATAAAGGTTCGAAGTAACAAATGCAGTCCGTATTCTCGATGGGCACGTATTTGAGTTACAAAAGAGAAAACGGGTTTGATGAACTTATAAGTAGTGTTGTGAGTATATTTCACAGATGCCAAAATTCCTCCTTTGAAGATTGAAGTGACAAACAAAGTCATCAAAGGTTCATGCTTTTATGGATAAAATACATAACTATCAAATGATTACAAGAATTGGAAAAATCCGTAGAAAAAATTAAAAGTTGTTATCTTCATTGGTAATTTTAGTTGCAAACATTTTGCAAAGTATCTTTTATAAATTAAGAAAATAAACCGATGAATTATAAGACAATTGTTCCCCTCGATAAAGTGATGGAAAGTGAAGAATGATAGTAATGCGGTATGGGTACGTACGAATGCATATAGATAATAGGAAGACCAATTAACCGGCCCACAAATCTTTAAATCACTTATCCTATAAGTCACTTCAGTCTCAAACAGCGCTTAAAATGAGCTGCTTAACAAGACTACTTCGACCAAGTGCTTCTAATCAAACACAAAATAATGACAAAATGTTCCTGTTGATACTCGGAAGCACATTGGACGACACGACGGTCTTCCATGTGGCCGGGCCTTTCTTATTTTTTAGCAAGAATGTAGAGTGTACGAAGGTCTGAGCCCAGGTCTCCCGGACGCAGAGCGAACACTCCACCACAAGGACACAACACCAAGGTTTGAACCACAGTCTCCCGGAACCAGAGCGAACACTCCACCACAAGGACACAACACCAAGGTTTGAACCACAGTCTCCCGGAACCAGAGTGAACACTCTACCACAAGTACACACCACCAAGGTCTGAGCCCAGGTCTCCCGGAACCAGAGTGAACACTCCAGCACAAGGCCACCGCACCAAGGTCTGAGCCCAGGTCTCCCGGACGCAGAGAGAACACTCTACCACAAGGCCACTGCACCAAGGTTTGAACCAAGGTCTCCCGGACGCAGAGAGAACACTCTACCACAAGGCCACTGCACCAGGGATTCATCCCAGGTCTCCCGGACGCAGAGAGAACACTCTACCACAAGGCCACTGCACCAGGGATTCATCCCAGGTCTCCCGCCACAAGGCCACAGTGCCGGTAACTGCATGCTGGCAGAAAGTCCTTTATATGTCGTGCTGAAGAATCCTTAAAGGATAAAGCTTGCCACCTACTCCTGCTCACGGAGTTTCCTGGTGTGTTGGTATTACGTAATCATTAATGAACATGTTGAGGTTCTGAACGCAAAGACGGTGAATCAGTTTTTATACGTAAGCGTCATCATCAACTTTTCTTTCGCAGTAATTAGTAAATGAAGACATTAATTGTCGTTTCATATTCCATTCATTTACTGAATTTCAACCAATCAAATCCTTCAATTTCCTTCGATTTTAATCATTTCGACGTCTACATTAGATGAAGAGAATCTGAATGAAAAGATTTGTCATCATTGATTGACGTCGGTTGTTCAAACAGTTTGGATTCACTTTCAATTATTTTGATATCACAGAAACTCTTTTCATTTCTTTAAAGGCAGTGTCAGACAAATTTGAGAAGATTTTCATCTATTACTCTTTGAAATAACCATATACCATCTTTTCTGTACTTTTCCAATGATCTGTGAAGCCGTAAAGGAGTCTAGACATTCACAAACTAAAAGATAGAGAATATCAGCGAGACAATGATTCATAGGATGTGATGATAAACATGATTTTGAGATTAAAATTTTAGCATAGAGATATTTGTTATCAATATGCGATGAGGATTTCTACCGGTGTGCTGTATGAAATACTTAATACGTCAATTAACCGCGTGTTCGTCTGAATTCTAAGCTGGCCCCATTTCTTTGCGCCAAATCGCAGTTAAATTGGCAACAGGAGAACGATTTTTAACATGAAAATGATAGCACTTTCCATGAACTCTCCATTCAAGGTCACTGCGAAATGTTCAAGGTCAACTGCACTGTTAAAGTCGACTAGTTGTCATTTGTGTCTGATGGCCTCATTGAAATGAGATAGAACTGCAAGAAAATCACTAATTTTTAGTTCCAGTCCGATAATATAATAATAATAAACTAGAATGTGCAATATCTGCTGTTTCTGTCATCTGTTGCAAGTGGTATTATTCTTTCTTTCTGCCAATTTAACTGCAATTTGACGCGATGAAAAGTGCCCTTACATGTCAACTTTCACTGTACAGGAAAACGTGTGATCTGAATCTCGCCTCCGTCAGTCAAGAATTTCTTTACAACCATCAATGCAGTTTTCTCCGCAATCTCTCAGGAAATTCGACTGAAAATCAATCCTTTTGTTCTTAACAAGTGTCCTCCTACTCCTGAAGTTTCCAGTAGAAAATTTAGGACACAAATCACGTCTGCAATGACGCCCTTTCTCTCCGACTTGGTGTTTACTACAAGAAAATGAATCAGCTGGGCAGACGTTCTCAGTCCGCCTCTGTTGACAGAGGACTCAAGAATCCGCTCAGTCTTGGGGAGAGATCGGCTTGTCAATATTCAACTCGCAAATTTCAAATCAGGGAAATTCTACACAAGATGAATGACATTTGGAGGACAAAGAGGTCATAATACGAGCAGATCATTGCGCAGTCGAGGAAAGACAATTTGTCTCCCACGCTCTTCAGACTTGTATTGCTGTCTCAGAAACTTTGATGAAATATTCTGATGCTGACAGAGGTCGGATTGTCAGCGATCTATGCCACCTCGGCAAAGATAGGACATGAAATGTATATGAAACAAGCTGAATTCAAATCATAGCTATCTGTGAATGAACTGGCCATCTTAGATAGCTTTGATGTCCGACATCTATGCTGTCTATGATGCTGGAAGTTTTGCAAATCTGTTTCCAAACTGATTGAGGTCCCACAGTGGGCATCAAAGACATAGGACGTTGCACATAGAAGAGGGTTGCACAATGCATATATGGTATACCAGATTATTACATAGTTGTAGAATCGTATTCATTATCCCTTCTTTTTTTGATAGAATTTGTTCCCAGGGAAAATCTTAGTAGAATGGGATTCTATCGCGGATATCTATGGTCCTAATAATCTGTCATACTTTATAGAGGATATCTATACGTTTCTCTAGGATATAGCTCGTGACTCTTGGGCTAAAGCCCTCGGGATTCATCAAATAATTTCCCGGTCTATATCCCACAGAATCGCATAGCCATCATCTATCCATTACATAGACATGAAAGCTTGGATGTAACATAGTCTTCGGTGGACATCAATGCATCAATCCCGTCAATCTGCAGCAACATATTGTTGACTTTTCATCATGCATCAGTGAATTGTAACTGAATTGCTATCCTGAGTCACTTTTCAAGACAACTGGTCATGAAAAGCCTAATGAATATGCATTGATTTGTATTGATAGTTAAGTCATAGAAGGCTGGAACATTTCTATCCTCTGATGTCTCCTCTATCCAATGATTTTTCTATGAAATGTCAATTTACAACATATTTGCATCACGATGGTCCTCTAATGAAGTTAAATGTTTAGCAGATGAATTTCTGCAGCCTGCAATATTTGTT
The DNA here is from genome assembly GCA_907163375.1 of Prostheceraeus crozeri. NCBI lineage: Eukaryota > Metazoa > Platyhelminthes > Polycladida > Euryleptidae > Prostheceraeus > Prostheceraeus crozeri. The sequence continues at coordinate 387,686 of CAJQUW010006069.1, read as the reverse complement.
CTTCTTCATACAATCAATTCAAATCACTAGACATTGTAAGCAACTTCTTCCTTGACATCATGCATGAAATTTGTTCATGTGATATATAAATTCACCACATGTCCATGCAACATGTTCGAAAAGTGATGAACAACAGATTTGTCACTCAGTAGGCTATTGCTTTGTATCTCCAAACTGCGACACGAATAGTTGATTGGATCATCATTGCTTTAACTGAGTGATTACATGGCTTGTGCACCACATGATGGATATTGCACCTTTATTTATCAATTTTGTAGATGTACAACAGTATTCGGTATGGATCCACGTCGCATTGAATGCCTTGTACCATTTGTGTAATGTAACATTTATGAAATGTCTATGGTGACTATTGAGGTATTACTACAAAAATCTGAAGACTACGTACCATGGATGTACACGGCACATCAACAATACAAGCCTGTCACACGCACATTACACTCTTGAATATTTCAAGAAACAAACTTAGTTATAATTGACCGGTTGTGACATCCTGTAAGCAAATAGATGTGATCACATTCATGTCGTTTTTAATTCATGAGATATAACATACCGTGCATAAATTCACTCACTTTCTTCTTCCTCCTTCCTTCCGTCACGCCATATTTCTCTCTCTCTCTCTCAGTCTCCCTCTCATCCTCCTTCCTTCCCTCACGCCATATTTCTCTCTCTCTCTCTCTCTCTCTCTCATCCTCCCTTCTTCCTCCTTCCTTCCCTCACGCCATATTTCTCTCTCTCTCTCTCTCTCTCATCCTCCCTTCTTCATCCTTCCTTCCCTCACGCCATATTTCTCTCTCTCTCTCTCTCTCTCTCTCTCAGTCTCCCTTCTCCCTCCTTCCTTCCCTCACGCCATATTTCTCTCTCTCTCTCTCTCTCCCTCTCATCCTCCCTTCTCCCTCCTTCCTTCCCTCACGCCATATTTCTCTCTCTCTCTCTCTCAGTCTCCCTCTCATCCTCCCTTCTTCATCCTTCCTTCCCTCACGCCATATTTCTCTCTCTCTCTCTCTCTCTCTCTCTCTCTCTCTCATCCTCCCTTCTTCCTCCTTCCTTCCCTCACGCCATATTTCTCTCTCTCTCTCTCTCAGTCTCCCTCTCATCCTCCCTTCCCTCACGCCATATTTCTCTCTCTCTCAGTCTCCCTCTCATCCTCCCTTCTCCCTCCTTCCCTCACGCCATATTTCTCTCTCTCTCTCTCTCAGTCTCCCTCTCATCCTCCCTTCTCCCTCCTTCCTTCCCTCACGCCATATTTCTCTCTCTCTCTCTCTCTCTCAGTCTCCCTCTCATCCTCCCTTCTCCCTCCTTCCTTCCCTCACGCCATATTTCTCTCTCTCTCTCTCTCAGTCTCCCTCTCATCCTCCCTTCTCCCTCCTTCCTTCCCTCACGCCATATTTCTCTCTCTCTCTCTCTCTCAGTCTCCCTCTCATCCTCCCTTCTCCCTCCTTCCTTCCCTCACGCCATATTTCTCTCTCTCTCTCTCTCAGTCTCCCTCTCATCCTCCCTTCTTCATCCTTCCTTCCCTCACGCCATATTTCTCTCTCTCTCTCTCAGTCTCCCTCTCATCCTCCCTTCTCCCTCCTTCCTTCCCTCACGCCATATTTCTCTCTCTCTCTCTCAGTCTCCCTCTCATCCTCCCTTCTCCCTCCTTCCTTCCCTCACGCCATATTTCTCTCTCTCTCTCTCTCAGTCTCCCTCTCATCCTCCCTTCTCCCTCCTTCCTTCCCTCACGCCATATTTCTCTCTCTCTCTCTCTCTCTCAGTCTCCCTCTCATCCTCCCTTCTCCCTCCTTCCTTCCCTCACGCCATATTTCTCTCTCTCTCTCTCTCAGTCTCCCTCTCATCCTCCCTTCTCCCTCCTTCCTTCCCTCACGCCATATTTCTCTCTCTCTCTCTCTCAGTCTCCCTCTCATCCTCCCTTCTTCACCTCCTTCCTTCCCTCACGCCATTCTCTTCTCAGTCTCCCTCTCTCTCTCAGTCTCCCTCTCATCCTCCCTTATCCCTCCTTCCTTCCCTCACGCCATATTTCTCTCTCTCTCTCTCTCAGTCTCCCTCTCATCCTCCCTTCTCCCTCCTTCCTTCCCTCACGCCATATTTCTCTCTCTCTCTCAGTCTCCCTCTCATCCTCCCTTCTCCCTCCTTCCTTCCCTCACGCCATATTTCTCTCTCTCTCTCTCAGTCTCCCTCTCATCCTCCCTTCTCCCTCCTTCCTTCCCTCACGCCATATTTCTCTCTCTCTCTCTCTCAGTCTCCCTCTCATCCTCCCTTCTCCCTCCTTCCTTCCCTCACGCCATGTTTCTCTCTCTCTCTCTCTCTCAGTCTCCCTCTCATCCTCCCTTCTCCCTCCTTCCTTCCCTCACGCCATATTTCTCTCTCTCTCTCTCAGTCTCCCTCTCATCCTCCCTTCTCCCTCCTTCCTTCCCTCACGCCATATTTCTCTCTCTCTCTCAGTCTCCCTCTCATCCTCCCTTCTCCCTCCTTCCTTCCCTCACGCCATATTTCTCTCTCTCTCTCAGTCTCCCTCTCATCCTCCCTTCTTCATCCTTCCTTCCCTCACGCCATATTTCTCTCTCTCTCTCAGTCTCCCTCTCATCCTCCCTTCTCCCTCCTTCCTTCCCTCACGCCATATTTCTCTCTCTCTCTCTCTCTCTCTCAGTCTCCCTCTCATCCTCCCTTCTCCCTCCTTCCTTCCCTCACGCCATATTTCTCTCTCTCTCTCTCAGTCTCCCTCTCATCCTCCCTTCTCCCTCCTTCCTTCCCTCACGCCATGTTTCTCTCTCTCTCTCTCTCTCTCTCAGTCTCCCTCTCATCCTCCCTTCTCCCTCCTTCCTTCCCTCACGCCATATTTCTCTCTCTCTCTCTCAGTCTCCCTCTCATCCTCCCTTCTCCATCCTTCCTTCCCTCACGCCATATTTCTCTCTCTCTCTCTCAGTCTCCCTCTCATCCTCCCTTCTTCATCCTTCCTTCCCTCACGCCATATTTCTCTCTCTCTCTCTCTCTCCCTCTCATCCTCCCTTCTCCCTCCTTCCTTCCCTCACGCCATATTTCTCTCTCTCTCTCTCTCTCAGTCTCCCTCTCATCCTCCCTTCTCCCTCCTTCCTTCCCTCACGCCATATTTCTCTCTCTCTCTCTCTCTCAGTCTCCCTCTCATCCTCCCTTCTCCCTCCTTCCTTCCCTCACGCCATATTTCTCTCTCTCTCTCTCTCATCCTCCCTTCTCCCTCCTTCCTTCCCTCACGCCATATTTCTCTCTCTCTCTCTCTCAGTCTCCCTCTCATCCTCCCTTCTCCCTCCTTCCTTCCCTCACGCCATATTTCTCTCTCTCTCTCTCTCTCAGTCTCCCTCTCATCCTCCCTTCTTCCTCCTTCCTTCCCTCACGCCATATTTCTCTCTCTCTCTCTCAGTCTCCCTCTCATCCTCCCTTCTCCCTCCTTCCTTCCCTCACGCCATATTTCTCTCTCTCTCTCTCTCAGTCTCCCTCTCATCCTCCCTTCCTCCCTCCTTCCTTCCCTCACGCATATTTCTCTTCTCCTCTCAGTCTCCCTCTCATCCTCCCTTCTCCCTCTTCCTTCCTCACGCCATATTTCTCTCTCTCTCTCTCTCTCTCAGTCTCCCTCTCATCCTCCCTTCTCCCTCCTTCCTTCCCTCACGCCATATTTCTCTCTCTCTCTCTCAGTCTCCCTCTCATCCTCCCTTCTCCCTCCTTCCTTCCCTCACGCCATATTTCTCTCTCTCTCTCTCAGTCTCCCTCTCATCCTCCCTTCTCCCTCCTTCCTTCCCTCACGCCATATTTCTCTCTCTCTCTCAGTCTCCCTCTCATCCTCCCTTCTCCCTCCTTCCTTCCCTCACGCCATATTTCTCTCTCTCTCTCTCAGTCTCCCTCTCATCCTCCCTTCTTCATCCTTCCTTCCCTCACGCCATATTTCTCTCTCTCTCTCAGTGCTCCCTCTCATCCCCTTCTCCCTCCTTCCGTCCCTCACGCCATATATTTCTCTCTCTCTCTCAGTCTCCCTTCTCCCTCCTTCCTTCCCTCACGCCATATTTCTCTCTCTCTCTCTCTCTCTCTCTCAGTCTCCCTCTCATCCTCCCTTCTTCATCCTTCCTTCCCTCACGCCATATTTCTCTCTCTCTCTCTCAGTCTCTACTCTCATCCTGCCCTTCTCCCTCCTTCCTTCCCTCACGCCACCATTTCTCTTCTCTCTCTTCTCTCAGTCTCCCTCTCATCTCTCCCTTCGCCATCCTTCCCCTGTCTCCACGCCCATATTTCTCTCTCTCTCTCCGTCTCCCTCTCATCCTCAGCCTCTCCTCCTTCCTTCCCTCACGCCATAATTTCTCTCTCTCTCTCCTCTCAGTCTCCCTCTCATCCTCCCTTCTCCCTCCTTCCTTCCTCACGCATATATTTCTCTCTCTCTCTTCCTCTCTCAGTCTCCCTCTCATCCTCCCTTCTCCCTCCTTCCTTCCCTCACGCCATATTTCTCTCTCTCTCTCTCAGTCTCCCTTCTCATCCTCCCTTCTTCAATTCCTTCCTTCCCCTCACGCCATTATTTTCTCTTTCTCTCTCTCTCTCTCAGTCTCTCCCTCTCATCCCTTCCCTTCTCCTCCTTCCTTCCCTCACGCCATATTTCTCTCTCGTCTCCTTCTCTCTCAGTCTCCCTCTCATCCTCCCTTCTCCCTCCTTCCTTCCCTCACGCCATTATTTTCTCTCTTCTCTCTCTTCTCTCTCAGTCTCCCTCTCATCCTCCCTTCTCCCTCCTTCCTTCCTCACGCCATATTTTCTCTCTCTCTTCTCTCTCAGTCTCCCTCTCATCCTCCCTTCTCCATCCTTTCCTTCCCTCACGCCCATATTTCTCTCTCTCTCTCAGTCTCCCTCTCATCCTCCCTTCTACCTCCTTCCTTATCATCCTCTTCTCCCTCCTTCATTCCCTCACGCCATATTTCTCACTTCTCTCTCAGTCTCCCTCTCATCCTCCCTTCTTCATCCTTCCTTCCCTCACGCCATATTTCTCTCTCTCTCCTTCTCTCTCGTCTCCCTCTCATCCTCCCTTCTCCCTCGACAGAACTTCCTTCCCTCACGCCATATTTCTCTCTCTCTCTCAGTCTCCCTCTCATCCTCCTTCTCCCTCCTTCCTTCCCTCACGCCATACTTTTCTCTCTCTCTCTCTCTCAGTCTCCCTCTCATCCTCCCTTCTCCCTCCTTCCTTCCACTCACGCCATATTTCTCTCTTCTCTCTCTCTCTCAGTCTCCCTCTCATCCTCCCTTCTCCTCCTTCCTTCCCTCACGCCATATTTCTCTCTCTCTCTGTCTCTCTCTCTCTCTCTCATCCTCCCTCTTCATCCTCCTTCCCTCTACGCCCATATTTCTCTCTCTCCTCTTCTCTCTCTCTCAGTCTCCCTCTCAATTCCTTCCTCCGCCATACTTTCTCACCTCCTTCCTCAGTCTCCCTCACGGCCCTTCCCATATTTCTCGCTCCTTCTCTTCACTCACGCCAGATCTCTCCTCGTTATCTCTCAGTCTCCCTCCTTCATCCTCTCTTCTCCGCTCCCCTTCCTTCCCTCCACGCCCATTATTTCTCTCTCTCTCTCTCAGTCTCCCCTCTCATCTCCCTTCTCCCTCCTTCCTTCCTCACGCCATATTTCTCTCTCTCTCTCTCTCAGTCTCCCTCTCATCCTCCCTTCTCCCTCCTTCCTTCCCTCACGCCAAATTTCTCTCTCTCTCTCTCCAACCTTCCTTCTCCCTTCCTTCCTTACCCTCTCGCCATATTGTCTCTTTCCTTCTCTCTCAGTCTCCCTTCATCCTCCCTTCTCCCTCCTTCCTTCCCTCACGCCATATTTTCTCTCTCTCTCTCTCTCTCAGTCTCCCTCTCATCCTCCTTCTTCATCCATCCTTCCGTCTTGCTCACGCCATATTTCTCTCTCTCTCCTCTCTCAGTCTCCTCCTCATCCTCCCGTCTCCCTCCTTCCGTCCCTCACGCCATATTTCTCTCTCTCTCTCTCTCTCTCTCTCAGTCTCCCTCTCATCCTCCCTTCTCCCTCCTTCCTTCCCTCACGCCATATTTCTCTCTCTCTCTCTCTCCCTCTCATCCTCCCTTCTTCATCCTTCCTTCCCTCACGCCATATTTCTCTCTCTCTCTCTCAGTCTCCCTCTCATCCTCCCTATTCTCCCTCCTTCTTCCCACACGCCATATTTCTCTCTCTCACTCTCTCTCTCTCTCTATCTTTCTCTCTACAGTCTCCCTCTCATCCTCCCTTCTCTCTCTCTCTTTCCTTGATCCTCCATCTCCCTCCTTCCTTCCCTCACGCCATATTTCTCTCTTCTCTCTCTCAGTTCTTCCCTCTCATTTCCTCCCTTCTCACCTCCATTCCTTTCCCTCACGCCAATATTCTTCTCTCTCTCTCTCTCTCAATCATTCTCTCTTCAGTCTCCGCCTCTCATCCTCCCAGTTTCTCCCTCCCTTCCTTCCCTCACGCCATATTTCTTCTCTCCTCTCTCTCTCTCTCTCAGTCTCCCTCTCATCCCATCCCTTCTCCCTCCTTCCTTCCCTCAACGCCATATTCTTCTCCTGTCTCTCTCTCGCTCTCTCTCAGTCTCCCTTTCATCCTCCCTTCTACCCTCCTTCCTTCCTCTCACGCCATATAGTTTCTGTGGTCTCTACTCTCGCTCTCTCAGTCTCCCTCTCATCCTCCTGTCCCTTCTCACTCTCCTTCCTTCCTCACGCCATATTCTCTCTCTCTCTCTCTCTCTCTCTCTGCTCTGCGAGTCTCCCTCTCATCCCTCCTTCTTCTCCTTCCCTCACCGACCATAAGTTCTCCTCTCTCTCTCAGTCTCCCTCCTACATCTCTCCCTTTCTTCATTCCTTCCTTCCCTCACTCCATAATTTCTCTCTCTCTCTCTCTCTTCCCTCTCAGTCTCCCTCTCATCCTCCTTCTCCCTCCTTCCTTCCCTCACGCCATATTTTCTTCTCTATCTCTCTCAGTCTCCCTCTCATCTCCCTGTTCTCCCTCCTTCCTTCCCTCCACGCCTATTTCTCTCTCTCTCCAGTCTCCCTCTCATCCTCCCTTCTTCCCTCCTTTGCCTTCCCTCGACGCCATATTTCTCTAGCTCTCTCTCTCTCTCAGTCTCCCTCTCATCCTCCCTTCTTCATCTTCATTCCCTCACGCCATATTTCTCTCTCTCTCTCCTCTCTCTCTCTTCAGTCTCCCTCTCATCGATCCCTTCTTCCCTCCTTCCTCAGATTCGTCCCTCCACGCCATATTTCTCTACTTTACTCTCTCTCTCTCAGTTCCTCACCCTCTCATCCTCCCTTTCTCCTCCTTCCTTCCCTCACGCCATTATTGTAGATCTCTCTCTCTCTCTCTCAGTCTCCCTCTCATCCTCCCTTCTCCCTACCTTCCTTCTCCTCACGCCATATTTCTCTCTCTCTCTCTTCTCTCTCAGTAACCGCTCAACCACAATTGTCTCCTCTCATCCTCCCTTCTTCATCCTTCCTTCCCTCACGCCATATTTCTCTCTCTCTCTCTCTCAGTACTCTCCTCTCATCCTCCCTTCTACCTCCTTCCTTCCCTCACGCCATATTTCTCTCTCTCTCTTCTCAGTCTCCCCTCTCATACTCCTAACTTCTCCCTCCTTCCTTCCTCTCACGCCATTATTTCTCTACATGCTCTCTCTGCTCTCAGTCTCCCTCTCATCTCCTTCTCCCTCCTTCCTTCACTCACGCCCATATCATTTGTAGTTCTCTCTTGCCATTCTCTCTCTCAGTCTCCCTTCTCGCTCCTCCCCTTCATCCACAAATCCTTCCTTCCCTCTACGCCATATTTCTCTCTTACTCTCTCTCTCTCAGTCTCCCTTCATCTCATCTCTCCCGTTCTTCCTCCCTTCCTTCCCTCACGCCATATTTCTTTCTATTTCTCTCTCTCAGTCCTACCCTCTCATCCTCCCTTCTTCATCCTTCCTTCCCTCACGGCCCATATTTCTCTCTCTCTCTCTCTCAGTCTCCCTCTCATCCTCCCTTCTCCCTCCTTCCTTCCCTCACGCACATATTTCTACTCTCTCATCTCTCTCTCTCTCAGTCTCCCTTCTCATCCTCCCTTCTCCCTCCTTCCTTCCCTCACGCCATATTTCTCTCTCTCTCTCTTCTCTTCAGTTCTGCTCCCTCTCATCCTCCGATCTTCTCCCTCCTTCCTTCCCTCACGCCATATTTCTCTCTCTCTCTCTCTAAGTCCTCCCTCTCATCCTCCCTTCTCCCTCCTCTCCCTTCCCTCCCACGACCATAATTTCTCCTCTCTCTCTCTCAGTCTCCCTCTCATCCTCACTTCTCCACTCCTTCCTTCCCTCACGCCATATTAACTCTCTTCTCTCTCTCTTCAGTCTCCCTGCCTCAGTCCTCCCTTCTCATCAATCCTTCCTTCCCTCACGCCATACTTGGCTTCTCTTCTCTCTCTCTCTCTCCTCTCAGTCTCTCCTCTCATCCTCTCCGCCTTCTCCCTCCTTCCTTCCCTCACGCCATTATTTCTCTCTCTCTCTCTCAGTCTCCCTCTCTCCTTCCCTTCTTCCTCCTTTCCTTCCCACACGCCATATTTTCTCTCTCTCATCTCCTATACTCTCAGTCTCCCTACTCATCCTTCCCGTTCTCCCCTCCTTCCTTCCCTCACGCCATATTTTCTTCTCTCTCTCTTCTCAGTCTCCCTTCTCCAGCATCCCTCCCTTCTCCCTCGCTTCCTTCCCCTCACGCCATATTTCTCTCTCTCTCTCTCTCAGTCTCCCCTCCTCATCCGTCCCTTCTTCCTCCTTCCTTCCCTCACGCCATATTTATCTCTCTCTCTCTCTCTCTCTCAGTCTCCCTTCATCCTCCCTTCTTCATCCTTCCTTCCCTCACGCAGTCATATTTCTTCTCTCTCTCTCTCTCAGTCTCCCTCTCATCCCATCTCCTTCTCCCTCCTTCCTTCCCTCACGCCTATATTTCTCTCTCTCTCTCTCTCTCTCTCCCTCTTTCATCCTCCCAAGTTCTTCCTCCTTCCTTTCAGCCCTCACGCCATTATGAGTTTCCTCTCTCTCTCTCTTCGTTCTCCCTCTCATCGCTCCCCTAGTTCTCCCCTCCTTCCTTCCCTCACGCCATATTCTTCTCTCTCTCTCTCTCTCAGTCTCTCCTCTCATCTTCCCTTCTTCCCTCTTCCTTCCACTCACGCCATATTTTCTCTCAGGATCTCTCTCTCCCTCTCAGTCTCCCTCCTCATCCTCCCTTCTTCCTCCTTCCTTCCTCAGCATCGCCATATTTCTCTTCACTCTCTCAGTCTCCTGCCTCATCCTCCCTTATCTACCCTCTTCCTTCCCTCACGCCATATTCTCTCTCTCTCTCTTCTCCGTACTCACTCTCATCCTCCCTTCTCCCTATCCTGGCCTTCCCTCACGCATATATTGTCTCTCTCTCACTCTCTCTCTCTCCTCTCATCCTCCCCTTCTTCCTCCTTCCTTCCCTCACGCCATATATTTCTCTCTCTCTCTCTCTCTCGTCTCCCCTTCTCATCCTCCATTCTTCCCTCCTTCCTTCCCTCACTCCATATTTCTCTCCCCTCCTCTCTCTCAGTCTCCTCTCCATCCTCCCTTCTCTACCTCCTTCCTTCCCTCACGCCATATATTTCTCTTCTCTCTCTCTCTCTCTCAGTTATTCTCCCTGCTTCAATTCATCCTCCCCTTCTTCTCCTTCCTTCCTCACGCCACTATTGCTCTTCTCTCTCTCTCTCTCTCAGTCTCCTTCTCATCTCCCTTCTCCCTCCTTCCTTCCTCACGCCATAATTTCTCTCTCTCTCTCTCCAGTCTCCAATACTCAATCCTCCCTTCTACAACATCCTATACCTTCCTTCCCTCCACGTATATTTCTCTCTCTCACTCTCTCTCACCTTTCTCCCTCTCATCCTCCCTTCTCCCTCCAAACCTTCCCTCACGCCTATATTTCTCTCTCTCTTCTCTCTTCAGTCTCCTTCATCTCCTTCTTCATCCTTCCTTCCCTCACGCACAAATCTCTCTCTCTCCTCTCTCTCAAATCCCTCTCTCTACCTGCCTTCTCCCTCCTATCCCTTCCCTCACGCATAACAAGATCTCTCTCTCTCTCTCTCTCTCGCTCTCTCTCCTCTGCAGTCTCCCTCTCATCAGTCTCCCTTCTCCATCCTTCCTTCCCTCACGCCATATTTCTCTCTCTCTCTCTCATGCTCCTCTCATCCTTCCCTTCTTCCCTCCTTCCTTCCCTGCTCGCCATATTTCTCTCTCTCTCTCTCTCAGTCTCCCTCTCATCCTCCCTTCTCCCTCCCTCCTTTCTTCCTCACGCCCCTATTTCTCTCTCTCTTCCTCACGCCATATTTTCTCTCTCTCTCACTCTCTCTCTCTCTCAGTCAGTCTCCCTCTCATCCTCCCTTCTTCCTCCTTCCTTCCTCACGCCATATATTTCTCTCCTCTCTCTCTCTCTCTCTCAGTTCACCCTCTCATCCTCCCTTGACTCCCATCTTCCTTCCCTCACGCCATATTTCTCTCTCTTCTCTCTTCAGTCTCCCTCTCATCCTCTTCTTCCTCACTTCCTTCCCTCACTCGCCATATTTCTCTCTCTCATCTCTCCCTCTCATCTCCCTTCCTCCATCCTTCCTTCCCTCACGCCATATTCTCTCTCTCTCTCTCTCTCTCTCTTCTCTCTCTCTCTCTCTCTCTCAGTCTCCTCTCATCCTCCCTCCCTTCTCCCCTCCTTTCCTTCCCTCACGCCATATTTCTCTCTCTATCTCTCTCCCTCTGCTCCTCCTTCCTCAATCCTCCCTTTTTCCAGTTCCATCCGCACTAATCCTTCTCTCTTCGCTATCTCTCTCTCAGTACTCCCCTCATCCTCCCTTCTCCCTCCTTCCTCTCTCCTCACGCCATATTTCTCTTCATCTACTCTCTCTCTCTCTCTCTCAGTCTTCCTCTCATCCTCTCTTCTTCATCCTCCTGGCCTTCCCTCACGCCATATATGTCTCTCTCTCTTCCTCTCAGTCTCCCTCTCATCTCTCCCTTCTCCCCTCCCTGCCATTCCTTCCCTCACGCCATATTTCTCTCTCTCTCTCTCTTCAGTCTCCCTCTCATCCTCCTTCTCCTCCTTCCTTCCCTCAGCGCAATATTGTCTCTCTACTATCTCTCTCTCCTCAGATCTCGCCTCTCATCCTCCCGTTCTCCCTCCTTCCTTCCCTTCACGCCATATTTCTCTGTCTCTCTCTCTCTCTCTCTCAGTCCTCCCTCTCATCCTCCTTCTTCATCTCATCCTTCTCATTCACAACGCATATTTCTCTCTCTCCGTCTCACCCCCCCTTCATCCTCCTCCCCGTACTTCAACCCTTCCTTCCTCACGCCATATTTTACTCTCCTTTCTCTTCTCTCTCTCTCTCAGTCTCCCTCTCATCCTCCCTTCTACCCTCCTTCTTCCCTCACCGCCATATTTCTCTCTGCTATCTCTCTCAGTCTTCGCCTCTCATCCTCCCTTCTCCCTCCTTCCTTCCCTTCACGCCATATTATTCTCTCTCTCTCTCCAGTCTCTCTTCATCCTCCCTTCTTCCCTCCTTCCTTCCACTCACGCATATTTCTCTCCTCTCTCTCTTCAGTCTCCCTTCATCCTAACTTCTTCAATCTTCCTACCTTCCCTCACGCCATATTTATGTATTTCTCTCCTCTATCTCTCTCGTCTCCCTTCATCCTTCCCTTCTCCCTACGTCCTTCCTTCCCTCACGCCATACATTTCCTGCGTCTCTCTCTCTGTCCCTCTCATCCTCCCTTTCTCCCTCCTTCCTTCCCTCACGCCATATTTTCTCTCTCTCTCTCTCAGTCTCCCTCTCATCCTCCCTTCTCTCCTTTCCTTCCCGCACGCCAGACACAGCCAGACAGACTCTCTTCTCTCTCCCCCCCTCTCAAAGGTCTCCCTCTCATCCTCCTTCTCCATACCTTCCTTCCCTCACGCATATATTTCTCTCTCTCTCTCTCTCTCGTCTCCCTCTCATCCTCCCTTCTCCCTCCTTCCATTCCCTCACGCCATTATTCTTCTCTCTCTCTCTCTCTCAGTTCTCCCTGCTCAGTCTCCCTAACTTCCCTCCTTCCTTCCCTCACGCCATATTCTTCTCTCTCTCCTCTCTTCACGTCTCCCTCTCATCCTCCTTTCTCCCTCCTTCCTTCCCTCACGCCATATATGTCTCTCTCTCTCTCTCTCTCTCTCAGTCTCCCTCTCTTCCTCCGTTCTTCATTCCTTTCCTTCCCTCACGCCATATTTCTCTTCTCTCCTCTCTCTCTCTCTCTCTCGTCTCCCTCTATCATCCTCCTTCTGCCTTCTCCTTCCTTCACCTCACGCATATTTCTCTCTCTATCTCTTCTCTCAGTCTCCCTCTCATCCTCCCTTCTTATTCCTTTTCCTTCCCTCCACGGCCATATTTCTCTCTCTCTCTCTCCTCTCAGTCTCCCTCTCATCCTCCCTTCTCCCTCCTTCCTTTCCCTCACGCCAGATATTTCTCTTCTCTCTCTCTCTCCGTCTCCCTCTCATTCCTCTTCTTCCATCCTTCCTTCCCTCACGCGCATATATGATGTCTTCTCTCTCTCTCTCTCAGATCTCCCATCTCATCCTCCCCATGTTCTCCCTCCTTCCTTCCCTCACGCCAGTATTTCTTTCTCGTCTCTCTCGCCTCATCATCCTCCCTTATCCTCACCTCTTCTTCCCTCACGCCATTATTTCTCTCTCTCTCTCTTCTCAGTCTCCCTCTCATCCTCCCTCTTCTCCCTCCTTCCCTTCCCTCAACGCGGCTATATTTCTCTCTCTCTCTCTCTCACAGTCTCCCTCTCATCCTCCCCTTCTCCCTCCTTCCTTCCCTCACGCCATATACTATTTTCTCTTCGTCTCTCTCTCAGTCTCCCTCTCCCTCCTCCTCCCCTTCCCTCCTTCCTTCCTCACGCCCACTTATTCTCTCTCTGCTCTCTCTCTCAGTCTCCCTCTCATCCTCCCTTCTCCCTCCTTCCTTCTCTTAACATCCTTCCCGTCTTTCTCATCTCCCTCACGCCGCCCATATTTCTCTCTCTTCTCTCTCTCTCTCAGTCTCCCTCCTCTAATCCTCCCTTCTCCCTCCTTCCTTCCCTCACGCCATCAATTACTCTTCCTCATCTCTCTCTCAGTCTCCCTCTCATCCTCCCTTCTCATCCTTCCTTCCTCACGCCATATCTTCTCTCTCTCTCTCTCCCTCTCAACCTCCCTTCTTCCTCCTTCCTTCCTCACGCCATATTTCTCTCTTCTCTTTCTCTCTTCAGTCTCCCTCTCATCCTCCCTTCTTCATCCTTCCTTCCCTTCACGCCATATTTCATGTCTCTCTCTCTCTCCTATCTCGCTCAGTCTCCCTCTCATCCTCCCTTCTTCTCTATCCTTCCCTTCCCTCCTCTCAACGCCATATTTCTCTCCTCTCTCTCTCTCTCTCTCTCAGTCTCTCCTCTCACCTCCCTTCTCCTCCTTCCTTCCCTCACGCCATATTTCTCTCTCTCTCTCTCATCTCCCTCTCATCCTCCCTTCTTCCTCCTTCCTTCCCTCACGCCATATTTCTCTCTCTCTCTCTCTCTCTCTCTGTCTCCCTCTCATCTTCCTCCCCCAAGGTTCTTCATCCTTCCTTCCCTCACGCCATATTTCTCTCTCTCTCTCTCTCTCTCTCTCTCCCTCTCATCCTCCCTTCTCCCTCCTTCCTTCCCTCACGCCATATTTCTCTCTCTCTCTCTCCCTCTCCCTCTCATCCTCCTTCTCCCTCCTTCCTTCCCTCACGCCCATATTTTCTCTCTCTCTCCTCAGTCCTCCCTCTCATCCTCCCTTCTCTTCCTCCTGTCCTTCCCTCACGCCATATTTCTCTCTCTCTTCTCTTCAGTGCTCCCTCTCATCCTTCCCTTCTGAAGTCCTTCCTTCCCTCACAGCCATATTTCTTGTTTCTCTCTCTACTCTCTCACCCCTTGTCTCTCCCTCTAATCCTCCCTTCTCTATCATCCTTCCTTCCCTCACGCCATATATTCTTCTCTCTCTCTCATCTTCCCTCTCATCTCTCCCCTGCGCATTCTCCCTCTTTCCTTCCCCTTCACGCCATATTTTGTCTCTCTCTCTCTCAGGTTCTCCCTCTCATCCTCCCTTCTTCCTCCTTCCTTCCTCTCACGCCATATTTCTCTCTCTCTCTCTCAGTCTCCCTCTCATCCTCCCTTCTCCCTCCTACCTTCCCTCACGCCATATATTTCTCTCTTCTCTCTCTCTCAGTCTCCGCCGCTCATCCTCCCTTCTCCATCCTTCTCTTCCTCACGCCATATTTCTCTCTCTCTCTCTCTCCTCTCCCTTCTCTCCCTCTCATCCTCCCTTCTCCCTCCTTCCTTCCCTCAGCCATATTTCTCTCTCTCTCTCTCTCTGCTCTCTCTTTCCTACTCTCAGTTCCTCCTTCATCCTCCCTTCTCCTCCTTCCTTCCCTCACGCCATATTCTCTCTCTCTCTCTTCTCCCTCTCATCCTCCCTTCTCCCTCCTTCCTTCCTCACGCCATTATTTCTCTCTCTCTCTCTCTCGTCTCCCTCTCATGCTCCCTTCTCCCTCCTTCCTTCCCTCACGCCATATTTCTCACTCTCTCTCTCTCTCTCTCAGACTCACTCTCATGCCTTCCACGTCCTTTCTGTCCCCCCCCCCCCCCCCTCCCTATTCTCCCTCCTTCCTTCCTCACGCAATATTTCTCTCTCTCTCTCTCTCAGTCTCCCTCTCATCTCCTCCCTTCTCCACCTTCTTCCTCACGCCCTATTGTCTCTCTCTCTCTCTCAGTTCTCCCTCTCATCCTCCCTTCTCCCCTCCTTCTTTCCCTCACGCCATATTTCTCTCTCTCTCTCTTCTCGTCTCCCTTCATCCTCCCTTCTTCCTCCTTCCTTCCCTCACGCCATATTTCTCTCTCTCTCTCTCAGTCTCCCTCTCATCCTCCCTTCTCCCTCCTTCCTTCCTCACGCCATATTTCTCTCTCTCTCTCTCTCTCTCAGTCTCCCTCTCATCCTCCATTCTCCCTCCTTCATTCCCTCACGCCATATATTTCTCTCTCTCTCTCATCTCTCCTCTCACTTTTGCATCCTCCCTTCTCCCTCCTTCCTTCCCTCACGCCATATATTTCTCTCTCTCTCTCTCCCTCTCATCCTCCCTTCTCCCTCCTTCCTTCCCTCACGCCATATTTCTCTCTCTCTCTCTCTCACACTCTCTCTCTTCATCCTTCCTTCCTACGCCATATTTTCTCTCTCCTCTCTTCTCAGTCTCCCTCTAATCCTCCTTCTCCCTCCTTCCTTCCCTCACGCCATATTTCTCTCTCTCTCTCTCTCAGTCTCCCTCTCATCCTCCCTTCCCCTCCTTCCTTCCCTCACGCATATTTCTTCTCTCTCTCTCTCTCTCAGTCTCCCTCTCATCCTCTCCTTCTTCATCCTTCTTCCCTCACGCGCCATATTTCTCTCTCTCTCTCTCTTCAGTCTCCCCTCTCATCCTTCCCTTCTTCCTCCTTCCTTCCCTCACGCCATATTTCTTCTCTCTCTCTCTCTCAGTCTCCCTCATCATCTCCTTCTGCCCTCCTTCCTTCCCTCACGCCATATTTCTCTCTCTCTCTCAGTCTGTAGTTCCCCTCTCATCCTCCCTTTCCCTCCTTCCTTCCCTCACGCCATATTTCTCTCTTCCTCTCTCAGTCTCCTCTCATCATCCTTCTTCTTCCTCACGCCATATTCTCTCTCTCTCTCTCTCTCGTCTCCCTCTCATCCTCCCTTCTCCCTCCTTCTTCACCTCACGCCATATTTCTCTCTCTCTCTCTCAGTCTCCCTCTCCATCCTCCCTTGTCCATCATTTCTTCCTTCCCTCACGCCATAATTTCTCTCTCTCTCTCTCTCACTCTTCCCTTCTTCCTCCTTCTTCCCTCCACGCCATATTCTCTCTTCTTCTCGTCTCCCTCTCATCCTCCCTTCTCCCTCCTTTCCTTCCCTCACGCCATATTTCTCTCTCTCTCTCAGTCTCCCCTCATCCTCCCTTCTCCTTCCTTCCTTCCTCACGCCATATTTCGCTCTCTCTCTCTGCTCTCTCAGTCTCCCTCTCATCCTCCCTTCTCCCTCCTTTCCTTCCCTCACGCCATATTCGCGTTCTCTCTCTCTCTCTCTCCCTCTCATCCTCCCTTCTTCCTCCTTCCTTCCCTCACGCCATATTTTTCTCTCTCTCTCTCTCTCAGTTCCTCTCATCCTCCCTTCTTCATCTTCCGTCCTTCCGTCACGCATATTTCTCTCTCTCTTCCTCTCATCCTCCCTTTCTCATCCTCCTCATCCTTCCTTCCCTCACGCCATATTTCTCTCTCTCTCTCTCTCTCGCACAACAGTCTCCCTCTCATTCCTCCCTTCTCCCTCTTCCTTCCCTCACGCCATATTTCTCTCTCTCTCTCTCTCCTCTCAGTCTCCCTCTCATCCTCCCTTCTCCTCCTTCCTTCCCTCACGCCATATTTTTCCTACCTCTCTCTCTCTCTCTCAGTCTTCCCTTTCCCTCTCATCCTCCCTTCTTCCCTCCATTCCTTCCCTCACGCATATATTTCTCTCTGCTCTCTCTCTCAGTCTCCCTCTCATCCTCCTTCTACCTCCTTCCTTTCCCTTCACGCCCATATTTCTCTCTCTCTCTTCTCAGTCTCCTCTCATCCTCCCTTCTCTTCATCTTCCTTCCCTCCGCCATATTTCTTCTCAGTCTCCTCTCTCCTCCCTTCTTCCTCTTCCTTCCTCCAACGCCATATTTCTCTCTCTCTCTCTCCTCAGTCTCCCTCTCATCTCCCTTCTCCCTCCTTCCTTCCCTCACGCCATATTTCTCTCTCTCTCTCTCTCAGTCCCTCCCTCTCATCCTCCCTTCTCCCTCTTCCTTCCCTCCGCATATTTTCTCTCTCTCTCTCTCTCAGTCTCCTCTCGATCCTCCCTTCTCCCTCCTTCCTTCCCTCACGCCATATTTCTCTCTCTCTCTCTCTGCTCCCTCTCATCGCCTCCCTTCTTCCTCCTTCTTCCCTCAGCGCCATATATTTCTCTCTCTCCTCTCTCTCTCGTCTCCCTCTCATCCTCCCTTCTTCCTCCTTCCTTCCTACGCAATATTTTTCTATCTCTCTCTTCTCTCTCTCTCTCAGTCTCCCTCTCATCCTCCCTTCTCCCTCCTTCCTTCCTCACGCCATATTTCTCTCTCTCTCTCCGCTTCTCCCTCTCATCCTCCCTTCTCCCTCCTCTCCTTCCTCACGCCATTAAAAATTTCTTCTCTCTCTCTCTCTCAGGTCTCCCTCTCATCCTCCCTTCTCCATCCTTCCTTGCCCTCACGCCATATTTCTTCTCTCTCTCTCAGTCTCCCTCTCATCCTCCCTTGCTTCCCTCCTTCCTTCCCTCACGCCATATTTCTCTCTCTCTCTCTCGCAGTCTCCGCCTCTCATCCTCCCTTCTCATCCTTCCCTTCTCATCATATCCCTTCACGCCATATTTCTCTCTCTCTCTCTCTCAGTCTCCATCTCCACTCCAATCCTCCCTTCTCCCTTCCTTCCTTCCTCTCACGCCAATTATTATTTACCCACCTCTCTCTCTCTCCCACTCCCCCTCCCCCCCCGCCCGCCCCCCTCCTCCCCCCTCTCAGTCTCCCTTCGCACTATCCTCCCTTCTCCCTCCTTCTTTCGATCACGCCATATTTCTTTCTCTCTCTCTCTCTCTCTCTTCTCGTCTCCCTCTCATCCTCCCTTCTCCTCCTTCCTTCCCTCACGCCATATTTCTCTCTCTCTCTCTCAGTCTCATTCTCCTCTCATCCTCCCTTCTTCCTCCTTCCTTCCCTCACGCCATATATTTCTCTCTCTCTCTCTCCCTCTCATCCTCCTTCTCCTTCTCCTTCCTTCCCTCACGCATATTTCTCTCTCTCTACTCCTCTCTCTCAGTCTCCCTTCATCCTCCCTTCTTCATCTTCCTTCCCTCACGCCATTATGCTTCTGCCTCTCTCTCATCCTCTATCTCTCAGTCTCCCTCTAGCATCCTCCCTTCTCCCTCCTTTCCTTCCCTCACGCCATATTTGCTCTCGTCTTCTCTCTCAGTCAGTCGCCTCTCATTCATCCTCCCTTCTGCCTCCTTCCTTCCTCACGCCATATTTCTCCTCTCTCTCTCTCTCTCCCTTCATCCTCCCTTCTCCCTCCTTCCTTCCCTCACGCCGATATTTCTCTCTCTCTCTCTTCTCAGTGCTCCCTCTCATCCTCCCTTCGTCCCTCCATCCCTTCCCTCACGCCTTATATTTCTCTCTCTCTCTCTCGCCGTCTCCCTCTCATCCTCCCTTCGCCCGCCTTCCTTCCCTCACGCCATATTTCTCTCTCTCTCGCTCTCGTCCTCCCTCTATCATCCTTTCCCTTCTCCTCTTCCTTCCCTTCTCACGCCACCCAGTATTTTCTCTCTCTCTCTCTCTCAGTCTCCCTCTCATCCTCCCTTCTCCCTCCTTCCTTCCCTCACGCCATATTTCTCGTCTCTTCTCTCTCTCTCTCTCTCCCTCTCATCTCCCTTCTCCCTCCTTCCTTCCCTCACGCCATAATTCTCTCTCTCTCTCTCTCTCAGTCTCCCTCTCATCCTCCTTCTCCCTCCTTCCTTCCCTCACGCCATATTTTCTCTCTCTCTCTCTCTCAGTCTCCCTCTCATCCTCCCTTCTCCTCCTTCCTTCCCTCACGCCATATTTTTTCTCTCTCTCTCTCTCAGTCTCCCTCTCATCCTCCTTTCTCATCACGATAGTTCCTTTCCTCACGCCATATAAGTTACTTCTCTCTCTCTCTCTCTCAGTCTCCCTCTTCATCCTCCCTTCTCCCTCCTTCCTTCCCCTCACGCCATATTTCTCTCTCTCTCTCTCTCTCGTCTCCCTCTCATCCTCCCTTCTCCCTCCTTAGAACTCCCTGTTCCCTCACGCCATATTCTCTCTCTCTTCTCTCTCAGTCTCCCTCTCATCTCCCTTCTTCACTTCTTCCTCCTTCCTTTCCCTCACGCCATATTTCTCTCTCTTTCTCGCTCTCTCTAGTCTCCCTCTCATCCTCCCTTCTCCCTCCTTCCTTCCCTCACGCCATATTTCTCTCTCTCTCAGTCTCACTCTCATCCTCCCTTCTCCCACCTTCCATCCCTCACGCCATATTTCTCTCTCTCTCTCTTCAGTCTCCCTCTCATCCTCCCTTCTCCCTCCTTCCTTCCCTCACGCCATATTTCTCTCTCTTCTCTCTCAGTCTCCTTTCGTCTCCTCATCCTCCCTTCTCCCTCCTGCCTTCCCTCACGCCATATTTCTCTCTCTCTCTCTCTCTCAGTCTCCCTCTCATCCTCCCTTCTACATCCTTCCTTCCCTCACGCCATATTTCTCTCTCTCTCTCTCTCAGTCTCCCTCTCATCCTCCCTCTCTCCTCCTTCCTTCCCTCACGCCATATTTCTCTCTCTCTCTCTCTAGTCTCTCTCTCTATCTCTCCCTTCTCCCTCCTTCCTTCCCTCACGCCATATTTCTCTCTCTCTCTCTCAGTCTCCCTCTCATCCTCCCTTCTTCATCCTTCCTTCCCTCACGCCATATTTCTCTCTCTCTCTCTCTCCCTCTCATCCTCCCTTCTTCCTTCCTTCCCTCACGCCATATTTCTCTCTCTCTCTCTCTCAGTCTCCCTCTCATCCTCCCTTCTTCATCCTTCCTTCCCTCACGCCATATTTCTCTCTCTCTCTCTCTCTCTCAGTCTCCCTCTCATCCTCCCTTCTTCATCCTTCCTTCCCTCACGCCATATTTCTCTCTCTCTCTCTCTCAGTCTCCCTCTCATCCTCCCTTCTCCCTCCTTCTTCCTTCTCATCCCTCACGCCATATTTCTCTCTCTCTCTCTCTCCTCTCATCCTCCCTTCTCCTCCTTCCTTCCCTCACGCCATATTTTCTCTCTCTCTCTCAGTCTCCTCTCATCCTCCCTTCTTCATCCTTCCTTCCCTCACGCCATATTTCTCTCTCTCTCTCTCTCTCACTCCTCCCTTCTCCTCCTTCCTTCCTCACGCCATATTCTCTCTCTCTCTCTCTCTCTCCCTCCTCCCTTCTCTCCTTCCTTCCCTCACGCCATATTTCTTCTCTCTCTCTCTCTCTTCTCTCAGTCTCCCTCTCATCCTCCCTTCTCCCTCCTTCCTTCCCTCACGCCATATTTCTCTCTCTCTCTCTCTCCCTCTCATCCTCCCTTCTCCCTCCATCCTTCCCACACGCATATTTCTCTTCTCTCTCTCTCTCTCTCGTCTCCCTCTCATCCTCCCTTCTCCCTCCTTCTTCCCTCACGCCATATTTCTCTCTCTCTCTCTCTCAGTCTCCCTCTCATCCTCCCTTCTCCCTCCTTCCTTCCCTCACGCCATATTTCTCTCTCTCTCTCTCTCTCAGTCTCCCTCTCATCCTCCCTTCTCCCTCCTTCCTTCCCTCACGCCATATTTCTCTCTCTCTCTCTCTCTCAGTCTCCCTCTCATCCTCCCTTCTTCATCCTTCCTTCCCTCACGCCATATTTCTCTCTCTCTCTCTCTCTCTCTCAGTCTCCCTCTCATCCTCCCTTCTCCCTCCTTCCTTCCCTCACGCCATATTTCTCTCTCTCTCTCTCTCAGTCTCCCTCTCATCCTCCCTTCTCCCTCCTTCCTTCCCTCACGCCATATTTCTCTCTCTCTCTCTCTCAGTCTCCCTCTCATCCTCCCTTCTTCCTCCTTCCTTCCCTCACGCCATATTTCTCTCTCTCTCTCTCAGTCTCCCTCTAATCCTCCCTTCTCCTCCTTCCTTCCCTCACGCCATAATTCTCTTCTCTCTCTCTCTCTCTCAGTCTCCCTCTCATCCTCCCTTCTTCCTCCTTCCTTCCCTCACGCCATATTTCTCTCTCTCTCTCTCTCTCTCACTCACTCCCTTCTCCCTCCTTCCATTCCTCACGCCATATTTCTCTCTTCTCTCTCTCAGTCTCCCTCTCATCCTCCCTTCTCCCTCTTCCTTCCCTCACGCCATATTTCTCTCTCTCTCTCTCAGTCTCCCTCTCATCCTCCCTTCTCCCTCCTTCCTTCCCTCACGCCATATTTCTCTCTCTCTCTCAGTCTCCCTCTCATCCTCCCTTCTCCCTCCTTCCTTCCCTCACGCCATATTTCTCTCTCTCTCTCTCTCTCAGTCTCCCTCTCAGCCTCCCTTCTCCTCCTTCTTCCCTCACGCCATATTTCTCTCTCTCTCTCTCAGTCTCCCTCTCATCCTCCTTCTTCTCTCCTTCCTTCCCTCACGCCATATTTCTCTCTCTCTCTCTCAGTCTCCCTCTCATCCTCCCTTCTCCCTCCTTCCTTCCCTCACGCCATATTTCTCTCTCTCTCTCTCAGTCTCCCTCTCAACCACCCTTCTCCTCCTTCCTTCCTCACGCCATCTTTCTCTCTCTCTCTCTCTCTCTCTCTCTCAGTCTCCCTCTCATCCTCCCTTCTTCCTCCTTCCTTCCCTCACGCCATATTTCTCTCTCTCTCTCTCTCTCTCTCATCCTCCCTTCTTCATCCTTCCTTCCCTCACGCCATATTTCTTCTCTCCTCTCTCTCTCTCTTCAGTCTCCCTCTCATCCTCCCTTCTCCCTCCTTCCTTCCCTCACGCCATATTTCTTCTCTCTCTCTCTCTCAGTCTCCCCTCTCATCCTCCCATCTCCCTCCTTCCTTCCCTCACGCTATATTTCTCTCTCTCTCTCTCAGTCTCCCTCTCATCCTCCCTTCTCCCTCCTTCCTTCCCTCACGCCATATTTCTCTCTCTCTCTCTCTCTCTCTCAGTCTCCCTCTCATCCTCCCTTCTCCCTCCTTCCTTCCCTCACGCCATATTTCTCTCTCTCTCTCTCAGCTCCCTCTCATCCTCCCTTCTCCTCCTTCCTTCCCTCACGCCATATTTCTCTCTCTCTCTCTCAGTCTCCCTCTCATCCTCCTTCCTTCCCTCACGCCATATTTCTCTCTCTCTCTCTCTCAGTCTCTTCTCATCCTCCCTTCCTTCTCCTTCCTTCCCTACGCCATATTTCTCTCTCTCGCTCTCTCTCTCAGTCTCCCTCTCATCCTCCCTTCTCCCTCCTTCCTCCCTCACGCCATATTTCTCTCTCTCTCAGTCTCCCTCTCATCCTCCCTTCTCCCTCCTTCCTTCCCTCACGCCATATTTCTCTCTCTCTCTCTCAGTCTCCCTCTCATCCTCCCTTCTTCCTCCTTCCTTCCCTCACGCCATATTTCTCTCTCTCTCTCTCTCTCAGTCTCCCTCTCATCCTCCCTTCTTTCTTCCTTCCTTCCCTCACGCCATATTTCTCTCTCTCTCTCTCTCTCAGTCTCCCTCTCATCCTCCCTTCTTCATCCTTCCTTCCCTCACGCCATATTTCTCTCTCTCTCTCCCTCTCATCCTCCCTTCTTCATCCTTCCTTCCCTCACGCCATATTTCTCTCTCTCTCTCTCTCTCTCTCTCTCAGTCTCCCTCTCATCCTCCCTTCTCCCTCCTTCCTTCCCTCACGCCATATTTCTCTCTCTCTCTCTCCCTCTCATCCTGCCTTCTCCCTCCTTCCTTCCCTCACGCCATTTTTCTCTCTATCTCTCTGTCTCCCTCTCATCCTCCATTCTCCCTCCTTCCTTCCCTCACGCCTTATTTCTCTCTCTCTCTCTCTCAGTCTCCCTCTCATCCTCCCTTCTTCATCCTTCCTTCCCTCACGCCATATTTCTCTCTCTCTCTCTCAGTCTCCCTCTCATCCTCCTTCTCCTCCTTCCTTCCCTCACGCATATTTCTCTCTCTCTCTCAGTCTCCCTCTCATCCTCCCTTCTCCCTCCTTCCTTCCCTCACGCCATATTTCTCTCTCTCTCTCTCAGTCTCCCTCTCATCCTCCCTTCTCCCTCCTTCCTTCCCTCACGCCATATTTCTCTCTCTCTCTCTCAGTCTCCCCTCTCATCCTCCTTCTCCTCCTTCCTTCCCTCACGCCATATGTCTATATCTCTCTCTCTCTCAGTCTCCCTCTCATCCTCCCTTCTCCCTCCTTCCTTCCGTCACGCCATATTTCTCTCTCTCTCTCTCAGTCTCCCTCTCATCCTCCTTCCTTCCCTCACGCCATATTTCTCTCTCTCTCTCTCTCTCTCTCTCAGTCTCCCTCTCATCCTCCCTTCTCCCTCCTTCCTTCCCTCACGCCATATTTCTCTCTCTCTCTCTCACTCTCTCTCTCTCTCATCCTCCCTTCTTCCTCCTTCCTTCCCTCACGCCATATTTCTCTCTCTCTCTCTCTCTCATCCTCCCTCGCCATATTTCTCTCTCTCTCTCTCCCTCTCATCCTGCCTTCTCCCTCCTTCCTTCCCTCACGCCATATTTCTCTCTCTCTCTCTCTCTCTCTCTCTCTCTCTCTCTCTCATCCTCCCTTCTCCCTCCTTCCTTCCTCACGCCATATTTCTCTCTCTCTCTCTCTCAGTCTCCCTCTCATCCTCCCTTCTTCTCCTTCTTCCCTCACGCCATATTTCTCTCTCTCTCTCTCTCAGTCTCCTCTCATCCTCCCTTCTCCTCCTTCCTTCCCTCACGCCATATTTCGCTCTCTCTCTCAGTCTCCCTCTCATCCTCCCTTCTCCTCCTTCCTTCCCTACGCCATATTACTCTATCTCTCTCTCTCTCTCAGTCTCCTCTCATCCTCCTTCTCCTCCTTCCTTCCCTCACGCCATATTTCTCTCTCTCTCTCTCTTCCCTCTCATCTCCCTTCTCCCTCCTGCCTTCCCTCACGCCATATTTCTCTCTCTCTCAGTCTCCCTCTCATCCTCCCTTCTCCCTCCTTCTTCCCTCACGCCATATTTCTCTCTCTCTCTCAGTCTTCATCCTTCTTCTCTCTCTCTCTCAGTCTCCTCTCATCCTCCCTTCTCCCTCCTTCCTTCCCTCACGCCATATTTCTCTCTCTTCTCTCTTCCTCTCATCCTCCCTTCTCCCTCCTTCCTTCCCTCACGCCATATTTCTCTCTCTCCCTCTCAGTCTCCCTCTCATCCTCCCTTCTCCCTCCTTCCTTCCCTCACGCCATATTTCTCTCTCTCTCTCTCTCCCTCTCATCCTCCCTTCTTCCTCCTTCCTTCCCTCACGCCATATTTCTCTCTCTCTCTCAGTCTCCCTCTCATCCTCCTTCCTTCCCTCACGCCATATTTCTCTCTCTCTCTCTCTCAGTCTCCCTCTCATCCTCCCTTCTCCCTCCTTCCTTCCCTCACGCCATATTTCTCTCTCTCTCTCTCTCTCAGTCTCCCTCTCATCCTCCCTTCTCCCTCCTTCCTTCCCTCACGCCATATTTCTCTCTCTCTCTCTCTCAGTCTCCCTCTCATCCTCCCTTCTTCCTCCTTCCTTCCCTCACGCCATATTTCTCTCTCTCTCTCAGTCTCCCTCTCATCCTCCCTTCTCCCTCCTTCCTTCCCTCACGCCATATTTCTCTCTCTCTCTCAGTCTCCCTCTCATCCTCCCTTCTTCCTCCTTCCTTCCCTCACGCCATATTTCTCTCTCTCTCTCTCTCAGTCTCCCTCTCATCCTCCCTTCTTCCTTCCTTCCCTCACGCCATATTTCTCTCTCTCTCTCTCTCAGTCTCCCTCACATCCTCCCTTCTCCCTCCTTCCTTCCCTCACGCCATATTTTCTCTCTCTCTTCTCTCTCTCTCAGTCTCCCTCTCATCCTCCCTTCTCCCTCCTTCCTTCCCTCACGCATATTTCTCTCTCTCTCTCTCTCTCAGTCTCCCTCTCATCCTCCCTTCTCCCTCTTCCTTCCCTCACGCCATATTTCTCTCTCTCTTCTCTCTCTCAGTCTCCCTCTCATCTCCCTTCTCCCTCCTTCCTTCCCTCACGCCATATTTCTCTCTCTCTCTCTCAGTCTCCCTCTCATCCTCCCTTCATCCTCCTTCTTCCCTCACGCATATTTCTCTCTCTCTCTCTCTCAGTCTCCCTCTCATCCTCCCTTCTCCTCCTTCCTTCCCTCACGCCATATTTCTCTCTCTCTCTCTTCTCTCAGTCTCCCTCTCATCCTCCCTTCTCCCTCCTTCCTTCCCTCACGCCATATTTCTCTCTCTCTCTCTCTCAGTCTCCTCTCATCCTCCTTCTCCCTCCTTCCTTCCCTCACGCATATTTCTCTCTCTCTCTCTCTCAGTCTCCTCCCTCTCATCCTCCCTTCTTCCTCCTTCCTTCCCTCACGCCATATTTCTCTCTCTCTCTCTCTCAGTCTCCCTCTCATCCTCCCTTCTCCCTCCTTCCTTCCCTCACGCCATATTTCTCTCTCTCTCTCAGTCTCCCTCTCATCCTCCCTTCTTCATCCTTCCTTCCCTCACGCCATATTTCTCTCTCTCTCTCAGTCTCCCTCTCATCCTCCCTTCTCACTCCTTTCCTTCCTCACGCCATATTTCTCTCTCTCTCTCTCAGTCTCCCTCTCATCCTCCCTTCTTCATCCTTCCTTCCCTCACGCCATATTTCTCTCTCTCTCTCTCTCAGTCTCCCTCTCATCCTCCCTTCTTCATCCTTCCTTCCCTCACGCCATATTTCTCTCTCTCTCTCTCAGTCTCCCTCTCATCCTCCCTTCTTCATCCTTCCTTCACTCACGCCATATTTCTCTCTATCTATCTCTCAGTCTCCCTCTCATCCTCCCTTCCTCCTTCCTTCCCTCACGCCATATTTCTCTCTCTCTCTCTCTCTCAGTCTCCCTCTCATCCTCCCTTCTCCCTCCTTCCTTCCCTCAGCCATATTTCTCTCTCTCTCTCTCTCAGTCTCCCTCTCATCCTCCCTTCTCCCTCCTTCCTTCCCTCACGCCATATTTCTCTCTCTCTCTCTCAGTTCCCTCTATCTCCCTTCTCCCTCCTTCCTTCCCTCACGCCATATTTCTCTCTCTCTCTCTCTCAGTCTCCCTCTCATCCTCCCTTCTCCCTCCTTCCTTCCCTCACGCCATATTTCTCTCTCTCTCTCTCAGTCTCCCTCTCATCCTCCCTTCTTCCTCCTTCCTTCCCTCACGCCATATTTCTCTCTCTCTCTCTCTCAGTCTCCCTCTCATCCTCCCTTCTCCCTCCTTCCTTCCCTCACGCCATATTTCTCTCTCTCTCTCTCAGTCTCCATCTCATCCACCCATCTCCCTCCTTCCTTCCCTCACGCCATATTTCTCTTCTCTCTCTCTCAGTCTCCCTCTCATCCTCCCTTCTTCCTCCTTCTTCCCTCACGCGATATTTCTCTCTCTCTCTCTCTCTCCCTCTCATCCTCCCTTCTTCCTCCTTCCTTCCCTCACGCCATATATTTCTCTCTCTCTCTCTCTCTCAGTCTCCCTCTCATCCTCCCTTCTTCCTCCTTCCTTCCCTCACGCCATATTTCTCTCTCTCTCTCTCTCAGTCTCCCTCTCATCCTCCCTTCTCCCTCCTTCCTTCCCTCACGCCATATTTCTCTCTCTCTCTCTCTCAGTCTCCCTCTCATCCTCCCTTCTCCCTCCTTCCTTCCCTCACGCCATATTTCTCTCTCTCTCTCTCTCCCTCTCATCCTCCCTTCTTCCTCCTTCCTTCCCTCACGCCATATTTCTCTCTCTCTCTCTCTCTCAGTCTCCCTCTCATCCTCCCTTCTTCATCCTTCCATTCCTCACGCCATATTTCTCTCTCTCTCACTCTCTCTCTCTCTCAGTCTCCCTCTCATCCTCCCTTCTCACTCCTTCCTTCCCTCACGCCATATTACTCACTCTCTCTCTCAGTCTCCCACTCAACCTCCTTCTCCCTCCTTCCTTCTTCTCACGCCTTCTCTCTCTCTCTCTCTCTCAGTCTCTCTCTCATCTCCTTCTTCCTCTTCTTCTCTTCCTTCCCTTCACGCCATATTTCTCTCTCTCTCTCTCTTCAGTCTCTCTTCATCCTCCCTTCGTTCCCGACCTTCCTTCCCTCACGCCATATTTCTCTCTCTCTCTCTCTCAGTCTCCCTTCATCTCCCTTCTCCCTCCTTCCTTCCCTCACGCCATATTTCTCTCTCTCTCTCTCTCTCTCAGTCTCACTCTCATCCTCCCCTTCGTCTCCTTCCTCTCCTCACGCCATATTTCTTCGTCTCTCTCTCTCTCAGTCTCCCTCTCAATCCTCCCTTCTTCCTCCTTCCTTCCCTCACGCCATATTTCTCTCTCTCTCTCTCAGTCTCCCTCTCATCCCTCCCTTCTTCCTTCCTTTCCCTTCAGCCATATTTCTCTCTCTCTCTCTCTCAGTCTCCCCTCTCATCCTCCTTCTTCCTCCTTCCTTCCCTCACGCCATATATTTCTCTCTCTCTCTCAGTCTCCCTCTCATCCTCCCTTCTTCCTCCTTCCTTCCCTCTCGCCATATTTCTCTCTCTCTCTCTCAGTCTCCCTCTCATCCTCCCTTCTTCCTCCTTCCTTCCCTCACGCCATATTTCTCTCTCTCTCTCTCTCTCAGTCTCCCTCTCATCCTCCCTTCTCCCTCCTTCCTTCCCTCACGCCATATTTCTCTCTCTATCTCTGTTCTCTCTCAGTCTCCCTCTCATCCTCCCTTCTCCCTCCTTCCTTCCCTCACGCCATATTTCTCTCTCTCTCTCTCAGTCTCCCTCTAATTCTCCCTTTCTCTCTCTCGTCTCTCAGTCTCCCTTCATCCTCCTTCTTCCTCCTTCCTTCCCTCACGCCATATTGTCTCTCGGCGTTCCCTCTCTCTCTCAGTCTCCCTCTCATCTCCCTTCTTCCTCCTTCCTTCCCTCACGCCCATATTTCTCTCTCCTCTCTCTCAGTCTCCCTACTCATCCTCCCTTCTCCCTCCTTCCGTTTCCCTCAACGCCATATTAGTACTCTCTCTCTCTCTCTCAGTCTCCCTCTCATCCTCCATTCTTCCATCCTTCCTTCCCTCACGCTCATATTCTCTCTCTGCTCTCTCTCTCTCTCAGTCTCCCTCAACTTCCTCCTTCTTCATCTTCCTTCCATTACTCACGCCATATTTCTCTCTCTCTCTCTCTCTCTCTCTCTCTCTCTCTCTCTCTCTCCCTCTCATCCTCCCTTCTTCCTCCTTCCTTCCCTCACGCCATATTTCTCTCTCTCTATCTCAGTCCTCCCTCTCATCTTCCCTTCTTCTCTTCTTCATCCTTCTTCCCTCACGCCATATATTTTCCTCTCTCTCTCTCTCAGTTCTCCCTCTCATCCTCCTTCTCCCTCCTTCCTTCCCTCTCGCCATATTTCTCTCTCTCTCTCTCAGTCTCCCTCTCATCCTGTCTTCATCCTTCCTTCCCTCACGCCATTAATTCTCTCTCTCTCTCTCAGTCTCCTCTCATCCTCCCTTTCTCTATTCTTTTTTTTTTTTATATTTTTCTTTTTTTCGTTATCCCTCCTTCCTTCCCTCACGCCATAATTATCTCTCCTCTCTCTTCTCAGTCTCCCTCTCATCCTCCCTTCTCCCTCCTTTCCTTCCCCTCCACGCCATATTTCTCTCTCTCTCTCTCTCAGTCTCCCTCTCATCCTCCCTTCATCCTTCCGCTTCCTGTTCCCTCCGCCATACGTTCTCTCTCTCTCTCTCTCAGTCTCCCTCTCATCCGCCCTTCTTCATCCTTCCTTCCCCTCACGCCATTATTTTCTCTCTCTTCTCTCTCTCGCAGTCTCCCTGCTCATCCTCCCTTCTCCCTCCTTCCTTCCCTCACGCATTATTCTCTCTCTCTCTCTCTCTCTCTCAGTCTCCCTCTCATCCTCCCTTCTTCCTCCTTCCTTCCCTCACGCCATATTTCTCTCTCTTGCACCTTCTCTCTCAGTCTTCCCTCTCATCCTCCCTTCTTAATCCTTCCTTCCTCTCACGCCATATGTTCTCTCTCTCTCTCTCTCTCACTAGTCTCCTCTCAGCCTCCCTTTCATCCTACCTTCCCTCCACGCCCATATTTCTCTCTCTCTCTCTCTCTCAGATTCCCTTCATCCTCCCTTTTCCTCCTTCATGTCCCTCACGCCATATATTTCTCTCTCTCTCTCTCTCTCAGTCTCCCTCTCATCCTCCCTTCTTCCATACCTTCCTTCCCTCTCGCCACTATTTTCTCTCTCTCTCTCTCTCTCTCTCTCTCTCTCATCTCTGCAGTCTCCCTCTCATCCTCCCTTCTTCCCTTCCTTTCCTTCCTCACGCCATATTTCTCTCTTCTTCTCTCTCTCTCGTCTCTCAGTCTCCCTCTCATCCTCCCTTTCTTCCTCCTTCCTTCCCTCACGCCATATTTCTCTCTCTATCTCTCTCTCTCTCAGTCACCCTCTCATCCTCACATATTCATCCGTCCTTCCCTCACGCCATATTTCTCTCTCTCTCTCTCTCTCTCTCTCTCTCTCAGTAATAACTCCCTTCTCTTCCTCCCTTCTCCCTCCTTCTTCCCTCACGCCATATTTCTCTTCCCACTCTCTCTCTCTGCTCTCATCACGCTTAAATCCTCATAATTCCAACCCACCCCCCCACTTTCTCTTACTACTATCAGTCTCCCTCTCATTCCTCCTTCTTCCTCCTTCCTTCCCTCACGCCATTATTTCTCTCTCTCTCTCTCTCATCTCCCTTCTCATAGCCTTCCCGCTTCTTCCTCCTTCCTGTCCCTCACGCCATAATTTCTCTCTCTTCTCTCTCTCTCAGTCTCCTCTCTCCTCCCTTCGTCCTCCTTCCTTCCCTCTCGCCTAATTTCTCTTCTCTCTCTCAGTCTCCCTCTCATCCTCCCTTCCCCTCCTTTCCTTCTTCTCACCCTACGCCATATTTCTCTCTCTCTTCTCTCAGTCTCCCTCTCATCCTCCCTTCTCCCTCTTCCTTCCCTCACGCCATATTGCTCTCTCTCTCTCTCTCTCAAGGTCTCCCTCTCATCCTCCCTTCTCCCTCCTTCCTTCCCTCAACGCCATATTTCGTCTCTCTCTCTCTCTCCCTCTCTCAGTCTCCCTCTCATCCTCCTTCTCCCTCCTTCCTTCCCTCACGCCATTATTTCTTCTCTCTCTCTTCTCTCAGTCTCCCTCCATTCCCTTAGTTTTACCCTATCTTCCCTCGCTTCCTTCCCTCATGCGCCACTATTTCTCTCTCTCTCTCTCAGTCTCCTTGTTTTCTTATCATCCCCCCTTTTTTTTCTCCTCACGCCATATTTCTCTCTCTCTCAAGTCTCACCTTCTCATCCTCCCTTTTCGCCAGCTCTTCTTCCCTCACGCCATATTTCTCTTCTCTCTCTCTCTCTCTGTACGCGCATTATTTCTCTCTCTCTCTTCTCTCTTCCCTCTCATCCTCCCTTCTCCCTCCTTCCTTCCCTCACGCCATATATTTCTCTCTCTCTCTCCCTCTCATCCTCCCTTCTCCCTCCTTCCAACACTCACGCCAAATTTCTCACTCTCTCTCTCTCTTCTCTCTCAGTCTCCAGTGCCTATCATCCCTCTTCTTTCTCCTCCTTCCTTCCTCACGCCATATTATTTCTCTCTCTCTGCCTGCTCTTCCGTCTCCCGTCTCAGTCTCCCTTCTCCCTCCTTCCTTCCCTCACGCCATATTTCCTCTTCTTCCCTCTCTCTCTCAGTCTCCCTCTCATCCTACCCTTCTCCCTCCTTCCTTCGCCGCTCACGCCTATATTTGCCTCTTCTCTCTCTATCTCTCTCTCAGTCTCCCTCTCATCCTCCTTTCGTTCCTCCTTCCTTCCTCACGCCATATTTCTCTCTCTCTCTCAGTCTCCCTCTCATCCTCCCTTTCTCCCTTCCTGTCCTTCCCTCACGCCATATTTCTCTCTCTCTCTCTCTCAGTCTCCCTCTCATCCTCCCTTCTCCCTCCTAAATATCCTTCCCTCACGACCATATTTTCAACCTCTTCTCTTCTCTCTCTCTTAGGTCTACGTAGCCCTCTCATCCTCCCTTCTCCCTCCTTCCCTTCCCTCACGCCATATTTCGCTCTCTCTCTCTCTCTCTCCGTCTCCCTCTCATCCTCCCTTCCTCCCTCTTCTTCCCTCACGCCATATATTTGCTCTCTCTCTCTCTCAGTCTCCGCTCTCATCCTCCCTTCTTCCTCTATTACCTTCCTTCCCTCACGCCATATTTCTCTCTCTCTCGTCTCTCTACAGTCTCCCCTCTCATCCTCCCATCTCCCTCCTTCCTTCCCCTCACGCCATAGTATTTCTCTCTCTCTCTCAGTCTCCCTTCTCCTCCTTCCTTCCTCACGCCGATATTTCTCTCTCTCTCTCTCTCTCTCTCTCAGTCTCCCTTTCATCCTCCCTTCTCCCTCCTTCCTTTCACTCACGCCATATTTCTCTCTCTCTCTCTCTCTCAGTCTCCCTCTCATCCTCCCTTCTCCCTCCTTCCTTCCCTCACGCCATATTTCTCTCTCTCTCTCTCAGTCTCCCTCTCATCCTCCCTTCTTCCTCCTTCCTTCCCTCACGCCATATTTCTCTCTCTCTCTCAGTCTCCCTCTCATCCTCCCTTCTTCCTCCTTCCTTCCCTCACGCCATATTTCTCTCTCTCTCTCCTCACCTGCATATGTTTCCATACACTCGAAATATTATCTGACAAGTAATTTCAGTGTTAGATTACAAGTTGATTTGCGCAAGTGCAGTTCAGAGATATCAAGTCTTTAAAACATGTAGTTCTTATTTTGTACCGTCGCTCGCATTAATCCTTTCAATTTCGACGCTATTGCAGACAATGTTAAGCTTGCAATAAATAATGGTATAGATCGCCGAGTATTTGTCTCTCCAAAGCACACTTGTTTAAAGAGAATTATCAAGAGCTTCGATCATTGTGTTCAGCGGTATGAAATCTACTCGATAGAAGCTTAATTTTGCCGAAAATATTTCGGAACTAATCCCCAAGGATTTTGAGTCCTCCTCTACCGCTGAACTTGTAGAATGACTGGTAGACACCAATCGATTCATTCGACATTGTAACAAAATGTAAATGATGGAAATCAAACAAAATCATCATGTCACTGAATAGATATCGCTGGAACAAGGTCAAGAGAACATTTTCTGGCAAATTCCTCAACAGTCTGATAATGTCAGACATTTCTGAGGATAAAAAAGTGGAGACAAAAATTAATTGCGACTTTCTGATAATTAGAAAAAAAGTCATTCACATGGTGAAGATAAGAAAGTCAATCACCTTCGCAGCGTATGAACACGAACATGAGTGCTTTCGTACATTTTGCTATCCTCGTTTCGTACATCGCTTTCGTAGCCAAAATCAGCCAGCTTTTGTACCCTACAGTTCACACTGCTGTATGGGAAGGGAATTAGCAGCTGATTTAGGGATTTAAGGAATGTAATTCCACTAAAAGAATTTTCAAGAAAACATTTTGCAAAACCACTGAGTTTCATGCCTTGATGTCAATGATTTGATGGAATTGTGCATGAACGGAGGCAAGAGTCATTGCAAACTTTATCATTGCTGTTGCTCAGTTGCTTCAACGTTCCAAGTTATTACAAGCGACTCTCGAAGCCAGTTGCTGATGAGTTTCCGATGATCTACTTATATGAAACGCACGAATAAAGTCCAGATGGAAGCTAGGGATGGAGGCACATACAACAAGTCACGAGCCGCTTAAACCACAGAATTTAAGTACTTCAGTTTGCAAGAAGTGAAGACTAATTCAAAACGACGGCACATGCAGGAACACAGAAAGTGGTCCGAACGAAATTCATAATGTCTAACACAGATAGGAAAAACAGTTGTGCGTCGCTTGCGGATTGCTGTCAATTCCT
Source organism: Prostheceraeus crozeri (assembly GCA_907163375.1). Taxonomy (NCBI): domain Eukaryota; kingdom Metazoa; phylum Platyhelminthes; order Polycladida; family Euryleptidae; genus Prostheceraeus; species Prostheceraeus crozeri. Next base: position 355,024 of record CAJQUW010006069.1, on the reverse strand, counting down.
TCAAAGTGCCTGGATCGCCAAGATTCCTTAAGTTTCAAAGAATTCAGACCATTGCGCACAACGTTTCTCGTTAACGTTGGTCCGTCAGATTCTTTGTTTAGAAGTGAGAAAGTAAGTTCACTCTCCGCAGAATTAATCAATGAATGGTTCCTTGATAGCGATGTGTGGCCGAAGCGCTGAAAGTGATATTATGATGCGCACAACTCTGCCTGGCGTCCAAAGCTAGCTGCATTTTCAGCGTCGGCTTATTGCTTGCGTGGTGAGTGCCATTTCATTATAGTACACGAGAAACGACTCTTCAATTCTAGGAAACCGATGAACATGACATTCATCAATCGTGTCAAGGGGTCTTTGATATATTTGACCCTATTTCAACCCGGGCCTGGGGGGGCTCCTGAATCCGAATGCAATCAAAGCCTATCAAAGTCTAAATCATCTGCCAACAATTTCCAACAGATAATAAAATAAATTTTTTGAACAAAAGTAAAATTCAAATTTAAAACTGCTATTTATAGCAGCAGGATGACCAAAGTTACAAAAAAGCTGATTCTACTATCGGAACTAGCATTCGCCAATTTGCTTTGGGAACATTGAAATCAGAGGGGCTCCCCGCGTTTTCACAGATCAAATCGCCAATCGGTGAGACAGGGTCAGTCCTAAGGTAAAGGATGTTGCACTTTCCCAGTGATGAAGCTCTTCATACCTGCTTAGACAATGCTGACATAGGCGCTGACTATTCACTCAGAACATCAGAATTCAAAAACAAGAGAATAAACAGCTGGTTTTGGTGTCATGCCGTCTTCTAAGTGCGCTACTAAATCGGAAATTGGTCTGATAAGCTAATGGATTTGGCTGCTATCACACAGAATAAGGCGGCTTCCAACTTCCATTTGGGATTTCCCTCTAATTGTGTGTAGAAAAGAATACAACCTATCACACAAGAAAAGTCATAAGGCGTCGTCCATGAAATTATGCGGCTGATGAAGCTCACTTCCATCAGGCATCAGACATCAGCTGCGAGACTGTTCTAAAATTACAACAGCGTGAAGTGACGTCGAGGAGAAGCAATGTGTCAGAAAACAGCTCTTTGTTCACAATGTCGAACGAGGACGAGGATCAAGACAGTAGTCATAGCAACGGTAAATAGGGAAAAATAGCGCTGACTGAATTGGAAATGGATTTCTCTAGTGTGACTGCGGTAGGTGGAAGATGGAAGATGGCAGATGAAAATCGTCTCATCACGCCTTATGGAAGGCGCCTTATGAAGAATGTGCAAAGATGCGAGTGACATGGAAGACGCCTTATTCTGTGGTGCGACATCCTAATGCCCTTCCTGTCCTCTCAGGGAGATCTGACCGCACAACGAATCATCACAAGACCTCGTGTGTTCACCACTGTGCCACGACCACAATAGTCGGGCAAAATCCGGCCCCGGTACTTTTCTCCCCGGCCCGTAAGTTGCTTATCAATTGACTTTGCGGCAGGCCCAATAGACATGGTTTTAATTTGTGTTTTAAATTCACCGGAATTCAGGTTTGTATCTTTTTCGACACATTAAACGTTCATCCACAGATTATTCGTTGCGAGTCAATCTGAGGTGGCTGAGATACCGGCTGGTTATGACACGGTTGAGCTGCAGCCAATGTTAGGTAGATAAACCGGCGTGTGGTTCAAGCAGTTCAAATAAACTATTGACTTTTTGTTGAAATTCTTCTGAAATTGTGATAGTCTTCATTCAGTAACTTTATTAAGAGACATCAACCAGACAAGACTGAGACAGAAAAACAGATTCGAGATACCACCTACATGTGTAATTAGCTATCTAGGAAATGCTGTCAGCTAAATTGTCATTATATTCCTTTATGATATCAGATAGGATTTGATTGAGCGTAGGTGGGAAGCAATCAACTTAGACTTGAGGAATCACTTGACGAATGCTAAATACGAGTTAGAGGACAGACATACATGAGGCTTCATTAGAAGAGTTAAAATTTGTTATCTATTTTAAAACGATTGAGAAGCACTCGATGACTTCTCTACAGGAATTTCAGCAGTAAAGGACGGATCTTTGCGTGACTGGCAGTATAACAGCAATATTTTCATTTATCAGGTAATTTTGTTCATTCCCAGTCATTAATCAGTCGGAAAGTATGAACTTTTTAGTTGAACGGAGACTGTTTATTCGATTTGAGAAATATTTGAATTGAGTCGTGATTTCATTCGAGCTGATGCATCACACTGTAGATTTGTTCTTCATTCATGGCTAATGTCGTTAATCCATTTTCTTTGGCTGATTTGAGTATGCTAACTATACCTTTTTGCATTCTATTTTTGAATAAGTGAATTCAATTTCTGCTGACTTTCTCCTATCCATATACCTATGCCTGTGTTATGGCAACTTTCATAGATTTTAGTGCATTCATTTTCGTCATACTTATTTCCTATTTCTGATTAATATAAGATGACTAAGTTGTGCAAAGACATTTTATTCGAGAATGACAACATTCATCCCTAAAAGTAGGATGAAAATCTAAGAGAAAAGTTCAATGGAAGATGATTTTCCGGATTTTACCAGTGGTTTTGCTATTTCATGGCCACTTAACTGTCTTTGAATACTAGGATTTGCACGATCCCTCTCGACACAGCGTCATAGTGTAAATCCGCTTCAGGCTGCGATAATGCCTTGTCAATTACAGTCGTAAATTCTTCTTCAAAGAGAAATTCATTCATATAATAGAATTCAGATAAAAAGTCAGAAACTATTGGTCATCCTTCCGCCTTCAATCATGCTGAATGAACAATGTCCACGTGTTCGCCCAGTCATGTTGGAAGACTAATGTCTGCATGTCACTGTATACAAGCCATTGTATAAAGGCCTTGCCTTCTTGTTTGATGTTCGGCTCTTTCCATTGGATAGGCGCCGATCTTAACTGCTTCTTGATAACAAGTTTCCCCTCCAAGCCTCGACTTATGGCTTGGATGCAGATAGATGGGCTTGGTGGAAACTCCTGCTGCACTTTCTCTTTGATCTCCAACAAAGTGATGATAAACTTCTCTTCCACTCATCTCACCAATGCGGCTACCATCGATTTACTCACCTTTGTATAAGTACGTGCTTATCAGATGGTCGCTTTCAGTCGTCTTTCAATAATTGGCTATCATGCTTCTTGCATTTTGCCTATGAATGCCTAACTGATCTGCATGCTGCAAGTAGTCTGACACGGATTGTCAATCCGCTATCAGACGATCTCGAGCAGTTTGCGCTGTACTCATGCATTTTCTAAGTCTGGTGTCATCACATGTATCACCACTCTGCGTGTTAATATAAGACATACGAGTGAGTACAATGCCAGACACACTCCCGGTTAGACGAAAGAGTGAGATGAAGGTGACAATATCCAGAAGCTCTACACGCAATCTTTCAGAATTTGAATCTTAGAATAACGATATTGAATGTACCATGAATGCATATTTGTTCTATGAATAACAGATTGAGAAGGAGTATCTAGAAATCGGACATGATAAATTAATGGATATCTTGCTCAGCAGAAATTGAATTCACTTATCTGGAAATGGAATGCAAAAAGGTATAGTATTGAAACACGGAATGGAAGGGAATGAATAGCTATGTCAAAACTATGAATCAGCGAAAAATTACATAGTTATCCGTAGACATTTGAAAGACAAATACTTAGATGAATGTTCATTTCTATGGTTAGAATGTTGATGCATAGACTGGTTGATGCAAGGTTGATAGTTAATGTGACATAGAAATTAATTGATTTGTCGCCACTAAAAATACATTAGAGTAATTGGGAGCTTCCACACTTGATATAAACATTTTGATAGTGTCCCAGATCGCTGCGAAGTCATAGAATAAGAATGTAAGTAAAGTGAATAAATATAACGTAACATGAAACGAAAGTCATATTGTAATCCTTCGTCTCTGATTATGATCAAGATAAAAGCAGACCTGGCTATTACAGGGGGAGACATCATGTTTGCCACGACAGAAAACGTGACATGTCAACGAATAGGTTACTGATTATTAAATCCAAATGCGCATTTCCACGACGTGAAACGACAGTGTCGGATTTCTATGTCTGTTCACATTGCCTCAGCATGACTGAACGACAGCGTCATTGGCCGATGGAACAGTTGAAAAGAATGTCCTCCTTCATGAGATGTCCATCTTCAAAGCTGCAATGCAGAATTATTTTCTTACCTGAAATATTTTTTATGTTCCGTCATATCCAAAGTAGGAAGTCCGTAGAACATCATTTCTTGCTCTTCAAAGCGAACCCATTGTCCTCCTGAAATAAACAGCAAGCTTAGCGTCATCGTAGAGTTCAGCAAATATGATTTCTGAGAAATGATTCCAAGAATCTGAGATTAATGAGAATTTCTGTCAGGTCGACTGATGCCTGTACACTGTAAATCGCTCAATACCAATCACATACGAAGGATGCATGCCAAAATATTTTTTGGTATATTTCTGTATTCTCTTGGTAGATATTTGTATGCTTTTCGTATGTTATTTCAAATGTGGTATGCTTTACATACTAAAGCCATACCAACACAATGTTAAAAGAAAGCATAAATCATGTCCTAAGTATGTTGATTTTAGGCCTTTTGTCAATAAAGATCCCACTAATGTTACTACTGTTTTGTAAGTAGTGAGATAATCACATTCAAGAGTCATACTTTCAATGCTGAATTTGATTTTAATACACGTAAGTCTAAGGCATTTCATGAATAATCAATAAGATTTCAACCATCAACAATTATGCATTATGTAATTTTGAAATTAAGCATATTATCAATCCGAAATAAAAACACATTATAATTCATGAAAGCAAAAATAGTTCTGTTTGAGATATATAAGTCAACAAGATTTCACTAAAGATATCGTTTAAATGAAATGATGTTTATCAACTTAGGTCATAAAGTAGAGTTAACTAAACGTCCTGTTAATGTTGCTAGACAAGTAGCATCGACGACATATTCGTGGAGCATAAAATTCACAATAAATCTAATGTACTTAAATAGCACTTTATCAAACAAAAACTATTCACGACTGGTATTACCGAAAAAAGTTATTTGACAGTAGTATGTAATAAATATATTTTGCTATGTGACTTAAAGCTGCACATACCAAACGCATACCAGAGGCATACGAATAAGGATGAATTTGCATCGGGTCTCGTATATAAACATACCAACAATTCGATTTTCAGTGTAAAACAGCCAATCACAGATAGAATAGTTCGTATCGCTACATGCCAATCACATACTAAAGTAAGTGAGATGTGTTATGAAAAACATACCAGATCTCTGTAGACATACGAGAATTTCGTATCAGATGGTAGTTTCAAATTGTATGTGATTTTGGTATATGTTTGTATGTAATTTTCGTGTCCAGCGATTTACAGTGTAGCAGTTTTAAACACAGTTCCCTCGTATCTCCCAGGTATCTCCATCAACACATCGGCCCAAGTTGCAATCACTGGAAAGCAAGCTATTGTATTCCAAAGTTACTTTATCACCTCAACATCTCTTCGTTCGCGAAGACAGAGGATACATCAATATAATTTTACATCAAGATTTAAAACTGCAGGCAAACACAACGGAAAATGCAAATTATCGATAGACTGACGGTAAATTCGTAATGATGGATTTCGTACACACTGCTGATCTCCAACATTTGCTGAAGAGTGCATCGATGACATTGTCAAAATAATGAAAAGGAAGCGGTGATGACATCTTGCTACTTCCAATTCTCATCACGTGTGGAAATCTGTCACAGGCTTGTTGTAGGAAGATAAATCCATGTATTCGCTTCATTCTCAGTGTGTTCACCTGTTAGTGAGGAACTAGCAGCCGCGGATTGACTGGAAGTTGGACGGTCACAGCTCACTTGCGGCTGTTTTATCTTCACAACTCGCCAGTTGAATGAAAATGACACTGTGATCACCCTCCGTCACCAAAAGGTTAAACTAAGCTTCTTAAATGATCACTCATATGACAGTAACATTTTGTAACAAGTCAGACATTTGAGGGCTAGTAAGCCCCTGAAAATGCCTGAGATTACCAATTCATCGTTCAGATCATTACGAGATACATTGTTCCTGTTTCCACATCACATCATAAAGAAATTTCGCACAATCAATTATAATCCCACGTTAGAAAGCGTATTGTTGACTTTTCGGGAATTTAAAAACAAAAAGAAATGTGGAACACCTATATTTGTCTCCATTTTGACCTGTAAAGCTGATTATTGTCCTTGTGGGAGATAATATTCACTCCTGGAAGGAGCATACTCCATGCTAATGATGACATACTTGTCCTGCTTTGTTATAATTTGGATCTGTGAATAGATATTTTCCCATAGAAGTGGATAATAGTACACTAGAATGGAAGTTTGATATCTTGTCTATGTACAATGATGGCACATGGAAAAATCTATGGTTTGTAGATCAGATTCGATCTAAAACATTGTATCATAGTCAAACTATTTGCCAAGTTGGTTGTGGAAGTTGTTGACAGCAAATTGCAGGATTTTCATGAAGAGAATTGCAAGTGAGATGGCGGCATTGTTTCATGTGAAATAGCCTACTATTCCATGAATTAATATAGTGTGTCTATTTGTAGCAGTCACTGACAAATATTTTCCAATTTTTCAATATTGGAATGCGAATTAGAAATTGGTTCACAAAGTCATGATTGAAAGTGGTCGGTGTGCTGTTTGTAAGAACATTTGAAGAATTCACAGATATCAAGTCTAATTATTGGATAATTTCTTCTTGAAGCGGCTAAGAAACCTGGCGCTTCTCTGGAATAAACACATTGAAATTTTCTTTACCGACAATCATTTCTCAAATAAATGAAATGTCGCTGGAACTTTTCAATTAATCATTGAATGACACATGTGATATAGTGTGATGATATTTTGGAAGCTGCATCCGAAAGCATGCCAAGATTTTGAAAATTATTCAAATTTAGTGACCAGGGGAACCCTTTAAAGTGAAATGAATACTCTAAGATTTATTGGCCTCTGATTTCAAGCTGGAGTAATTTATGTTCTGCAAATCGACATTACAAGTTGCATAAGAGTCTGATTATACTCTTGACAGATTATAGGAGCGATATTTCAAAATGATGAACGTACAGAACGTTCAAAGGATTTCCTTCTTTGTCATCCTGTCGGCGCAGTATTCTGTAATTTCACTATTGCTTTTGAGTACATGGTCTTTGGACACTGGGCAACAATCCAGATCACAAATTGACTTGATAATTGAAAATGCCAATCTGAAAACAAGAAAGCCAGCTCGTAAAATTTGCATTTTGCCCCAACTAAGTTCCCCCGGCGTGTGCCATAATTTTCATGCAATTTCCATTCTAGGACTTTCTATGGTATTGTTAATTTCTATGTATTTTCCCTATTGATCAGGCTAAATTTCTATTCAAATCATTTTGATGATCATAGACATATCAATCACAATCCAGGGATGCGGTGTCGGAGTCGCAGTCCCGGAGTCCTATCATTTTTGCTGGAGTAGGAGTCGGAGTCCTGGACTCCGGTCTATAACTAAACCCGAAATATAATACAAACAAATTATTTATCCTCGTGCATAGCTGTCACTGTCTTGATGTCAACTTTCTGCATAAAACAAAAGTACAGAAACACTGCTGCATGCAAAGCTTGTAATAGTTGAGGGAATGAACCGTGATAGTGAGAAAAGGATTGTCTTTTCACTCGATGATTCAGTAGAGAAGACAATCCTTCCTAGCCTCGATCACACCTACGCACCAAAGGTCACATCAGAGACAAAAATGAAATACTAGTTTGTTTGAGAACATTACCTCTTATCCTCACATTAATCGTGTGTGATGGCTCCTCTAAAGTGCATATTAAAATCGAAGGTATACTCATATTTTTTGAAGGATGGGGGGTTTTCGTGCCTGGTAGAGACTGGAGAAAACCGTGTGAAGCCCACATCAACAAGATGGGAGGAGTCGAGTCGTATGCATCCAACTTAAAGTGACATTTGATAAACTTTCGTCGAAAATGATTGATAATTGATACAGCAATGATCACGTATAGGTTCAGGTAAGCCTATGATGATCTATGATGTAGGTTACCAGTTTTTTCAAAAAACTAGGCTATATACGAGTATCCTTGTCACCCGGAGTCGGAGTCCTATCAAAATCCGCATTCCTGTCACAATCTGTCCTTGATCATCATAGCACGTCGTCAAACAACATTCGCTACGCAACTCGTGCTATGGTACAATGTGCCATGGTTAGCCTACTAACCTAGTTAGACTACAACTAGTTAAATTGTTGCCCTCAAAAATCCATGTTAATGCTGTCTTATTGCACTTTTTCAGATGTATTCTAAAAGTGCAGTAAAGCAGTCCAATGTCACAAGAAATGAGATATCTGTGTCTTTGAACTTTGTTTGTTAGCTCGCGTGGAGAGTGTTAGATATCAAGAATTCATTCTTCTCGAACAGGTTGACATTTGTAAGATTAAATTTGCTTTTTTCATCAACATTTCAAGAAGTTGATTGTCTATCTTCGTCAGATGTAGAAAATTGAGTCATTATTTGATTGTCATGGCAAATGGCTGCCTTTATGTACATGATCATTGTTCAAAGAAACAGAGGAAAAATTGATCTGAACAGCCGAACAATCAGCAGCAATCTGATGCTTTCAAATGGGATTTTGAGAAAGCTCTTCAGCTTCATAGATCTACATGATGATGCTTCTACTAATGGATTAATACTTTATCCTTGATTTGAAATACAATTATGACTTGCTGCTTTTCATCGTCTCATCGTGAGCGCTGTATTGTAGGCAAATATACTGTCATCTCTACAGCTCTCAAATGAATGAATTATAATTCCAATCTCCTTCATGAGGTTTGACATCTTTTATGATAGATAGGAACCATGATGTTCGAGCATAATGCATGAGGCAAGGTTGATAGGAGGGAAACAAATCAATCTATGCACGGCTTGGTGTTTCTCAATGCCCCTTAATCAAGAATTTATGACCCAGATTAATGATTCAAACTTGCTCATGCAGGACCTGCTTTAAAAATACAGAAGGAGAAAATCAAATGAACTTATTATGCTCACAAATCGAATACCGTAAGCATAAAATAAAGTATATGCATGTGCGGCACTTCACGCAAATTGAAGTCTGATGACTGTAATAAGACTATTCAGATAGGTAATGATCTCATTAAACCTGTGTCATCTTTTCGCTATCTTGGTATTGTGCTTGACCAAACTTTGTCTTTTTCTGAGCATGTGTCGAGAACTGTGGGAGTCTGCTTTGGTGCATTGCGACAGATTAGAACAGTGCGCCGATCCATCACAAGACCATTGGCAAAAAGTCTTGTGGAAGCCTTTGTTTTTTCGAGACTCAGTTATTGTATTGGCGTCCTGCATGGCATCACTAAAGTTCAACAGGGGAGACTGCAGGTCATCATCAATACCTCTGCTCGCTTAGTAGCGAATCTACCAAGGTCTGCCCACGTTACCTCAACACTCAATGAATTGGGTTGGTTGGTGGTTGGGAAGAGCATTGACTATCATGTGTCAATGCTTGTTTACAAATGTCTGCATAATTGCGCTCCAGTGTACCTCGCTGATCTGCTTGTTTGCATAAGTGAGTTACCGGAACGCTCACGCCTTCGTTCCTCTGCCTGCGGTGCATTGAATGTACCCCGGACAAAATTGAAAACATTCGAAAGCAGGAGCTTTTCAGTCTGTGGCACGACAACTTGGAACACTTTGCCATCATCCGTCCATTCACAGAACTCTGTCTTGTGTTTTAAGAAGTTTTAAAAGAATTGCTGATAACTGAGTGTACTCTTGCATGAAATTCTTAATATGTCTTGCATGCTGTTTTTTTTTACTTATTGTACGTTGGCCTTGAAGCTACTTTGCATACGCCTTCTTTTAAATAAATTCTTTATTCATTCATTCATGCACGAAAAAAAAACAGTGTTTCTCTTCCTTTAGGTGCAAAGTTTGTATTACAGAGGTACTAAAACCCTTGCGAACAAAAACTATTAAATGTGTAAGTATTTACCACAAGTTACCATAAGTACCTCTTCAACACATTACAGATTGAAAACGTACCACTCAACTAAGCTTGTAAAGTGCAACTTTCTAAAGAAAGAACGTTATGCAGCGTAACGCGTGTTTCAGCACGAATCCTGTAAAAATTCAAACTGTAGAAACAGATGCTACAAACTATTTGAGTCTCAATGACTGCCTTGGACTTGATGTATTTTATCAGTTCATCTATATCCCATTCCAACAAAACAAGGGCATAGCAGGATTTAAAGCAGATGTTTGGAATTGCCAAATAGATTCTCATCAAATAATTGTCTCATTTCAAAGAATGACATTTGATTTACCATCACTTATCAAATGCACCTCCAAATTCGGGGCTCACTTGAGAAAGTCTGGACACCGTGAAAACCACTGCCGTACACAAGCCAAGGAGGCACACTTCATTCTCCAATCGTCTTCAGTTCTCAAATGAGAAAAATATGTTCTATTCATTTTTGTGCAAATATTTTCATACTGTCATTCCCTGAAGATGGCATGTTGAATGTAGTGAAAAGCACTTCAGATATTCATTATGTTCCTTTCATATCACATTGCTTCATAATAATTATTATAGCGTCTGATACAACAGAGTGGAATGAAAATGTTAGAAGTCACTACGTGATAGGTAGGATACGAGTAGAAGGAGGGGTTGTCAAGGTCGGTGAGTGGACACAGTGGTCCCACGGCACTGCAGTTCTTTTCTTTTCTGCAGTTCGTTGCTCACATTCCAAAATGTGCGGTTTTACATCGTGATATTTCGTTTGCAACTCAGATCGGATCCCCTTTCTATTCATACTGTTGGTTAAGACAGACTTTACTCCGATCAAAACAAATGATCCATCAAGCATATCAGATGGTGAACGAATAAGACGATGAATTATGCATTGAAGTTCCTAAAGGCCCTAAAACTCCTCAGTGTCTCAGGCCGTCAGTGCTTGCTTCATTTGAAGGAGAACCGACAAAAGTGCTCACCAGGATGTACTCAACTATGAGAGGATGGAGCCGCTGGTGTTCAGCAGCCCTTTATCATCACTGGGTCTTGGTAGCAGTGTCCCGCCTCTCCGATGACGCAATGCTTGCTTCATTTGAAGTAGAACCGACAAAAGTGCTCACCAGGATGTACTCAACTATGAGAGGATGGAGCCGCTGGTGTTCAGCAGCCCTTTATCATCACTGGGTCTTGGTAGCAGTGTCCCGCCTCTCCGATGACGCAATGCTTGCTTCATTTGAAGTAGAACCGACAAAAGTGCTCACCAGGATGTACTCAACTATGAGAGGATGGAGCCGCTGGTGTACAGCAGCCCTTTATCATCACTGGGTCTTGGCAGCAGTGTCCCGCCTCTCCGATGACGCAATGCTTGCTTCATTTGAAGGAGAACCGACAAAAGTGCTCACCAGGATGTACTCAACTATGAGAGGATGGAGCCGCTGGTGTTCAGCAGCCCTTTATCATCACTGGGTCTTGGCAGCAGTGTCCCGCCTCTCCGATGACGCAACGCTTGCTTCATTTGAAGGAGAACCGACAAAAGTGCTCACCAGGATGTACTCAACTATGAGAGGATGGAGCCGCTGGTGTTCAGCAGCCCTTTATCATCACTGGGTCTTGGCAGCAGTGTCCCGCCTCTCCGATGACACAGTGCTTGCTTCATTTGAAGGAGAACCGACAAAAGTGCTCACCAGGATGTACTCAACTATGAGAGGATGGAGCCGCTGGTGTTCAGCAGCCCTTTATCATCACTGGGTCTTGGCAGCAGTGTCCCGCCTCTCCGATGACGCAATGGTTGCTTCATTTGAAGTAGAACCGACAAAAGTGCTCACCAGGATGTACTCAACTATGAGAGGATGGAGCCGCTGGTGTACAGCAGCCCTTTATCATCACTGGGTCTTGGCAGCAGTGTCCCGCCTCTCCGATGACGCAATGGTTGCTTCATTTGAAGCAGAACCGACAAAAGTGCTCACCAGGATGTACTCAACTATGAGAGGATGGAGCCACTGGTGTTCAGCAGCCCTTTATCATCACTGGGTCTTGGCAGCAGTGTCCCGCCTCTCCGATGACGCAATGCTTGCTTCATTTGAAGGAGAGCCGCAAAAGTGCTCACCAGGATGTGATATCAAGTTTGTTTTCCATGTTTGAAGAGCTTCTAACTTAATGTTATGCCATCGTGAAATTCGACAATTTTACCGTCAAGTGAGCAAGGTTTGGGTGTGCACTTTCCAGCTTCCTTAACTTACGCTGAACTACAGCAACATCTGTTTACTGTTTTCTGTTTATCTTATCTCTACCTCGGAAAACCCGATAAGGAGGTTCGTAAACAGCAGAGAAAGAGAAATTTATTGAAATTTATCTGCGAAACTGAACCACTCTACGAATCGAACATTTCTCTATTGATTTAACAAAACAGACACTGACGATACTGAGATTTGCGGCAGATTTAATCATCCATTCTGTACACTTGAAGACTTGTGTGACCACAGAAATACGACATCTGAACGGCGTGGACCTTTTCGGCCTCTTGATAGAGATTCGACAGCACCCCCAGATGAAAGGCTTTGCCTCTCATTGTTGAGAAAAACTTGAAGGTCATTTTAGAAATGAATGCGACGCTTTGTATGCAATTTGTTATAATACCTGCACTCTGAATGAAATTGTTAACCAGCAGCAGATTATCACACGCAAGATGCAAATAAGAATATAAAGCAACCCGCCACTTTATTTCAAGAAGTTTAGACAATAAAATTTTGCATTAATGAGAAGTGAGATTTTTGAAAAGCAAAATGCACGCTAAGTCCATCTATAATTAATATGAAGTTCTAATTCCATCAAGGAATCAATAGGAATCACTTCAAAATTCCTATCCTACATCATCCCAACAAAACAGTATGACCTCTGCCTCAACAGATGGCAAATAGGCTTACTCATAACATGGAGGAAACTATCAAATGCAGGCCCCTACTGTTCAGCACACCTCAATGATCAGTATCGAAGAGAATATCGAATATCTTCATGCTAGAAATCAGACTCAAGTAATGAAAACGATGTTGGGCATAAGCGAGTAACTGTAAGAGTCTCGGAAAGTGAACAATTTAATATAAATGAAAATTTGTAATTCGACAGAATTGAACCATTGTCCTTGCTAGAAGCAACTCAAGATGGTAACCATAGAGCTGTAGAACATGCCACCGCTGACTGCAGCATAATTGTGATGATATTCTTACATTCCCAACCCGGCCGCGGTGACACTATGAATACAAGTTGGAGATCGTATTTTTTGGAGAATAAATTTTGAAGATAATTGAGGATAATTGAAGAAAAGTAAAATATCAAGATTATTTTTTAGCAGCATTACTAAAATGATTATCGAAATAATTACTTAAAGAGCCAGAAGCTGCATTTTGTTATTCAAAAAACGAAAGAAACAGAATCCAAGAGAGGTGCAGTAGTCCCTAAAACCAGCAGAAACATCAACAAGAACTTGACAATACTTTCAAACCATCGTTATCCAAGAAACTTTATTGAACAATCAAAACGTAAGAACTGTCGACAAAGACGTAGAAAGAACCAAGCTGCATGTATCTGAACCTACCATTCTTATCAGATTTAACAGACAGACGGTTGAAACAAATCTGGCGCCGCGAAAGGATCAACTTGCGAATTGCCCATTAAACATCAAACCCTGAGGTGCTATCTCCGGAAAATGCTGAACCTCCTCCTTGCGCATTGAATAACTGCCAGTCAACAACAACAAAATATGCAACAAAAGAAACACAGTGTATCAGATTCAGTGCTCTAACTGCTTTTCCGCATACATCGGCAGCTCCATCAGACCTCTACAACAAAGGATAAAAGAACACATCACTCTTCTTGAATCGTCTGTATACCGCCATCTGCGGATATGTAATACAAATACGATAAGAACAAAGATCCTTGCCACTGATTCAGACACTGCCAACCTAAGACTATGGATTATATAAAGACCGGAAACTATCCTATCTCTCAATGTATAAGAAGTGGAAACAACACTTCACTCCTCAACGAAGATATCGGACAATTGTTAAACATTGTAAGATAGGGAAATGTCTATGTTGATTAGTCCTCATCATAGATATCAGATGTTTCCAATTTTCAGTCGAGTTTTCAGTCTTTACATAATCCATAGTCTTTGATGCCAACCTAAGATTACGAGAAGCCATTTTTATACAAAATCTATGTCCAGCAGTAAACTCAAGAGACGGAAGTGAAGAGCTTCGGGATTTTATATTTCTTTGACATTTCTATGACTAAATATATTGCCTTTTGAATATATCTCTCCCTGACGCAGGATGTGAAGCCGAAATATTGGAAACTAAATAACAATAATTTACAGCTTCTGGCTTTTTACTTAATTTCTTAATGTAAATTTCTTAAGTACTTTCTTAATGTTGTAGAGAAAAGTGACGCCTTGCACTTATAGTAAACTGACGCGCTTGAATCTTATTCTGCGGAAATGATGCTTCCTCAGCGAGAATGATGACTAGCCACTTAGACAATTGAGTGTGCACATGTGTCAGGCCAGGACTGACTGGCATCGTCGCCTAAATCACAGAAACATTGACGACTTCCACAACCATAGCATTTATCGTTCCCACCAACAGGCCTGCCCGGACGATAGAAGTGCTGAATTTCAATTTTTTATGAGATGAGAACACTTCTTTACAGATTTGCTCAATTATCCTTTAGGATCATTCATTTCCCTTCAGTAAACTCAGCAGCGAGGAAAAAAGTGAATCTCAGTAATAAATCGGCGTTAGTTGAATCAGAACTGGATAATTACGAACGATTGCTTTGATTTGTGTGTTTTGCAAACATAAAACACTCTGTATCATATGCGCAACAGAATTCTTATCCAAGAAAATGAGGAATACCAACGTTTCCGTATTCTTTGATGACACGTACAATCTCAGTGTCGGAATATTTTCTCATAACTCCAGCCTCATCATATTCGCAGATTTCAAAGCTTTCTCTCCTGATTTCTATAGTTTGATGATACCGCGTCCAATATTGAGACAATAAACAAGTCAAACACGGCTACGGCTGAGAGAACACCAATCCAAGTTTGTTTAAAGGAAAGTAAATCATCAACACGTGATTGCGCATATCAATGATATCGGAGACTTGCAGCAGACCATAGAAATCTCAGTTCACGATGTTGTTGAAGTTCTAGTGGAACTCGTATGCAGACCTGAGGTGTGACTCCGATGCCTAACTTTGAGTTTAGAAGAGTAAATAAAATGCACGGAAATAAGATTATAATCTCTAGGAACGCAAAGAGCATAATTATCAGACATTTATAGTCAGAATCACTGAGTTGATTCTCATCAAAACAATACAATATGTTTCAGCTTCATTTGGTTGTATAACACTGTCCCCTACCCTATGTGCATCTGTCTTTTATAATTAAAAAACATTTTGGGGAGGCTAAGATATCTATCAATCCTACCTCTCTGATCAACTCCGCTTCCATATTATCATAGAAATGTTGTTCTTGAATATTTGCTCAGCCATTTACAGGGTCAGAAATATCTATTGTCATGACGGACTGCCGACATGCATACTACTTTGAAACTATGCACATTGCGGACCAACGATGGTCTTAAAGAGGTGAGATTGTAGTGATGGTGGATGACAATAGCGGCATGGATTCAGACATCGGTCCGTGATTGACAATAAATCCTCGAGCGCAGCGTGTCCTTGGATTGAATGTCTATTATGAACCTCCATCACTGAGTTCATTAAATATGCTTTAAACGAATGCTTCTCTTGCATATCGTGCAGGGAGCACACACTAATCTAACATTTATTATCATCACTTCCTACAAATATTCAATCACATCTGTACCTTAGAAAAGCAGAAAAGTTCCTTCTATGTATTCAGCAGATGCTTACGCATATAATTATCGGCGTATTCTGAATATGTGTAGTGAAAAGAGAACTATTCTTCGAATCGGAATGCACTTTCTAAAAGACGCGGCTTCAATTGTTTCTTCGGGAGAAGACAGACAAGTCCTAAACTTCAATTTTTCGCATTAATAAATCGACATCTACAACTAATTTGACAAGAATGTGCAGGGAATCCTTGAAGAATTGGAAATATTGTAACTTTGATGTACGCCGAATATTGCGGATTCTTCAATGAGGCATTCGAGAGGAAAGTCTTTGAAGCCTCGAATTTAATCGGTTGTGAATTTATGCAATTTGATTCTATCTAATAAATCTCAATAGATGCAACCACCACGAGACATGTTTCGGCCTGTTGAGCCTCATCAGTCGTGGGTAGGTTTGAACCAGCGACGTTGGAGCAAGAGGCCGTGCAAGCATACCCTCCAACCACAAGGCCACCGGACCATCTGTTGAGAGCGTGAAGTAGGCAGAAAGGCACTCCTTTAACGCAGGCACGTGGAGAGCGTGTTTGAGCCAGCGACGTTGGAGCAAGACGACGTGCAAGCAGACCCTCTAACCACAAGGCCACCGGACCATCTGCTGAGAGCGCGAATCAGGCAGAAAGGCACTGCTGTAACGCAGACACGTAGAGTGCGTGTTTGAACCAGCGACGTTGGAGCTAGAGGACGTGCAAGCATACCCTCCAACCACAAGGCCACCGGACCATCTGTTGAGAGCGTGAAGTAGGCAGAAAGGCACTCCTTTAACGCAGACACGTGGAGAGCGTGTTTGAGCCAGCGACGTTGGAGCAAGACGACGTGCAAGCAGACCCTCTAACCACAAGGCCACCGGACCATCTGCTGAGAGCGCGAATCAGGCAGAAAGGCACTGCTGTAACGCAGACACGTAGAGTGCGTGTTTGAACCAGCGACGTTGGAGCTAGAGGACGTGCAAGAAGACCGTCTAACCACAAGGCCACCGGACCATCTGCTGAGAGCGTGAATCAGGCAGAAAGGCACTGCTGTAACGCAGACACGTAGAGTGCGTGTTTGAACCAGCGACGTTGGAGCAAGACGACGTGCAAGCATACCCTCTAACCACAAGGCCACCGGACCATCTGCTGAGAGCGTGAATCAGGCAGAAAGGTTATGTTGCCATTTGATACCACAGATGACGTTGAGGCCCTGCATGCCGCATCTATTCTGACGATGTTTAGCCTGGCTATGGAGAGTGCATTCCGCCCTCCACGTGCCGCCGATGAAGCAGGATCTTCTTGTTTAATTCACATTCAATGATCTAAACCAGTGTTGTCCAAAGTGCTCCAATGCGGCCCACGTCTTCTTTTTGAAAATTTCGAGAATCGATACGAGAATTTCGAGAGTTACGTTGAAAATTGATGTTACTTTTGTCTAAATTATGTATATCAAGTATAACTAGAGAATTCATGATTTCATTTTGTATGACTATAGCATTGATAGACGCTGTTGTTAGAACCCTTGATGCCCCGATTGAAGCAGATGAAGCTGTACAACTTGAATTGTACGAGTACATGTATGAATTACAAAGTGATCAGTTTTTCCTAACCAAAGTTGTTATTAAAGCAGTTGTGGGCCGGAATGAAATTAATAATGAATAGGAGAGAAAAACTTCGTCTTCGTAAGGCCTTTCGCCGACTCCTATCAAACGGAACACGTCGGAATACATTTGATGCATGAATACTGCAGTTAATAAAGTCACAAAATCAATAAGCAAATCAATGCCACCGTGAGATGAGCGTTGCTGCAGTGTCTTTCTGCACGCAAAGAAGTGTTATGAAGTATTAGTAGTATGTATTCCGACGCTTCTGTTTGATAAGAGTCGGTGAAAGGCCTTCAGAAGACGGAGTATGAAAGGAAGGATAGTTTTTCTCTCCTATTCATTATCAAAGTTGCCAAACAATTAAATGCCTCTTCATTCTGCAGTTGAATAATGTGAGTTGCAGTCCGCAGCCCTATTTCCTTACCAAATCCATCGATAACCAAGTTTCTTGCGAAAATGTGAATTCCTATCAGAAACCCCAGATACAACATTTAGAGACACATTCTAGCAATTCTAATCATTTTCTTCTAATTATGACTTATAATTTGCACATTTTGAACGTTTAGAAAATGTTGGAATGAAAGAAGCAGTCGTTGAAAGATTGAAATGATAGAACAAACCACCTTTCTTAATGACGTAATCCAAAGTAAGTATATAAGGGAAGTATGGAATCAATGGTTGATTTGTGGCGACAGCTATGATATTACTGTTTAACCAACGCTTATAAGCAGTTTTATTTGATATGGCAATTGACAACAGAATATTATTGAAATGTGGAATGGAAGGGACTGAATAGCTATGTCAAAACTATGAAGCTGTGAAAGACATAGAAGTGGACTTTCTATGGTATTGTTAATTTCTATGGTGAAAGATTATACATAGCTATCCGTAGACATCAGAAGACAAATGCTTAGATGAAGGTTCATTTCTAAGTTTAGTATTTGCGTAGTTAATTTGGCGTAGAAATTAATTGATCTTGGCTGAAGAAGGTGACGGATTTCTGACCGCTAACAATACACTAGAGTAATGGGGAGTTTCCACACTTGATAGGTATATAAAAACTATGATGTAATCAATTAACATATTTTCAATCCCACAATGTCCAAGTTTCCCCTCAACAAATTTAGTATTTCTCTTTCGCAATTGTGATTTCAAGTGTTTTTCTCGGTTGATTTTTGTACATACAGACGTTAACTCTACCTGTTATTCCTGTTTGAGTGGAAAGGACTAATCTTGAACTGCAACGGAAATAATTTGTTTTACTATCTAAATAACAGGAAAGATTACAACAAAACATCTCTCAACGACAAAGAGCTGAAATCTTCGTGACTGTGATATTCAAAGTCATTAATTAGCCTATCAAGAAATTTTTTTCAGTCTAATCTTAGCAACTTTCAAGTGCTTAACAAAGTCATCAATCTTTGAATTCAGTTGTTTTAATGACTATCCAATCTAAGACAATACATCAATCATCACGATGTCACTTGTCAAGTAATTAGTCATTCCAACATCCTTATTTCTTTTTATAATGATAATGCTGATCATCTGCATCTACAATTAGGGTGTCTGTTATTAATGGGCCGTTCTCAATATACCTTTCTCTATTTCTCAACACATTCAGCGACAATGATTGTTATTCAGCATGATTTATTTCTGTGGGTTTCAGTCTTACATCTACATGTGAAATTTCAAACAGAGTTGCTGTTCATAAAAACGGACCTACCTTTTTAAGTCAATATTCATTCGGTTCTCGTGCCCTCAAATCGTGTCGCACATACATGTAAATGAGTCATATATCATATTCTATTTCTATGTCCACTGACAGACAAACTGTAAATTGTAATTTGTACTCTTGCCTTGAGACTGTCCAGATCCCTATTATTAAATGTACTCATCATCGATTTCATGTCCAAAATTGTATATAATCTTGTCAGTTCAATAAAATACATTAACAAGGCATACCGTTGCACAGCATTGGAGTGCACACAACAGTAAGGTGATCTGTGTAACATGGCAACACAAGTTCATGGTGAAATATTGCTTCCAATGTGTATGTCCGTTTAAGTTGCTTAATATTATATAATAACGAATTTTTGAGGCTATTTCTGTAGGATTTATTTATTCAGCCTCCGAATCACAGTTTTCAAAATCACTGTCATCTTTGGCCCTTTCTTTTCGTGAAATCGCACTACATTGGCAAAAAGAAAACGATTCTTGCCAATGAAACAATATCACCTTCAATAGATGGCAAAACGGCAGATTTTGCACATTCTAGTTTATTATTATCATTTAATTGGACTGGAACAGAAAATAGTGAAATCCTTGCAATTACATCTCATTTCAGTGAAACCATCAGACTCGAATAACAACAGTCGGCTTAAATAGTGCAGCAGACCTTGAAAATTTCACAATGATTTTCAGTGGAGAGTTCATGGAAAGTGCCATTGACTTCATGTTAAAAATCGTCTATTTTTGCCAATTTAACTGCGATTTGACACAAAGAAAATGACCTCTGAAATATTCAAGAATTTTTTTGCGTAGAGAATTTTATTTGACGACGTGCTATGATGATCAAAGATAGATTGTGATTCACATGTCTATGATTATCAAGAGTATTTGAATAGAAATTTAGCCTGATCAATAATGCAAATATTTATTATCAGATCTGTTACATACGAAGCCGGTCAAAACTCGCCCATAATGTTCATAGATTACGCTGCTTCCCGCGGACAATAATCTGCTTTACGTATGAAATATAGTGATAGGATATCTGCATTATGTTCACGAAGACAAATAAAATGTCATTTTCTCTGTTCACATCACAAAGCGTTCATGGAATTATTTTTCTACCTTCGCTTGCACCTCTGATTATCTTCTTCATATCTACCCTGTGATATGACCGTGTCATCCTGAATTAACACATTTTCGGACAGATATTCCAACTTCTGACACTTGAACGATCTTCTCCTTTTTGACAAGCCAGAGGAGCAGATATTTTCATGATTTTTATATTCCTATCGATACGAGGTTGATAAGAATTTCATTGCTACTCAATAATGACTCTGGAATATTTGAGTTTTAATTCGTGAACATGAAACGTGGTTGCCATCAATCTTTTTCTACCATCTGACGATTAAATGTTCCCACAAAACATCTCGATAACCAATCCGCACGCTATCAAAAAACCCAATTGTTTTAACATTCCCATTGCCCTGGAGGAGTCAAATTTGTTCGCCAACTCCCAACATTTCTTGATTTTCATGAATTTTCATTACTTTTGGATTTGTGTTGCTTTATGACTCCATTATTGCTTCCTATATGTTCATTAGCACCTCAATGGAGTTTGCTATTCAATTCAGATGAAGAAATTGATATTCGCATAGTCTTTAGGGAGTTAGCAATTGATTCATGAAAGGGATCTAAGCAACATCATTGTATCGGATTCCACATTCCGACGCCAAAGAAATGGCATTGATCAATAGAATTTCAAAGATTCGTCTCCGATCTTCCTGTCAAACATGCAAGTGAACGCAGATATCTAACCAATTCTGTAAAAGGCGGTGAAATGAACTAATTATTTAACCAAATTATCGGAGGAATTCTTCTGAATTAGTTTTTAGGAAGAATTAGCAGTGAACAATTCCGATAGTATTTTTTGACTGCGGTGTTCTGATGTCTCCGTCTTTCTCATGCAGTTGGAATTTCAGATCTGTCCTATTCAATGAAATCACGTTTGTTGCATGATTTGAACTCAGTTCCTCTGGATCTCTAGTCCATGGCGCTCTCCCCACAGCCACGGGATCATTGCAGAAGTGTGATCTTGAGGTTCAAGTCGGCAGCAGCAACATTTAGTAGGAAGAGCCGTACGACATACAGCATCTTTCGCATTTCGCATCACTATCTGTAATAAACCGTAAGACATGTCTTGTGGCCTTTTTTGTGTGCCTACGGCCTGATCAGAATCATCTCCTTGACAGCAGAAAACGTGCAAGAAATCTTCGGGCACACAGTCTGATATCCATGACTCATACAGCTCATGCCATAGAAATTGAAAGCAATAAAACCTCTAGAATGGAAGTTTCATGCAATACACGATAGTGGCAAACAAAATCGCACGCATTTTCACATCAGTGAGCTAGAATCAGTCAGTTACGTGTAATTCTAAACTTTTCATTTGTGTCTCATGCCACAACTTTGTTCACTCGGCTGTAACCTTGAGTCAACTTCCATTCAGTCAACTCGCAATTCAATTGGCAAAAAGGAAACGATTTTTCACATTAAAATAATACCACCTTCAATAGATGACAGGATAACAGATTTTGCATATTCTAGTTTATTGGACTGGAACTAAAAATCATTGAAATTCTTACAGCGTCGTCTCATATTAAATAGAGGACCTGGGTATGACATAATTGTTCGCAATTGGTGAAAACCCCAGTGTCGCTGATGTTAGCCTTAAGACAAAAACGTCACATCTTTTCAAATTTCTCTGATGATGGCCGGCAGTGCTGGTCGAAAGATCTCGGCATTTTGAAAAGAAGTGACGTTTTTGTCTTAAGGCTAGTCATTTCAATCAGAAGCGAAGAACAACTAGTCGACTTAAATAGTGCAGTTGACCTTGAAAACTTCACAGTGACCTTGAGTCAAGAGTTCATAGTAGATGATATTATTTTCATGTTTAAAAATCATTTTCTTTTTGTCCATTTTAAGTGCATTTTGACACAAAGAAAAGGGTCACTGTTGCCTGTCTGCAGCAACCTTTTCAGAAATCTTCGGACACGCAGCTATTATTATAAACGCCCATTGCGGCGACGCTTTGGCTGTATCGTTCGCACTGCGGCTCAAGTTTCGCGATCGTAGTTACTAATGATTGTTATCACACTCTAGGCTTTGTCGAAACCGAAGGTCGAGCCTTCAGTGCGATAACTACTTTATTGTTAGATAGCGTGGCGGAGACGAATTGCACGGTATCGGCACGCTATCATACTTTGACACTAATCAACCATTTAGAAAATAAAATGCATAAAAATGTTCTATCTATTTATCTTGTCAACAGAGCTGCCGATGGAACGTTAAGTTAGCGTCCTCATAGCGTAAACCATTGATAATGATTGTCCGATTTCTATGGCTCAAAATAGCAATGCACTGGCTTGCCAATCGCTGCATGATAGAGTTCGTGAAGTGAATATTGCCTTTGCGTAACCATAGCGTCGCTACCATCAGAATATTTGGCAAGTGCTCCAACTGTAAATATCATTTTTCTACTTCTATGTCCTGAAATGTGCGTCTGCATATAATAACAGTGCAATAAGAAATTTCAACAGCCATCGGTAAATTCTTCGATAATATTTTTTGCATGATTAGAGTCATTGGATGATGAGTGGACATTAACAGAAAGACTGCACTAGAGATTGGAGTTTGAGAATAGGAAAAAAATTGGACATCAACATCAAAAGATTTAACTGTATGCATGGGCTTTTCCACATTTTAAATTTTCCTTTACATGACCATACAGTAAAACAAAGAAATTTAAACTTTTGGTTTTATCAAAATATTTTGGATGAAACGTAATCACAAATTACACGCAATTGCAATTTACTAATTTGTTTTTAAACTTAGAATTGCCGGTTTTCACAAAATAATCGAGCTTTGACCGACTAAAAATTTTGAAGAGACCTTGACGAAGTTCATGTAAAAAGTGGAAATTTTTTGCAAATAATCACCATTTCGAGTTGCAAGGTCACATCGATTTGGCAACTCGAAAAGGGCCTATATCATTCTGTGAAAGTCTCACTTTCGGCCTCGTTCCCAGCAGAAACTCGTTCTGGCTGCCGGACTAACAGCGTAAACCATTGATAATGATTGTTCGATTTCTATGGCTCAAAATAACAATGCACTGGCTTGCCAATCGCTGCATGATAGAGTTCGTGAAGTGAATACTGCCTTTGCGTAACCATAGCGTCGCTACCATCAGAATATTTGGCAAGCGCTCCAGAATAACTCTATACTTAGCAATTGTAAATTCTATGTCCTGAAATGTGCGTCTGCATACAATAACAGTGCAATAAGAAATTTCAACAGCCATCGGTAAATTCTTCGATGATATTTTTTGCATGATTAGAGTGATTCATCGTCCATCGAGCAATAAGTATTATTATTATTGATCTCCAGCAAGCCCGCTCGCTAAACAATTCTGTGGGGAGATATCTGTGACAAAATGGAAACATTTTCTTACTAAAAATGACTGAGAAGAAAATGTTGCGATGCATTGATGAATCTGTACTTTGGCGCATGTAGAAAGCAATCCACTGCGCTGATGATATAATCTCCATGATTAAAAGAGTGCAGCCGAGAACATTTTCTTGATAGTGAAAATTGTTTGTAATGATTTTCAATCTCAAATTACGTTGACAAGAGTCTGAGATTTCGCAAACTAACATTGGAAATCTGTCAAACTTCGCTTCAAATCTGAATGTATAGCCGTCAACAAACATTTGACTCCCTCTCAAGTTTGAGACGCTTTGCCGTGAGGAACTGTCAATGCAATGAAGGATCGATGAAAGACTGATATAATTTGTCATTATTGTCGATCAAATTGTCAAAGAAAATCAAATTTGAGAAAGATGAAGACTTTTTCATGAATTAACAGCACATTTCTGTCAATGGAACAAAATCATGTCATCTTGTCTTGTGATTTTTTATGATTAGGAAATAATATATCTTTCTTCGTTGACTGCGCTTACTAATTTTCCACTCTTAACGTTCTGTGAAGGTTTGAACTGAATTTTGATGAAACGGCAAATTGTTACAGTCAAATTTACTCAAACTTTTCACTATCTTCTTCTTTGATTTGAGGAATCAAACAGTTACAACTCTAGAGTTCGTATCCGGTCATCACTACAAGTAATACCCTGATTTCATTTTTCAAAACTGTTGAAGTTCATTCTGAGGCCACGCAATCAAACTTCAATCGAGGTTAAGGTCTTATCAAGGCCGTGTCTATGTATTATGTGCATGTTAGTCCACGGCTCTTTGACGATTCGTAACGGATAATCCCTACAGCCGAGGACTTAGCCAGAGATTTCTATGGTAAAGATGGAGAGACGCTGTGGACTGACAAACTTGACTTCGTGCTATATATTCCATGTTCTATGATAATTTATTGACATACATATACATGTAGATTTCAGCAATGAAGGAATAGAAGCCGTTTAACATCAGCTATTTGACACAAATTTTGAACATCATTTTTCAACTAGATTTCCAGCATAATATTCCAGTTCTTTACATTTTTATCAGTGCATTTAGAAAGTCGTTCTTGCATTCGCAATCTATGCAGTGAATGTATTGAGATATCTTCGCACTAGTGCAGGACCTCATTATCATGCAGGAAATATAACACCGCATAACTTAGCATGCTTCCACCTGTAATTGAACTCGCTGTCTGTGTTATTTTAAACATTCGATGCTTCGCGTCTCGTGCTTCAAATAACAGACAGCTCGTTCAATTATGGTGGATGCAACTACAAGCCATGCGGTAATGTACATTTCGTTTCACAGAATTAGACAGCTCGTCTCTTGTTCTGTTTGACTCAGAAATTTATAACAATAACGCTTCTAGAATGGAAGTTAAGCTGCACAATAGTGGCACATAAATCGCACGCATTTTCACTTAGATACACTTGTCAATGTCTGTATCATTGGGTTAGAATCAGTCACATGTGCGATTCTAAGCTTTTCATTGGTTCTTCATGCCCCAACTTAGTTCCCCCGGATGTGCCGCGACCTTGAGTCAATTTCCATTCTAGTCAACTTCAGATGAACAATCTATTTCTATGATTTCTATGGTTTGACTAGAAGGGAAGCATTGGAACATGTAACGTAAATGAAATGGCACAATCTCCTGACTAAATACCATAGCAATCGAACAATGAGCAGCAAGTTCAACATTAAACACGCCAAATTGTGTGAAGTTTCAGTGACTGTTATCAATGGGATCACACAGCAAAGACACACAGTCGATGTTACGTTCTACAGAGAAGTTTCTGAACGCTTTTTCATGCGCCTGCTAACTTTTTTAATAGTGATCGGAGGGACCAACATTATCGAGATAACTTTTGCGCAATGATCTGAATTCTTTGAATCTGAAGGAGTCGTGGCGATCGGAGCATTTTGAAGGAATTCAGAGCAATCCGCAAGCGACGCACGACTATTTTTCCTATTATGTAAGGTATTAAAAATTTCTTTTTGACCACTTATTAAGTTCCTGCATGCGCCATCTGTTTGAATCAGTTTGCACTTCTAGCAAAGTGATGCAATTAAACAATCTAATTCTGTGTGTTTCATTTAACAAGAAATCTGTTTTGAAAGTAAAACCATGGATTTCTATGTAGCAAGATGCCACTATATTATAGATATCCATGTTAAAACTGCAACATTTGCATTCTGTTCGAAGCAGATATCTTGTTAAATGAAATAGAATTCTTATTTTCTGAATCAGATATCTTGTAATTCATAACAGAATTCCTATCATCGAAGCAGAATTCTTGCTGTTCAGAATAGAGTTTCAAACACTGTAGATCGATATCTAAACGAGAGAAGCTGAAATTATTATCAACAAACAGCAGACTTCACCTGTTATCGCATTCATGGATTCCTCATTCAACAATAGCAGTTTGAATGTGTACAATCTTCCTAAATTCCAACCGTTGCGTGTCTGCTTCAGAAGATGTCACCTAATTCTATCAAACATCAGAATTTCAAACTGTTTATCGTACTTGTGACTTAAACTATTTATTTTGCAGAAATTGATTCAACGAATATATTCCTGTCTATCACACCTTAGATGAGTAATAGGGAGCGAGCCTGATTGCAAATATTTAAGCTGACAGCTACTGTAGACAAGTAAATCAATTTCTACATTCCATTCACTAATTTATCCGACTTTCCATATTATTGAAATAGGCAGGTGAGTTGCGACGACTAATGAATCGAATGAGAGTCAGTAATATTGAATGAAAGCTATCTCTGTTGAAAATATTTCAATAGAAATATGAATGCAATTTAATATGCGAATGTAAAACATAAAATGTGAATTTGTAAGCATGAAACAGATAGAAGGTATCCGGAATCATATACAGAAAGTATTCTTATATAGAATCATGAAATACATATGCTAAAACATTGCAGATAACTCAACAGTTATTTCCGCAACAAGTGCAAAGTAACAATCTTTATTGCATTCGCACAGAATTTGACAGGTCGTCTCTTCTTCTGTTTGACTAGAAGGGAAGCATTTGGCACATGTTCCATAAAGGAAGTGGCACAATTTCTTGACTAAATACCATAGCAATCGAACAATGAGCAGCCAGTTCAACATTAAACACGCCAAATTGTGCAAAATTTTAGTGACTGTTATCAACCGGATCACACAGCAAAGACACACAGACGATGTCAAGTTCTACAGAGAAGTTTGTGAACGTTTTTTCGCGCCCCTGCTAACTTTTTTTAAAGTGATCGGAGGGACCAACATTATCGAGAAAACTTTTGCGCAATGATTTGAATTCTTTGAATCTGAATAAGATGGATATCTTTGCACGAGTTGTGTAAGAAACTTTATATTTGACAGAATTGTGACCATCAGAATTTTATAGCTGACAAAAATCTACCTCTGTTTGTCGTGGAGTTGCAGATATCAACGGTATTTCTTGTGATTTCTATGTAAAAGGATGAATGAAAAACTTCTATGTGCTATTGTATTCAAATGAAGGTGTAGATGTTAGACGGTTAATAAAAATATGAAAATATGAACTCTATTCATATTTATTCCTTAACAAATCAATTCATCAGGTAGTACCATCAATGGTTTGAGAATATTGCCAACTCTAATGATATAAAGCATCAATTCGACGACAAATGTCTTGTCTCTGAAATTCTCTCTATTGTGATAAAGGTTCTTGTACATAGGACAGTAAAACGTACGCCAAAATAAAGAAATTATTTTGAAGGCTGATTCTTGTTGTTTGAGTTTGTAGTTGACATAAAGTTTTTCTTCGCAAATTATGTGATTTGGCATCTACCTAATTAAAAGGAGAAGTAAGTGCAGAAAACCGCATATAGACGCGTCAAATTCTACCATTCAACTTTTCATGCTGAACGTAAACATGTAATTCATTTTGCAAAAAAAACAATACATTATAATGTGCCAGAGGCTCTTATCTTCATAGACATGACAAGGACCGAACCTTGTGGTGTAGAGAAATGGGATGTTCATCAACTCTAATGTTTCAATTTTCACTTTTCTAAATTGTTGTATAAGTATAATTCTAAGCTAAAATGAAATCCATCTATTCTAAATTGGAATTCAAATTTTCTAAATTGACACCTAGTTATTCTAATTCCGATTTTGTTAAACTGTGTATATATATATACATTTTTTTTCACCTCTCATTTATTCATTTATTTTGCTTCACATACATATCTCAGGTATTTTGTATTTAACCCTTTTCAATGCGTTTTATATCTTGTTCCGGCCAGGCACTTCATTGTGGAGCGCTGTCAGACATGTCGTTGTCTATTGTTGGTTGCCTGTCACGTTTGTCAATTATTCATCTTTCATGCCTGTCGAGATCGTTCTGTACAAGTATTCATCTAGTTTCTGATTGGTCGGCTGCGTTGATTGCTGTAGTCATAGAAATTTATAACAAAAACGCTTCTAGAATGGAAGTAAAGCTTCATGCAATGCACAATAGTGGCACAAACCTCGCACGCATTTTCACTTAGATGCACTTATCAACGTCTGTATCATTGGGTTAGAATCAGTCACATGAGTAAATCGAAGCTTTTAATTGGTTCTTCATGCCCCAACTTAGTTCCCCCAGATGTGCCGCGACCTTGAGTCAATTTCCATTCTAGCGAACTTCAGATAAACAGTTTATTTCTATGGCTGTAGCATATCTGATTCCAAGTGTCTTTGTCAATCTGTCGTGAACATGGCTAGTGGAGGCTAGCCGAAAACGTTCGACAGTATCATTTTGAAAAACAATTAAATGAAAAATCTCTTGAATCTGGGTCCTTCCGCTATTCAAACCTGATTATTCTAAATTGCAATCCAACTGAAATTGAAGCTAAAGTGCTGCATCGCCTGACATCTGCAAGAAATGAAAATCTTCTGTTTTCTAGAATAGCATTGAAGCGATGAAATCATTTTCAGCGGAAGTAAATCTCTGGAAGCAGTGGAAACTCATCATAGACTTGCAAGATGCCATGTCAGATGTTTAAATGAATCCTTGATGATAACAAAACTGATTTATAAATGCTCGTTACATAGAAATATTTCATGATTTATAATGACGGATTGTCAGTACATTTCATCCGATAATGAATTACCGTACCTTGACGTTTATTTATTGACGACTCAAATCGATTCTCTCTGATAATAATTCATCTTGCTCTCAGAATGATGAGAGAATTGTCATTCTATCAACATTATTCGCTCACTAATGCCGATCTTGGTGGAACAGTGAAAACATTGTCCTGTAATGATACAATTTGTTCAAATTCTTTGGCCGATTGCAGTTTTTGTCAGCAGATCAATACAATGCGGGAAGTTCCTTGTAAAAGGAACTTCCAATCAATGGACAAAGGAAAGTTTGAATGTTTACCACAATGTTCACTTCTCCCAAACTCATTCAGACTTCAATGCTCAGCTTTGTCAATGTTCGCAATCTCGTATTTGAATATTGCGATTACCTTTGCTTTGTCAGGAAGATGTTTGTCATTACCTTCAGTGGTAGATGAGGCAGTCTACTTAACCATAGGTCATGAGTTCGAGTCCCACCAGTGATACTGACTGGAGACTGTTTTATTCTGCCTGTCAATGATCTGTAATTGTTGTGATGAGCCGGTGCAGCCAGCATAGAGATAGATTGTTTATCTGAAGTTGACCAGAATGGAAACAGACTCCAGGTGGCGGCACATCCGGGGGAACTAAGTTGGGGCATGAATCACCAATGAAAAGCTTAGAATTGCACATGTGACGCATTCTAATCCAAATGATGCAGCCGTTGACAGGTGTATATTAAATGAAAATGCGTGTGAGTTTTGTGCCACTATTGTGCATTGCATTCTAGAGGTTTTATTGTTTTCAATTTACTTCCACCAGTCTAAAGTTATCCCCACCATTTCAAAGTTCCTCCCTTTATGTTGATTTAAATGTGACCATGCTTACCGGTGCTCAGTGGAATGCATCGTAACTTGGCATAACTTGCACTTTTCATGACCGACCATCCCCTGGCTCCACAACTTAAATCATATTCATGTCACAGGGTTTATTCAAACATCCCTTTATATTATGCTTCTTGTTTGCTTCAAGGTGTTTTCAATCTAAATCAGGACTATTTTGTTAATTCAACCTTGCCGAATACAAATCTGCAATCAGATTTCAGCAATCTGTAGTCGTTGAGTTGGAATGCGAATTAAAAATATCTCGCAGGTTGATTTGTGAAGTTCAAGCAAGCCGGAACATCCTACCCAAGGGCATATTTTAGGAAGCAGTACAAACTTTCCACTCGCAATGTTAATCAGAATACTTTCTTATCCACATATTACAAAACAGTCAAAACTCAATACATGTAGACTAAGACACAGCTACATGGGAGCAACTTTGGCACGTCACGCCAGCATATCCCAAAGTCTCCCGGATTTCCTTATGAGGTATAAAAGCAGCGAAAGTTATAACATAGACATTGAAATAGAATTTGATGTCATTCAATCCTGCTTGAGAGTGAGTCTATTTCGTGTTGCTCCTACCGCTAAAACATAGCCATTGAAATAGAATTTGATGTCATTCAATCCTGCTTGAGAGTGAGTCTATTTCGTGTTCCTCCTACCGCTACAACATAGCCATTGAAATAGAATTTGATGTCATTCAATCCTGCTTGAGAGTGAGTCTATTTCGTGTTGCTCCTACCGCTATAACATAGCCATTGAAATAGAATTTGATGTCATTCAATCCTGCTTGAGAGTGAGTCTATTTCGTGTTGCTCCTACCGCTACAACATAGCCATTGAAATAGAATTTGATGTCATTCAATCCTGCTTGAGAGTGAGTCTATTTCGTGTTCCTCCTACCGCTAAAACATAGCCATTGAAATAGAATTTGATGTCATTCAATCCTGCTTGAGAGTGAGTCTATTTCGTGTTCCTCCTACCGCTAAAACATAGCCATTGAAATAGAATTTGATGTCATTCAATCCTGCTTGAGAGTGAGTCTATTTCGTGTTCCTCCTACCGCTAAAACATAGCCATTGAAATAGAATTTGATGTCATTCAATCCTGCTTGAGAGTGAGTCTATTTCGTGTTGCTCCTACCGCTAAAACATAGCCATTGAAATAGAATTTGATGTCATTCAATCCTGCTTGAGAGTGAGTCTATTTCGTGTTCCTCCTACCGCTAAAACATAGCCATTGAAATAGAATTTGATGTCATTCAATCCTGCTTGAGAGTGAGTCTATTTCGTGTTGCTCCTACCGCTAAAACATAGCCATTGAAATAGAATTTGATGTCATTCAATCCTGCTTGAGAGTGAGTCTATTTCGTGTTGCTCCTACCGCTATAACATAGCCATTGAAATAGAATTTGATGTCATTCAATCCTGCTTGAGAGTGAGTCTATTTCGTGTTGCTCCTACCGCTAAAACATAGCCATTGAAATAGAATTTGATGTCATTCAATCCTGCTTGAGAGTGAGTCTATTTCGTGTTGCTCCTACCGCTTCAACATAGCCATTGAAATAGAATTTGATGTCATTCAATCCTGCTTGAGAGTGAGTCTATTTCGTGTTCCTCCTACCGCTACAACATAGCCATTGAAATAGAATTTGATGTCATTCAATCCTGCTTGAGAGTGAGTCTATTTCGTGTTCCTCCTACCGCTACAACATAGCCATTGAAATAGAATTTGATGTCATTCAATCCTGCTTGAGAGTGAGTCTATTTCGTGTTGCTCCTACCGCTAAAACATAGCCATTGAAATAGAATTTGATGTCATTCAATCCTGCTTGAGAGTGAGTCTATTTCGTGTTGCTCCTACCGCTACAACATAGCCATTGAAATAGAATTTGATGTCATTCAATCCTGCTTGAGAGTGAGTCTATTTCGTGTTGCTCCTACCGCTAAAACATAGCCATTGAAATAGAATTTGATGTCATTCAATCCTGCTTGAGAGTGAGTCTATTTCGTGTTGCTCCTACCGCTACAACATAGCCATTGAAATAGAATTTGATGTCATTCAATCCTGCTTGAGAGTGAGTCTATTTCGTGTTGCTCCTACCGCTATAACATAGCCATTGAAATAGAATTTGATGTCATTCAATCCTGCTTGAGAGTGAGTCTATTTCGTGTTGCTCCTACCGCTAAAACATAGCCATTGAAATAGAATTTGATGTCATTCAATCCTGCTTGAGAGTGAGTCTATTTCGTGTTGCTCCTACCGCTAAAACATAGCCATTGAAATAGAATTTGATGTCATTCAATCCTGCTTGAGAGTGAGTCTATTTCGTGTTGCTCCTACCGCTAAAACATAGCCATTGAAATAGAATTTGATGTCATTCAATCCTGCTTGAGAGTGAGTCTATTTCGTGTTGCTCCTACCGCTACAACATAGCCATTGAAATAGAATTTGATGTCATTCAATCCTGCTTGAGAGTGAGTCTATTTCGTGTTGCTCCTACCGCTAAAACATAGCCATTGAAATAGAATTTGATGTCATTCAATCCTGCTTGAGAGTGAGTCTATTTCGTGTTGCTCCTACCGCTAAAACATAGCCATTGAAATAGAATTTGATGTCATTCAATCCTGCTTGAGAGTGAGTCTATTTCGTGTTGCTCCTACCGCTAAAACATAGCCATTGAAATAGAATTTGATGTCATTCAATCCTGCTTGAGAGTGAGTCTATTTCGTGTTCCTCCTACCGCTATAACATAGCCATTGAAATAGAATTTGATGTCATTCAATCCTGCTTGAGAGTGAGTCTATTTCGTGTTGCTCCTACCGCTAAAACATAGCCATTGAAATAGAATTTGATGTCATTCAATCCTGCTTGAGAGTGAGTCTATTTCGTGTTGCTCCTACCGCTACAACATAGCCATTGAAATAGAATTTGATGTCATTCAATCCTGCTTGAGAGTGAGTCTATTTCGTGTTGCTCCTACCGCTACAACATAGACATTGAAATAGAATTTGATGTCATTCAATCCTGCTTGAGAGTGAGTCTATTTCGTGTTGCTCCTACCGCTACAACATAGACATTGAAATAGAATTTGATGTCATTCAATCCTGCTGGAGAGTGAGTCTATTTCGTGTTGCTCCTACCACTAAAACATAGCCATTGAAATAGAATTTGATGTCATTCAATCCTGCTTGAGAGTGAGTCTATTTCGTGTTGCTCCTACCGCTACAACATAGACATTGAAATAGAATTTGATGTCATTCAATCCTGCTTGAGAGTGAGTCTATTTCGTGTTGCTCCTACCGCTAAAACATAGCCATTGAAATAGAATTTGATGTCATTCAATCCTGCTTGAGAGTGAGTCTATTTCGTGTTGCTCCTACCGCTACAACATAGCCATTGAAATAGAATTTGATGTCATTCAATCCTGCTTGAGAGTGAGTCTATTTCGTGTTGCTCCTACCGCTACAACATAGCCATTGAAATAGAATTTGATGTCATTCAATCCTGCTTGAGAGTGAGTCTATTTCGTGTTCCTCCTACCGCTAAAACATAGCCATTGAAATAGAATTTGATGTCATTCAATCCTGCTTGAGAGTGAGTCTATTTCGTGTTGCTCCTACCGCTAAAACATAGCCATTGAAATAGAATTTGATGTCATTCAATCCTGCTTGAGAGTGAGTCTATTTCGTGTTGCTCCTACCGCTAAAACATAGCCATTGAAATAGAATTTGATGTCATTCAATCCTGCTTGAGAGTGAGTCTATTTCGTGTTGCTCCTACCGCTAAAACATAGCCATTGAAATAGAATTTGATGTCATTCAATCCTGCTTGAGAGTGAGTCTATTTCGTGTTCCTCCTACCGCTACAACATAGCCATTGAAATAGAATTTGATGTCATTCAATCCTGCTTGAGAGTGAGTCTATTTCGTGTTGCTCCTACCGCTACAACATAGCCATTGAAATAGAATTTGATGTCATTCAATCCTGCTTGAGAGTGAGTCTATTTCGTGTTGCTCCTACCGCTAAAACATAGCCATTGAAATAGAATTTGATGTCATTCAATCCTGCTTGAGAGTGAGTCTATTTCGTGTTGCTCCTACCGCTACAACATAGCCATTGAAATAGAATTTGATGTCATTCAATCCTGCTTGAGAGTGAGTCTATTTCGTGTTGCTCCTACCGCTACAACATAGCCATTGAAATAGAATTTGATGTCATTCAATCCTGCTTGAGAGTGAGTCTATTTCGTGTTGCTCCTACCGCTACAACATAGCCATTGAAATAGAATTTGATGTCATTCAATCCTGCTTGAGAGTGAGTCTATTTCGTGTTGCTCCTACCGCTAAAACATAGCCATTGAAATAGAATTTGATGTCATTCAATCCTGCTTGAGAGTGAGTCTATTTCGTGTTGCTCCTACCGCTAAAACATAGCCATTGAAATAGAATTTGATGTCATTCAATCCTGCTTGAGAGTGAGTCTATTTCGTGTTGCTCCTACCGCTACAACATAGCCATTGAAATAGAATTTGATGTCATTCAATCCTGCTTGAGAGTGAGTCTATTTCGTGTTGCTCCTACCGCTAAAACATAGCCATTGAAATAGAATTTGATGTCATTCAATCCTGCTTGAGAGTGAGTCTATTTCGTGTTGCTCCTACCGCTACAACATAGCCATTGAAATAGAATTTGATGTCATTCAATCCTGCTTGAGAGTGAGTCTATTTCGTGTTGCTCCTACCGCTAAAACATAGCCATTGAAATAGAATTTGATGTCATTCAATCCTGCTTGAGAGTGAGTCTATTTCGTGTTGCTCCTACCGCTAAAACATAGCCATTGAAATAGAATTTGATGTCATTCAATCCTGCTTGAGAGTGAGTCTATTTCGTGTTGCTCCTACCGCTAAAACATAGCCATTGAAATAGAATTTGATGTCATTCAATCCTGCTTGAGAGTGAGTCTATTTCGTGTTGCTCCTACCGCTAAAACATAGCCATTGAAATAGAATTTGATGTCATTCAATCCTGCTTGAGAGTGAGTCTATTTCGTGTTCCTCCTACCGCTAAAACATAGCCATTGAAATAGAATTTGATGTCATTCAATCCTGCTTGAGAGTGAGTCTATTTCGTGTTGCTCCTACCGCTAAAACATAGCCATTGAAATAGAATTTGATGTCATTCAATCCTGCTTGAGAGTGAGTCTATTTCGTGTTGCTCCTACCGCTAAAACATAGCCATTGAAATAGAATTTGATGTCATTCAATCCTGCTTGAGAGTGAGTCTATTTCGTGTTGCTCCTACCGCTAAAACATAGCCATTGAAATAGAATTTGATGTCATTCAATCCTGCTTGAGAGTGAGTCTATTTCGTGTTGCTCCTACCGCTACAACATAGCCATTGAAATAGAATTTGATGTCATTCAATCCTGCTTGAGAGTGAGTCTATTTCGTGTTGCTCCTACCGCTAAAACATAGCCATTGAAATAGAATTTGATGTCATTCAATCCTGCTTGAGAGTGAGTCTATTTCGTGTTGCTCCTACCGCTACAACATAGCCATTGAAATAGAATTTGATGTCATTCAATCCTGCTTGAGAGTGAGTCTATTTCGTGTTGCTCCTACCGCTACAACATAGCCATTGAAATAGAATTTGATGTCATTCAATCCTGCTTGAGAGTGAGTCTATTTCGTGTTGCTCCTACCGCTACAACATAGCCATTGAAATAGAATTTGATGTCATTCAATCCTGCTTGAGAGTGAGTCTATTTCGTGTTCCTCCTACCGCTAAAACATAGCCATTGAAATAGAATTTGATGTCATTCAATCCTGCTTGAGAGTGAGTCTATTTCGTGTTGCTCCTACCGCTACAACATAGCCATTGAAATAGAATTTGATGTCATTCAATCCTGCTTGAGAGTGAGTCTATTTCGTGTTGCTCCTACCGCTAAAACATAGCCATTGAAATAGAATTTGATGTCATTCAATCCTGCTTGAGAGTGAGTCTATTTCGTGTTGCTCCTACCGCTACAACATAGCCATTGAAATAGAATTTGATGTCATTCAATCCTGCTTGAGAGTGAGTCTATTTCGTGTTGCTCCTACCGCTACAACATAGCCATTGAAATAGAATTTGATGTCATTCAATCCTGCTTGAGAGTGAGTCTATTTCGTGTTCCTCCTACCGCTAAAACATAGCCATTGAAATAGAATTTGATGTCATTCAATCCTGCTTGAGAGTGAGTCTATTTCGTGTTGCTCCTACCGCTAAAACATAGCCATTGAAATAGAATTTGATGTCATTCAATCCTGCTTGAGAGTGAGTCTATTTCGTGTTGCTCCTACAGCTAAACATAGCCATTGAAATAGAATTTGATGTCATTCAATCCTGCTTGAGAGTGAGTCTATTTCGTGTTGCTCCTACCGCTAAAACATAGCCATTGAAATAGAATTTGATGTCATTCAATCCTGCTTGAGAGTGAGTCTATTTCGTGTTCCTCCTACCGCTACAACATAGCCATTGAAATAGAATTTGATGTCATTCAATCCTGCTTGAGAGTGAGTCTATTT
Organism: Prostheceraeus crozeri; assembly: GCA_907163375.1. Taxonomy (NCBI): domain Eukaryota; kingdom Metazoa; phylum Platyhelminthes; order Polycladida; family Euryleptidae; genus Prostheceraeus; species Prostheceraeus crozeri. The sequence goes on along the minus strand of CAJQUW010006069.1, from coordinate 318,605 downwards.
CGTGTTGCTCCTACCGCTAAAACATAGCCATTGAAATAGAATTTGATGTCATTCAATCCTGCTTGAGAGTGTCTATTTCGTGTTCCTCCTACCGCTAAAACATAGCCATTGAAATAGAATTTGATGTCATTCAATCCTGCTTGACAGTGAGTCTATTTCGTGTTGCTCCTACCGCTGTGACATAGCCATTGAAATAGAATTTGATGTCATTCAATCCTGCTTGAGAGTGAGTCTATTTCGTGTTCCTCCTACCGCTAAAACATAGCCATTGAAATAGAATTTGATGTCATTCAATCCTGCTTGAGAGTGAGTCTATTTCGTGTTGCTCCTACCGCTACAACATAGCCATTGAAATAGAATTTGATGTCATTCAATCCTGCTTGAGAGTGAGTCTATTTCGTGTTGCTCCTACCGCTAAAACATAGCCATTGAAATAGAATTTGATGTCATTCAATCCTGCTTGAGAGTGAGTCTATTTCGTGTTCCTCCTACCGCTAAAACATAGCCATTGAAATAGAATTTGATGTCATTCAATCCTGCTTGAGAGTGAGTCTATTTCGTGTTGCTCCTACCGCTAAAACATAGCCATTGAAATAGAATTTGATGTCATTCAATCCTGCTTGAGAGTGAGTCTATTTCGTGTTGCTCCTACCGCTACAACATAGCCATTGAAATAGAATTTGATGTCATTCAATCCTGCTTGAGAGTGAGTCTATTTCGTGTTGCTCCTACCGCTAAAACATAGCCATTGAAATAGAATTTGATGTCATTCAATCCTGCTTGAGAGTGAGTCTATTTCGTGTTGCTCCTACCGCTAAAACATAGCCATTGAAATAGAATTTGATGTCATTCAATCCTGCTTGAGAGTGAGTCTATTTCGTGTTGCTCCTACCGCTAAAACATAGCCATTGAAATAGAATTTGATGTCATTCAATCCTGCTTGAGAGTGAGTCTATTTCGTGTTGCTCCTACCGCTATAACATAGCCATTGAAATAGAATTTGATGTCATTCAATCCTGCTTGAGAGTGAGTCTATTTCGTGTTGCTCCTACCGCTAAAACATAGCCATTGAAATAGAATTTGATGTCATTCAATCCTGCTTGAGAGTGAGTCTATTTCGTGTTGCTCCTACCGCTACAACATAGCCATTGAAATAGAATTTGATGTCATTCAATCCTGCTTGAGAGTGAGTCTATTTCGTGTTGCTCCTACCGCTAAAACATAGCCATTGAAATAGAATTTGATGTCATTCAATCCTGCTTGAGAGTGAGTCTATTTCGTGTTGCTCCTACCGCTAAAACATAGCCATTGAAATAGAATTTGATGTCATTCAATCCTGCTTGAGAGTGAGTCTATTTCGTGTTGCTCCTACCGCTAAAACATAGCCATTGAAATAGAATTTGATGTCATTCAATCCTGCTTGAGAGTGAGTCTATTTCGTGTTGCTCCTACCGCTAAAACATAGCCATTGAAATAGAATTTGATGTCATTCAATCCTGCTTGAGAGTGAGTCTATTTCGTGTTGCTCCTACCGCTACAACATAGCCATTGAAATAGAATTTGATGTCATTCAATCCTGCTTGAGAGTGAGTCTATTTCGTGTTGCTCCTACCGCTAAAACATAGCCATTGAAATAGAATTTGATGTCATTCAATCCTGCTTGAGAGTGAGTCTATTTCGTGTTGCTCCTACCGCTAAAACATAGCCATTGAAATAGAATTTGATGTCATTCAATCCTGCTTGAGAGTGAGTCTATTTCGTGTTGCTCCTACCGCTACAACATAGCCATTGAAATAGAATTTGATGTCATTCAATCCTGCTTGAGAGTGAGTCTATTTCGTGTTGCTCCTACCGCTAAAACATAGCCATTGAAATAGAATTTGATGTCATTCAATCCTGCTTGAGAGTGAGTCTATTTCGTGTTGCTCCTACCGCTAAAACATAGCCATTGAAATAGAATTTGATGTCATTCAATCCTGCTTGAGAGTGAGTCTATTTCGTGTTGCTCCTACCGCTAAAACATAGCCATTGAAATAGAATTTGATGTCATTCAATCCTGCTTGAGAGTGAGTCTATTTCGTGTTGCTCCTACCGCTAAAACATAGCCATTGAAATAGAATTTGATGTCATTCAATCCTGCTTGAGAGTGAGTCTATTTCGTGTTGCTCCTACCGCTAAAACATAGCCATTGAAATAGAATTTGATGTCATTCAATCCTGCTTGAGAGTGAGTCTATTTCGTGTTGCTCCTACCGCTAAAACATAGCCATTGAAATAGAATTTGATGTCATTCAATCCTGCTTGAGAGTGAGTCTATTTCGTGTTGCTCCTACCGCTAAAACATAGCCATTGAAATAGAATTTGATGTCATTCAATCCTGCTTGAGAGTGAGTCTATTTCGTGTTGCTCCTACCGCTAAAACATAGCCATTGAAATAGAATTTGATGTCATTCAATCCTGCTTGAGAGTGAGTCTATTTCGTGTTCCTCCTACCGCTACAACATAGCCATTGAAATAGAATTTGATGTCATTCAATCCTGCTTGAGAGTGAGTCTATTTCGTGTTGCTCCTACCGCTACAACATAGCCATTGAAATAGAATTTGATGTCATTCAATCCTGCTTGAGAGTGAGTCTATTTCGTGTTCCTCCTACCGCTAAAACATAGCCATTGAAATAGAATTTGATGTCATTCAATCCTGCTTGAGAGTGAGTCTATTTCGTGTTGCTCCTACCGCTATATCATAGCCATTGAAATAGAATTTGATGTCATTCAATCCTGCTTGAGAGTGAGTCTATTTCGTGTTCCTCCTACCGCTAAAACATAGCCATTGAAATAGAATTTGATGTCATTCAATCCTGCTTGAGAGTGAGTCTATTTCGTGTTGCTCCTACCGCTAAAACATAGCCATTGAAATAGAATTTGATGTCATTCAATCCTGCTTGAGAGTGAGTCTATTTCGTGTTGCTCCTACCGCTAAAACATAGCCATTGAAATAGAATTTGATGTCATTCAATCCTGCTTGAGAGTGAGTCTATTTCGTGTTGCTCCTACCGCTACAACATAGCCATTGAAATAGAATTTGATGTCATTCAATCCTGCTTGAGAGTGAGTCTATTTCGTGTTGCTCCTACCGCTAAAACATAGCCATTGAAATAGAATTTGATGTCATTCAATCCTGCTTGAGAGTGAGTCTATTTCGTGTTGCTCCTACCGCTACAACATAGCCATTGAAATAGAATTTGATGTCATTCAATCCTGCTTGAGAGTGAGTCTATTTCGTGTTGCTCCTACCGCTAAAACATAGCCATTGAAATAGAATTTGATGTCATTCAATCCTGCTTGAGAGTGAGTCTATTTCGTGTTGCTCCTACCGCTAAAACATAGCCATTGAAATAGAATTTGATGTCATTCAATCCTGCTTGAGAGTGAGTCTATTTCGTGTTGCTCCTACCGCTAAAACATAGCCATTGAAATAGAATTTGATGTCATTCAATCCTGCTTGAGAGTGAGTCTATTTCGTGTTGCTCCTACCGCTATAACATAGCCATTGAAATAGAATTTGATGTCATTCAATCCTGCTTGAGAGTGAGTCTATTTCGTGTTGCTCCTACCGCTAAAACATAGCCATTGAAATAGAATTTGATGTCATTCAATCCTGCTTGAGAGTGAGTCTATTTCGTGTTGCTCCTACCGCTAAAACATAGCCATTGAAATAGAATTTGATGTCATTCAATCCTGCTTGAGAGTGAGTCTATTTCGTGTTGCTCCTACCGCTAAAACATAGCCATTGAAATAGAATTTGATGTCATTCAATCCTGCTTGAGAGTGAGTCTATTTCGTGTTGCTCCTACCGCTAAAACATAGCCATTGAAATAGAATTTGATGTCATTCAATCCTGCTTGAGAGTGAGTCTATTTCGTGTTGCTCCTACCGCTACAACATAGCCATTGAAATAGAATTTGATGTCATTCAATCCTGCTTGAGAGTGAGTCTATTTCGTGTTGCTCCTACCGCTAAAACATAGCCATTGAAATAGAATTTGATGTCATTCAATCCTGCTTGAGAGTGAGTCTATTTCGTGTTGCTCCTACCGCTAAAACATAGCCATTGAAATAGAATTTGATGTCATTCAATCCTGCTTGAGAGTGAGTCTATTTCGTGTTGCTCCTACCGCTACAACATAGCCATTGAAATAGAATTTGATGTCATTCAATCCTGCTTGAGAGTGAGTCTATTTCGTGTTGCTCCTACCGCTAAAACATAGCCATTGAAATAGAATTTGATGTCATTCAATCCTGCTTGAGAGTGAGTCTATTTCGTGTTGCTCCTACCGCTAAAACATAGCCATTGAAATAGAATTTGATGTCATTCAATCCTGCTTGAGAGTGAGTCTATTTCGTGTTGCTCCTACCGCTACAACATAGCCATTGAAATAGAATTTGATGTCATTCAATCCTGCTTGAGAGTGAGTCTATTTCGTGTTGCTCCTACCGCTAAAACATAGCCATTGAAATAGAATTTGATGTCATTCAATCCTGCTTGAGAGTGAGTCTATTTCGTGTTGCTCCTACCGCTAAAACATAGCCATTGAAATAGAATTTGATGTCATTCAATCCTGCTTGAGAGTGAGTCTATTTCGTGTTGCTCCTACCGCTAAAACATAGCCATTGAAATAGAATTTGATGTCATTCAATCCTGCTTGAGAGTGAGTCTATTTCGTGTTGCTCCTACCGCTAAAACATAGCCATTGAAATAGAATTTGATGTCATTCAATCCTGCTTGAGAGTGAGTCTATTTCGTGTTGCTCCAACCGCTATAAAATAGCCATTGAAATAGAATTTGATGTCATTCAATCCTGCTTGAGAGTGAGTCTATTTCGTGTTGCTCCTACCGCTATAACATAGCCATTGAAATAGAATTTGATGTCATTCAATCCTGCTTGAGAGTGAGTCTATTTCGTGTTGCTCCTACCGCTAAAACATAGCCATTGAAATAGAATTTGATGTCATTCAATCCTGCTTGAGAGTGAGTCTATTTCGTGTTGCTCCTACCGCTACAACATAGCCATTGAAATAGAATTTGATGTCATTCAATCCTGCTTGAGAGTGAGTCTATTTCGTGTTGCTCCTACCGCTAAAACATAGCCATTGAAATAGAATTTGATGTCATTCAATCCTGCCTGAGAGTGAGTCTATTTCGTGTTGCTCCTACCGCTAAAACATAGCCATTGAAATAGAATTTGATGTCATTCAATCCTGCTTGAGAGTGAGTCTATTTCGTGTTGCTCCTACCGCTACAACATAGCCATTGAAATAGAATTTGATGTCATTCAATCCTGCTTGAGAGTGAGTCTATTTCGTGTTGCTCCTACCGCTATAACATAGCCATTGAAATAGAATTTGATGTCATTCAATCCTGCTTGAGAGTGAGTCTATTTCGTGTTGCTCCTACCGCTAAAACATAGCCATTGAAATAGAATTTGATGTCATTCAATCCTGCTTGAGAGTGAGTCTATTTCGTGTTGCTCCTACCGCTACAACATAGCCATTGAAATAGAATTTGATGTCATTCAATCCTGCTTGAGAGTGAGTCTATTTCGTGTTGCTCCTACCGCTACAACATAGCCATTGAAATAGAATTTGATGTCATTCAATCCTGCTTGAGAGTGAGTCTATTTCGTGTTGCTCCTACCGCTAAAACATAGCCATTGAAATAGAATTTGATGTCATTCAATCCTGCTTGAGAGTGAGTCTATTTCGTGTTGCTCCTACCGCTACAACATAGCCATTGAAATAGAATTTGATGTCATTCAATCCTGCTTGAGAGTGAGTCTATTTCGTGTTGCTCCTACCGCTACAACATAGCCATTGAAATAGAATTTGATGTCATTCAATCCTGCTTGAGAGTGAGTCTATTTCGTGTTGCTCCTACCGCTAAAACATAGCCATTGAAATAGAATTTGATGTCATTCAATCCTGCTTGAGAGTGAGTCTATTTCGTGTTGCTCCTACCGCTAAAACATAGCCATTGAAATAGAATTTGATGTCATTCAATCCTGCTTGAGAGTGAGTCTATTTCGTGTTGCTCCTACCGCTAAAACATAGCCATTGAAATAGAATTTGATGTCATTCAATCCTGCTTGAGAGTGAGTCTATTTCGTGTTGCTCCTACCGCTAAAACATAGCCATTGAAATAGAATTTGATGTCATTCAATCCTGCTTGAGAGTGAGTCTATTTCGTGTTGCTCCTACCGCTAAACATAGCCATTGAAATAGAATTTGATGTCATTCAATCCTGCTTGAGAGTGAGTCTATTTCGTGTTGCTCCTACCGCTAAAACATAGCCATTGAAATAGAATTTGATGTCATTCAATCCTGCTTGAGAGTGAGTCTATTTCGTGTTGCTCCTACCGCTAAAACATAGCCATTGAAATAGAATTTGATGTCATTCAATCCTGCTTGAGAGTGAGTCTATTTCGTGTTGCTCCTACCGCTAAAACATAGCCATTGAAATAGAATTTGATGTCATTCAATCCTGCTTGAGAGTGAGTCTATTTCGTGTTGCTCCTACCGCTAAAACATAGCCATTGAAATAGAATTTGATGTCATTCAATCCTGCTTGAGAGTGAGTCTATTTCGTGTTGCTCCTACCGCTAAAACATAGCCATTGAAATAGAATTTGATGTCATTCAATCCTGCTTGAGAGTGAGTCTATTTCGTGTTCCTCCTACCGCTAAAACATAGCCATTGAAATAGAATTTGATGTCATTCAATCCTGCTTGAGAGTGAGTCTATTTCGTGTTCCTCCTACCGCTAAAACATAGCCATTGAAATAGAATTTGATGTCATTCAATCCTGCTTGAGAGTGAGTCTATTTCGTGTTGCTCCTACCGCTCAAACATAGCCATTGAAATAGAATTTGATGTCATTCAATCCTGCTTGAGAGTGAGTCTATTTCGTGTTGCTCCTACCGCTACAACATAGCCATTGAAATAGAATTTGATGTCATTCAATCCTGCTTGAGAGTGAGTCTATTTCGTGTTGCTCCTACCGCTAAAACATAGCCATTGAAATAGAATTTGATGTCATTCAATCCTGCTTGAGAGTGAGTCTATTTCGTGTTGCTCCTACCGCTAAAACATAGCCATTGAAATAGAATTTGATGTCATTCAATCCTGCTTGAGAGTGAGTCTATTTCGTGTTGCTCCTACCGCTACAACATAGCCATTGAAATAGAATTTGATGTCATTCAATCCTGCTTGAGAGTGAGTCTATTTCGTGTTGCTCCTACCGCTAAAACATAGCCATTGAAATAGAATTTGATGTCATTCAATCCTGCTTGAGAGTGAGTCTATTTCGTGTTGCTCCTACCGCTACAACATAGCCATTGAAATAGAATTTGATGTCATTCAATCCTGCTTGAGAGTGAGTCTATTTCGTGTTGCTCCTACCGCTAAAACATAGCCATTGAAATAGAATTTGATGTCATTCAATCCTGCTTGAGAGTGAGTCTATTTCGTGTTGCTCCTACCGCTACAACATAGCCATTGAAATAGAATTTGATGTCATTCAATCCTGCTTGAGAGTGAGTCTATTTCGTGTTGCTCCTACCGCTACAACATAGCCATTGAAATAGAATTTGATGTCATTCAATCCTGCTTGAGAGTGAGTCTATTTCGTGTTGCTCCTACCGCTAAAACATAGCCATTGAAATAGAATTTGATGTCATTCAATCCTGCTTGAGAGTGAGTCTATTTCGTGTTGCTCCTACCGCTAAAACATAGCCATTGAAATAGAATTTGATGTCATTCAATCCTGCTTGAGAGTGAGTCTATTTCGTGTTGCTCCTACCGCTAAAACATAGCCATTGAAATAGAATTTGATGTCATTCAATCCTGCTTGAGAGTGAGTCTATTTCGTGTTGCTCCTACCGCTACAACATAGCCATTGAAATAGAATTTGATGTCATTCAATCCTGCTTGAGAGTGAGTCTATTTCGTGTTGCTCCTACCGCTAAAACATAGCCATTGAAATAGAATTTGATGTCATTCAATCCTGCTTGAGAGTGAGTCTATTTCGTGTTGCTCCTACCGCTACAACATAGCCATTGAAATAGAATTTGATGTCATTCAATCCTGCTTGAGAGTGAGTCTATTTCGTGTTGCTCCTACCGCTATAACATAGCCATTGAAATAGAATTTGATGTCATTCAATCCTGCTTGAGAGTGAGTCTATTTCGTGTTGCTCCTACCGCTAAAACATAGCCATTGAAATAGAATTTGATGTCATTCAATCCTGCTTGAGAGTGAGTCTATTTCGTGTTGCTCCTACCGCTATAACATAGCCATTGAAATAGAATTTGATGTCATTCAATCCTGCTTGAGAGTGAGTCTATTTCGTGTTGCTCCTACCGCTGTAACATAGCCATTGAAATAGAATTTGATGTCATTCAATCCTGCTTGAGAGTGAGTCTATTTCGTGTTGCTCCTACCGCTATAACATAGCCATTGAAATAGAATTTGATGTCATTCAATCCTGCTTGAGAGTGAGTCTATTTCGTGTTGCTCCTACCGCTAAAACATAGCCATTGAAATAGAATTTGATGTCATTCAATCCTGCTTGAGAGTGAGTCTATTTCGTGTTGCTCCTACCGCTAAAACATAGCCATTGAAATAGAATTTGATGTCATTCAATCCTGCTTGAGAGTGAGTCTATTTCGTGTTGCTCCTACCGCTATAACATAGACATTGAAATAGAATTTGATGTCATTCAATCCTGCTTGAGAGTGAGTCTATTTCGTGTTCCTCCTACCGCTAAAACATAGCAATTGAAATAGAATTTGATGTCATTCAATCCTGCTTGAGAGTGAGTCTATTTCGTGTTGCTCCTACCGCTTTGCCTGTTTTGGATTTGCAGTCATTCTTCCAAAACAATCAAGTCGATTTATGATATTTCGGAAACAGAAAACTCTTTTCGATTGCAACATTCGTTGAGTAAATAGTCAAGCCCAACTTCAATTTATCTGCCTCTGAAAACTCAATATCACGTTCAATTAGCCGGTGAAGCATTTGACCGCGTTCATCCCTATTACGCAACCCAAGTTGATGCAAGTCCGACATCTGCATTAAATCAAATTCGTGTGAAATATTTTGCCAATAATGAAAGAGCTGCTTTCGTCGACAGAGATAGGAAATCTATGCAAAGATAACAAAGATATCAGCCAACAACACGATCTCTATGGTTCTGTGAGCAAATAATAATTACGAGTCATTACGTAATTCCAATTGTGAAATTGTTTTTATCTTTTCATTGATGGAATAAAATTGGTTAATTTTTGTACTCACGCGTGAAGGCAAGCAATTATAATCAAAAGATTCCAACATAAACACCAAATGAACTAAAGCGCGATAGAGGAAATGGCACAGAGGAATAATTAGATTAATTTCTGTCATTTTCATGAATTGAGTCAACCGAAGACTTGGATTTACGTCCATTTCCATTAGTATAACTCACTGACTTTCTCATAGACACAAAGTCAGAATGGTAAAGGATTGGAGAATATTACTTTGTTAAGTCTTCGTGGCTTTCTGTTCTGCACGAACAGTGGATAGGTAAAGACAATAATAAGCGTTCATTCCTCTCGAAATGGACACATAAAAGGACCCAGAAGTCAAAGATTAAATTGAAGAAAGTGCTTCTTAAAATGACGAATGTACCACGGAACTCGGATCCATGTTACCCTTGCTTGTATGGAGAGGGCATGAAATCTTTCGTCGTGTGTCCTTTTTAGACCGCATGTGTCAGAAATCCAAAAATTTAAAATAACAAAGGACTAGAGTGGATATCCCTATTGAAAGCAGCATTGAAGCGTGGACATGCGTTGTCTTGGTAACAGTGCCTGATCGATGGCGGCTTTCAGTGGTTGACAATGGGAGGTTGTCGGCAGCTTGTCGGTGTGTTTTGTAAATATTCACGGCTATTGTCATATCTCTTTATATGCAAATGCATTTTGATAAAGTGACTTATAATAGATCGCCTGCAAGAGTCTACAACTGCTGCATAGCTTAGTAATCTGATTCTTCTGAAGATCTAGCAACATTGACGCAGATTGGTGCAAACAGCTGCTGACGTAAAATACAACAAACAAATTGCTGTTGTCCATTTTAGTCTATACAACTTAGACAAACTCGAGACAAACTCATGTGAGGGATGACTGGCTTAACCTGTATATTTGTGGCCACATGCACAACAAACAAAGCAACAAACGACCTGGCAGAAACATAAAGATAATTTGCTACAGGACTAGATAGACTTTTCCATTTCGGAGGATCGAAGTTCACTTTACTAGGTTTTCCGGAAACAGACGTTCTCAATAAGTTTTTTTAAGATTATTGAAATAATGCATTTTAATTAATAATTTAACCCGCTGAAAAATTGTCTAGAATCAATGATAAAATCATTCCGTTGGAATTATGATTTTAGTCCCGCTAACCTCAAAGTGAAAAGTGAGATTTCTATGATTTCATATCTGAGCATCTCGTTGATATCATAGAGATGGAAAAAGTCCCGTATATCTTTCCACAAGATATTGGATAGGCGGGAGTTCATCTTCATGTATTCAGTGTATTCAACAAATTTGTCAAGTCCATGAAGAATTTCAAATTGTAATAACCTCCCGACGCAATTTAACTCATCAGTGCTCCGAAATTGATTATAATTTGCTGCATCGGAGGAATCTCGGAGATGCACTTTTATGGTCATTAAGTTTAAAAGGAGGAATTTCATTTACCAAGCTGCAGACACACCCTGCTGACATTTTGTAATTTGGGATTTCATTTGTCTGCTTGAAATGTAAAATGATACATTAAAATGCTTTGGTTAATGACTTCAATGAAAGCTGCTAAATCGCGACAGTCAATTCATTATCCTTCTCAAACAATCGCGTTTGCCTGAGAAATTTGTAGAAAGTATTGTCAGAGTTAAACAAGCGACTATTTTAAGTTCTGAATCTTTGGGATCATTCCTGTGCATTATTAAAAGCTTGTCAATGCACTTTCAATTGAAGAATTGAGGAATAAACAATTATCGTTACTGGTACAGTGCGGTGGATTTGTTATACAACTTCCATCGATAAAAATGTCAAACTGTAGATCTAAATTTACTTAAGCATCTACTAAAACTCTACGAATGCTATCTACTAATCGTATCTACAAATAATATTTTGTGGTATTTCAAGATATATTCTAGATATATATTTTCGTAGGATATGTAAATCATAATCACAGCTAATTCTACAGCATAATTCTGAACTACAAGGGAAGATTTCTATGAATCCACACTTCAGCGTTGTCCTCAACTACAAGGGAAGATTTCTATGAATCCACACTTCAGCGGAGTCCTTAACTACAAGGGAAGACTTCTATGAATCCATACATGAGCGGAATCCTCCTTACAAGAGAAGATTTCTATGAATCTATGATTGAGCGACACGCTGAACTTTAATAAAAGATTTCTATAAATCCACAGCTATCGGATTGACCTTTCGAGATGGATTCTAAGGTCATCGTCTGCCGTCACTGCGAGGGAGATTACCTCATAGCCCAGAACAGTGAATTTGAGACAGGAATTGTCGTCTTTGAGGAATGTGACGTTGGAATCATGCGATTCTATCATTAATGCTTCCTCAGAGCCGGTGACTGGCGCTGTCTGCCTAGTGTTTGAGATTTCGTCGCGACAGTATGAGTCGGAATTGAATTGAAATTAGCATTAGAGAGAATCAAATATTGAGAAATGCATTTTTGTCATTTTTTCACCGCTTTGAGTATCGAGATTCGTGAAATGAAGGAAATCAGAACGCAATATCGAAAAAACAACTTGGAATTGCTTGAATGAATCGAATTTCAGCATTAATTGTCATGACGTTGTACGTATATCTCTAGTGTCGTCACATTTTCCGTATTCCTTTGGCTGTTCATCTCTTCAACGGACTTGACCGAAGCGCACGCTTCTACGCTTAATCCGATCAGTAGCAAGAAGGGAACTTCTGTTATGAACTTTAAATCTAAGCCGCTCTGCTTGTGTTTTTGTGACTTTTAGGTTTAATGTATTTTTAATCTTTTCTCTATAATTCGCTGGATATATTCTCTATATTTGTGAAAATATACTTTAGAATACCTGAATTCTGCCCTTTTCCGCAACATTATGTAATAGCTGTCAATAAAGCGCTTCGATTTTCAGCATGTGCGCAGCACTATAGAAATGTAAGTTTATAGAATTTGCTGAATATTCCGTCATCTTCCAGGGCAAAAGACACAATGCAATGTCAAGACGTGCGCCATGAATCAACTACAATTGAACACATCTCAATTAAGCGGAACGAATGGAAAATGCAACTATCGAAAGAAACTTTTTAAGGAACCTTGGCATATTCATAAGACTTGATTTTAGTCGCACAACCGAATCGGTTAGCATTGCAGCTTGTTTCTCTTATCTTTGATCTTTTAATTCTTCCTATTTTTATCAATTCGTTCTTGTTTTTCATTTTTCTTTTAGCGGCATTTATTATTAGAGAGTTATTTTAATAAATTGACTCAATTGAATCAATTAATGGTATGCATATTTCATTAATTGTATATTTATATTTTATTGCTTTTGTTTCGACTTAAGTTTTCATCTTATTTGTTTTATTCCTATTTTTACTCTTTTACTCTGGTTTTAGCGTTGTTTGTTTACATCTTCTAGCTCTTTAAGCTAAGTATTATTTGTTTTTTTGTTTTTCGCTTATCATTATTGTTTTAGTTGTATGTTTGATGTATTTTTACTCTTTTTCTATGTGCATTTGTTAGTGTTATTAACAAAGGTTTTCTTTTCGATTATTTTTGCGTGTCAGTTTACTTACATTGTACATCTGTTGTATTCTGATTTTATCATTGTGCTACTCTTGATTTCTCCTCTTGTTTTATGATAGGATGTCTTGATTTCTAGGTGCCACATTTACATGTAAATTTCCATTTGTTCCGCTTGATTGAGATGTGTTCAATTGTAGTTGATGCATACCATCGTCTGGACATTGAGATTGCACTGTATCGCTGCCCTGAAAGCTGACAGACGTTCTGTTTTTTGATTCTGTCTGTTGAAAATTCGGAAATTGCAATAAATGGCATCGAAGAACTGTTTCCAATGCATCACTGATGCACAACCATTGTCAAATGTTCCATTGCTGCCTACTAATACACAAATATATGTAAATTACTAATATAAATGAATCTTCCACAGACTTGAGCTGTATTTCAAGCACAGATCAATATTATCAGCTTCCTTTTGCACCCATGAGTAAAGTCTCAGTACATTTAACAGCTTGTCACCGTAAAAAGCAACATTCTAAGAAGATTTATAGCCTGAATTGATTAAAACTTCAAGACGTAGTTGACCAAGCGGCGAGAGAGGTTGGCCATGCTTTCAAAGTGTTCAAGACAGAATGAAGTATCAGGACTCTCTCGATGAACGTTCATTGCACACATTAAGTTATAAACAGGGCAATTTTTTACTGCAGGAAAAGCTTGAAAATTGTGCGTTTAAATTAGTGATACTACAGGTATTGCCGATAATATAGTCTTTGTACTTACAACCCGAGGATTTATTCAGATCAATGGAAGGCAGAACCCAGATAAGAAGAAAGTCTATTTATAGAAATTATTGTGTAAGGCCTTAGCCACACTGCGAACTTTTCCAAGCGTTTCCCATTTGCTTTCAGTGTGACTGAGGCCTAGCGCTATTGCAATGAAACAGCAAATACTTCTGACGTTTTCGTTTAGAAAGCTACGGTCCTTAACCAATAGCTTCTTCAACATTGAGAAACTGCCCTCCACAGATGTCTATGTTGCTTGGTATTATGAAGTTTCACGTATGTAGAAGGAGAAATGTCATTTCATTTCAGTTTGGAAATGACTTGTAAGTCCGTATTAACTTCTAATCTCTTCTTCAAATATTTCTGTGTGTCACAAACATCCTCATGAAAATGAAGCGAAGACAATTGCCCCAAGCCTCAGCAATAGTAAAGTAGAGATCGATGTGAGCTCTATAAGACGCTCAAAATCTCCTTTGATGACCATCAAATGATGAAACGCTTGGATCAGCAGTAGCTTCTTTTGCGTGAGTAACCAAAAAGCCCGTCACCTTTAATTTCTATGCACAATATCTGTCATAGGGAAGATCCGACGCGTAGGACATAGCAGCTTTTAACCATGATGTCCAACGAGTGTCAACAGGATGTGAAGGAGCTATTACAGAGAATGTTACAGGATCATATTGGCAGAAACATATCCACACTTAAAGAAAGCTAAGAACAGACAAAGCTTAGAAAAGATTCTGAGTTCTATGTGATTTGTAGAGCGACATTTATTGAAAATTATCATTCTTTTCGATGTTCTGAAGGACAATGGCTATCCTCCATCCTTCCTTGACAAATACGGACACTTGCTCAGACCTCCGGAGCCTCCAAAGTTCGGACCGGAAAGGAAGTGTGTGTACTTGACACTACCGTTTATAGGTGATAGAGCCGCTTCTAGATTTGTTCCTCTGTTTAGGTCTGCTGTTCGAACCTTCCCATGTGTGAGACTTTGTGTTATTTTTACGACTCGGCAGATTCAATTGGGCTCTCCGAATGACAAGGTCCCAGTTCTTTCCACCTCTAACGTGATCTATTCCTTCAAATGTACATGCGGATGCTTGTATGTAGGAAGAACTGGGAGGAGTCTTGGCGAGAGAGTCATTGAACACGTGCCCAAGTGGATTTTTTCTGAAAGCAAATGTCCTCCACGTTCCACTCGTATCCCTGGAAGTACCATCACTCGGCACTTACAGGTGTGTTCAAGTTTTCCGTCCAATGCTAGAGAGCTGTTCTGTGTAAGGTATCAATCCCGTTTTCTCATCAAACTGCGTATTTTGGAAGCTCTTGTGATTAAGTATTCTAAGCCTGATCTGTGTGTTCAAAAGGATTTTATCTACTCCCTGTCTTTGCACTGGTAACTTTATCTTTATTTATTTTGTATTTATCTATTCATTCATTTATTTTTTATTTATTATTTACCTGTTGTTTGTTAATCTTTTGCTTTTTTTTCTTGCGGTCTATTTTATTTTATTTGTACATACTTAGTATACTTTCCCTCCTCCTTAATGTTTTTAGTATAACTTCATTTGATTTCGTATTTTCTAGCTGTCGCAATTACTTCTTTTTGTAAAATTCATTTGGTCCTTGCACCTTCAGTTGTAGATATCTATTCCACCACCTTCCGTCCCCAAATTGTGTCACGTTGTGTGCAGAATGTCTTTGAATCGTGTTAACAGTCAATAGCAGTGTGTATCATGCGTTCATTTCCAGTGTATCCACCATGAAGAGAACTGGACGAAAGATCTCGTGGAAATAAAATGAAGAACCTACTTGTGGCATTTTTTATTTTTAAAGTTACGAAAGGGACATCTGTTTTTCAAATTATCATTCTATGGAATTATGCAAAATAATGCGAAATACTTGCCCTAGTTATATGTAAAAAAACCTTCAGTAAAACTTCAAATGGAACGTGCATTTCCGGATTTTGTGAAGTGTCCAGTATCGGAAACTATCCCTGTTTCACTATCCGGATTACTCTTGACTTTATTCCAATACCGAACCTGACATGGAAGGTTTTAGAGTTTCTGCAGCAAATGTATAACTTCGAAACCTGATATTTCCTCTGGCAATCAATGTTTGAACATTTTGAGAACATTCTTCAAATTCCCACTTAATTGCTTTACAAGACGAATAAAATCATTCAACTTACTGGAATCGATAGGACGTCCGTGTGAGGTGGTTTCTATCAACCGAAACTGTCGTAGACTTTTGTCATCGTCAATATTATGGTCGATTAATGACATGGACTGCGCGTCCATGTAATGCTTGAAAAATTCCCCTGAAAATATAAATAAACAATAAAAATAGCGGTAGACATGTCTGTGAGCGTCTCGCAATGTTTATCGTCCACAAATAAAACTCAGACAATAAAGAATCTTAAGGGAAACTTCGATGTAAAAAGACGACAGCTGCTTCATCGTGTGAAGATATCTTCGAAGAAATCTATGAGAGACGCAAATGGTGTGTTGATGAAACTTCGGCGAGTAATTATTAAATACTACGTTCATCAAACTACTGCCATGCTGCCGGAGTTAGTGCGTTTGCAATAATGAATGCATGTTGCTTTCTGTAAATACAATATAAATATAACAATTTGATAAACAAATAATTAATAGGTTTTGCAATCAGGTTATATTTGAAATCTTATTTAAAAAATTCTCTTTAAATATGCGTGCTTCTGTGCCTGTATTAAATATGCGTGCTTCTGTGCCTGTATTAAATATGCGTGCTTCTGTGCCTGTATTAAATATGCGTGCTTCTGTGCCTGTATTAAATATGCGTGCTTCTGTGCCTGTATTAAATATGCGTGCTTCTGTGCCTGTATTAAATATGCGCGCTTCTGTGCCTGTATTAAATATGCGTGCTTCTGTGCCTGTATTAAACATGCGTGCTTCTGTGCCTGTATTAAATATGCGTGTTTCTGTGCCTGTATTAAAAATGCGTGCTTCTGTGCCTGTATTAAATATGCGTGCTTCTGTGCCTGTATTAAATATGCGTGCTTCTGTGCCTGTATTAAATATGCGTGCTTCTGTGCCTGTATTAAATATGCGTGCTTCTGTGCCTGTATTAAACATGCGTGCCTTTGTGTCTGTATTAAACATGCGTACTTCTGTGCCTGTATTAAATATGCGTGCTTCTGTGCCTGTATTAAACATGCGTGCTTCTGTGCCTGTATTAAATATGCGTGCTTCTGTGCCTGTATTAAATATGCGAGCTTCTGTGCCTGTATTAAATATGCGTGCTTCTGTGCCTGTATTATATATGCGTGCCTTTGTGTCTGTATTAAACATGCGTACTTCTGTGCCTGTATTAAATATGCGTGCCTTTGTGTCTGTATTAAACATGCGTACTTCTGTGCCTGTATTAAATATGCGTGCTTCTGTGCCTGTATTAAATATGCGTGCTTCTGTGCCTGAATTATTAATTTGTAAACCTAAAACTGAATACAAATATCTCTAACAAACTGCAATACATTCTCTTTGCAAATATTCTCCTCTCAGTTTTCCTTCGCTTTCACCTCAAACATATCTATGTTTCCCTCAGAGACGACATCTGGGATAAATGAAACGTTTTGGTCAATTCTTGTATAATTCTCCTTAAAAGAAGCGATAACTTGCTATTGATATAGTGAAATGTTCAGTTGAGTTAGTTCTTCCGTTCTGTGTAAGACATCGTCAACTAACTCGAAAGCAATCTCTTAATAAAGATGGAAAACATCCTTTGTCCGCGATGATGCTCAAATTTCAAATTCCCTCATTGTGTTTGTCTTTCTCAACTTGGAGGATCAAATAATTTTCAGAAAGAAATTCTCTGATTGAAAACTATGAGATGCAGAGACAGGTTGAGATGACTATTCTTCACAAATTCACAGCTTTTAACTTACTGAATTAACGCTGTCGACACTGGACACGAAATTCTCGGCCCTCCTTTCTTACCTGTATGCCATTTAGACACAAGGTAACTTTCTTCCATTTATTCTTCATTTTAAGAGCGAAAACTCGCTTTTCAGATCATTTGTTTTTAAAAGAACAAAAAATGATGTGAAATCACATTTTCATCTTCGTCCATTTGGCTGGAAATTCAAATTGCTTTCCAAAATGGCGCGAATAAATTCTCCTTTTTAGTTAGTTGAGCAAGATATCCAGTTTTGAACTTTCACAATCTCTTGTGTCTTTTCATGTTCATTTGGGGCATTTTATAACACTGTGCAACAATCTGATATTCAAATTCGACTTCGTTCAATGGCATTGCGGCAATACGTACGGGAATCCTCTGAATATCAGAATAAGTATCTCTTTCTGATAAAAAACCTCAGTGAGTCATGCGCTGCATGATCTAATGATATTGTGATGCAGACCTCATTATGAGAAGGTGAAGATTGTGCAGAGACAGTGGTAAAGAGAATGAAGGTGGCCTTGACGATGACATATCAAGTAGGCCTAATTCTGAACGTGCAAATATGAACATGTCTATCGAATACCCTATAATTACACTTCATTGACAACAAAATCTTGAGATATCAGTTTGTTTGGCTCTTCTATTATTTTATGCAAGTGGTGTTATAGGAAATTATCATCGACCTCAGTAGGCCTACTCATGGTTTGAAGACAAAGGACACAATCCGACCATCCTTCACCACCATTGCTTCCACGAAACTTCGAAGCTGCTATTACTGTAGTTTTCTACTGCCAGCAGAATCAACATGCTAACTCTTTGAAGACACGTTTGATAATCTTCGTCCTATGTGATGCAGGATTATTACTTAAGGATAACAACTTATGGCTCCCACAGAAGTTG
The DNA here is from genome assembly GCA_907163375.1 of Prostheceraeus crozeri. Lineage (NCBI taxonomy): Eukaryota > Metazoa > Platyhelminthes > Polycladida > Euryleptidae > Prostheceraeus > Prostheceraeus crozeri. The sequence goes on along the minus strand of CAJQUW010006069.1, from coordinate 300,139 downwards.
TAACGATCACACTCTCGATGAAGAAGACGATTATTATCTCTGAAAAAGGAGAAACAATTGCATGGGAGGAGCCGGGCGTCAGAATTTATCAGTGGCAACACGCAACGATAGTAGGCCGTATTAGATCGTATCCACACCTAAGCGGCTGCTGCGATCTGGCTTAATGTCAAGGTGCGAATGAAATGCGGTGTGTGATTGTGCGCCAAGTGTTTCACAGCGCACCACATCTGGTGACTTATTCCATACCGACATGAACCGCAGTGTATCCAAACACCGCGTTTGTCTTTCGAAACTTTAGTTCGATAATTTTTCATGGTCGTGTCAAGGAAAAAGCGCTCAGCGGGATTCGGGAAGCTTTATGATAGCTAACGACATGGTTTTTTGCCAATTTTCATGTGACAAAGTGGAAGTGACCCTCCACTGGACTCGAAGACTTCAACAGACGAATATTTCTGCTTCCACAAACACATCTATCCGACCACAATCACTAATGCGACGCTTGTCATTAAAAAGTAGCAACAACATTGAATAAAACAAGAGATAAAGATTGTTGTTAAAAGCCAGAGTTTTGAAGTTACAGTCGGTGGAATCGAGAGCCAGCTAAACTCATTATCAAATCTGTTTGATATCGGCCGCTATGTCATTTCCGCGTCGGAAAACTGCTACAGAGTTATTTTCTCTAACATCGATTGTGTTTTGTCTATCAAAGAGATAACATTGCCATTAATACAACTTGTAATGTGTCTGGATTGTGAAAAACACATTAGATTCGTTATTCTCCAAGTTCATTTCATAAGCTGCATTTTTAAAAAGGAATTTCATTTCACAAAAGTTGCAGGTAGGAAAGGTCGTGATCTGATGTTTGTCTGAAAAAGAGTCATGACTTCATTCTGATCTAATGTCAGCGAATAGAGGACGAGAGTTCGAGTCCGACCACCAACATCATCGGAGAAGGACAGGGAGCGGTGTGCAGTGAGACGGAGAGGGAGGAGGGCTCGAGTCCGACCACCAACATCATCGGGGATGGGCAGGAAGGACAGGGAGCAGTGTGCAGTGAGACGGAGAGGGAGGAGGGATCGAGTCCGACCACCAACATCATCGGGGATGGGCAGGAAGGACAGGGAGCAGTGTGCAGTGAGACGGAGAGGGAGGAGGGCTCGAGTCCGACCACCAACATCATCGGGGATGGGCAGGAAGGACAGGGAGCGGTGTGCAGTGAGACGGAGAGGGAGGAGGGCTCGAGTCCGACCACCAACATCATCGGGGATGGGCAGGAAGGACAGGGAGCGGTGTGCAGTGAGACGGAGAGGGAGGAGGGCTCGAGTCCGACCACCAACATCATCGGGGATGGCCAGGAAGGACAGGGAGCGGTGTGCAGTGAGACGGAGAGGGAGGAGGGCTCGAGTCCGACCACCAACATCATCGGGGATGGGCAGGAAGGACAGGGAGCGGTGTGCAGTGAGACGGAGAGGGAGGAGGGCTCGAGTCCGACCACCAACATCATCGGGGATGGGCAGGAAGGACAGGGAGCGGTGTGCAGTTAGACGGAGAGGGAGGAGGGATCGAGTCCGACCACCAACATCATCGGGGATGGGCAGGAAGGACAGGGAGCGGTGTGCAGTGAGACGGAGAGGGAGGAGGGATCGAGTCCGACCACCAACATCATCGGGGATGGGCAGGAAGGACAGGGAGCAGTGTGCAGTGAGACGGAGAGGGAGGAGGGATCGAGTCCGACCACCAACATCATCGGGGATGGGCAGGAAGGACAGGGAGCGGTGTGCAGTGAGACGGAGAGGGAGGAGGGCTCGAGTCCGACCACCAACATCATCGGAGATGGGCAGGAAGGACAGGGAGCGGCGTGCAGTGAGACGGAGAGGGAGGAGGGATCGAGTCCGACAACCAACATCATCGGGGATGGGCAGGAAGGACAGGGAGCGGTGTGCAGTGAGACGGAGAGGGAGGAGGGATCGAGTCCGACCACCAACATCATCGGGGATGGGCAGGAAGGACAGGGAGCGGTGTGCAGTGAGACGGAGAGGGAGGAGGACTCGAGTCCGACCACCAACATCATCGGGGATGGGCAGGAAGGACAGGGAGCGGTGTGCAGTGAGACGGAGAGGGAGGAGGGATCGAGTCCGACCACCAACATCATCGGGATAGGCAGGAAGGACAGGGAGCGCTGTGCAGTGAGACGGAGAGGGAGAAGGGATCGAGTCCGACCACCAACATCATCGGGATAGGCAGGAAGGACAGGGAGCGGTGTGCAGTGAGACGGAGAGGGAGGAGGGATCGAGTCCGACCACCAACATCATCGGGGATGGGCAGGAAGGACAGGGAGCGGTGTGCAGTGAGACGGAGAGGGAGAAGGGATCGAGTCCGACCACCAACATCATCGGGATAGGCAGGAAGGACAGGGAGCGGTGTGCAGTGAGACGGAGAGGGAGGAGGGATCGAGTCCGCTCACCAACATCATCGGGGATGGGCAGGAAGGACAGGGAGCGGTGTGCAGTGAGACGGAGAGGGAGGAGGGATCGAGTCCGACCACCAACATCATCGGGGATGGGCAGGAAGGACAGGGAGCGGTGTGCAGTGAGACGGAGAGGGAGGAGGGATCGAGTCCGACCACCAACATCATCGGGGATGGGCAGGAAGGACAGGGAGCGGTGTGCAGTGAGACGGAGAGGGAGAAGGGATCGAGTCCGACCACCAACATCATCGGGGATGGGCAGGAAGGACAGGGAGCGGTGTGCAGTGAGACGGAGAGGGAGGAGGGATCGAGTCCGACCACCAACATCATCGGGGATGGGCAGGAAGGACAGGGAGCGGTGTGCAGTGAGACGGAGAGGGAGGAGGGATCGAGTCCGACCACCAACATCAACGGGGATGGGCAGGAAGGACAGGGAGCGGTGTGGTGTGAGACGGAGAGGGAGGAGGGATCGAGTCCGACCACCAACATCATCGGGGATGGGCAGGAAGGACAGGGAGCGGTGTGCAGTGAGACGGAGAGGGAGGAGGGATCGAGTCCGACCACCAACATCATCGGGGATGGGCAGGAAGGACAGGGAGCGCTGTGCAGTGAGACGGAGAGGGAGAAGGGATCGAGTCCGACCACCAACATCATCGGGATAGGCAGGAAGGACAGGGAGCGCTGTGCAGTGAGACGGAGAGGGAGGAGGGCTCAAGTCCGACCACCAACATCATCGGGGATGGGCAGGAAGGACAGGGAGCGGTGTGCAGTGAGACGGAGAGGGAGGAGGGATCGAGTCCGACCACCAACATCATCGGGGCTGGGCAGGAAGGACAGGGAGCGCTGTGCAGTGAGACGGAGAGGGAGAAGGGATCGAGTCCGACCACCAACATCATCGGGATAGGCAGGAAGGACAGGGAGCGCTGTGCAGTGAGACGGAGAGGGAGGAGGGCTCAAGTCCGACCACCAACATCATCGGGGATGGGCAGGAAGGACAGGGAGTGGTGTGCAGTGAGACGGAGAGGGAGGAGGGATCGAGTCCGACCACCAACATCATCGGGGATGGGCAGGAAGGACAGGGAGCGGTGTGCAGTGAGACGGAGAGGGAGGAGGGATCGAGTCCGACCACCAATATCATCGGGGATGGGCAGGAAGGACAGGGAGTGGTGTGCAGTGAGACGGAGAGGGAGGAGGGATCGAGTCCGACCACCAACATCATCGGGGATGGGCAGGAAGGACAGGGAGCGGTGTGCAGTGAGACGGAGAGGGAGGAGGGATCGAGTCCGACCACCAACATCATCGGGGATGGGCAGGAAGGACAGGGAGCGGTGTGCAGTGAGACGGAGAGGGAGGAGGGCTCGAGTCCGACCACCAACATCATCGGGGATGGGCAGGAAGGACAGGGAGCGGTGTGCAGTGAGACGGAGAGGGAGGAGGGATCGAGTCCGACCACCAACATCATCGGGGATGGGCAGGAAGGACAGGGAGCGGTGTGCAGTGAGACGGAGAGGGAGGAGGGATCGAGTCCGACCACCAACATCATCGGGGATGGGCAGGAAGGACAGGGAGCGGTGTGCAGTGAGACGGAGAGGGAGGAGGGATCGAGTCCGACCACCAACATCATCGGGGATGGCCAGGAAGGACAGGGAGCGGTGTGCAGTGAGACGGAGAGGGAGGAGGGCTGGAGTCCGACCACCAACATCATCGGGGATGGGCAGGAAGGACAGGGAGCGGTGTGCAGTGAGACGGAGAGGGAGGAGGGATCGAGTCCGACCACCAACATCATCGGGGATGGGCAGGAAGGACAGGGAGCGGGGTGCAGTGAGACGGAGAGGGAGGAGGGCTCGAGTCCGACCACCAATATCATCGGGGAGGGGCAGGAAGGACAGGGAGCGGTGTGCAGTGAGACGGAGAGGGAGAAGGGATCGAGTCCGACCACCAATATCATCGGGGATGGGCAGGAAGGACAGGGAGCGGTGTGCAGTGAGACGGAGAGGGAGGAGGGATCGAGTCCGACCACCAACATCATCGGAGAAGGACAGGGAGCGGTGTGCAGTGAGACGGAGAGGGAGGAGGGCTGGAGTCCGACCACCAATATCATCGGGGATGGGCAGGAAGGACAGGGAGCGGTGTGCAGTGAGACGGAGAGGGAGGAGGGATCGAGTCCGACCACCAACATCATCGGGGATGGGCAGGAAGGACAGGGAGCGGTGTGCAGTGAGACGGAGAGGGAGGAGGGATCGAGTCCGACCACCAACATCATCGGGGATGGCCGGGAAGGACAGGGAGCGGTGTGCAGTGAGACGGAGAGGGAGGAGGGCTCGAGTCCGACCACCAACATCATCGGGGATGGGCAGGAAGGACAGGGAGCGGTGTGCAGTGAGACGGAGAGGGAGGAGGGCTGGAGTCCGACCACCAATATCATCGGGGAGGGGCAGGGAGCGGTGTTGTCCAGGCACAGAGAAGAGAGAGGCGGGCATCGTTTTAAAACTGTCATTAGATTTGATAGTGCACCATTTTTCCATCATCTCCTGTAAAGTTTGCGTCAGGAATTTCTCTTTGCCATCTCCTGAACAGTATGACACTTGGATATCGGAATTGTTGAGTACTGATCGCATGAATGATTCAGTCCTCAATCAGCTGCTTAATCATTGGCTTCCGCATTCAACAACGATCAACAAGATCAGATTCCAACTCTCTTCTCTTCTATTCACGTCCAGGGTGGACTACCACAGCAGATATTTCCGACTCAGAGTTTGAGCAGAGTCTAGAATCAAAGCTTGACATTTTCTATATTATTTTGACATTCATTCAAGATGTCATCAGACAGCAGGAGGAAGTTTTGTTAATTATCTACGAGATAGACATGTTTGAAGATCCATTATAATATTTATTAGAGTTTAGAAGTTTGAGTAAAGATGTTCTGAGAATTGTCAGACCGAATTGACGCATTTGACCGCTGATTGATAACAAGAGACTTTCATCAGATTTCACAAATATCAAAGCTTACATAAAATGCAAATTGCCTTGAAGAAGATTCTATTGAGAATTCATCATTTAAAGTCTGAATATCTTTTAAATTCATTCTATTTAGCTGTCGCCTCAAATGTAAGTGTCATAGACCACAATTGTTACCAATTACCATTGCGAAACTAGACTTCATAGGTAATGGAAACTTGATGGACGTCCACCTAGTTTCCGCTGACATAAAGACGTAAGAAGCCGTCATTGTATAGGTTCAGTTGTTCATGACGCTCAATGTTTGTTATATTCCTTTCTATTACATACTGAAATCATCTGTAAAACCACCACAGAATTAGATTGTTTAATCGTATCACTTTGCTAGAAGTGCAAACTGATTCAAACAGATGGCACATGCAGGAGCTTATAAGTGGGCAAAAAGAAATTTTTAATACCTTTTAATAAATAGTCGTGCGTCGCTTGCGGATTGCTCTGAATTCCTTCAAAATGCTCCGATCGCCACGATTCCTTCAGATTCGAAGAATTCAGATCATTGCCCAAAAGTTTTCTCCATAATGTTGGGCCTTCCGATCATTATTAAAGAAAGTAGCAGGCGCACGAAAAAACGTTCACAAACTTCTCTGTAGAACTTGACATCGTCTGTGTCTCTTTGCTGTGTGATCCGGTTGATAACAGTCACTGAAACTTTGCACAATTTGGCGTGTTTTAGGTTGAACTGGCTGATCATTGTTCGATTGCTATGGTATTTAGTCAGGAGATTGTGCCATTTCATCTACGTTACATGTTCCAATGTTTCCCTTCTAGTCAAACGGAAGAAGAGACGACCTGTCTAATTCTGTGGTACGAACCTAGTGCACCGAAGTGCCCGTCAATTCCATTCCCACTGTGCGAAGAGTGTTCAAAAGAAATGTTTTCTTTCCTTTTTGTTTAGAAATTTTAGAATAATGGCATTCGATAGCACCTTTGCTTATGCAAACTTCTAATGATTGGAATTAGTTGTAAATGTCCACGTGTCTGTTAATGTTTATGTTTCGCAGTGCAAAAATCTCTATGACTATTGCTTCGATAATCAACCTCGTGGGGAGGTGCTCTATGTAAATCTCTGATCTGAAATCGGTTGATTCCATAGATAGCCGTCAATACTACGGCATTCACTGTGTCATGGTGCTTCTATCTATGGTATTGGGGCTGTTCATTAACGAAAATTCTGCCGGCAGAAAATAAAACCGATTTAATGAACGACGGAATAACACCGAAGCCGACTGAACATTCTGCCAGTTTCGGTGATATACCGTCGTTCATTAAATCGGTTTTATTTTCTGCCGGCAGAATTTTAGTTAATGAACAGCCCCAATATCTACTTTCTCCATCGATCATCAAGATTGATATCACTAACTCAGACGTTGATGTTGCCTGATATCAACTGATATCCACATAGTGATATCAAATTATGCAATATCAGCTACTTTGTTGTCTGGTGTCGGTTGATAATATCGTCGTAGCTAGCTTCCATCTTTTCTACAAATGTTCGTACTACATGGATTTCTATGTTATTTTCCTCAAATTCTACGTTTGTGTTAGAAATTCAACCGGAAAATCAGAAGCGGGAGTTTATAACACTTCATGTTTCGGTGTAAAATATCCTAGAACTTTCCAAACAACGTATTTGCATTCATTGACGTGGAAATCATTACAAGTTTGAATTTTCATCCATACCGGACCACTGCGAGGAATCCTTGACCAACTGCTGGGGAGGCAGTTCTCAAGACTTCTCCCCGTTAGGCAATTTCTCTCTCGATAAGTCATCTGACTGACTGCTGAAGAAGTTTGAGAAGGTCATACATCAACTTCTTAAGATTCATTCGCTTACATCAAACTGGTTGAGTTCGAAATTGAATCTCACTTAAGCTATCAACAAGATGAATGGCTTTATTTTCTCATGCTCCATCTACACGATTGCCTTCAGTTGTTGACGTTTGCCTAATTTAATTATTCATCTCCACAGAGTTCAATAATCGATTCTTTCAGTTTAATTTCCGATTATTCTGGGAACGTATTGGAATATTTGCATTCTGCAGTCACAAAAGAAAGATATTGGTGTGAGAATTTTACATTATAAACTTCAATCAATGCATTTGTTTCCCTGCCGTTTATCCCATGAATAATTTGAAATATTTGAATTGAGGAATCTTCACAGTGCAGAGGAATGCATTCAGCTATCTATGGGTCAAGTTAGGGACATGTTCCTCTGAGTCAAATGCTCGTGAGGGAAATCACAGCTGATTCAAACAAAATGCAAAAACAGAGCCAAAACTTCTGATGTTAGAGTTCTGCATTGATCTGTTTGTCTAGACCGTTCTACGGTTCTTTGACATGAGGCAGACAATAGACATGAACCTTTCTATAATTCAGGCAATAAACCAACATTTGGTAGCAATATCCAAGTTTTCCCACAATTTTGGGTGAAAAAGAATTTAATCTTGAACATTTTCCAAAATCGTGGGTTTTGGGACCCAGTTGCTGGATAGTAAAGAAAACTGCAGACATCAGACGTGTGGCGGAACCATTCTTTATTGCACCGTGATTCTACATGTATTAGAAAAACTTCTACTTTATCAATTTCTCTTGATCACGAATCTGGGCTGTGATTCCACAAATTCACAGTCGTCTTTGAGAAATTCAAGTTCAAAGATAAAAGTGGTTTCGCTAACTTCATACGCGTACACATCAGCTTTTCCTTACGTCCAACAGATAACCTTACTTGACGCCTATCAAGCAGAGTGTCTTTTATAAAACCTCTAGAAAACGAAAGCTTTATACTATTTTATCAAAAAAGAGGATTAATAAGAAAAGTATTATAAGAAGACGAATCTACATGGCACGCATTAAGCCATTTAGATGCAGTGTACAGTGTACGGTGCTGAGGCAAAGAAAAGAGATCATACATGTTCAGCTTCGTTAACTTAGGATATCTCAGTCGCTGGAATTGGAAAATTAACAAGTAGGACATAGGAATTGATTGTCTGTTTGAAGTTCACTAGAATGGAAATGATTCAAGGTCGCGGCACATCAGGGGGAACTAAGTTGGGGCATGAACCACCAATGAAAAGCTTGGAGTCCCACATGTGACTGATTCTAACCCAATCATACAGCGGTTGACAAGCGAATCTAAGTGAAAATGCGTGCGATTTTTGTGCTACTATTGTGTATTGCATGAAGCTTTACTTCCATTCCAGAGGTTTTATTGTTATCAAATTCTATGTTAGAATGTGACTGATTCTAACCCAATCATTTCGTCTTGTCAAATGCGTCTGGGTGAAAATGCGTGCGATTTCTGTGCGGCTATAGTGTATTGCACACAGAATTAGACAGGTCGTCTCTTCTTCCGTTTGATTAGGTGATTAGGAGGGAAGCATTGGAACATCTAACGTTATTGAAATGGCACAATCTGCTGACATAATACCATAGCAATCGAACAATGAGCAGCCAGTTCAACATTAAACACGCCAAATTGTGCAAAGTTTCAGTGACTGTTATCAACCGGATCACACAGCAAAGAGACACAGTCGATGTCAAGTTCTACAGAGAAGTTTGTGAACGTTTTTTCATGCGCCTGCTAACTTTTTTTAAATAATGATCGGAGGGCCGAACATTATCGAGAAAACTTTTGGGGAATGATCTGAATTCTTCGAATCTGAAGGAGTCGTGGCGATCGGAGCATTTTAAAGGAATTCAGAGCAATCCGCAAGCGACGCACGACTATTTATTAAAAGGCATTAAAAATTTCTTTTTGCCCACTTACTAAGTTCCTGCATGTGCCATCTGTTTGAATCAGTTTGCACTTCTAGCAAAGTGATGCGATTAAACAATCTAATTCTTTGGTATTGCATGAAGATATCTCTTTATTCCAGAGACTTAATTTGTTATCAATCTTTGCATGCGGCCAAAGTGATGGATACTGCCTCGATGGTCGCCCATAAAGTATTCTCCTTCATCGTGTGAAGATCCGCGCATGTTCCATCGCAATCTGTCGCTTTTGTTTTTCTATATTGACTTGAGAGATGACTGTGTACTGCCGAAATGAAGTATTCTCAATACAAAAGTCACTTATTAAAAGAAACTCTATCACGTGTCCAACCAATATGTCTTCATTCCGCAGTAGAATGTGTGGTGAAAGCTGTCTGACTGCATTAAAAAAGATAGTGAATAACATTTCAAATGAACGAACAGCATATTGTTTTCAAAGGTAGAACTCATTCGATGAGATTCATTTATCGATGAAGGAAGTTAGTGCAGTTATAACTTTATTGCTGAAGTTTCGTTGATAAAACCATTTGGTTATGTTGACGGTAAAGACATCAAACAATCTCTTAAAGCCAGCAACTCAATAAAATTTCATATCATGTTTGTTGACAAATATTTATGCATCATATTTGCTTAGCTTTATTTCGGTTTGGGAGCACTCATATTTCAGCGAAAACTACGTTTATCTAAACAAAACTTATAACAACAGCAAAGTCACTTTTATTGTATTGATTTCGCATTAGAACGAAAATTACTTCATTATGAATGAAACATCAGATAATTGAATTGTCGATTTGCCGTTGGATGGCATTTCTTCCAGTCTGAAGAGGAAAATACCGGTACATGTGCAATTTACATGTTCAATATCAGCAACTGATACCAGCAAAACACAGCGTAGTTCATCAGCGCGTTCTCAAACCTGAGCTTCTGCAGGGAACCAGGCCGACAATGAGACATCCCATGTATATCAATCTGCCTGTCCACTGAGTTCTACTCGGTACCTCTTCTTGTCTGACAGGATCAAAGAAAAACATAAGCTTATCCAATAGGAAGCAGCCAAAAAAATACTTCTCACTCAATCAGAGAAAACAAAGAAAATCTCATGTTTACCAAAAGTTTCTGTCTGTTTCTCCTTGGATTGACATGCGTTTTTTCTTTGATATTGTCTGACAAGAAGAGGAACCAGATAAAAATCGGCAAACGCCGCGAGGATTCGTAGTAGGCATAGGAGGTGCACATCATTCTGTGAAAGTCTCATTGTCGGCCTCGTTCCCTACAGAAACTCGTGCTGGCTGCAGGACTATGAGGTGTACATCATTCTGTGAAAGTCTCATTGTCGGCCTCGTTCCCTGTAGAAGCTCGTGCTGGCTGCCGGACTATGAGGTGTACATCATTCTGTGAAAGTCTCATTGTCGACCTCGTTCCCTGCAGAAACTCGTGCTGGCTGCCGGACTATGAGGTGTACATCATTCTGTGAAAGTCTCATTGTCGGCCTCGTTCCCTGTAGAAGCTCGTGCTGGCTGCCGGACTATGAGGTGTACATCATTCTGTGAAAGTCTCATTGTCGGCCTCGTTCCCTACAGAAACTCGTGCTGGCTGCCGGACTATGAGGTGTACATCATTCTGTGAAAGTCTCATTGTCGGCCTCGTTCCCTGCACAAACTCGTGCTGGCTGCCGGACTATGAGGTGTACATCATTCTGTGAAAGTCTCATTTTCGACCTCGTTCCCTGCACAAACTCGTGATGGCTGCCAGACTATGAGGTGTACATCATTCTGTGAAAGTCTCATTGTCGGCCTCGTTCCCTGCACAAACTCGCTCTGGCTGCCGGAATATGAGGTGTACATCATTCTGTGAAAGTCTCATTGTCGGCCTCGTTCCATGCAGAAACTCGTGCTGGCTGCCGCACTATGAGGTGTACATCATTCTGTGAAAGTCTCATTGTCGTCCTCGTTCCCTGCAGAAACTCGTGCTGGCTGCCGGACTATGAGGTGTACATCATTCTGTGAAAGTCTCATTGTCGGCCTCGTTCTCTGCACAAACTCGTTCTGGCTGCCAGACTATGAGGTGTACATCATTCGGTGAAAGTCTCATTTTCGACCTCGTTTCCTGCAGAAACTCGCTCTGGCTGCAGGACTATGAGGTGTACATCATTCTGTGAAAGTCTCATTGTCGACCTCGTTCCCTGCACAAACTCGTGCTGGCTGCCGGACTATGAGGTGTACATCATTCTGTGAAAGTCTCATTGTCGGCCTCGTTCCCTACAGAAACTCGTGCTGGCTGCCGGACTATGAGGTGTACATCATTCTTTGAAAGTCTCATTGTCGGCCTCGTTCCCTACAGAAACTCGTGCTGGCTGCCGGACTATGATGTCAGAACGTGGATATAGAAAACATTAATTAAATTTTGATTGGATTGACAACCTAATGGTGACAAAACTGAATGCAGGCCTGGGTAGGCCTTCAGAGGCCGACATTCTGCCTTATAATGGTCTTCTGATCGGCTGGTTCATCGTATTTTTGAGGTAGCATGGACTTGCATTTGGCAGAGGCACATTTACCTTATTAATTATCACACATTAAATACCATTTACCTGGGCGTTGGAAAAAATGAAATATGTTGTCACATTTCTGCATTGAGATCTTCCAGTCTCCTTCCGTGGATAATTACGATAAATAAAGCAGATTTTAGAGACAGATATGATCTGTATTGTTGCATAATATATCCATAATATGTTCGCACTTCTTACAACGGACAGAAGTAACGGTTGTAGTGGAGTTCATCTATCCTGAAATCGCGTGCTTCAACTTTTCAATCTATTCATAGTAACAGTATGAATGAAGAATACAAAATAAATTTCACCACGAGTAAAAACCTGCACATTTGAAGACTGATGTCATGAAATTGACGGCTTGTGTTAACACTGCGTGTCATTCTTCATTCTTGGCTTAGAAGGTCTTAAGGGGGAGGAGTTGAAAGGTCTTTGATATTTTACCGACAAGAAATCTGCTGGGGCAAATACAACTGTTAAATGAAAATTCTTACCTGGTTTGATTTCGAACCTGATTTTCCCCATTGGTTCACTTGAATTGGCGGGCAGAACTCGTATCACAAGTTTGGCTGAAATAAAAAGGAAATGCATAAGTCTTGTACACAAGTGTACGCATATTATATGAAGTGATGACTTGTTGAATAGTTCGTAACTGGTCGTCAAAGACAGGCCATTATCATTGTAAAGTTCTTGCACAGTTGTGGGCGCCTTCTCTCATGCATTGTGTGTCTCACAACTCTCTTGGTTGACACAGATCTTTATTAAGTTGTCTTATGCATTATAGAAATACAAGATTAACACTCAAATTAATCAACACATTAATTGACAAATGTTTCTCTAATTGTTCCTTGTTTTCAATAATTTTCTTGAAAACGTCCACGTCTCTGTAGCCAACCTGCTCCCCACATGTAAGCGCAGTGTTGCATGATATTCAAGCTAATTTCTGATTCAGCGAGAGAATAGTCATCTCATTGAATCAGTGCTCCATGTCTGTTACAATAATAATAATAATAATAAAGACGTATATTTTGAAAAAAAGATACAAAAATTCCAATAATGGAAATCGTGGGATTCCAAGTAAAATCATCACATTTAGCAAAATCACACACTTCAAGGATGGTAACCTAAATTGTCCAGAATGTTTCATTTTTGTAAACAAGAGATGATGAAGCACATGTTTTTCATTCTTTATAATTGTTAGGAATAACTTGTAAGCAATGATAAGGCGACGATAAGACAGAGGAACAAAATTGCTACAGTCACAGTGCCAAGACTCACAAATAATAAAATGACCACGGTTCTGAATTTTTTCTACCTCTTTACACAGACCAACATTTAAGTCGGTGAAAAGGGGCGAACAATATTCTAAAATACTGCGGATACAACTTTGAAAAATTACAATCAGTTGTTCTTTTGCGACAAGTTGTTTTAGCTGGCGCAAGACGTGCATTTTTGAGGAAGCTTTTTTACAAATTTCATGGATATGAGAATTCCACTTTAGAGAGTCATTAAAAATAATTACTAAAAAACGCATTTGATTCTGAACTGGGATATCACTGATAACAAACGATGAATTGTCAAAGTTACAGTTTCTACTGAAGAAAATTTGCTTGCTTTTTTCATTCTTTATCAGCATCAGGTTTGAGTTGGCCCACTGCTGAATGTCAGTAAACGTAACATTTAGAGGCGAAACATAGTCATTACGACAAATAGTAGACATAAGGTATATGTCATCGGCATATTTGAGTGGCTGGCATCTCCCGTCCTGACAAATTAATACAAAATATGCGAAGACAAGAGGACCAATTGATGAGCCTTGTGGGATACCTCCACCTAACGTACCAATCGAACTGACTTCTTCTTTCCAGCGTAAGCGAATCTGACGTGAAGTTAAATAGTTGCTTATAAACGTGATAACATAGCCATTGAAACCATCTCTGATCATTTTAGATATTAAAATGTCACGATTTACACGGTCAAAACCTTTAGTCAAGTCAAGAGAAGCTAACTGACAAGCTGCAACAGAGGGATCGTGCTTCCTCGAAGACAGAAAGTTGACAATGTGAATGAGTGCACAGGCGGTAGAACTTCCGGGTCGGTACGCGCACTGATTTTCACCCTTTACAATTTGCTTTCATCCTAATTTAACTGCTCAGACATCTAGTTTTGAGAAATGGTGAAGACTGACGTATAAATGCTGCCGCATGGTCCCTCCCTGATGACTCCTATGAAACCTCAGCCTCTCAGTTTTGTGTATGCATCCATTTGTAATTAAAGTCAACATATCATCATTGCTCCATGCTTTACTCTCATCTTTAGCTTATAAAAGCTAACAGACCGTGTCTACATGGAAACACATTAGGCACAAAGCCTTTCTTCCATGTGGCCGAGTTGTTATTTATCTCACTCTCATTCCTTTCGTGTCGAATGTCTAGCAAAAATGCTATTTTAAAGTCCTAGGTTTGATCGGACCAAGGTCTCCCGCACGCAGAGCGAACACTCTACCACAAGGCCACAGCTCCCGTAATAAGAGAATCAACTAAAATGAATGTGCGGCAAATGAAATATTGGTTTCATCTCTTTCACCTCTCGTGAAGATTTAGCTTCTTTAGCCTTTGCATAAGTGTTATGTATCCTGTATTATGATATGGATCTCAAAATTGTAAGTATTATGCACTCTGGACATAAATAATCTAATTTGTTGAGGATTTTCAATAGGTCATTTGCTTAATTAACTTTTTGTTTCTTTAGTTCCCGAATCTTCGTATTCTTGAGGCTTGTCGTCTTTTGTAATGGATAATGCATAGATTTGAGGTCATTATTTGCTATAATTACCGAGAGCCGCAGACTCGAGGTTATTATGACAAATAATGACCGAAGAAATCTATGCATTATCTGTTATAATCACAGAATTAGATTGTTTAATCGTATCACTTTGCTAGAAGTGCAAACTGATTCAAACAGATGACACATGCAGGAACTTAGTAAGTGGGCAAAAAGAAATTTTCAATGCCTTACAGAGATAGGAAAAATAGCCGTGCGTCGCTTGCAGATTGCTCTGAATTCCTTCAAAATGCTCCGATCGCCACAATTCCTTCAGATTCGAAGAATTCAGATCATTGCGCAAAACTTTTCTCGATAATGTTGGGCCCTCCGATCATTTTAAAAAAAGCTAGCAGGCGCATGAAAAAACGTTCACAAACTTCTCTGTAGAATTTGACATCGTCTGTGTCTCTTTGCTGTGTGATCCGGTTGATAACAGTCAATGAAACTTCGCACAATTTGCCGTGTTTAATGTTGAACTGGCTGCTCACTGTTCGATTGCTATGGTATTTAGTCAGCAGATTGTACAATTTCATTTACGTTACATGTTCCAATGCTTCCCTTCTAGTCAAACGGAAGAAGAGAAGACCTGTCCAATTCTGTGGTTATAATGCATGACTTTTTCCATAGAAGTCTGAACCAGGTTAATAATTTCCAATCAGGAAAATAATTACCTGCTTCGTGGAACTTGTTGACCTGTGGACATAGAAAGCCTTGCAAAATCATGCATTATAATATGATAATCAGTTCTTCCCTCAAAACTGCTAGGCTATTCAGGCAAACATGCGGCTTCTGTGCACATTCACAACCATTCAACAAATATCTAGGTTCCACTTGATATTAGATATATTTTGTTAATGAATGAAGAGATCAAGTTTGCAATTGTTGAGGCCGAGATCAATCGAGAGTTCTGTAACATAATTGTTGTACACTGTTATGCGCCAGCCGTGTTTGCAAATGATTTATAAAACTGCGGTAATTTATTTCTTGTTTTAACAATAAAGAGCAGTTTCCAGATGTCTGCAGATTGAATAGCACCGACATGCATGTTGGCTCATAGACATCTGACTGTTAAAAAAGAGATTGTGGGTGTCATTTAGTAATCAACGGCGTTTCCATAAAACAATTGCCTTTAATTAACTACAATCAAGTGATATTGAATAATTCCATGTTTGACATAAAATTGACAGTTGTCGACAAAGAGTGGCTGTTGTTGTTCTGATTAGCGCCGTTGATGTACTGGTAAACATGCATCCTAATGTAAATTTGCTGAAATAGACATGGATATTTGAGAAAACTTTTCAATGGATCATAGATATAAATAGCAATAAGAAAAATAGTGAAATGCCAGATATTTTGAACACAGTCATAGAGAATAATCTATTCGGATAAATGTCTTTGACCACAATTAGATGTCAATTGGAGCTTAGCAGAATTGATCTTTATCAGTAGCTGAGGTTAATGACAGCGACTGCTTTATAAAGGCTTTAGATATACTTCAAGCTATAACATTAGAAAACTTCTATCAGATATCGAAGTTACCAGATATCTATGCACGGCTATGGTGCTTGGCAATGTCGGAAGTAATACATGTTTGACCGGCATAGCAACACATGTTTGACATTGCATCAGTAGGCCTTCTTCATTTACAATAGAAGAATCCATGTGGTCACAAAAAGAAAAATGATGGCTTGCAAGTAATTTGCTGTCACATCACTTGCTGATAGTGTATCTGCAAGCAATTTGCAGATCGAGTTGGAAGAAGTGAAAATGACACTATAACAGCAAATTGAAAGTCAGTGTACAACAATGATGGTCTCCTGTATGTCGACTTGATTTCCTGAATTTCTAGCTCTATAATTTATCACCGGATATTGCGGTGACATCGACACATAGAAATCGAAGGTCTGATTTCACCTCCATGGAGTTTCCAACTGATATGAATATTTACTTGCCTCGTTTCCCCTTCTTCCACCGATATGCCATTGGAAACTATCATTAAAGTTTATTAGACGAAATTATTGATTGATAGATGAAACTGCTTGTTTGAATTCTATTAAAGACAATCTTTTCAATTCTCTCCAACAAGAAGTACATTGATGATGAGAATATAACCGTCAAGTTATGTGTTTTCTTCTCTGCATTATCTCTAGAAACAGAGTTTGAATCACATTGATGATTTTCACAAACAATTAGCAATTACAGTCTTTCACTTCCGGTGATTCAGTGGCTCAGTGGTCAATGGCGATGACTTACAATCTGAAGGTAAAGTGTTCGAAGCTGATCACAAACAAAGCGTCACCTCACAAGAAAAGTGGACATACATCTGTTCTGACTACCCCAAAGCCCGAAACGCGGACATGTACATGTGAATAACCAGCGAATGTAGGACACTCAAAATTTACAATAGCAGGATGTGACATGACGCTGGAAATGACATTTATCAAAGTTGACATAGGGTGTGCATCATTCTGTGAAAGACTCATTGTCGGCGTCGTTCCCTGCAGAAACTCGTGCTGGCTGCAGGACTATGAGGTGTACATCATTCTGTGAAAGTGTCATTCTCGGCCTCGTTCCCTGCAAAAACTCGTGCTGGCTGCCGGACTATGAGGTGTACATCGTTCTGTGTAAATCTCATTGTCGGCCTCGTTCCCTGCAGAAACTCGTGCTGGCTGCCGGTCTATGAGGTGCACATCATTCTGTGAAAGTCTCATTCTCGGCCTCGTTCCCTGCAGAAACTCGTGCTGGCTGCCGGACTATGAGGTGTACATCATTCTGTGAAAGTCTCATTGTCGGCGTCGTTCCCTGCACAAACTCGTGCTGGCTGCCGGACTATGAGGTGCACATCATTCTGTGAAAGTCTCATTGACGGCCTCGTTCCCTGCACAAACTCGTGCTGGCTGCCGGACTATGAGGTGTACATCATTCTGTGAAAGTCTCAATGTCGGCCTCGTTCCCTGCAGAAACTCGTGCTGGCTGCCGGACTATGAGGTGTACATCATTCTGTGAAAGTCTCATTGTCGGCCTCGTTCCCTGCAGAAACTCGTGCTGGCTGTCGGACTATGAGGTGTACATCATTCTGTGAAAGTCTCATTGTCGGCCTCGTTCCCTGCACAAACTCGTGCTGGCTGCCGGACTATGAGGTGTACATCATTCTGTGAAAGTCTCATTGTCGGCCTCGTTCCCTGCACAAACTCGTTCTGGCTGCCGGACTATGAGGTGTACATCATTCTGTGAAAGTCTCATTGTCGGCCTCGTTCCCTGCAGAAACTCGTGCTGGCTGCCGGACTATGAGGTGTACATCATTCTGTGTAAATCTCATTTTCGGCCTCGTTCCCTGCAGAAACTCGTGCTGGCTGTCGGACTATGAGGTGTACATCATTCTGTGAAAGTCTCATTGTCGGCGTCGTTCCCTGCAGAAACTCGTGCTGGCTGCCGGACTATGAGGTGTACATCATTCTGTGAAAGTGTCATTGTCGGCCTCGTTCCCTGCACAAACTCGTTCTGGCTGCCGGACTATGAGGTGTACATCATTCTGTGAAAGTCTCATTTTCGGCCTCGTTCCTTGCAGAAACTCGCTCTGGCTGCCGGACTATGAGGTGTACATCATTCTGTGAAAGTCTCATTGTCGGCCTCGTTCCCTGCAGAAACTTGTGCTGTCTGCCGGACTATTACATCACGCCATTGCTGGATGACTTCTGTAGATGGAATGCACATACCAATATGAAATTACAGGAGAAATATGGCAACAGAGAATATAAAAGAATGAATGTCATCACATAAGAATTAGGAAAGAATTTTGCATGTGTTTGTCATTCTAGTAAATGAGACATTAAACATTTATTACAGTAGGAGGCACATCAGGCGAACAACTTTTTCTCATGTGGCCAGTATTTGCTCATCTCAATCTCATTATTTGGTGCAGAGTACTTTGGAAGAACGCGTTTTAAGAGAATCCAGGTCTCTCGGACGCAGAGTGAAAACTCTACACAAGGCCACAGTCTCACTAAATTCATGTTTTATTCCTTGAATCTGGATGGCTGAATAATGATGTGGACCCATTTACATCTTTCAAGGTTGATTGAAATCATTGTCTTTGATTATGTGATTTTGCTCCGCCAGTGGCAGGTTGCCGGTGATATGATCACGCTTAAGAAAATGCTCTTGAGGTTGAGAATGAAAGTAATGGCAACCTATCGAATTGCTAATTTAACAAATGTCACCTGTCCAAGGCTGTCATGACAATGAGAATCTGTAAAATTCCATCATTCCTTCCGCATTACTATCATGATCATTCAATACCGTGGTAATTTCCTCAAAATTGCGAAAGTTTGTATACATCTCATTTGGTAACAATACCACCTGTATCCATCTCGAATCATTTAATAAATCGAAAGTGTTTACACATTGGGGATTTAATAAATGCGGAGTTACCACTCTACCTAATATGCTTAAACTTTAGGGTACAGAGTACTTTGGAAGAACACATTTTAAGAGAACCCAGGTCTCTCGGACGCAGAGTGAACACTCTACACAACGCCACAGTAGCACACACAACAGGGTATGTGCGCACGCTGTTTTAGGTAGTCAGATCAATCTGACTATAATGATGAGAACCTGCACACGTAATCCGTTCATATTATTTACGATAGAAACCTAAAAGCAAACAAAAGTTGATTGAGCTCAACATTAAGGAACATTAAGTCTGACAGGCATTAACAAAGAATTTAATGTTAGTCTGAAAGCTTTTCGAGTGTTCCCATGAATTGTCAGGATTCTTCCACTCTCTGTTACAACTTGTTCTGCAAGTTTCTGAGAAGATTTCTAAAATGTAAATAATCATTCATTTCAAACCGACAATATTTCAAACGAAATTTTTGAAAAGAGATTTTCATAAAAGTCAAAGAGAATTTCTTCGTCGTTTTTCCATCTTCAAACCAAGTCTCCGATCATGTCAGGTTATTGATTGCCTGTCACTATCAGCTATTTCCAATTCATACAACAAGATCAAGTGCAGCAAGACTTCACCCATTCTTCAAATAACTTTATTCCATTAAATTTTAACGTACACTTTTCTTCAATGCCTCCCAGCGCTGCAAATTCCCCTCTTGTCCAATAGAGTTTTTGTTCAGTTACTTTCTTACCGACTGGGACAAAAGTAGCGATAAAATTTGCCGTGAAATGGGTCAGTCAGAGTGAGGGAGAAATTCTCAAGCTCATAATCTCCTACGATATTGTTGCTGATCTCTTGATAGATAAAACGGACGATAGTAATTGATAAAGGCTTCTGCAATAAGATCGTCAATAATACGCTCATTAATGATAAATGAGTGATTCCCTGCACTTATAAGCTTTAACGAACCTGTAATAGGATGAACAACAAGTAATTCCGAAGTCATAGTACCTTGAACTGCGTTACTGCAATCAATATTGACGAAGCTTTCATCTGAGTGACTTTTCCGGAAATAATTCCTTCATAAACTTGCGAATTGTGACGATCATCTGACTTGACGCTTTCAAGATAGTGAGAGCCATAGAAATCTGACACTCTGTAATAATAACCGACTGGAACGACCAGAGACATTGTAAACAATAGAATGCCGTGGACATGCGTTGATATGACAACGGTGCCTAGACGATGTCAGGTACAGACAGGTTATCTGTGTACCTGCAAATATTCACGGTTTTTGTCATTTCTATTTATATTTGAAAGCATTTGATAAAACAACTTACAAAAAATCGCTTTGTGACAAGAATATTCAACTGTTACCTATTTCCGAAATTTGATTCTTCTAAAGGTCTAACAATCGGCATGATCTTTACATGTGTTTTTCTTTGATCCTGTGTGATAAAAAGAGGAACTCACTCGAATTCGGCAGACGTAACGATTCGGCAGAAGATGTACATCATTCTATGGAAGTCTCATTTTCGGCCTCGTTCCCTGAAGAAACTCGTTCTGGTTACCGGACCAGTAGACATCCGACTTGACGCTTTTATTCAAGATTATTTAGAGCCATAGACATCCGACTTGACGCTTTTATTCAAGATTATTTAGAGCCATAGACATCCGACTTGACGCTTTTATTCAAGATTATTTAGAGCCATAGACATCCGACTTGACGCTTTTATTCAAGATAGAGCCACAGACATCCGACTTGACGCTTTTATTCAAGATAGAGCCATAGACATCCGACTTGACGCCTTTCATTCAAGATTATTTAGAGCCATAGACATCCGACTTGACGCTTTTATTCAAGATTATTTAGAGCCATAGACATCCGACTTGACGCTTTTATTCAAGATTATTTAGAGCCATAGACATCCGACTTGACGCTTTTATTCAAGATAGAGCCATAGACATCCGACTTGACGCCTTTCATTCAAGATAGAGCCATAGACATCCGACTTGACGCTTTCATTCAAGATAGAGCCATAGACATCCGACTTGACGCTTTCATTCAAGATAGAGCCATGGACATCCGACTTGACGCTTTTATTCAAGATAGAGCCACAGACATCCGACTTGACGCTTTCATTCAAGATAGAGCCATAGACATCCGACTTGACGCTTTCATTCAAGATAGAGCCATAGACATCCGACTTGACGCTTTTATTCAAGATAGAGCCATAGACATCCCACTTGACGCTTTCATTCAGGCTAGTCAGTGCTTCTCATTCAAGCACCGATTTATAGTGCTGATGGACAGACCACCTGGAATAATTTACTTCCACGCTTTTGCATCGCAATTTAGCTTCTTAATGCAGCATTTTTGAAATCCCCAAAATATCTCTACAGGAATATTTACGGTGTCCTTGTTAGTCAAAATTGTGCGAGAAATGTATAAAATTAATTTCGTTTCAAAAGTTCTTGAATCACTGTGTTCTACACTTTCTTGAAACTGTTGGTCCAATGATCAGAAAAGAGAATCTTTCCAATAGTTTGTCGCATTTTATTCTGTTTACATTTTCTGATTATCGTTCAGCAATATTCAGTTCCGTAAATAAGCAATTCTTCGTAATTACATAAACCTTAAAAGCGTTACAATTCAACAATTGGCGCCAAGCCTTCAGGACATGAAAACAGGGACAGACTTGTCGTAATCAAACTTCTTTTGATTCCCAATAATCGGGAACAAGTCCATCATCTTCACATGAAGGAGACAGAATAATCAAATAAATGCAAACAGTGTGAAATGGATCAAACAGCTACAAGGTTTGATCAGTCGATCCAGGTGGCTCTGTAGCAGACAAAACGGGTGACTATTCATCAAAACTGAGGCAATGAGTAAAGAACATGTAAGAAATATGCCTTTCTGGTGCGTGTTAAGACTCAGTCGGGCAGGTATCCTTTTCTAAAGAAGAGAGAGATAGAGGGAGGGAGAGAGAGAGAAAGAAAAAGGGCGAGGGAGAGAGAGAGAGAGAAAGAGGGAGGACGAGGGAGGGGAGGGAGGGTGAGGGAGGGGAGGGAGGGGGAGGGAGGATGAGGGAGGAAGAGGGAGGTGGAGGGAGGGGGAGAGAGGGTGAGGGAGAGAGAGAGAGCAAAGGAGGGGGAGAGAGAAAGAGGGAGGGGGGGAGAGAGGGAGGGGGAGGGAGAAGGAAGGAGGGTGAGGGAGGGAGGGAGGGGGAAGGAGGGTGAGGGAGGGAGGGAGGGGAGAGAGGGTGAGGGACAGAGAGCAAAGGAGGGGGAGGGAGAGAGAGAAAGAGGGAGGGCGAGGGAGGGAGAGGGAGAGAGGGAGGGCGAGGGAGGGGGAGGGAGGGGGAGGGAGGGACATTTACATAATTCTAGCCGTTTGTCATGCTGATAGTCATCAATGAGATTCAATGTATTTAACGAGGAAGACAAGTTGTAGAAAAGTTGTCTTCGTAAACTCTCAGCGCTCCCTCAGGTAGTTTTTCCAGACTGTGTCAGATTTTATCGTGTCAAATGTATGTGAAAATTCATGTGATAATGATCATGTCTGCCCTGATGAATATCAACACTACTCACAGAATGGCGTGAATAATTTGTGACTTCGTGTAGCAACCGATGACTTGATAAGCGACACAAGTTATGTAATGAAACAATGAAAAACATTAACCTGCTTCTCTTCGAAGTAGATGGCGGTGAAAGGTTCAACTTTCATACACATTATGTAAGAAGAATAATCAAAAAGTGAGCTGTATCCTCAGTGGATAAAATGATGGAAGAGGAGGGGCTGAATTGCCTCCAATGTCAGCAATCATTGCCTTCAATGTCAGGAATAATTGCCTCCAATGTCAAGGATCATTGCCTCCAATGTCAGGAATCATTGCCTTCAATGTCAGCAATCATGGCCTCCAATGTCAGGAGGAATCATTGCCTCCAATGTCAGCAATAATTGCCTCCAATGTCAGCAATCATTGCCTCCAATGTCAGGAATCACTGCCTCCAATGTCAGGAATCATTGCCTCCAATGTCAGGAATCATTGCCTCCAATGTCAGGAATCATTGCCTCCAATGTCAAGAATCATTGCCTCCAATGTCAGGAATCATTGCCTCCAATGTCAGGAATCATTGCCTCCAATGTCAGCAATCATTGCCTCCAATGTCAGGAGGAATCATTGCCTCCAATGTCAGGAATCATTGCCTCCAATGTCAGCAATCATTGCCTCCAATGTCAGCAATCATTGCATTCAATGTCAGGAATAATTGCCTCCAATGTCAAGAATCATTGCCTCCAATGTCAGCAATCATTGCCTCCAATGTCAGGAATCATTGCCTCCAATGTCAGGAGGAATCATTGCCTCCAATGTCAGGAATCATTGCCTCCAATGTCAGGAATCATTGCCTCCAATGTCAGGAATCATTGCCTCCAATGTCAGGAATCATTGCCTCCAATGTCAGGAATCATTGACTCCAATGTCAGGAATCATTGCCTCCAATGTCAGGAATCCTTGCCTCCAATGTCAGGAATCATTGCCTCCAATGTCAGCAATCATTGCCTCCAATGTCAGGAGGAATCATTGCCTACAATGTCAGCAATCATTGCCTCCAATGTCAGGAATCATTGCCTCCAATGTCAGGAATCATTGCCTCCAATGTCAGCAATCCTTGCCTCCAATGTCAGCAATCCTTGCCTCCAATGTCAGCAATCATTGCCTTCAATGTCAGCAATCATTGCCTCCAATGTCAGGAATCATTGCCTCCAATGTCAGGAATCATTGCCTCCAATGTCAGGAATCATTGCCTCCAATGTCAGCAATCATTGCCTTCAATGTCAGCAATCATTGCCTTCAATGTCAGCAATCATTGCCTCCAATGTCAGGAATCATTGCCTCCAATGTCAGGAGGAATCATTGCCTCCAATGTCAGGAATCATTGCCTCCAATGTCAGGAATCATTGCCTCCAATGTCAGCAATCATTGCCTCCAATGTCAGGAATCATTGCCTCCAATGTCAGGAATCATTGCCTCCAATGTCAGGAATCATTGCCTCCAATGTCAGGAATCATTGCCTCCAATGTCAGGAATCATTGCCTCCAATGTCAGGAATCATTGCCTCCAATGTCAGGAATCATTGCCTCCAATGTCAGGAATCATTGCCTCCAATGTCAGGAATCATTGCCTCCAATGTCAGGAATCATTGCCTCCAATGTCAGGAGGAATCATTGCCCCCAATGTCAGGAGGAATCATTGCCCCCAATGCCAGGAGTCATTGCCTCCAATGTCAGGAATCATTGTCTCCAATGTCAGGAATCATTGCCTCCAATGTCAGGAATCATTGCCTCCAATGTCAGGAATCATTGCCTCCAATGTCAGCAATCATTGCCTCCAATGTCAGCAATCATTGCCTCCAATGTCAGCAATCATTGCCTCCAATGTCAGGAATCATTGCCTCCAATGTCAGGAATCATTGCCTCCAATGTCAGGAATCATTGCCTCCAATGTCAGCAATCATTGCCTCCAATGTCAGGAGGAATCATTGCCTCCAATGTCAGGAATCATTGCCTCCAATGTCAGGAATCATTGCCTCCAATGTCAGCAATCATTGCCTCCAATGTCAGCAATCATTGCCTCCAATGTCAGCAATCATTGCCTCCAATGTCAGCAATCATTGCCTCCAATGTCAGGAATCATTGCCTCCAATGTCAGCAATCATTGCCTCCAATGTCAGGAATCATTGCCTCCAATGTCAGCAATCATTGCCTCCAATGTCAGCAATCATTGCCTCCAATGTCAGGAATCATTGCCTCCAATGTCAGGAATCATTGCCTCCAATGTCAGGAGGAATCATTGCCTCCAATGTCAGGAATCATTGCCTCCAATGTCAGCAATCATTGCTTCCAATGTCAGCAATCATTGCTTCCAATGTCAGCAATCATGGCCTCCAATGTCAGGAGGAATCATTGCCTCCAATGTCAGCAATCATTGCCTCCAATGTCAGGAATCACTGCCTCCAATGTCAGGAATCACTGCCTCCAATGTCAGGAATCATTGCCTCCAATGTCAGGAATCATTGCCTCCAATGTCAAGAATCATTGCCTCCAATGTCAAGAATCATTGCCTCCAATGTCAGGAATCATTGCCTCCAATGTCAGGAATCATTGCCTCCAATGTCAGGAATCATTGCCTCCAATGTCAGGAATCATTGCCTCCAATGTCAGGAATCATTGCCTCCAATGTCAGCAATCATTGCCTCCAATGTCAGCAATCATTGCCTCCAATGTCAGGAATCATTGCCTCCAATGTCAGGAATCATTGCCTCCAATGTCAGGAATCATTGCCTCCAATGTCAGCAATCATTGCCTCCAATGTCAGGAGGAATCATTGCCTCCAATGTCAGGAGGAATCATTGCCTCCAATGTCAGCAATAATTGCCTCCAATGTCAGGAATCATTGCCTCCAATGTCAGCAATCATTGCCTCCAATGTCAGGAATCATTGCCTCCAATGTCAGGAATCATTGTCTCCAATGTCAGGAATCATTACCTCCAATGTCAGGAGGAATCATTGCCTACAATGTTAGGAATCATTGCCTCCAATGTCAGGAATCATTGCCTCCAATGTCAGGAATCATTGCCTCCAATGTCAGGAATCATTGCCTCCACTGTCAGCAATCCTTGCCTCCAATGTCAGGAGGAATCATTGCCTCCAATGTCAGGAATCATTGCCTCCAATGTCAGGAATCATTGCCTCCAATGTCAGGAATCATTGCCTCCAATGTCAGGAGGAATCATTGCCTACAATGTTAGGAATCATTGCCTCCAATGTCAGGAGGAATCATTGCCTCCAATGTCAGGAATCATTTCCTCCAATGTCAGGAATCATTGCCTCCAATGTCAGCAATCATTGCCTCCAATGTCAGGAGGAATCATTGCCTACAATGTTAGAAATCATTGCCTCCAATGTCAGGAATCATTGCTTCCAATGTCAGGAGGAATCATTGCCTACAATGTTATGAATCATTGCCTCCAATGTCAGGAATCATTGCCTCCAATGTCAGGAATCATTGCCTCCAATGTCAGGAATCATTGCCTCCAATGTCAGGAGGAATCATTGCCTCCAATGTCAGGAATCATCGCCTCCAATGTCAGGAGGAATCCTTGCCTCCAATGTCAGGAATCACTGCCTCCAATGTCAGGAATAATTGCCTCTAATGTCAGGAATCATTGCCTCCAATGTCAGGAGATCATTGCCTCCAATGTCAGGAATCATTGCCTCCAATGTCAGGAATCATTGCCTCCAATGTCAAGAATCATTGCCTCCAATGTCAGGAATCATTGCCTCCAATGTCAGGAATCATTGCCTCCAATGTCAGGAATCATTGCCTCCAATGTCAGGAATCATTGCCTCCAATGTCAGGAATCATTGCCTCCAATGTCAGGAATCATTGCCTCCAATGTCAGGAATCATTGCCTCCAATGTCAGGAATCATTGCCTCCAATCTCAGGAATCATTGCCTCCAATGTCAAGAATTGCCTCCAATGTCAGGAATCATTGCCTCCAATGTCAGGAATCATTGCCTCCAATGTCAGGAATCATTGCCTCCAATGTCAGGAATCATTGCCTCCAATGTCAGGAATCATTGCCTCCAATGTCAGGAATCATTGCCTCCAATGTCAGGAATCATTGCCTCCAATGTCAGGAATCATTGCCTCCAATGTCAGGAATCATTGCCTCCAATGTCAGGAGGAATTATTGCCCCCAATGTCAGGAGGAATCATTGCCCCCAATGTCAGGAATCATTGCCTTCAATGTCAGGAATCATTGCCTCCAATGTCAGGAGGAATCATTGCCCCCAATGCCAGGAGTCATTGCCTCCAATGTCAGGAATCATTGCCTCCAATGTCAGGAATCATTGCCTCCAATGTCAGGAATCATTGCCTCCAATGTCAGGAATCATTGCCTCCAATGTCAGGAATCATTGCCTCCAATGTCAGCAATCATTGCCTCCAATGTCAGCAATCATTGCCTCCAATGTCAGGAATCATTGCCTCCAATGTCAGCAATCATTGCCTCCAATGTCAGCAATCATTGCCTCCAATGTCAGGAATCATTGCCTCCAATGTCAGGAATCATTGCCTCCAATGTCAGGAGGAATCATTGCCTCCAATGTCAGCAATCATTGCCTCCAATGTCAGCAATCATTGCCTCCAATGTCAGGAATCATTGCCTCCAATGTCAGGAATCATTGCCTCCAATGTCAGGAATCATTGCCTCCAATGTCAGGAGGAATCATTGCCTCCAATGTCAGGAATCATTGCCTCCAATGTCAGGAATCATTGCCTCCAATGTCAGCAATCATTGCCTCCAATGTCAGCAATCATTGCCTCCAATGTCAGGAATCATTGCCTCCAATGTCAGGAATCATTGCCTCCAATGTCAGCAATCATTGCCTCCAATGTCAGCAATCATTGCCTCCAATGTCAGGAATCATTGCCTCCAATGTCAGGAATCATTGCCTCCAATGTCAGCAATCATTGCCTCCAATGTCAGCAATCATTGCCTCCAATGTCAGCAATCATTGCCTCCAATGTCAGGAATCAATGCCTCCAATGTCAGGAATCATTGCCTCCAATGTCAGGAATCATTGCCTCCAATGTCAGCAATCATTGCCTCCAATGTCAGGAATCATTGCCTCCAATGTCAGGAATCATTGCCTCCAATGTCAGGAATCATTGCCTCCAATGTCAGCAATCATTGCCTGCAATGTCAGGAATCAATGCCTCCAATGTCAGGAATCATTGCCTCCAATGTCAGCAATCATTTCCTCCAATGTCAGCAATCATTGCCTCCAATGTCAGCAATCATTGCCTTCAATGTCAGGAATCAATGCCTCCAATGTCAGGAATCATTGCCTCCAATGTCAGGAATCATTGCCTCCAATGTCAGCAATCATTGACTCCAATGTCAGCAATCATTGCCTCCAATGTCAGGAATCATTGCCTCCAATGTCAGGAATCATTGCCTCCAATGTCAGGAGGAATCATTGCCTCCAATGTCAGGAATCATTGCCTCCAATGTCAGGAATCATTGCCTCCAATGTCAGGAATCATTGCCTCCAATGTCAGGAATCATTGCCTCCAATGTCAGGAATCATTGACTCCAATGTCAGCAATCATTGCCTCCAATGTCAGCAATCATTGCCTCCAATGTCAGGAGTCATTGCCTCCAATGTCAGGAATCATTGCCTCCAATGTCAGGAATCATTGCCTCCAATGTCAGCAATCATTGCCTCCAATGTCAGGAATCATTGCCTCCAATGTCAGGAATCATTGCCTCCAATGTCAGGAATCATTGCCTCCAATGTCAGCAATCATTGCCTCCAATGTCAGCAATCATTGCCTCCAATGTCAGCAATCATTGCCTCCAATGTCAGGAATCATTGCCTCCAATGTCAGGAATCATTGCCTCCAATGTCAAGAATCATTGCCTCCAATGTCAGCAATCATTGACTCCAATGTCAGCAATCATTGCCTCCAATGTCAGGAATCATTGCCTCCAATGTCAGCAATCATTGCCTCCAATGTCAGCAATCATTGCCTCCAATGTCAGCAATCATTGCCTCCAATGTCAGCAGTCATTGCCTCGAATGTCAGGAGGAATCATTGCCTACAATGTTAGGAATCATTGCCTCCAATGTCAGGAATCATTGCCTCCAATGTCAGGAATCATTGCCTCCAATGTCAGGAATAATTGCCTCCAATGTCAGGAATCATTGCCTCCAATGTCAGGAATCATTGCCTCCAATGTCAGGAATCATTGCCTCCAATGTCAGGAATCATTGCCTCCAATGTCAGGAATCATTGCCTCCAATGTCAGGAATCATTGCCTCCAATGTCAGGAATCATTGCCTCCAATGTCAGGAATCATTGCCTCCAATGTCAGCAATCATTGCCTTCAATGTCAGGAATCATTGCCTCCAATGTCAGGAATCATTGCCTCCAATGTCAGGAATCATTGCCTCTAATGTCAGGAATCATTGCCTCCAATGTCAGCAATCATTGCCTCCAATGTCAGGAGGAATCATTGCCTCCAATGTCAGGAATCATTTCCTCCAATGTCAGGAATCATTGCCTCCAATGTCAGGAATCATTGCCTCCAATGTCAGCAATCATTGCCTCCAATGTCAGGAATCATTGCCTCCAATGTCAGGAATCATTGCCTCCAATGTCAGGAATCATTGCCTCCAATGTCAGGAGGAATCATTGCCTCCAATGTCAGGAATCATTGCCTCCAATGTCAGGAATCATTGCCTCCAATGTCAGCAATCATTGCCTTCAATGTCAGGAATCATTGCCTCCAATGTCAGGAATCATTGCCTCCAATGTCAGGAATCATTGTCTCCAATGTCAGGAATCATTGCCTCCAATGTCAGGAATCATTGCCTCCAATGTCAGGAATCATTGCCTCCAATGTCAGGAATCATTGCCTCCAATGTCAGGAATCATTGCCTCCAATGTCAGGAATCATTGCCTCCAATGTCAGCAATCATTGCCTCCAATGTCAGGAATCATTGCCTTCAATGTCAGCAATCATTGCCTCCAATGTCAGGAATCATTGCCTCCAATGTCAGGAATCATTGCCTCCAATGTCAGGAATCATTGCCTCCAATGTCAGGAATCATTGCCTCCAATGTCAGGAATCATTGCCTCCAATGTCAGGAATCATTGCCTCCAATGTCAGGTGAAGACGATTTTCTTCACCTCAACCTCTATGATGCATCATGGACACTTTTAGCTTTTCTTTGCATTGAATGACTGGAGGTGCTAATTAAGGATTAGCCCTTATCATTTTAAAAGTGGGGTCTTAGGCCCCTAAAGACCGCTGCCCTGAGGCCATTGTCACTTTTCTTTACCAAACCAAACGCATTTCAGTGCGCTCTCCTAAAGATCAACTGCCTGATTTCTGCTCGTCTTCCGTTGTCTACCTATCTCTATGAGACTGCGTGTCAGTCTATTGCGGCAGGACGAGCAGAGGTCTCGCCGTTCTAATTGGCTCATCAAAGGTGACAGTCGCCGCAGTTCCTCTGTCATAGCGTCTCATGTCATTGACTGTAATTGTAATCGTAGATATCTGTGTGACAAGTTTTCAATTGTCTGTCACGCTAGAAATGATAGGTTATTGCGCATTTCTGAAGCTTTGCGCATTCGGTACTTCAAGCCGAATTTGTGCAATCAACGTGAGCTGCTGATTGGTGTTCATCTCTACTTGTACTTCTCATTTGTCATCACTCATTTGCATTCTTTCTATCGGGTATGTTCTGTTTGGAAGACCGGCGAAAGGCGTCCAGAACAATAAAGATTATGAATTCGGTTTCATTCGTCGACAAAGATAAGATTCGGAGACTTACATTTATATGCAGTAGAATAGAAAGTCACTACTCAAATTTGGCTGGTATGAGAAGTGGGTACAAACCATTCTGTCGATCCGATGCCACTGCACTGTATTTTCGTCTCATCTTTTATATATTGTAATCGTAACTGTGTAATGTTCTCACCGGATTGTATAATTGTGAGACAACAATAAAGAGATTCATTATCATTTGTATGTGTAAAGCCTGTCTTATATGTGATATCCTATTTGCAGCAACGTATTCGCAGCATGCCAATCCTCAGAATGCCTCCACGCCTCATGATTCTTCAATACTAAAAGTTGATTTAATTCAATCATTAAGTGCGTGCAATGTTTATCACGATTAGTGTTGTTGGTCATCTTGCTTTCTTTATAGCTAGTAATCTTGGTCATACAATCTACCAGATAGATAGAATATACCATCTTGTTAAGTGTTGAGCATTTATCAACAGCATACGGATGAATTATAGTCTTACGTTTGAATCGTCTTTACTGAATATCGATATAAGCAAAGTAAAACATGTATCTAGTACTATATTAAGTTTCAGTCATAAGATAATAAGCCATGCTAATGAACTGAAATACAAGGACTACTATAAGACATCGGGTATTTATTAAAGAATTAAGTTGTTTGAGAGTCCTATATATAGAACATACACGTAAATAAAATCTCTGTTAAAGTGCTATTTCTCAACACCTTTAAACTCGGAGATGTTGAAAAATAGACGCCACCTGTAATAGACCACCACCCAAGAGGAAGACTGGGGGTTGAAGAATAGTAGTCCATAACATGTTTTACTGTATTTATTTACTATTTATTGCTGCTTTATTTATTTTATTACTGCCATTTGCTGGTCATTCTCTTATAGGGCATTTTTCGTATTTACTATATTGTGGTGACATTATGAAATCTCCCGCTTCTGGCAGTAATTGAACAGGTGATGGAATTGTTTGCAAATTTTCATAATTTTCCACATCAATTAATTGTCTCCTCTTCAAGATGTCTCAGAATCTACAAACATATTTGTGATATCTCAAAATCATAAATTCCTAGAGATATAATTGAAATAATTATCACAGGCAAATGAAGGTGTCATTCGAGATTTTGTTTTTAGACAGGAAAAGTGAGTGTGAATTTGACACTTTCGCAATGACAGAGAGGCGATTTAAATAGGAACACAGACTGATATAATTACAGTCCTCCATGATTGAAAATTCACAACAGATCAGCTCAGAAATGCTTCATTTGAGCAGCAAAAAATGGCCTTATCAAAACTTTCATTCCTTTCAAAATAATTTCACAACTGAATGCGCGTCATTTCAGAGACAATCAAAATTTTTGTAGAAATTCTTTTCCCAAACTTTTGCTAGATTTCTAGGAAGCGCATGATTTCTCAATAGTTATTCTGATTCCATAGGACAACAGTTTCCGAACATCAACTGAATAATATAGGAAAAAGATTGGAGGACTCAGCATTTGAGGCTTAGCGACAAAACAGCTTTACCAAACTTGTGTGCTCAGAAGGAGTACTTGTTAACGTTCCTTTTACCTTGGTAATTTTGTAATTTTGCAATTTCTACGATTTTCTTTATTTACACTCCAAACTGTAAACTGCAAATATCCGTTAAAATTAACAGCTAAAATTAGTTTCACGGTTTTTTACAGTCTGAGCTGTAAATATCCGTAAAAAAGACGTTTTTTTATCTGATGGGAACGGATTTTCACTGTGACGTCATCACTCATCACGTTGTGGTGTCATCACTCATCACGTTGTTACGTCATCATTCATCACGTTGTGACGTCATCACTCATCACGTTGTTACGTCATCACTCATCACGTTGTGGTGTCATCATTCATCACGTTGTTACGTCATCACTCATCACGTTGTGGTGTCATCACTCATCATGTTGTGACATCATCACTCATCACGTTGTGGTGTCATCACTCATCAAGTTGTTACGTCATCATTCATCACGTTGTGACGTCATCACTCATCACGTTGTTACGTCATCATTCATCACGTTGTGACGTCATCACTCATCACGTTGTTACGTCATCATTCATCACGTTGTGGTGTCATCACTCATCACGTTGTGGTGTCATCACTCATCACGTTGTGGTGTCATCACTCATCACGTTGTTACGTCATCATTCATCACGTTGTGGTGTCATCACTCATCACGTTTTCACGTCATCACTCATCATGTTGTGGTGTCATCACTCATCACGTTGTGGTGTCATCACTCATCATGTTGTGGTGTTATCACTCATCACGTTGTTACGTCATCACTCATCACGTTGTGGTGTCATCATTCATCACGTTGTTACGTCATCACTCATCACGTTGTGGTGTCATCACTCATCATGTTGTGACATCATCACTCATCACGTTGTGGTGTCACCACTCATCAAGTTGTTACGTCATCATTCATCACGTTGTGACGTCATCACTCATCACGTTGTTACGTCATCATTCATCACGTTGTGACGTCATCACTCATCACGTTGTTACATCATCATTCATCATGTTGTGGTGTCATCACTCATCACGTTGTGGTGTCATCACTCATCAGGTCGTGACGTCATCACTCATCACGTTGTGGTGTCATCACTCATCACGTTGTGGTGTCATCACTCATCACGTTGTTACGTCATCATTCATCACGTTGTGGTGTCATCACTCATCACGTTTTCACGTCATCACTCATCATGTTGTGGTGTCATCACTCATCACGTTGTGGTGTCATCACTCATCATGTTGTGGTGTTATCACTCATCACGTTGTAGTGTCATCACTCATCACGTTGTCACGTCATCACTCATCATGTTGTGGTGTCATCACTCATCACGTTGTGGTGTCATCACTCATCATGTTGTGGTGTCATCACTCATCATGTTGTGGTGTCATCACTCATCACGTTGTGGTGTCATCACTCATCACGTTGTGGTGTCATCACTCATCATGTTGTGGTGTCATCACTCATCACGTTCTGACGTCATCATTCATCACGTTGTGGTGTCATCACTCATCACTCATCACGTCATCACTCATCAGGTCGTGACGTCATCACTCATCACGTTGTGGTGTCATCACTCATCACGTTGTGACGTCATCACTCATCACGTTGTGACGTCATCACTCATCACGTTGTGGCGTCATCATTCATCACGTTGTGGTGTCATCACTCATCAGGTCGTGACGTCATCACTCATCACGTTGTGGTGTCATCACTCATCACGTTGTGGTGTCATCACTCATCACGTTGTGGTGTCATCACTCATCACGTTGTGGTGTCATCACTCATCACGTTGTGGTGTCATCACTCATCACGTTGTGGTGTCATCACTCATCACGTTGTGGTGTCATCACTCATCACGTTGTCACGTCATCACTCATCAGGTCGTGACGTCATCATTTTAACAAATATTTACGGATATTTTCTGTGAAGCTTATCGGTTATTTTAGGTGTTTTTAACTGTGTACAGTTTACAGTGTATTTAGTTCTCTATAAATATAGAGAAAAGTAGAAATTATAAAAATGACTAGTCAATGTCTTTCTTTTCTTTCTAGTAATTTTTCTGTATATGTACTTTAGCCACTACTTATACACTTCGTGACTTTCAATTGAACGCAAAGTTTCATGGGAGCGAAGCTGCTGCTCCTGTTACGTCTCTTATTGCAGATGTATCTGTCACTAGTCAATGTCGAGCGCTATTCCATTTCCGTGAGATTCTGAAAACTTTGAAAATGAATCAAATTCAGTGATTAGAAGTTTATAGCTAGTATAGCGTGCATCACTTCTTATTTCAAGACCAATAGCTGCATTATTAATTGGATAATTTCTCTTAAAATCATCTATGCGACACTTACTCTAATTAGACAGCAAAATTCTTTTGCCACCCTATTGATTATTAAGTGTCTGGGAATGTGTAGCATTGTTAATTAGAACACATGAGAAGTCGCAAATAAGACACAAAACTCTTGAGAGTCTGTTACTAGAAATTAAAGAAATTTACAAAATTAAATTTAGGCCTACTGTGAAGCACCATAAGTCCTGAAGCATCTATTAACGTGTTGATGCTTCTTGCTTCTCAATTTTGAGTTTTTGGTCTTCATCAACCATGTTTTATCGAAAACAGCTACCGGCATTTACCCTCTCTTCCATCAATCTTCTGATAAACATAATCCAAACCATTAGATAAACAACGTTTACAAAATATTAGCTAATCTTCATATTTGTAGTGCAGCCTGAGAAAGCAATTGTTACTGTGTTGAGTTGATAGTGTGCATATCAAGTGTAATTCAGGCATTGATACCTAAAATTCACATACTTCCAATACGGAGATGTGATATCATAGGGACCTACTTTAATTTGACTACATCTTTGATTCGTGCAGGCCCAGTAATGCACTCTTGCAATGTAATAATAATAATATTCTTTATTTATCCTCGAAGGAGAATAGGGTTGACCCTCTTTTCGTTGTGGTCGAGTAGGAATACCCACAGATTCCCATAGAGATTTGCTATGATGTGCCAATGAAAGTCAAACACACGGCAACTCTTTTTTGCTCGAGCCTTACATGATCTCAGCACGAGCATCCAAGCATGTTTGTAGTGGTGTCAGCAGGGCAATTATCTCAAACGTTGAATAGGAAAACAGACTTATTTTCTCCTCATCAAGCAGATTTCATTAAAAATCATATTGCAGAAAGGGAATGATTTCGCCGCTTTAAGCGTCGATTTCGTATCAGTGGAATCGATTAACTGATCCCTCTTCTGATTTATACTGCAAGAATGAGTCAGGACAAATGAATACCACCATTACAATGTTCACACACGTGAATTTCTTGTGATTCGGAGCATTACATAGAAGTGAAGGAGGCGGGGCTAATCGCCCGCGGGATTTCGATGCATGTGCTTCAGAGACTGATTTGGATAGGGCCAAGAGAAAGATTACCTCTCCAAATGCTCTAATCACCGGTCGAAGCCGCAGACAGGACGGCTAGTGAGAGGAGAACTCCCAGTCGCATGCTCCAGATCTGCTTATCCGACGTTCTAACATATGGCAATATGAAACGATTACTTCGCTCTGATACATTCGGCAGTAAACGATGAAAGACATGCGAATGGTTGAGGCTTACATTATTGAAAAGATTCATAGCAAGCCTCTGACGTCTCTCACAAATAGAAAACAGATCACATCGGCTGCAGCTACGTATATCACGGCCATGGATGATGTAAAAAGCACGCTTACAAAATCATAAGAGACGTTCATCCAAACCTCTACCGGGATTCAAAAATACAGGTGATGCCTTAATCCATAACAGACTGAATTATGGCAAAGAAAACTTCTACTAATTGATCGTGAGTCAGCATAGGTTTTAAGATACGCAACACACAATCGTTTTGACAATTTTGCAATGATGAAGTCAAAGTAGTTAGACCAGGATAATCTGTCATTAAAAATTAGACCCAAGATTTTCAAAACGCTGACATTCTTCAAAGAGGGAACGGGATGTAGGGTGCAATTAAGGGTGTTGATATTTAATACATGCGATTTGTCAGAATTGATGAACATACTCTCTTGCAACAAAACTTGAAATGATTAATTTCACTGTTTACAACACTTAAATCTTCAAAATGATATTTCAATACAGGAATGACTAAAGTGACATCATCTGCGTACTTGATAGCACAAGTTCTAGAATAAAAAGCCGAATATGTTGACATGAAAATAGAAAAGAGACATGGCCCGAAAATAGAGCCCTGTGGAATACCACTTGAGACATTTGCTATTTGGCTCAACTTATCACCAAGTCTAACACGTTGCTTTCTATTCATGAAATAGTTCTCAATCCAATTACTGAGTTCTTCACATTCTGGAAAATTCAATGTGCAGAAAATAGTGATAAGAAGATCGTGGGGAACATAATCGAAAGCGTGACTCATGTCAAAAGGTACAATGCGCACCGCCCCAACATCAGGATCATCTAAAAGCCGTACAATATTATCATGAATGGCAATTAGAGCACAGGTAGTGGAAGAACTGCTTCTGCATGCAAACTGTGAGCTGTCATAACATTTCTTGATGCTTTCACAATATATGAGCAGAATGGTCGTCTCATTTATTTTGGACAAAATAGGGAGAAGTGATATCGGTCTTTTTGAACAGGCACAGACTTAGGGATTGGCAAGATGACTGCCAATTTCCAAATATCAGGAATAGATGAAGTATGAAATGACAAATTGAAAATAAAAGACAAAGGCTCACAAATATCATCAACCGACAACTTTAAGAGAATTGGAGGAATAGAATCACTTCCCATTACTTTGTCCGTTCGTAGCTTCTTAAGTAGACGGTTGACTTAATCTTTTTCTTAAGTTCTTCTTAATGTTTGACGA
The DNA here is from genome assembly GCA_907163375.1 of Prostheceraeus crozeri. Classification (NCBI taxonomy): domain Eukaryota; kingdom Metazoa; phylum Platyhelminthes; order Polycladida; family Euryleptidae; genus Prostheceraeus; species Prostheceraeus crozeri. The sequence continues at coordinate 263,295 of CAJQUW010006069.1, read as the reverse complement.
CAAACTGCAGATTTTCATGCAGTTATATTGGAACTTTGAACGCGCGTCAGATGATTTTGATATCACATGGAAACTACATGTATGTAAGTTCGTTTTGCTATATTTAGTGTGATTTAGGTCATAACAAGTTCTAACATTAATTCTACAGGAAATTAATGAAATAGATCACTTACTGTTGATGACTAAGAGATGAACCGCGCATTATGAACCCGCCTCTTATCACAGACTGTATTCATTATGGTTGAAATATTATAAACAAGTAAATGAACCCGTCATTTTTGACACATTGCTCCGTCAGAATAGCTTTATTAGTTCACTGCTTTACAGATTCTGTGAACCTTACAGAATGTATATACGAGGACAATATCGAAAAGGTAAAGAGATGCAATAGTATAATACGCCAATGAATAATGATATGCACAAAAAGAAAAATGTTAAAATAGCACAATCGTTAAAAGACTATTTACAATACTAGATAAAAGAATTACCAAATCGGGCTGTTTTGGCAGTAGGAGGGTAAAAGGATGATGATGGCCGAGTACTCACACCACGAACATGTCTGACATTGAGGACTTCCCTGAGAGGATGACTGTCATTTGCACAGATTGACACGAAAAGCTTTTTACATGATTTGATGCCCGACATTAACATACAGTGCATCAGATGTACACTCCACAACTCCTATTACAATAATTCACTTAAACTTCATCATTATACTGTACATGAATTCTGAGCATTATGATTTATCAAGGAGTTTAGTGCAGCCTTTGAATGATTACAATACTATTCATGATTGACACGACACAATTTAAGTCAAAAATGGACGCTAGCCGGACCCTAGTACAACCCTTGACATGATTATTGAAAAATGAGGTAATAAAATATGAAAATGTTCCCGTAAAACAATTTATTCAAGGTTTAGGAATGAGGATTATTCAAATGGTCAATAATGTGTTTCATCGTATTTGATCGTTTGATTGCTGAGAATTACTTTGATAAATATTGCCAAATGTCAATCTTCTATGATAACTCGCAATTGAGAAGGAGAACAACCTTCAGAAAATGTCAATTCTGTCAAAAAACTTAGGAATACAAAGTAGATAGAAAGAAAGACTATGAAGACCCACACAGCAGCTACTCGGAATTCCCGAATTCAAGGACAAGTAAAGTACGTCGTTACTTGTCAATTGAAAAACTTGTTCAATAGTTGATTAATATTCGTGTGGACATCGTAATAATGCATTGTATGGAGAAACTAGAAGGCACTTTGTCATCAGAATAAGAAAACACATAGACAGCAATCCGCTATGTGAAATACGCATGCATTTGCACTTTCCTGACGTCACTAACTTCAATATCGTGCATCATGCCAAACCGTGGTTAACAAAGTGACTGAAGCCTTATTCGTCTACTTTTTGGGCTTGTCAAATGAGTTCTGTTTAGCTGCGATTTGTCAGCTTCAGGTAGATGCCAGTTAAACTGTTAGTAAGTGTTGGCACCACAGAGATGAGTTGCCTTGTCTGCGTGCTTGGATCTAGAGATGACCTTCCTCAACACAGATGGTCACGGCCAGAACTACTCTCGAGAGGCAAGAAGATCAATTCTCCATTGAACGTAATGCAAATCAAGGCCTGAATTCTGACGAGCTAAAACATTGACAACACAGTAAACGCACACAGTCAGTGAATTTAGATCGTGAAGAGTCCAACGGTGTGAATAATATTTGCATGTGATGAATTTATCATTAAAAATATTGAGTTAAAGATACTCACATTTCACATGCCAGTTCTCCCTGCAATCTGAACGTTGAGGCCTGTGGGTTCTCTGATAGGCCATTTCTGCAATGCGCACGATTGGCCAATCAAACAAGACAAAGTGACAAATATCTATGTCAATCTCTATCACTTGCTATCATTGCATTGACTAACGCGCGCGCGAGTCTATCTCTGAGATTGGCACGCACGAAGAGGCCATGTATCTCCTTTCATTGCGTCAATTGCTTTGACATCTGAGGAAGTCCTTTGAACAGTTCTGATAAAGTGATTGGGTGTAAATCTGACAACGGTGGTGATTTGATGAAAAATGAGCAAAACTGGTCTCAACGTAACCCGCGGTTCGTCTAGCATGCAGGAATTATTCACCGCAAAATGATAAATTCATGCAAGAACGGTTAGCCCCTGGTAATCTCCAGAACTTCGATTCCTTGCAGAAATTATTACATTCAAAAAGAAATCAAAATCCTAAATAATAATAATAACCAGAATGTGATAAATTGACGAAAACTGTTCTCAACAAAGATAAATGTTTCTCAGTGCAGCTTAGAATTAGTAGACAAAGAATCTGCTCGAGAGAATATGAGTATCCGTCAGACAATATTTGAGAAGGCATTGACCGTATTGTTGACTAAAAACTAATTCAACCAAATTTACAATAAGGGAACGACTTTATTTGAAAAGACAATGACTGAATATTTGATTGACAATAACTTTATCACATTTCCAATTACTGCTCTACGTTATAGTCCAATGATTCCTCCATTGTTATCGCAATAATAACTTATGAAATACAATTGACTTGTACAATGTTTCTTGTTGTAATAAACGTACTTTAATAAACCTAATATCTCGCAAAGCAAACAATGAAATAGTAGGTAATTTCTACAACTTTGAAATCAGCAAATCTCATATGAAATGCAGAATGACATTTCAAATCATTGACGTTGGAGAGCGTGCAAGAATGCCTTCTATGCAATAGGAATCATCTGTAGACAATGTTAATTAGTCAGTAAGTCATTGCTTTTGCGCATTTTGAGAGCAGATTGCAATCCGAGGTAGAAAAGTGAGAATTTCAAATGTTTGAATGTTTATTCACAAACCACTCGTTCCGGCAAGCAGCTTGATTAGTCGACAGATTGTACACTGAGCTAATTATTGCAGCAGACAATGGCAATGCACTTTCTTGTTGCCCTTTATCATCTTACACGGAAATCGGTGTTGATTTGCATACAGAAAAGAAGTCATGATAACCAGAAAAATGAAGTATTGTGAGGCTTAACTCATCCATCGACTGATTTCATCGAGTTCAATGCCAGACACTTTCATACAGACAGCATTTCAGAGAATTAATTTACATGTGCATTAAAATAGACTGAAGGAGATGTCATATCTGTCGATCTGTGTTACGAACTTGGCTTTTTTCAATTTTCCTTCCTGTTTCTCTTCTTCAACATCTTCATTAGCTGGATTGATGTCTTGCACCACACGTTAATTCGATGATATATGTCTTTTCAATTATAAACATTTTGACACTTTGGTGACAAAGATTTGTCCCGCGGATTTGAAGGCTGAGAGAAATGGGACGGATAACATCTCAGTAGAATATCTCGATGTCAAGCTTAATATTTGTAGTGATGGTTTGCATACATCAGTTTTTCATAAGGTTGAGCAATTTTGTTTTGATGTTATTGTTTTCACTTTTCCCGACAGTCTTCTTCCTCTTCAAATGGGTGAGAATGTCTTTGCCAGTCAAGTTCTTCGTTACCTTAGGATATGTTCTCATCTGCCGTATGCCATTGTTAAAGTTAAAAGCACGTTTAAAGTTTTTGTGAAACGCGGATATGAAGCCTGCAAGTTAATCAAATGTATGGAGAGAGTGTTGAAAAAACATTTTTTAGTTTTGTTTAAATTTGGTTTGCAGTCAGCCAGAGAATTTTGTATTTTGTGTGGCTTCATTTAAGAGTGTTATCATTGTTAAGTCATGTGTGGGGTCCGGCTTTTTTTGGCGGGGTCCGCCAGCTAGGGTTTGAGCGTACAAAATGTTAAAGGACCCGAAACTCGACCTAACTGGTCATTTTGCTGATGAACCCCTTCTATGTGTATTCTTTTCTGGTATGTCTTGTATAAAGATTGTAAATATGTTTTATTGTTCGGTACGCCATCTAAGTATTATTTCTTTCTTTTATATTACCCGATGACGGCGTGAACGCTTTCAACAGCCCTTTTCAGGAACACACATATTAAGTGCTTATTGAGTTTCTATTGTATATTATTGTTCATTCGAAGTGCACTAACCTGACTTTTCCCATAATTTAACAATTGTCACAGCCTTCAGATGAGAGCATTTTCTGCACACACGTGCAAGTATCATTCACTGCACAGGCGTTAGTGCTGGCCACCACTGTATTCCGGCAGCCAGCACGACTTTCTGCAGGAAGCAAGGCCCAAACTGCTCGTTATTCAGTCTCACTGTGGTCCCTGCACAAACTCGTGCTGGCTGCCGGACTATGAGGTGTACATCATTCGGTGAAAGTCTAATTTTCAGTCTCGTTCCCTGCAGAAACTCGTGCTGGCTGCCGGACTATGAGGTGTACATCATTCTGTGTAAGTCTCATTGTCGGCCTCGTTCCCTGCCGGACTATGAGGTGTACATCATTCTGTGAAAGTCTCATTGTCGGCCTCGTTCCCTGCAGAAACTCGTTCTGGCTGCCGGACTATGAGGTGTACATCATTCTGTGAAAGTTTCATTGTCGGCCTCGTTCCCTGCACAAACTCGTGCTGGCTGCCGGACTATGAGGTGCACATCATTCTGTGAAAGTCTCATTTTCGGCCTCGTTCCCTGCACAAACTCGTTCTGGCTGCCGGACTATGAGATGTACATCATTCTGTGAAAGTCTCATTGTCGGCCTCGTTCCCTGCACAAAATCGTGATGGCTGCCGGACTATGAGGTGCACATTATTCTGTGAAAGTCTCATTGTCGGCCTCGTTCCTTGCACAAACTCGTGCTGGCTGCCGGACTATGAGGTGTACATCATTCTGTGTAAGTCTCATTGTCGGCCTCGTTCCCTGCCGGACTATGAGGTGTGCATCATTCTGTGAAAGTCTCATTGTCGGCCTCGTTCCCTGCAGAAACTCGTTCTGGCTGCCGGACTATGAGGTGTACATCATTCTGTGAAAGTTTCATTGTCGGCCTCGTTCCCTGCACAAACTCGTGCTGGCTGCCGGACTATGAGGTGTGCATCATTCTGTGAAAGTCTCATTTTCGGCCTCGTTCCCTGCACAAACTCGTTCTGGCTGCCGGACTATGAGATGTACATCATTCTGTGAAAGTCTCATTGTCGGCCTCGTTCCCTGCACAAAATCGTGATGGCTGCCGGACTATGAGGTGCACATTATTCTGTGAAAGTCTCATTGTCGGCCTCGTTCCCTGCACAAACTCGTGCTGGCTGCCGGACTATGAGGTGTACATCATTCTGTGAAAATCTCATTGTCGACCTCGTTCCCTGCACAAACTCGTGCTGGCTGCCGGACTATGAGGTGTACATCATTCTGTGAAAGTTTCATTTTCGGCCTCGTTCCCTGCAGAAACTCGTTCTGGCTGCAGGACTATGAGGTGTACATCATTCTGTGAAAGTCTCATTGTCGGCCTCGTTCCCTGCACAAACTCGTGCTGGCTGCCGGACTATGAGGTGTGCATCATTCTGTGAAAGTCTCATTGTCGGCCTCGTTCCCTGCACAAACTCGTGGTGGCTGCCGGACTATGAGGTGTACATCACTCTGTGAAAGTCTCATTGTCCGCCTCGTTCCCTGCAGAAACTCGTGCTGGCTGCCGGACTATGAGGTGTACATCATTCTGTGAAAGTCTCATTGTCGGCCTCGTTCCCTGCAGAAACTCGTTCTGGCTGCCGGACTATGAGGTGCACATCATTCTGTGAAAGTCTCATTTTCGGCCTCGTTCCCTGCACAAACTCGTGCTGGCTGCCGGACTATGAGGTGTACATCATTCTGTGAAAGTCTCATTGTCGGCCTCGTTCCCTGCACAAACTCGTGCTGGCTGCCGGACTATGAGGTGCACATCATTCTGTGAAAGTCTCATTGTCGGCCTCGTTCCCTGCACAAACTCGTGCTGGCTGCCGGACTATGAGGTGTACATCATTCTGTGAAAGTCTGATTTCGGAAAAAATCTCAGCAATGCAATGTCTCTTTCTCTCTCTCTCCCCTCTCTGGACCACACGCGGACTATCTTTCCTCTTCTTCTCTCAGTGAAATTGCGATGACTACTATCAGTACACACAACTGCGGAATTCCTCCCAGTACTGCTGTCGTTTTGGATCGCAGTACGCGATCACCTTCTCCTCATCTTTTCTTATCACTTCTACACCTTGACAAAGTATCATGCTGATAGAATCCAAAACAAACGATGAATCAGATAGATCAGATCAATTCCTCAGACTACAGAACCGAAAAGGAATTCAACTTCTTTGATAATCATTGTCTTCAAACGATCCTGAGTTCTCAGTTTGGCAAACATTTCCGTTATGGCATCGGCTCTTTTAAGCCTTAAGGAAATCGCTGCGTCTTTTTAAATAGAAGGAATTGTTCAATAAAGAAACATTATTTCTGACTGCACGCGTGATATCGGAGATGAAATCTTCAACGACTTTGTGAAGATGATTCAATAGCGAGGGAATCTGCTCCCTGAATTTACACGTAATAGAAGATCGCAGCAGAGAAATGAGAGCAGACAAGGTCACTTCCTCTTTGGTAAGAGATGTACGTAAGTTGATGTATCTGTGGAAATGACCCACAGCTTGTTGCAGCCGAGCGGTGCTGACCAGCAGTAATCAGCTTGGGTAAAACTTGACCTGCTAGGTCTCCTCTAGGTCGGCAGACAGGCAGTGCTTTCACAAATGATGCAGAACAGTTGCTGCATACAGAAATAAATCTATCATCACAGTGTTGAGGAAACATTCATTCCTGTCTACCGTCGCAATCTTGATGGAAGCTATGTATTGTACAGCTTATGCCGTAGTGGAAAACTCCCCCCCAATCAGTGGAAAATTCCTTCCCAATCAGTGGTAAATTCCCTCCCAATCAGTGGAAAATTCCACATCAATCAGTGGTAAATTCCCTCCCAATCAGTGGAAAATTCCACATCAATCAGTGGTAAATTCCCTCCCAATCAGTGGAAAATTCCACATCAATCAGTGGTAAATTCCTTCCCAATCAGTGGTAAATTCCCTCCCAATCAGTGGAAAATTCCCTCGCAATCAGTTGGAAATTCCACATCAATCAGTGGTAAATTCCATTCCAATCAGTTGGAAATTCCCTCCCAATCAGTGGAAAATTCCCTCCCAATCAGTGGAAAATTCCTTCCCAATCTGTGGAAAATTCCCTCCCATTCAGTGGAAAATTCCTTCCCAATCAGTGGAAAATTCCCTCCCAATCAGTGGAAAACTCCCCCCCAATCATTGAGAAAATTCCCTCCCAATCAGTGGTAAATTCCTTCCCAATCAGTGGAAAATTCCCTCGCAATCAGTTGTAAATTCCTTCCCAATCAGTGGAAAATTCCCTCCCAATCAGTGGTAAATTCCCTCCCATTCAGTGGAAAATTCCTTCCCAATCAGTGGAAAATTCCTTCCCAATCAGTGGTAAATTCCTTCCCAATCAGTGGAAAATTCCCTCGCAATCAGTTGTAAATTCCTTCCCAATCAGTGGTAAATTCCATTCCAGTCAGTGGAAATTCCCTCCCAATCAGTGGAAAATTCCTTCCCAATCAGTGGAAAATTCCACATCAATCAGTGGAAAATTCCTTCCCAATCAGTGGAAAATTCCTTCCCAATCAGTTGGAAATTCCCTCCCAATCAGTGGAAAATTCCACATCAATCAGTGGAAAATTCCACATCAATCAGTGGTAAATTCCCTCCCAATCAGTGGAAAATTCCTTCCCAATCAGTTGGAAATTCCCTCCCAATCAGTGGAAAATTCCACATCAATCAGTGGAAAATTCCACATCAATCAGTGGTAAATTCCCTCCCAATCAGTGGAAAATTCCACATCAATCAGTGGTAAATTCCCTCCCAATCAGTGGTAAATTCCCTCCCAATCAGTGGAAAATTCCACATCAATCAGTGTAAATTCCCTCCCAATCAGTGGTAAATTCCCTCCCAATCAGTGGTAAATTCCCTCCCAATCAGTGGTAAATTCCCTCCCAATCAGTGGTAAATTCCCTCCCAATCAGTGGAAAATTCCACATCAATCAGTGGTAAATTCCCTCCCAATCAGTGGAAAATTCCACATCAATCAGTGGTAAATTCCCTCCCAATCAGTGGTAAATTCCCTCCCAATCAGTGGTAAATTCCCTCCCAATCAGTGGAAAATTCCCTCCCAATCAGTGGAAAATTCCACATCAATCAGTGGTAAATTCCCTCCCAATCAGTGGAAAATTCCCTCCCAATCAGTGGAAAATTCCTTCCAAGTCAGTGGAAATTCCCTCGCAATCAGTGGAAAATTCCCTCGCAATCAGTTGGAAATTCCCTCCCAATCAGTGGTAAATTCCACATCAATCAGTGGTAAATTCCCTCCCAATCAGTGGTAAATTCCCTCCCAATCAGTGGAAAATTCCACATCAATCAGTGGTAAATTCCCTCCCAATCAGTGGTAAATTCCTTCCCAATCAGTGGAAAATTCCACATCAATCAGTGGTAAATTCCCTCGCAATCAGTGCTAAATTCCTTCCTCCCAATCAGTGGAAAATTCCACATCAATCAGTGGTAAATTCCCTCCCAATCAGTGGTAAATTCCCTCCCAATCAGTGGTAAATTCCCTCCCAATCAGTGGTAAATTCCTTCCCAATCAGTGGAAAATTCCACATCAATCAGTGGTAAATTCCCTCCCAATCAGTGGTAAATTCCTTCCCAATCAGTGGAAAATTCCCTCCCAATCAGTGGTAAATTCCCTCCCAATCAGTGGAAAATTCCACATCAATCAGTGGTAAATTCCCTCCCATTCAGTGGAAAATTCCTTCCCAATCAGTGGAAAATTCCTTCCCAATCAGTGGTAAATTCCTTCCCAATCAGTGGAAAATTCCCTCGCAATCAGTTGTAAATTCCTTCCCAATCAGTGGTAAATTCCATTCCAGTCAGTGGAAATTCCCTCCCAATCAGTGGAAAATTCCTTCCCAATCAGTGGAAAATTCCACATCAATCAGTGGAAAATTCCTTCCCAATCAGTGGAAAATTCCTTCCCAATCAGTTGGAAATTCCCTCCCAATCAGTGGAAAATTCCACATCAATCAGTGGAAAATTCCACATCAATCAGTGGTAAATTCCCTCCCAATCAGTGGAAAATTCCTTCCCAATCAGTTGGAAATTCCCTCCCAATCAGTGGAAAATTCCACATCAATCAGTGGAAAATTCCACATCAATCAGTGGTAAATTCCCTCCCAATCAGTGGAAAATTCCACATCAATCAGTGGTAAATTCCCTCCCAATCAGTGGTAAATTCCCTCCCAATCAGTGGTAAATTCCACATCAATCAGTGGTAAATTCCCTCCCAATCAGTGGTAAATTCCCTCCCAATCAGTGGTAAATTCCCTCCCAATCAGTGGAAAATTCCATTCCAGTCAGTGGTAAATTCCCTCGCAGTCAGTGGAAAATTCCACATCAATCAGTGGTAAATTCCCTCCCAATCAGTGGAAAATTCCACATCAATCAGTGGTAAATTCCCTCCCAATCAGTGGAAAATTCCCTCCCAATCAGTGGTAAATTCCCTCCCAATCAGTGGTAAATTCCCTCCCAATCAGTGGAAAATTCCACATCAATCAGTGGTAAATTCCCTCCCAATCAGTGGAAAATTCCCTCCCAATCAGTGGAAAATTCCTTCCAAGTCAGTGGAAATTCCCTCGCAATCAGTGGAAAATTCCCTCGCAATCAGTTGGAAATTCCCTCCCAATCAGTGGTAAATTCCACATCAATCAGTGGTAAATTCCCTCCCAATCAGTGGTAAATTCCCTCCCAATCAGTGGAAAATTCCACATCAATCAGTGGTAAATTCCCTCCCAATCAGTGGTAAATTCCTTCCCAATCAGTGGAAAATTCCACATCAATCAGTGGTAAATTCCCTCCCAATCAGTGGTAAATTCCCTCCCAATCAGTGCTAAATTCCTTCCTCCCAATCAGTGGAAAATTCCTTCCCAATCAGTGGTAAATTCCTTCCCAATCAGTGGAAAATTCCACATCAATCAGTGGTAAATTCCCTCCCAATCAGTGGTAAATTCCTTCCCAATCAGTGGAAAATTCCACATCAATCAGTGGTAAATTCCCTCCCAATCAGTGGTAAATTCCTTCCCAATCAGTGGAAAATTCCACATCAATCAGTGGTAAATTCCCTCGCAATCAGTGCTAAATTCCCTTCTCCCAATCAGTGGAAAATTCCACATCAATCAGTGGTAAATTCCCTCCCAATCAGTGGTAAATTCCCTCCCAATCAGTGGTAAATTCCCTCCCAATCAGTGGTAAATTCCTTCCCAATCAGTGGAAAATTCCACATCAATCAGTGGTAAATTCCCTCCCAATCAGTGGTAAATTCCCTCCCAATCAGTGGAAAATTTCCCTCGCAATCAGTGGAAAATTCCCTCCCAATCAGTGGAAAATTCCACATCAATCAGTGGTAAATTCCACATCCAATCAGTGGTAAATTCCCTCCCAATCAGTGGAAAATTCCTTCCCAATCAGTGGGAAAAATTCCACATCAATCAGTGGAAAATTCCTTCCAAGTCAGTGGAAATTCCCTCGCAATCAGTGGAAAAATTCCTCGCAATCAGTTGGAAATTCCCTCGCAATCTGTGGAAATTCCCTCCCAATCAGTGGAAATTCCCTCATCAATCAGTGGAAAATTACCTCCCAATCAGTGGAAAAATTCCCTCCCAATCAGTGGAAAATTCCACATCAATTCAGTGGAAAATTCCTTCCAAGTCAGTGGAAATTCCCTCCCAATCAGTTGGGAAATTCCCTCGCAATCGGGGAAATTCCCTCCCAGTCAGTAGAAAATTCCACATCCATCAGTGGAAATTCCATTCCAATCTGTAGTTCCCTCCCAACTGTGGAGTATTCCCTCGCAATCAGTGGCAGTGGAAATTTCTCTCGCAGTCAGCGGAAAATTCCCTCGCAATCTGCTGAAAATTCCCTCCCAATCTGTGGAAAATTCCTTCCAAGTCAATGGAAATTCCATCGCAATAAGTGGAAAATTCCCTCGCAATCAGTTGGAAATTCCCTCGCAATCATTGGAAAATTCCCTCGCAGTCAGTGGAAAATTCCATTCCAATCAGTGGAAAATTCCCTCGCAATCTGCTGAAAATTCCCTCCCAATCTGTGGAAAATTCCCTCGCAATCAGTTGTAAAATTCCATTCCAATCAGTGGGAAAATTCCCTCGTAATTCTGCTGAAATTTCCCTCGCAATCAGTGGAAAATTCCCCTCCCAATCTGTGGAAAAAATTCCCTTGCAGTCATAGAAAATTCCATTCCAATCAGTGGAAAATTCCCTCGCAATCAGCGGAAATTCCCTTCCAATTCTGTGGAAAATTCCCTTGCAGTCAGTGGAAAATTCCGTCCAATCTGTGGAAAATTCCACATCAATCAGTGGTAAATTCCCTCCCAGTCAATAGAAATTCCATTCCGTCAGTGGAAAATTCCTCGCATCAGTGGAAATTCCATTCCAGTCAGTGGAAATTCCCTCATCAATAAGTGGAAAATTCCTTGCAATCTGTGGATTCCTTGCAGTCAGTGGAAAATTCCGTTCCAATTGTGGAAATTTCCCTGTCAATCAGTGAAAATTCCGTCAGTGTAAAAATCCCTAGCAATCAGTGGAAAATTCCCTCGCAATCAGCGGAAAATTCCCTTGCATCTGTGGAAAATTCCCTTGCAGTCAGTGGAAAATTCCGTTCCAATCAGTGGAAAATTCCCTGTCAATCAGTGGAAAATTCCCTCGCAGTCAGTAGAAAATTCCATTCCAATCAGTGGAAAATTCCCATCGCAATCAGTGGAAAATCCATTCAAGTCAGTGGAAAATTCCCTCCCAATCAGTGGAAAATTCCCTTCATACAGTGGATAATTCCCTTGCAGTCAATGGAAAATTCCATTCCAGTCAGTGGAAAAATTCCCTCGCAATCAGTGGAAAATTCCCTTGCAGTCAGCGGAAAATTCCCTCGCAATCAGTGGAAAAATTCATATCAATCAGCGGAAAATTCCCTCCCAATCTGCTGAAATTCCCTCCAATCTGTGGAAAATTTTCCGCAATCAGTGGAAAATTCCCTTGAATCAGTGGAAAATTCCCTTGCAATCTGTGGAAAATTCCCTGCAGTCAGTGGAAAATTCCCTTGCAATCTGTGGAAAATTCCCTTGCAATCTGTGGAAAATTCCCCTGCAGTCAGTGGAAAATTCCATTCCAGTCAGTGAAAAAATCCCTCGCAATCAGTGGAAAATTCCCTCGCAATGTGTGGAAAATTCCCTTGCAGTCAGTGGAAAATTCCGTTCCAATCTGTGGAAAATTCCCTGTCAATCAGTGGAAAATTCCCTTGCAGTCAGTGGAAAATTCCATTCCAGTCAGTGAAAAATCCCTCGCAATCTGTGGAAAATTCCCTCCCAATCTGTGGAAAATTCCCTGCCAATCAGTGGAAAATTCCCTCGCAGTCAGTGGAAAATTCCTGCCAATCAGTGGAAAATTTCCTCCCAGTCAGTGGAAAATTCCATTCCAGTCAGTGAAAAAATCCCTCGCAATCAGTGGAAAATTCCCTTGCAGTCAGTGGAAAAATTCCATTCCAAGTCAGTGGAAAAAATCCCTCGCAATCTGTGGAAAAATTCCCTCCCCAATCTGTGGAAAATTCCCTGCCAATCAGTGGAAAATTCCTCGCAAGTCAGTGGAAAATTCCATTCAGTCAGTGAAAAAATCCCTCGCAATCAGTGGAAAATTCCCTCGCAATCAGTGGAAATTCCCTGCCAATCAGTGGAAAATTCCTCGGCAATCAGTGGAAAATTTCCTTGCAGTCAATGGAAAATTCCATTCCAGTCAGTGGAAAATCCATTCAGTCAGTGAAAAATTCCCTTGCAGTTCAGTGGAAAATTCCCTCGCAATCAGTGGAAAATTCCCCTCGCAATCAGCGAAAATTCCTTGCAATCTGTGGAAAATTCCTTTGCAGTCAGTGGAAAATTCCGTTCCAATCTGTGGAAAAATTCCCTGTCAATCAGTGGAAAAATCCCTCGCAGTCAATAGAAAATTCCATTCCAGTCAGTGGAAAATTCCCTCGCAATCAGTGGAAATTCCATTCCAGTCAGTGGAAATTCCCTCCCAGTAAGTGGAAAATTCCCTTCCAATAAGTGGATAATTCCCTTGCAGTCAATGGAAAATTCCATTCCAGTCAGTGGAAAAATTCCCTCGCAATCAGTGGAAAATTCCCTTGCAGTCAGCGGAAAATTCCCTCGCAATTAGTGGAAAATTCTTATCAGTCAGCGGAAAATTCCCTCGCAATCTGCTGAAAATTCCCTCCCAATCTGTGGAAAATTTTCTCGCAATCAGTGGAAAATTCCCTTGCAATCTGTGGAAAATTCCCTTGCAATCTGTGGAAAATTCCCCTGCAGTCAGTGGAAAATTCCGTTCCAATCTGTGGAAAATTCCATTACAATCAGTGGAAAATTCCCTCGCAATCAGTGGAAAATTCCTATCAGTCAGCGGAAAATTCCATACAATAGTGGAGAAATTCCCTCGCAATGTGTGGAAAATTCCTTGCAGTCAGTGGAAAATTCCGTTCCAATCTGTGGAAAATTCCATGTCAATCAGTGGAAAATTCCCTTGCAGTCAGTGGAAAATTCCATTCCAGTCAGTGAAAAAATCCCTCGCAATCTGTGGAAAATTCCCTCCCAATCTGTGGAAAATTCCTGCCAATCAGTGGAAAAATTCCCCTCGCAGTCAGTGGAAAATTCATGCCAATCAGTGGAAAATTCCCTCCCAGTCAGTGGAAAATTTCCATTCCAGTCAGTGAAAAAAATCCCTCGCAATCAGTGGAAAATTCTTGCAGTCAGTGGAAAATTCCATTCCAGTCAGTTGAAAAAAATCCCTCGCAATCTGTGGAAAATTCCCTCCCAATCTGTGGAAAATTCCCTGCCAATCAGTGGAAAATTCCCTCGCAGTCAGTGGAAAATTCCCATTCCAGTCAGTGAAAAAAATCCCTCGCAATCAGTGGAAAATTCCCTCGCAATCAGTGGAAAATTCCCTTCCAGTCAGTGGAAAATTCCCTCGCAATCAGTGGAAAATTCCCTTGCAGTCAGCGGAAAATTCCATTCCAGTCAGTGGAAAATTCCATTCCAGTCAGTGAAAAAAATCCCTCGCAATCAGTGGAAAATTCCTCGCAATCAGTGGAAAATTCCCTTGCAATCAGTTGGAAAATTCCCTCGCAATCATTGGAAAATTCCCTTCCAGTAAGTGGAAAATTCCCTTCCAATAAGTGGATAATTCCCTGTCAATCAGAGGAAAGTTCCTCCCAATCAGTTGAAAATTCCCTCCTCAGCAGTGGAAAATACCGTCCCAATCACCGAACTCTGAGCTCTGATGACCTTTGAAGTGTAGGATGATCTCTGAGCTCTGATTGACCTTGGAGGAGGCTCTCACGTTAATCTTGTTCCATAATATCAACCTCAGCTCTCATAAAATATTGCCGTCTCTCTACGACATTGAGGAGGAAAAGCTCACATAAAATCTGTGCGGGTTTTTTTTGTCGTCCTAAAGAATGATAACATGATGAAAGGAAAGCCATTTGTTATTGTCATCACAAATGTCGATAACATGAGAGCTTACTAATTTGTTTTCCGGCTTTACATCTGATAAATTAACGAAACAATCGTTTCTCTCTTTTCCTGATAGATGCTTTGATCAAGCATTACGCGAGTTCTTGCATTGATTCTTTCAATTCACCTCAAGCTGCTGCTGCAACTTGTGTTCCTGCTTATGTATTCCCAAACCGCTTAACTAGCGGTGGCTGAAAATGCTGAGGACTTCTGTCAAAGTGTTTGAAGGGTTTGGGCATCAGAGGAGCTCTATCGGCTTGATTTATCGACAGTGGATCTTTACATGGAGCGTTTGCAGGAAGATTTCAATGAGAAGTTCATTGAAGGCCGATGACTGACCAATCACTTATTGGATGATAAGAGAAAGAACCAAAGTTTCGGAATCAAACAACACCAGACCAGAGCAGGCAATAGAAATCAACACCAGAGCGGGCAATAGAAATCAACACCAGAGCGGGCAATAGAATTCAACACCAGAGCGGGCAATAGAAATCAACGCGAGAGCAGGCAATAGAAATCAACACCAGAGCGGGCAATAGAAATTAACACCAGAGCAGGCAATAGAAATCAACGCGAGAGCAGGCAATAGAAATCAACACCAGATCAGGCAATAGAAATCAACACCAGAGCAGGCAATAGAAATCAACACCAGAGCAGGCAATAAAAATCAACACCAGAGCGGGCAATAGAAATTAACACCAGAGCAGGCAATAGAAATCAACGCGAGAGCAGGCAATAGAAATCAACACCAGAGAGGGCAATAGAAATCAACACCAGAGCAGGCAACAGAATTCAACACCAGTGCAGGCAATAGAAATCAACACCAGAGCGGGCAATATAAATCAATACCAGAGCAGTCAATAGAAATCAACAGCAGAGTTGGCAATAGAAATCAACACCAGAGAGGGCAATAGAAATTAACACCAGAGCAGGCAATAGAAATCAACGCGAGAGCAGGCAATAGAAATCCAAGTTTCACTTTGCTTTAGCTAACGGAACTAAAATGGTCAACAGCTGTTTGTTAATTATCATTTCAGTCGCTCGGTCGATCTGAGTCAATGTTGTTAGATCTCAAGAAGATTCAAAGTATTGAAACATGCAACAACTGTAGATTCTTCCTGTTAGGTGATCTATAGTAAATTATTTTATCAAAATGCATTTTTTTAGATCTTTACAAAGGACAATGACAAGCTGCGGTATCTTCCCATTATCAAACAGTGGAGGCCACCATCGTTGAGGTACATGACAACACATGTGCACAACGTTACATATGTTCAATGTCCATGGCAGAAAAATGATGGAAGTTGCACGGAAGACGCCTGTGTGAGTGCACAGTGCACTGTAGCATTCAGTGCACGCCTTAACTAAAAAATGAGACAGGCTTCGCGGTCTCGACGCTGTCGTGCATTAACTAATACTTCTTTAAGGTCTGAATATTACAGTAGCAGTCTTCGCAAGCTTTTTCTGTGACAGCTTCCCATTGAAATAAATCGAGAAGTGGTAATGTCGGAATCATCTATTAAACCCGTATAGGTAGAGTGTCGACTCAAAGAAATGTCTGTATACAATGACAATTTTATATGAAAAGATTCGGTTGTTTACGAAGATTGCGTTCCTGTGGTCCAAATGATTTGAGCAGTTTAAAAAGGCTAAATTTTTACAAATTTACATACTACCGAAATGAAGCCCACTTTATAAGTAGTATAAAACAAAGTGGATATCAAGAGGATTGAATGTTTTCTAACAAGCATCTTGATTAAGAGGAAATTAAGCTTATCATCAAGGAAATTCCATGAGCTGCATTGTAATGCAGGTCCCTGCAAGTCTTCAAGTTGAGATGTCATGAGAACTTCTTGGCTGAGATGTCATGTTTTTAGATCAATTTTCAGCGGCATGATTTTATGATTCACAGTACAAGGCGTCATTTCTTGAATCTGGATAGCAATGTGGATCCATTATGATCAGCTTCCTTGATGATGTTTTGCTCGTTCAGTGCCAGTTTGTGATATGATCACGCTTAAGAAAAAAAGCTTATTATAATAAAACTTAGGTTTAGTAATGATAACCCATCGGATTGCTAATTTAGCAAACTATATTACCTCTCCAAGTTGACATGATATGGAGGATTTTTGGAATACTATTCTTTCTTCTGTATTATCATGATCAGTCAGATTCGTGTGCATTTCTCCAAAAGTATAGAAATTTGCATATCTCAAAGGTGGTACTGGGTCTCAACTCATGTCCATTTAATGAAATTAATTACACATTGGGGATTTAATAGATGCTGAGTTGCTACTCTATCTAATATACTTACTCTATGATCATTGATATTCAGTCTTCAATGAATATGAATGTTATATTACCCTCTAACTGCGGACGGGTCAGATTGACCCATTTTTTGAATTCAAATTGTTGTAGATCTCAATTATATAAACGAATGAACTTGTAACTCATTGACTTTTATTTTTTACGTATGTTGAGTGGATAACCAAATTACAAACGTTATATCTCACATAGAAGAAACTCAAAACAATGTTTTGTCAAACACTACACACTTAGTACGAAATGGGTCAAACTGACCCAATGAACTTTTCCGATGTGTCATTGAAGTATATCAATTTTCAACTTTGTGACATTGCTTATTTTGTAACAAGTTGTCAAATAAATCGCAGTTGTAGCGCTGTGTTCAAAGACTATGAATCATATAATGACTGGAAACTTCCCTATCTCTGCATGTTATGGAATCAATTTCATTTCACTGAATGAAGATATCGGACAATTATTGTACATTGAAAGATTGGAGTTACCATACATAGATAGTTATCCATACATAGACATCCCCAAACGAAGCGAGGCTGTTACCCTCATTTCATCAAATCATCGAACTGCAGAAACAAGTGATACATTGCAGAAGCTAGCTATGATACTTGATTATGACCACTCAAAATCTGGAATCGATACGTTGGATCAGGTGGACCGTTCGTATAGCTGCAAAAGAAGAACCAGAAGATGGCCGATGTGTCTATTTTACAATATGTTGGACATTGCTGCATACAAGTCGCATGTTATCTTCATTTCTATGCATCCTGGATGGAATGAAGGCAAATCACATCGACGACGCCTCTTCGTCATACATCTATCACGACTTCTTATTCAGAGCAATGATCAAGATATTTCAAGTCAACAACCAACTTCACAGCAATCACATGAAAGTTCAACACAAAACTCTGAACCTCAATATCTCACAAATCGCCGGAGATGCCGACTTTGTGGATCAAAGAAAGATAGAAAAACCAGATTGATTTGCCTGAGATGTCGCAATCCTGTCTGTAGTGATCATTCATCTCCGGTCTGTAGAAACCTCATGTAGTTGAGATCTTGTAGTTTTGCTTTTTTCAGTCAGGGTGTAACCTTTTCGTGGATTATAATTGTTCTTTTAACAAATTGTCTTTTGGTTTGCCGTCACTTCGTTTTATCGAATATATTCTAACACCAATATCCCACCACCACATCAATGCACCATATTCAATATATCTTTTAGCATTGTAGGTTGAGGCATATATTATGCCACACACATGAAGGTACATGACGGTTACATGATAATAATTTTAAAACGAACTTTAATTTTGCTTCCACAATTCATTATATTCCCAATATCATCTTCAACTTCAAAAGAAAAAAATAGCAGGTCGCTACACTCGTAAGGGTGTGTGGGTCAAATTGACCCAGCTCGTACTTAACGTGCAGTAAATTTCATCGCAGTTAGAGGGTTAAGACTACTCATTAAAGTTTTTGATAGCTATGAAAAAATTAGACAGCACATCTGTATAGTTTCCTTGATGAGTAGTATGAGTGTTCAAAATGTTAGAAATTGCGCCAGGAAATGGCACCGGTATTATACTACTGCAACAGTACAGCTTTGGGCTATGTACTGAAGATTTGAAGGTACTAATGAGCATGGGACATCCTTTCAAGATTGCGTTTGCACGATCTCCTCCCGAATTTCATCAATTCTTTATGTAGCCTACTCATAAGTACATTCCAGCACATTCAACCTCTTTGACACCATGATTAGGAATTTCGGTAAAAATTGCATTATCAGGTAATTTCACTTCTTTAGCAAGATCTGCAGCGAGTTTGGGCAAACGAATGCGATCATTAGGAAGATAACACGCCAAATATGGCTTGTTGTGATTTTGATCAACAATAGAATGAGAGATCAAATGTCACACAATAGTTTTCAGCAGCACTATAGGAGTGCTGGAGGAGAGGGCGCTCATTCTCCCCCCCCCCCCCCCCGGCCTTCGATGTGCTTGGTGTGGATGGCAGCTGAAGGGAATTCCACAGAGCATCTCAAGACAAATCGTGGAATGTACTTTTAATGACAGGAAAATACTTGCCACGTTACAGATGGCGACTAGCAGGTGATTTGAAAACAAACATGTGCTCTCGTTGCTCATCTTTATGGAGATTTGTGTTTATTTTCAGTTCACTTAGATAAAGGACACTGACAGTGTCTTGGAAGTGAACGTTTGAAATACGATGATTCTACACCGTCTTTGATGTCGCATGTCTTGATCGGGGAAAATGAATTCTCATTATAGACATGATCTCATGCAACTTTGTCTTGAGGGGTATAAGCATCATTAAAATCCAGACATAGCAACAGACAAAGCTTCAGGCGATTCTCTCGTGCTCTTCTTGCAGACAAAATGCTCTCCGGCCAAGCCAGTCCATAGTCAGAAAGAATCTTCCCTTCCAGTGCTTCCGTTCTTGATATGAATGTCACGTGGGCGTCGTGTGGAGCTTCTTTCTCACATCAAAACCGCTCTCACGCACGGCGACGAGCTCACCTACTTTTCGAATGTGACCTAGAGGGGTTGCAGCAATGCATTCACTCTCAATTGTGGTATGTCTTATCTGTGGTCTAATTCACTAGGTGACATGCCACGCGTAATTCACGCGTAATTACGGAACACCCCAAATATCCGTGGTTAAAGACATTCTATTCTTCTACCCGCGTACATACGCGCTGCACTAAGAGTCAGAAATCACTTGATCTCATGCTGTTAAACATGGGGAATGTTTATGAATACGCGCGGACGAGCGTTTATAGTTTGCGCTTCGTCTACGGTTGTCTGCGTTGCCGCTTGAACCACGGATGAACCGCTAAGCATGTTCTGTCTTCCCTGAGCATGAAATTGAGGTCCTATCACATTGTTTAGCCTCTGATACATGCAGACACATGAGACGCAAAGTCTGTATAACAGCGACTGCCGACAGATGTTGCAGCAATGTCACTCATAGCCACGGATGTTTAGGGTCATGTGTAATTACGCGTAGTTTACGCGTAGTTCCGCGTGAATTACGCGTGATTGAGCGTGGCATGTCACCTAGTGCTTGATCAACCTCCTGTCACTTGTCGGTGATTCTGGCATGCACAAAAGATGCTGCCCATGTGTCCGTCTGGTCATGTTATAACAATATCGCTATCCATTCTCATCATGAAAAATGTAAGAGAAAAGGAAAAAGATCCGTTAGAAGGCCATGCAGATCTACAAAGGTAAGAATGTGAAAGGCATGACATGCACAGAATTAGACAGGTCGTCTCTTCTTCCGTTTGACTAGAAGGGAAGCATTGGAACATGTAACGTTATTGAAATGGCACAATCTGCTGACTAAATACCATAGCAATCGAACAATGACCAGCCAGTTCAACATTAAACACGCCAAATTGTGCAAAGTTTCAGTGACTGCTATCAACCGGATCACATAGCAAAGAGACACAGACGATGTCAAGTTCTACAGAGACGTTTGTGAACGTTTTTTCGTGCGCCTGCTAACTTTTTTTAAAATGATTGGAGGACCCAACATTATCGAGAAAACTTTTGCGCAATGATCTGAATTCTTCGAATCTGAAGGAATCGTGGCGATTGGAGCATTTTGAAGGAATTCAGAGCAATCCGCAAGCGACGCACAACTATTTTTCCTATCTCTGTAAGGTATTAAAAATTTCTTTTTGCCCTCTTATTAAGTTCCTGCATGTGCCATCTGTTTGAATCAGTTTGCACTTCTAGCAAAGTGATACGATTAAACAATCTAATTCTGTGGTTGTGATATTTTAAGAAACATTGCTATAATTTACTAATTATACTGATGTCAACGACTAGAAGCCGCTATCGATTAGGCACGGTTGTCATGATAACCCATGTCATCAACGTTCCATTGCTTTAATATCTATGTCCCTTCTAGTCCTTTATTGTTACAGACTGTCGGATTTTCTGTGATGCATTCATGGGATAGGTAACGAACAGCATGCTTCCGACATTACCTCACGCAACATCTTCTGAGGCTGTTCAATTGAGATGATTGTTTTGAAGCATTGTATAAAACATGGTGAGCTACAGATGAAGTCTATTCTTTACCTGATTCTGGCGAACATTTTTGATGGAGTTCTCCTCTTTGAGTCTTATAATTAGAATTAATATCGAATGCACCAGACTTCCCTCTGTCTTGGCAGATGGGAAATATCAAGACAAATGAGCACGCTCACTCCAGCCCACATTCACTGTCTGCCAACCAGTACGCAACTCACTTTCTCTCACAAATTAGCTTCATTTGACGCAAATTCTGCCTCAGTAACACATTCTGTTTCCCTTCTCCCTCCGGCTTAATGGTATCAAGTCATGCTACCTGATGATCAAGTGGACGAATTCTGGTGATCAATTCAACCAAAATGTGCATGCAAGCCCAGCTTCGTGAAAACATCCAGACGAACGCATGAGAAGATGAGGGCGTCGTAGCTCAATGCAGCATCCTTATCCCGACGGTCTTGAGTTCGATTCCCAGGAGAGACCTGACGTCGGCGGAGAGAATACTGTTGGGAAGTAAATCTATGGGGAATTAGCTGTCTATTGCCGCATGACTGAGAGTGACTGTGCACATATTAGACTTATGGAAGTAGAGAAAGGCTGAAGAAGTTTCAGTGGATCTAGAAAGTGTATCTAGAACAAGTATGAGAAGTATGACGCGGTTTGAAGACCATTTAAGGTTCTTTAACACATTTTCAATTAATAAAGTTCAATTAATAAAGTTGAAGATCAATATGCGAGATACCGAGATACCGAGATATCAAAGCCACAAGGAAGATGCGATACCGAGATATGGAAGCCACGAGGAAAAAGATGCGATACCGAGATATCGAAGCCACAAGGAAGAGCATGCGCCACCGAGATATCGAGGCCACAAGGAAGAAGATGCGCTACCGAGATATCGAAGCCACAAGGAAGAAGATGCGATACCGAGATATCGAAGCAACAAGGAAAAAGAAGCGCTACCGAATATGAAAGACCACAAGAAAGATCGTCACGAGATATATAAGCCCAACGAGAAGAGGATGCGTCACCGAGATATCGAAGCACAAGGAAGAGCGATCGTTACCGAGATATCAAAGCCACAAGGAAGATGCGTCACCGAGATATCAAAGCCACAAGGAAGAAGATGCGCTACCGAGATATCAAAGCCACGAGGAAGATGCGCTACCGAGATATGAAAGCCACGAGGAAGATGCGCTACCGAGATATGAAAGCCACGAGGAAGAAGATGCGCTACCGAGATATCGAAGCCACAAGGAAGAAGATGCGATACCGAGATATCAAAGCCACGAGGAAGAAGATGCGTCACCGAGATATCAAAGCCACAAGGAAGAAGATGCGTCACCGAGATATCAAAGACACAAGGAAGAAGATGCGATACCGAGATATCGAAGCCACAAGGAAGAAGATGCGTCACCGAGATATCAAAGCCACGAGGAAGAGGATGCGCTACCGAGATATCAAAGCCACAAGGAAGAGGATGCGTCACCGAGATATCAAAGCCACAAGGAAGAAGATGCGCTACCGAGATATCAAATCCACGAGGAAGAGGATGCGTCAACGAGATATCAAAGCCACGAGGAAGAAGATGCGTCACCGAGATATCGAGGCCACAAGGAAGATGCGTCACCGAGATATCAAAGCCACGAGGAAGATGCGCTACCGAGATATCAAAGCCACAAGGAAGAAGATGCGTCACCGAGATATCGAAGCCACGAGGAAGATGCGTCACCGAGATATGAAAGCCACAAGGAAGAGGATGCGTCACCGAGATATCAAAGCCACGAGGAAGAAGATGCGCTACCGAGATGTGAAAGCCACAAGGAAGAAGATGCGTCACCGAGATATCAAAGCCACGAGGAAGAAGATGCGCTACCGAGATATCAAAGCCACGAGGAAGATGTGCTACCGAGATATCAAAGCCACAAGGAAGAAGATGCGTCACCGAGATATGAAAGCCACGAGGAAGAAGATGCGTCACCGAGATATCAAAGCCACGAGGAAGAAGATGCGTCACCGAGATATCGAAGCCACGAGGAAGAAGATGTGTCACCGAGATATCAAAGCCACAAGGAAGAAGATGCGTCACCGAGATATCGAAGCAACGAGGAAGAGGATGCGTCACCGAGATATCAAAGCCACGAGGAAGAGGATGCGTCACCGAGATATCGAAGCCACAAGGAAGAAGATGCGATACCGAGATATCAAAGCCACGAGGAAGAGGATGCGTCACCGAGATATCAAAGCCACAAGGAAGAAGATGCGCTACCGAGATATCAAAGCCACGAGGAAGAAGATGCGCTACCGAGATATGAAAGCCACAAGGAAGAAGATGCGTCACCGAGATATCAAAGCCACGAGGAAGAGGATGCGTCACCGAGATATCGAAGCCACAAGGAAGAAGATGCGATACCGAGATATCAAAGCCACGAGGAAGAGGATGCGTCACCGAGATATAGAGGCCACGAGGGAGATGCGTCACCGAGATATCAAAGCAACGAGGAAGATGCGTCACCGAGATATCAAAGCCACAAGGAAGATGCGCTACCGAGATATGAAAGCCACAAGGAAGAAGATGCGTCACCGAGATATCAAAGCCACGAGGAAGAGGATGCGTCACCGAGATATCGAGGCCACAAGGAAGAGGATGCGTCACCGAGATATCAAAGACACAAGGAAGAAGATGCGATACCGAGATATCAAAGCCACGAGGAAGAAGATGCGTCACCGAGATATCAAAGCCACAAGGAAGAGGATGCGTCACCGAGATATCAAAGCCACAAGGAAGAAGATGCGTCACCGAGATATCGAAGCCACGAGGAAGATGCGTCACCGAGATATCAAAGCCACGAGGAAGATGCGTCACCGAGATATCGAGGCCACAAGGAAGAGGATGCGTCACCGAGATATCAAAGCCACGAGGAAGATGCGTCACTGAGATATCAAAGCCACAAGGAAGATGCGCTACCGAGATATCAAAGCCACAAGGAAGAAGATGCGTCACCGAGATATCGAAGCCACGAGGAAGATGCGTCACCGAGATATCAAAGCCACGAGGAAGATGCGTCACCGAGATATCAAAGCCACGAGGAAGAAGATGCGCTACCGAGATGTGAAAGCCACAAGGAAGAAGATGCGTCACCGAGATATCAAAGCCACGAAGAAGAAGATGTGCTACCGAGATATCAAAGCCACAAGGAAGAAGATGCGTCACCGAGATATGAAAGCCACGAGGAAGAAGATGCGTCACCGAGATATCAAAGCCACGAGGAAGAAGATGCGTCACCGAGATATCGAAGCCACGAGGAAGAAGATGTGTCACCGAGATATCAAAGCCACAAGGAAGAAGATGCGTCACCGAGATATCGAAGCCACGAGGAAGAGGATGCGTCACCGAGATATCAAAGCCACGAGGAAGAAGATGTGTCACCGAGATATCAAAGCCACGAAGAAGAAGATGTGCTACCGAGATATCAAAGCCACAAGGAAGAAGATGCGTCACCGAGATATGAAAGCCACGAGGAAGAAGATGCGTCACCGAGATATCAAAGCCACAAGGAAGAGGATGCGTCAACGAGATATCAAAGCCACGAGGAAGAAGATGCGTCACCGAGATATCAAAGCCACGAGGAAGATGCGCTACCGAGATATGAAAGCCACGAGGAAGAAGATGCGCTACCGAGATATCGAAGCCACGAGGAAAAAGATGCGCTACCGAGATATCAAAGCCACAAGGAAGAGGATGCGTCACCGAGATATCAAAGCCACGAGGAAGATGCGCTACCGAGATATGAAAGCCACAAGGAAGAAGATGCGCTACCGAGATATCAAAGCCACAAGGAAGAAGATGCGCTACCGAGATATCGAAGCCACGAGGAAGAAGATGCGCTACCGAGATATGAAAGCCACGAGGAAGAAGATGCGTCACCGAGATATCAAAGCCACGAGGAAGATGCGCTACCGAGATATCAAAGCCACAAGGAAGAGGATGCGTCACAGAGATATCAAATCCACAAGGAAGAAGATGCGCTACCGAGATATCAAATCCACAAGGAAGAAGATCCGCTACCGAGATATCAAAGCCACGAGGAAGAAGATGCGTCACCGAGATATCAAAGCCACGAGGAAGATGCGCTACCGAGATATCGAAGCCACGAGGAAGAAGATGCGTCACCGAGATATCAAATCCACGAGGAAGAGGATGCGTCAACGAGATATCAAAGCCACGAGGAAGAAGATGCGTCACCGAGATATCAAAGCCACGAGGAAGAGATATCGAAGCCACAAGGAAGAAGATGCGCTACCGAGATATCAAAGCCACAAGAAAGAAGATGGGTCACCGAGATATCGAAGCCACAAGGAAGAAGATGCGCTACCGAGATATCGAAGCCACAAGGAAGAAGATGCGTCACCGAGATATCAAAGCCACAAGGAAGAAGATGCGCTACCGAGATATCAAAGCCACGAGGAAGAAGATGCGCTACCGAGATATCAAAGCCACAAGGAAGAAGATGCGTCACCGAGATATCAAAGCCACAAGGAAGAAGATGCGTCACCGAGATATCAAAGCCACAAGGAAGAAGATGCGTCACCGAGATATCGAAGCCACAAGGAAGAAGATGGGTCACCGAGATATCAAAGCCAAGGAGAAGAAGATGCGCTACCGAGATATCGAAGCCACTAGGAATAAGATGCGATACCGAGATATCGAAGCAACAAGGAAGAGCATGCGCCACCGAGATATCAAAGCCACAAGGAAGATGCGTTACCGAGATATCAAAGACACAAGGAAGAAGATGCGCTACCGAGATATCAAAGCCACGAGGAAAAAGATGCGCTACCGAGATATCAAAGCCACGAGGAAAAAGATGCGCTACCGAGATATCAAAGCCACAAGGAAGATGCGTTACCGAGATATCAAAGCCACAAGGTAGAGGATGCGTCACCGAGATATGAAAGCCACGAGGAAGAAGATGCGCTACCGAGATATGAAAGCCACGAGGAAGAAGATGCGCTACCGAGATATCGAAGCCACAAGGAAGAAGATGCGCTACCGAGATATCGAAGCCACGAGGAAAAAGATGCGCTACCGAGATATCAAAGCCACAAGGAAGAGGATGCGCTACCGAGATATCAAAGCCACGAGGAAGAGGATGCGCTACCGAGATATCGAAGCCACAAGGAAGAAGATGCGTCACCGAGATATCGAAGCCACGAGGAAGAGGATGCGTCACCGAGATATCAAAGCCACAAGGAAGAAGATGCGTCACCGAGATATCGAAGCCACAAGGAAGAGGATGCGTCACCGAGATATCGAAGCCACAAGGAAGAAGATGCGTCACCGAGATATCGAAGCCACAAGGAAGAAGATGCGCTACCGAGATATCGAAGCCACAAGGAAGAAGATGCGTCACCGAGATATCGAAGCCACAAGGAAGAAGATGCGTCACCGAGATATCGAAGCCACAAGGAAGAGGATGCGTCACCGAGATATCGAAGCCACAAGGAAGAAGATGCGTCACCGAGATATCGAAGCCACAAGGAAGAGGATGCGTCACCGAGATATCGAAGCCACAAGGAAGAAGATGCGCTACCGAGATATCGAAGCCACAAGGAAGAAGATGCGTCACCGAGATATCAAAGCCACAAGGAAGAAGATGCGCCACCGAGATATCAAAGCCACAAGGAAGAAGATGCGTCACCGAGATATCGAAGCCACAAGGAAGAGGATGCGTCACCGAGATATGAAAGCCACAAGGAAGAAGATGGGTCACCGAGATATCGAAGCCACAAGGAAGAGGATGCGTCACCGAGATATCGAAGCCACAAGGAAGAAGATGCGTCACCGAGATATCGAGGCCACGAGGAAGAGGATGCGTCACCGAGATATGAAAGCCACGAGGAAGATGCGCTACCGAGATATCGAAGCCACGAGGAAGAGGATGCGTCACCGAGATATGAAAGCCACAAGGAAGAAGATGGGTCACCGAGATATCGAAGCCACAAGGAAGAAGATGCGTCACCGAGATATCGAAGCCACAAGGAAGAAGATGCGTCACCGAGATATCGAGGCCACAAGGAAGATGCGTCACCGAGATATCGAAGCCACAAGGAAGATGCGTCACCGAGATATCAAAGCCACAAGAAAGAAGATGCGTCACCGAGATATCGAAGCCACAAGGAAGAAGATGCGCTACCGAGATATTAAAGCCACAAGGAAGATGTGTCACCGAGATATCGAGGCCACGAGGAAGAAGATGCGTCACCGAGATATCGAGGCCACAAGGAAGAAGATGCGTCACCGAGATATCAAAGCCACAAGGAAGATGCGCTACCGAGATATCGAAGACACAAGGAAGAAGATGCGTCACCGAGATATCGAAGCCACAAGGAAGAAGATGCGTCACCGAGATATCAAAGCCACAAGGAAGAAGATGCGTCACCGAGATATGAAAGCCACGAGGAAGAAGATGCGTCACCGAGATATCAAAGCCACGAGGAAGAAGATGCGCTACCGAGATATCGAGGCCACGAGGAAGAAGATGCGCTACCGAGATATCGAGGCCACGAGGAAGAGGATGCGTCACCGAGATATCGAGGCCACAAGGAAGAAGATGCGTCACCGAGATATCGAAGCCACGAGGAAGACGATGCGTCACCGAGATATCAAAGCCACAAGGAAGAAGATGCGTCACCGAGATATCGAAGCCACAAGGAAGAAGATGCGTCACCGAGATATCGAAGCCACAAGGAAGAAGATGCGTCACCGAGATATCGAAGCCACAAGGAAGAAGATGCGTCACCGAGATATCAAAGCCACAAGGAAGAAGATGCGTCACCGAGATATCAAAGCCACAAGGAAGAAGATGCGTCACCGAGATATCAAAGCCACAAGGAAGAAGATGCGTCACCGAGATATCGAAGCCACGAGGAAGAAGATGCGCTACCGAGATATCAAAGCCACAAGGAAGAAGATGCGTCACCGAGATATCAAAGCCACAAGGAAGAAGATGCGTCACCGAGATATCAAAGCCACAAGGAAGAAGATGCGTCACCGAGATATCAAAGCCACAAGGAAGAAGATGCGTCACCGAGATATCAAAGCCACAAGGAAGAAGATGCGTCACCGAGATATGAAAGCCACGAGGAAGAAGATGCGTCACCGAGATATCAAAGCCACAAGAAAGAAGATGGGTCACCGAGATATCGAGGCCACGAGGAGGATGTGCTACCGAGATATCGAAGCCACAATGAAGAGGATGTGCTACCGAGATATCGAGGCCACAAGGAGGATGCGCTACCGAGATATCGAGGCCACGAGGAGGATGCGATACCGAGATATCGAAGCCACAATGAAGAAGATGCGCTACCGAGATATCGAAGCCACAAGGAAGAAGATGCGTCACCGAGATATCAAAGCCACAAGGAAGAAGATGCGTCACCGAGATATCAAAGCCACAAGGAAGAAGATGCGTCACCGAGATATCGAAGCCCCAAGGAAGAAGATGGGTCACCGAGATATCGAGCCCACGAGGAAGAAGATGCGTCACCGAGATATCGAAGCCACAAGGAAGAAGATGCGTCACCGAGATATCGAAGCCACAAGGAAGAAGATGCGTCACCGAGATATCGAAGCCACGAGGAAGAAGATGCGTCACCGAGATATGAAAGCCACGAGGAAGATGCGCTACCGAGATATCGAAGCCACGAGGAAGAAGATGCGTCACCGAGATATCAAAGCCACAAGAAAGAAGATGCGTCACCGAGATATCGAAGCCACAAGGAAGAAGATGCGCTACCGAGATATTAAAGCCACAAGGAAGATGTGTCACCGAGATATCAAAGCCACGAGGAAGATGCGTCACCGAGATATCAAAGCCACAAGGAAGAAGATGCGTCACCGAGATATCAAAGCCACGAGGAAGATGCGCTACCGAGATATGAAAGCCACAAGAAAGAAGATGGGTCACCGAGATATCGAAGCCACAAGGAAGAAGATGCGCTACCGAGATATCAAAGCCACAAGAAAGAAGATGGGTCACCGAGATATCGAAGCCACGAGGAAGAAGATGCGTCACCGAGATATCGAAGCCACGAGGAAGAAGATGCGCTACCGAGATATCGAAGCCACGAGGAAGAAGATGCGCTACCGAGATATCAAAGCCACGAGGAAGAAGATGCGTCACCGAGATATCAAAGCCACGAGGAAGAAGATGCGTCACCGAGATATCAAAGCCACAAGGAAGAAGATGCGTCACCGAGATATCAAAGCCACAAGGAAGAAGATGCGTCACCGAGATATCAAAGCCACAAGGAAGAAGATGCGCTACCGAGATATCAAAGCCACAAGGAAGAAGATGCGTCACCGAGATATCAAAGCCACAAGGAAGAAGATGCGTCACCGAGATATCAAAGCCACAAGGAAGAAGATGCGTCACCGAGATATCAAAGCCACAAGGAAGAAGATGCGTCACCGAGATATCAAAGCCACAAGGAAGAAGATGCGTCACCGAGATATCAAAGCCACAAGGAAGAAGATGCGTCACCGAGATATCGAGGCCACGAGGAAGAAGATGCGCTACCGAGATATCAAAGCCACAAGGAAGAAGATGCGTCACCGAGATATCAAAGCCACAAGGAAGAAGATGCGTCACCGAGATGTCAAAGCCACAAGGAAGAAGATGCGTCACCGAGATATCAAAGCCACAAGGAAGAAGATGCGTCACCGAGATATGAAAGCCACGAGGAGGAGGATGCGTCACCGAGATATCAAAGCCACAAGAAAGAAGATGCGTCACCGAGATATCAAAGCCACGAGGAGGATGCGCTACCGAGATATCGAAGCCACAATGAAGAGGATGTGCTACCGAGATATCGAGGCCACGAGGAGGATGCGCTACCGAGATATCGAAGCCACAATGAAGAGGATGTGCTACCGAGATATCGAAGCCACAATGAAGAAGATGCGTCACCGAGATATCGAGGCCACAAGGAAGAGGATGTGCTACCGAGATATCGAGGCCACAAGGAAGAAGATGCGTCACCGAGATATCGAGGCCACAAGGAAGAGGATGTGCTACCGAGATATCGAGGCCACAAGGAGGATGCGCTACCGAGATATCAAAGCCACGAGGAAGATGCGTCACCGAGATATCAAAGCCACAAGGAAGATGCGTCAACGAGATGTCGAAGCCACGAGGAAGAGGATGCGCCACCGAGATATCGAAGCCACGAGGAAGAAGATGCGTCACCGAGATATCGAAGCCACAATGAAGAGGATGCGCCACCGAGATATCGAAGCCACGAGGAAGAAGATGCGTCACCGAGATATCGAAGCCACAAGGAAGAAGATGGAATGCCGAATTCCAGCATTCATGCAACTTCCAGGAGACAACTGCTCAAGAATTTCTCTTTTTCGAGGGGGAAAATGTACTATCGTGTTACTGAAAATCATTTCATATCACAGAAATTATATTCAAGGAAAGAAAAGCATCACATTGACTCTTGTAATGAAACTCAGCGCCACGACTGCCGTGTGCTAACCACTTTTTTAGCCATCTGTGACATTCGCTTCATTACATTGTTTCAGATTGGTATTCAGATGAACGGAGGACTGTCCAATTTACAATGATTAATTAATAATGAATGCAGGAATGAGATCGCCTTCTGTTGAGTCTGTCTCATGTTGATTTGGAAGATGAGAAGATTCTTGCGTGAAAGCTGACCTTGATTACATCATGAGGCTTATGAAATGATTGCATGTCTAGATTCGATGCATTTTGCAAGACAATGATACTTTCGACTCCACGGAAGGATCATTTCATCTGCTGATCTCATTCTTCAGCAGTTTTGCAGCTCATTGTCACAACTGATCTTGTTATGAGCTGCTCTTTCCCGTGTGTTTCAATGACCTTCCCTAATCTCAAGATAGATGGGTCTAAGTGTCCTTAGGAGAAAATCATCATCAATTTCTGATTATTTGAAGCTGGATCATTTCCTTAACGAGTAGTCTTACATATTGAACCTAACTTTAATGATTTAACATAATATAACCCATAGTTTGCCTCTAAGGTTCACACCGGGAGACATAAATTGTCGCAAAGTATCCTAGGACTACTTTATAGCCAAACTTGACGGAATCTGTGTGGGAACATCCTCCGCCCTATGCCATTTATTGACTCACTTCGCGCTTCTTAGGTGCGCTGGACCCACAGAATTAGATTCATCTGCGCGCGCTTCGGTTTCCCTAGAAAGGAAATTACTCTAATGTCAACAGCTAGTTACTCTAATGTCTAATTTCAACAGCGTCAAATCCGCCATCGTTTTTAGCGAGGATCAATTCATTCCTATGTCACATCAACTATCAACATTCTATCAACCATCGAAATGGACCTTCATCTAAGCATTTGTCTTTCAAATGTCTACGGATAACTATGTAATTGTTCGCTGATTCATAGTTTTGACATAGATATTCATTCCCTTCCATTGCACATTTCAATAATGCATGATTTTGTAAGGCTTTCTATATCCACAGGTTAATAAATTCCACGAAGCAGGTAATTATTTTCCTGATTGGAATTATTAACCTGGTGCAGACTTCTATGGAAAAAGTCATGCATTATAACAGATAATGCATAGATTTCTTCGGTCATTATTTGTTATAATAACTTCGAGCCTGCGGCTCTCGGTAATTATAGAAAACAATGACCTCAAATCTATGCCTTATCTATTACATAATATTCTGCTGTCAATTGCGCTATCAAATAAAACTGCTTATCAGCGCTCTCTAAACAGGAACATCACAAGCGAACAAGCTCTTCTCCGTCCCTTTAAATCCTCATGTGTCCTGCTCACTTGGACTTTCTATCACTGATTGTTAATTGCACAAAGTTGCCCAATATGATAGTCGCTTTGTAAATTAAGTACTGACTCTCCATAGTTGATACACTTCACGCAACCGTTCCGGCAATTAGAATCTCCCTCAAGTATTTCAAAATGACTGTAATCATTAAGATTTGACTCTAGACTACCCACTACTCCGCGGGATGTAGCCCGTGATTACCCGCTACACCGTGCGATGTGACCAGTGATTACCCGCTACACCGCGGGATGTGACCCTAGACTACCCACTACTCCGTGGGATGTGACCCTAGACTACCCACTACTCCGTGGGATGTGACCTGTGATTACCCGCTACCCCGTGCGATGTGACCCGTGATTACCCGCTACTCCGTGGGATGTGACCTGTGATTACCCACTACCCCGTGCGATGTGACCCGTGATTACCCGCTACCCCGTGCGATGTGACCAGTGATTACCCGCTACACCGTGCGATGTAGCCCGTGATTACCCGCTACACCGTGCGATGTGACCCTAGACTACCCACTACTCCGCGGGATGTAGCCCGTGATTACCCGCTACACCGCGGGATGTAGCCCGTGATTACCCGCTACACCGCGGGATGTAGCCCGTGATTACCCGCTACACCGCGGGATGTAGCCCGTGATTACCCGCTACACCGCGGGATGTAGCCCGTGATTACCCGCTACACCGTGCGATGTAGCCCGTGATTACCCGCTACACCGTGCGATGTAGCCCGTGATTACCCGCTACACCGTGCGATGTGACCCTAGACTACCCACTACTCCGCGGGATGTAGCCCGTGATTACCCGCTACACCGTGCGATGTAGCCCGTGATTACCCGCTACACCGTGCGATGTAGCCCGTGATTACCCGCTACACCGTGCGATGTAGCCCGTGATTACCCACTACTCCGTGGGATGTGACCCTAGACTACCCGCTACCCCGTGCGATGTGACCAGTGATTACCCGCTACACCGCGGGATGTAGCCCGTGATTACCCGCTACACCTCGGGATGTGACCCTAGACTACCCGCTACCCCGTGCGATGTGACCAGTGATTACCCGCTACACCGCGGGATGTAAATGTCCCGGCCCCCAAGAAGGTGTAATGCCTGAGGGGGCAAAAAAAATTTCATTCAAAAAGTAATATCATAGCTGTCGACACAAATCAACCATTGATTCCATACTTCCCTTGTATCTTTGCACGAAGTCTCTCATATGTCTCTTAAATATCACTTGATTGACCTTTCTGACAGCTTGTCACCCTTCAAACTGCGTCACCAGGATGTCATTCCTCTATTCAAATATCCAGCTGTACTCGCCTACACGAGGAATTCTCAGCATTGCACCAGAATGTCATGGTTATTGGTTTATCAAAGTGAGACCACCCACAGACATTTTCTGACTCTTTCTCAGATTCCTTGTAGGCAATTTCATCAAATATTGCCACGTAAATTGTTTATTCTCTGTTGCCATTTCTAATGACAATAAAGACGACCTATTGATGGAATGGGATACATTTTTTATGAACGAAATTTCGTAAGCATCATTCCATTAATTGCCTATCATCATGCCACTGGCGTCGAATTATAGGTCGTATAATTTGCATGTTATATCTGACTGTCTGTCTTACAAAGAGAGCAAAATCTACAGCAATTATGACGAACAGAATATTTGAAGATGATAAAGTTGTGGAAGAGAATACTTCATTTTCCGAATTGTTCGAATATTGTGTTTTCTTATATTATGAGAGCGAAATGCTCAACCGGATTTGAGGAAGTTCCGTTGTTCAAGAGTTACATTGTAGACTCAAATATTCCAATAAAGCCTTTCACTGTAAATCGCTGGATACGAAAATCACATACAATTTGAAACTAACATCTGATACGAGATTCTGGTATGTCTACAGAGATCTGGTATGTTTTTCATACCACATCTCACTTACTATCGTATATGATTGGTATGTAGCGATACGAGCTATTCTATCTGTGATTGGCTGTTTTACAATTAAATACGAGTTGTTGGTATGTTTTATATACGAGACCCGATGCAAATTGGTCCTCATTCGTATGTGTTTCGTATGAATAGCTTTAAGTCACATGGCAAAAAAAAGTTATATTACATACTACTTATAAATAACTTTTTTCCAGTAATACCAGTCGTGAATATATCTTTGTGAAATTGTGGTATTTAACTAGATTAGATTTATTGTGAAATTGAAGCTGCATGTCATCTTTGCTACTTGTCTTATGACATTCACAAGATTCATAATTAGCTCATTTCCATGAACTAAATTGATAAACATCATTTCAATAATTTCCAATGAAGCCTTTACATTTAGATGGATGTAACCTGAAATGCAGCGATAACTACGCTATAGTATAAAGAAAGAACATAAACTTAGGCCTAAATATAACGCAGAGTGACCACCTAGGGCTCCTCAAAATTATATTGAAGTACATGTATACACTGTTAACTGTACACCGTCAAAAGTTTTGTGTACACTGTTAAACTCAACACTAAAGCTTCATAGAAATATCTGTTAAAAATGATGACGTAACAATTAGAATCCGCAAATTTCAGATAAACAGCGTCTGCTTTCACGGATATTTTCATTTAAGACAGTGAAAACACAGGGAAATGAATTCTAACTGCTCATTTTAACGGATATTTACAGTTAATCATTTATGGATATTTACAGGATATCATGATAGTAATACAGAAGGAATGATGGTATTTTACAGATTTCAGTGTCATGACAGCCTTGGAGTTTTAATGTTTGCTAAATTATAAATTCGATGGGTTCCTATTACTTTCATGCTCAACCTCAAGAGTATTTTCTTAAGTTCTTATTTCTATTTACTTGCGGCCATACCCATGATATTGCTGATATGACGAGTTTGGTAATGAAACAATTGACAGGATTATTTGGCACACATTTTCTATAAATTATATTTCATAAAGATCATTCACTGAATTGACTAACTTATAAATTCTCTCTTTCTTGCACAAAGCAAGCTTGGAATCGTGAATTATTCACATAAGTTCATCATCGTAATGATTCAATGATTGCCAATTCCCAGGTCTCTTACATGTACATTGTATGAAGTCATGGTAAATTAGCAAATTGATGTGTGAAGCACAGATGCCCCAGAGGAGCTTGAAGTAGAGTTCTCGGAGTCATATTTGACCTAAGATTACACAACACATGTCCTGCGGGATCAGGCGACCAAATTGAAGAAATGGAGGAGAAAGACTCTTTCGAGACTTGGACATGCAAAAGTTTCATTATCTCAAGTCACTTTATGGCATCAATTCGAAGAAACCATCTGCAGAAATTAGAGACGAGGAGATTTATGAAGCTTTTATTTCCAAAACAAGTGAACCTTGATAACTCAGTCTCCAAACTTTGATCTCTCTGTTTCAAAATTCAAAACTGCTCACAATAAATGATGTCGGAGACTTAATTGGCGGTTCTTGAAATGTTTCATGTGGAGATGTGAGGTAATCTCAACCGGGCATGTGTGATGAAAAGCAGAATCACATGCAAAGTGTGATATCTATGCCGAGAGCTATCGCCTGTCTAAAGATAGGGACATTAGAATAGACTAAAGATATAAAGACATGAGCATATCTATGTGAGACGAAACGTCAGCTTTTTTGTTTATATTTTAATTTTCTTAACCTGCAATAAAACTCAAGGGATCGCAATTCAATACTCTTTAGAGCTTTGCATGGACTTCTATAACAAAGCACCTGGACAGAAATCTGCCACAGCATGAATACGAGATAAGGTTGATATTGCATTTCATTTATTGATTTTTGAGCATGGATTTGTTTACGTTGAGCACTGGGTGCATAGTAGCCTAGAGCCGAGACAAAGGTGTTTCTCTACAAATATTATGTTCTGATATATTCTATTGTACATGTAATTGCTACTCTGAATGGTTGTAGTAATGTGGAAGTACATCTGGAAAATGATGCCGATTTACACAAATTTTGACGATAATTCCCCCAGTTTCTTTCTCAGAGCGTCCGCCTTTTACGCTTTGGCATGCGAGGTATCTAAGCAATTGAATTTATGCATCAATCAATAATTTTACGAAGGTATAGATCTACTGGTTGGAATATATTTACAAACAGATTGAAAACGGGCGTCGAATGATTACAATTTGACAGAAAGCTTGGTCCCATGTTTGAGGCCAGTTTTACAAATTGTTAGGTCACATTTTTACCGTCACTGAAATGACTAAGTCCACCAAATAACAGACAGCAATTTCGTGATTTTGTCAAATTATTTTGATCTGTTTTTAGTTTCTCAGATCATTTTATTCCACTAAGCACGAGCACTATATCTGCCCATTCTCAAGGCCACAGTGATCCATAGAAGTTAAGAATATTGATGCAAGATGCGTTAGTGTGAAATCTTCGGGTAGATTTTCTAAATACTATTGCATGCTTGTTTTTCCCGGGAAATAATTTATATTCAAAATGGCTTCTGGCATCACAGTAATTTCTTTATTGTTCGTAGAACCAATATTTCGGTATTCTTCATGCACTGATTTAATTTATTGCATGAAACCGGATGAATAGAGACATGTTGATCTTGAAAAATGCAATAATGATGGATACCTTGCACTTGTTGTGTGAATAACTAACGCATATTCATGTAATTCCTAACAAAAGTTTTGAATTTTTGTTTTGAGATTCCGCACACATAAGTATTCTGACAATTCTGATATCATTCGAATTATTCCCGATAATTATCCTTTGTTTAAAATGTCTCAGTTTTCATAATCTTGTTAACTGAATCATTGAAATGACTTTGATCAAATTTCATGATGGATCATTTTCACAATGAAATTTTCTCGACACCATTTCTAAGACATAACGATCAGACATAAGTCATCGACCACTCCACCGTTCTTTGCCATGCGAAATGATAATTCATTTCTGATGAATAATTCATAAACTTGTCACACTTTCTCTTTGTATTCCGCACTTCGCCGACGGATATTCACATCAACAAAAAGGACATTCTTTCTTCTCGCTGAGAACTAGTTCCTCTATGATAAATCATAATATATCGATATCAACAAGACGAAAATGAAATTCAACTCCAAGGAGATTTGCATCAAATGATATCATGAAGCAATGACGTTACATCTTACGAGGTTTTACAATGTTGAACATTCTATGTCAATGTGCTGCTTCATCACGCTAGGAGAATTCCAAATATTTTTATCACTCCTTCGATTTATTGACTAATTTGTTAAGTAGAATATTGTGATTAAAACAGCCGGCGCTTCGTGCCCACAACCTATCCCAGACACTGCATGCAGTGGTAGCAGGCGATAGAGATTGACATAGATATTCGTCTCGCCTTGACGTGTGATTGGCCAAGCGCGCGCAATGCAGAAGCAGCCTGTGAACACACGAACCTCAGCGGTCAGATTGCGGGCAGGCATGTCAAGTGAAAAGTACGCATCTTTGACTGAATTTTCCTCCGTGATAAATTCGTCAAATGTAAATATCATTCACACTGTTCGACTCCTCACGATCTAAATTTACTGACTGTACGTTTTTGTGGTGTCATTCTTCTAGTTCCGCTCAGAATTCAGCCTTGAATTTGCATTTCGTTCAATGGAGAATTGATCTTCCTTCCCCTAGAGAGTAGTTCAGGCTGTGACCATCAGTATTGAGGAAAATCATCTCTAGACCCAAACACGCAGACCATAGAGTAGGTATATTAGGTAGAGTGGTAACTCCGCATTTATTAAATCACCAATGTGTATACACTTTCCATTTTATTAAATGAACTCGAGGGAGATACAGGTTCTATTGTCACCAAATGTGAGATATGCAAATTTTTGCAGTTTTGAAGACATTGCCACGGAATTGAATGATCATGATTGTTAATGCAGAAGGAATGATGGTATTTCACAGATTCTCATGACAACTGTGGAGATTTAATGTTTGGTAAATTAGCAAGTCGATGGGTTGCTATTACTTTCATGCTCAGCCTCAAGAGCATTTTCTTAATCGTGATCATATCACAGGCAACCTGCCACTGGCGGAGCAAAATCACATAATCAAAGACAATGACTTCATTTAACTTTGAAAGATGTAAATGGGTCCACATCACTATTCAGATTCAAGAAATGAAATATGAATTTAGTGAATCATAAAATCATGCCGGTGAAAATTGAATTGAAAACTTGACATTTCAGCCAAGAGAGCACGAATACTATCGTGATTTTTCATGAAGACTTCCCTTATAATTCGGATCATGAAATTCCCTTGATAATCAGCTGGATTTCCGCTTGGTTAGGATGCTTATTACATTCCGTTTGATATCCAACTTGATTCATACTACTTATATGGGGGCGTCATCTCGGTAGTATATAAATTTGCAAAATCTTGACTTTTAAAACTGCTCAAATAATTTTTTGGACAGCAGGAACGTTACCTCCGCAAAAAACTGAATCTTTCATATAAGAATTTTCACTGTATACAGATACTTTTTTGAGTCGACACTCTGTCTATATCCCTACTGTATGACGCAGAAAAAAGCAATTTATCTTTGTGTTCGTGACACTGACACTCTGTTGGACTTTGATAAAGTATATTTTGGATGCCCGAGGTTAAATATGTCGCAATAAACTGAGCTCTTTAATTCAGATGTCTGGGAGCTCGTGTTTTCGATTGATTCTTAGGCGTAGTGACTTCATCAGGCGAGTTTCGGTCAACTTGCAATCTACGGCGTTCTGGCTAGTGTCGATGATATCAGCTGCGCAGTTTGAAATTCTGACGTCATCACAGTTATGTAGTTTTGCTCTGTGTTCTCAGTGCATTCCTATTGCTCCTATTAATTAGATCTCGTTTGCGTAATTGTAACGAATCCAGAAAGGTCGGTTCATCTAGCCAGTGAAATGGAATTGTTACAAGTCATTTTATATAGTAGGTACTGCATAGCGGTCAGAACAGGACTGGTCATCGACTGGATGCTGCTTGAAATGAAAGAATCACTAAAAATCTCTTCTGAAGAAAAAAAATAACTGTTTTTATAAAGAATTCATCTTTCTCGAATAAAATACAATAAATTGAAGTTAAGCATTTATCTATTCCGCAATGAAGTAAGAAATGAGCCTGATATAAATGAGACGGACGCATTTATCTTCCTTACTGTGGATTTGTCGAATGATAAACACGTCTTCATGATAATTTTCTAAAATAGGAGTGTTTTAATTAAAGAAAATAAATCTAAATTTATCTGTCGACGCACAGATAATTTGCTTTTGCAATTCTACAATATATTCATGCGATCCGCCCTTCTCAATCAGATTTTCAATTTACAGTGATCTCATCTCACAAGGACTGTGAATTTAAATCAACTCTGAAAATGTCTATAAAAATATCATGGTTGAATTAGGAAAGATATATCACATTTCTGTAGAACTACTTCATGTACATCCTCGTAATGCTGTGGAATTAATGCTGGTGAAAGGAACCACTCAAATGTACCAGCATTAATCTACAACATCAAGAAGATGTGCATTAAGAAAAGCAATAGAAAGTTATCTGTGCGTCGAAAGATTAATTTAGATTTATTTTCTTTAATTAAATATTATCTATAAATCCTTCTTAACAAGTTCCATTCATAATGCTAGAAAAGGGGAATGGTGAAAGCATTCGTTG
Organism: Prostheceraeus crozeri; assembly: GCA_907163375.1. Classification (NCBI taxonomy): domain Eukaryota; kingdom Metazoa; phylum Platyhelminthes; order Polycladida; family Euryleptidae; genus Prostheceraeus; species Prostheceraeus crozeri. The sequence goes on along the minus strand of CAJQUW010006069.1, from coordinate 223,746 downwards.
TGATCTACATGTAGGAAACATAATTCATTCGCGTACTTTGGAAGGTCTTGCGTAATGAGGAGAGAGCCACCACAGGAGATTGACCAGCAATTAATGCTACAGATTTGAGCACGACGCAGTGCAGAGCAATATTGCAGTCTCAGAAGCTAATATTGCCTTTCTCTAAAAGTTCATCGAAGATCTCTTCACAGAAGCATTATAAATGAGTCAAATCATCGGCACACAAACATCTATTACCTGTAATGCTAAAATATGCAAAATGCATCTCTCAATGTGCTTTTTGCGTTCGAGTAATCACCAACTTTTATGAATGATATTCAAGTGATTTTGTGGATGTTTAAAGGAAATGCAAATGCATCTGAGCCTACAATAGTTGTAGGGTTTTTTTGGATAATCTTTTAGTTCGTCAATTATTGATGTAAAGATCCCCTAAAATGAACTTTAATGTGCATTTGATGCAGACAGTGATGTTTAATACTGAGAATGTGAGGAAGATCATTGAACAGCTTGATTCACACATGTTGTATAATTCATGCACATACGTGACTAAAAGCTTTGCTGCACAGCTGTCTTTTTGAAGACGCAGATCTTGCACATAGGGCTGTGATTCGTGAGGTTTCAATGGTCAGGTTTTAGCGGTCGAAACGCGACTGCTTTTCTAATGAGACAGACTTTTTCCAATTTCACCTCAGTTGGCAGACTGTTCATAGAAAGTTTTCACCAGACGTTTATTACATCTCTAGGAGAATGATCTACCTGTCGATTAAGGAGAAAGGAAGCTTGCCGTTTGAGAAAATAACACCATTTCTTTGTAGTAGCGCAGTTTTCGCATAGTTATTTCTTAACTTCTAAATAACTCACTGATGACTTTGAGTGTTTCGATACTTTGAATTTTCTTTTAAGGACAGCATAGAATGTAGCATTATATCATGGATTTTGCCGGCAGAAATATCAGACGCTGACGAGGCTGTTTTAGCAGCCGAGACTGCACTATACTTCTGCTCGCAAAATGCATGATATAATGTTATGGTATGCTGCTCTTAAGAAGTCTATGGATGCTACAATTCAGGAATGCGGAGTCCTATCATTTTGATGAGACTGCGACTCCGGGGGGTGATAGGACTCCGACTCCGGTTGTCAAGTATATAAAGCCTTTTTTGAAAAATTAACTGGCAGCCTACATCACAGATCATTATAGGTTTACCTGAACCTATCTCTAGTGATCATTGCTGTATCAATTATCAATCATTTTCGATGAAAGTTTATAAAATGTCTCTTTAAGTTGGATGCATGCGACTCGGCTCCTCCCATCTTCTTGATGTGTGCTTCACACGGTTTTTCTACAGTCTCTACCAGGTAGGAAAATCCCTATCCTTCTCCAAAAAATATGAGTACACTTTCGATTTTAATATGCTTTTTGGAGGAGACATCACACACGATTAACGTGAGGGTAAGAGGTAATGTTCTCAAACAAACTAGCATTTCAATTTTGTCTCTGATGTGATCTTTGGTGCGTCGGTGTGATCGACGCTAGGAAGGCTTGTCTTCTCTACTAAATCACCGAGTGAAAAGACAATCCTTTTTTCACTATCACGGTTCATTCCCTCAACTATTCAAGCTTTGCATGCACTGCTGTCTCTGTACTTTTGTTTGATGAAGTAAGTTGACATCAAGACAGTGACAGCCATATGCACGAGAATAAATAATTTGTTTGTATTATATTTCGGGTCTAGTTATAGGCCGGAGTCCAGGACTCCGACTCTGCATCCCTGCTACAATTATTGATCACTGTTAGTCACAGATAATGGAAAGATGCAGAAACCCTTGATTGACATATATTGAAGTCTATGAAAGTTTGCTCTCTCAATAGATGGTGATTCATGTAGAGCTTGGAAGATTTGAATAGATTTAAAATTCAGATTTCTATCTAAAAATGATCTGAAATATCCATTCACCAATTCATTCATTGATGGATTCTCAAGCTGGAGTGACGGACGACGGTTCATGGCTATCTGGTACGGTGAGAATTCTATGTGAAATTGGCGGGCATATAATGCATTTGCAACTCATTTCAATCATTTCCATGACCTCCAAAGCCATCGAGAGTGAAATACCTGACAGACCTTCAAAGTCTCATTCAGTCTGACTTTCTAACTTCAAATTGTCCGATGATTCCTCGTTCTTCATACTAGACTTGCAGGTAAAAACATGGGAAATTTGCATAATGCTCCATTTCATTCAGAATGAACGTGAAATTGATCGGAAATTACCAACACCAACCATCTCGGTGGAATTCTCTTTACAAAGCTCTGTTTCGCCTTGAAATTGCCGTTTGAAACTCGGACTGGTTGGAGTCTTCATTTCCATCCCATAGGGAAATCAATACTGGCTTGATCGGCGTGATAACTCAATCCATTCTCCGTCTTAATGTCATCGACAGCATCTTCCGAGTGTTCCTACGAAATACTTGTCTCATTTTAATCCTCTTTCATTAGCCTCCTCAATGGTTTTATCGACTCGGTCAGAGTAGACATTCCAACGTCATCCGAAGTTTCATAACTTGAGAGATTGTCATTTTCTATCAATGTGAAGTGAGTGGTTTGTCAGAGTGAACCGAGGCAGATTCTGGGACAAGAATTAGCCGGATGAACCTCTACAGTCTTTATTTCAATGTCTATGAATGAAGAATGGTACCAGACAGATATCCACTGCCTCTAGGTAGAAATTCTGACAATGCATAGACTTTCGAGGCCAATCGGTGATGTGTCAATGTAGGAATTGTAGCTATCTCTCGAGGGCACAGAATTAGACAGGTCGTCTCTTCTTCCGTTTGACTAGAAGGGAAGCATTGGGACATGCAACGTAGATGAAATGGCACAATCTGCTGACTAAATACCATAGCAATCGAACAATGACCAGCCAGTTCAACATTAAACACGCCAAATTGTGCAAAGTTTCAGTGACTGTTATCAATGGGATCACACAGCAAAGAGACACAGTCGATGTCAAGTTCTACAGAGAAGTTTGTGAACGTTTTTTCATGCGCCTGCTAACTTTTTTTAATAATGATCGGAGGGCCCAACATTATCGAGAAAACTTTTGCGCAATGATCTGAATTCTTCGAATCTGAAAGAGTCGTGGCGATCGGAGCATTTTGAAGGAATTCAGAGCAATCCGCAAGCGGCGCACGACTATTTTTCCTTTCTCTGCAAGGTATTAAAAATTTCTTTTTGCCCACTTATTAAGTTCCTGCATGTGCCATCTGTTTTGAATCAGTTTGCACTTCTAGCAAAGTGATGCAATTAAACAATCTAATTCTGTGGTCGAGGGCATAGATTGGAAGACATCCGAGGGCGCGCAGCACGCGACGACAGGTAGCTATGATTTCTGTTCATGCCTGAACTATCATGGACTAAAAGCCTTTATGGCGCAGTCCATAGATATCGATGAACGAATTATAGCACTTGATTATTATAGCACTGAGACCTTCCATGTCTATGGTTGGCCTGGCCCCGCCATGTGGTACAGGTTGGAGGTTAGGGGCCGAAACCTTGCTTCATGCAGCCATATGGTTCCTCTCTGATGTCTCCATACATAGCAAACTTAATTTTGGTTTCTTAGGTTTCTTATTTTCACCATTTGTTATTTTTAAGTTAGCTTCTCCTCAAGTCCATGACGAACTCTAATTTCAGTTCTTAGATTGCAAAAATGGAATCGACTTTTTTGCAATTTTTTTACATCGAAGTTTTAATGTATTCCCTTCCCGTCTTAAGTTAGGTCGGCTACCCTTTATTCGTATTTCAGTCCCTACTCTGTACTGGAGTAGGTTACTCTATGTTGTTAGTATTAATTTATATTCATTCGTTCATGACTTATAATTACCTATTTATTTACACGATTCTCCACTAGGGTAGTTGTTTAACTTTGGCGTCTTCCGTTTCCTGGATCCTTCAAAATTTTCTTTGACCGTTTCATGTCTTAATTCGATTGTGTTTAGAATAGATATACAAAAACGAAAGGCACAAATGGGAAGTTGTAGCTCCATTGAAAATACATAGAAATTAGCGGGCAGAAATGGGAAATTTCTGATTCCCGGCAACCTTGATAGAACGCTATGATGTGAAGGCATGAATATTGGAATAGCATCCATTTTTAGAGGACAGAAATGCAGGGATTCCAAGGACGTGTCCAACAGAAGTGGATATTGTCGGTATTCTAACCCAATAAAGATGAGATCTATGGCGATGTCCACAAGCAATGATTCTTGTAATGATTCTTGTAAAATGATAATCTATGTTCTTGATGTGGATATCTAAGAAGTTCTACTCTAAAGTTTTGACTGTTGCATAATTTCTATGGAGAGAGATTAGAGTGCTTCTTCCGGTTAGTAATGCAGTTTTTTAGGCATCAGTGTCAGCTGATTGATGTAGAAATCGACATGATATCTTTTATGAGTTAGAAGAATATGTAGTGATTGGAGGGAATTCGATATCTGAGGTCGGCGTAAAATGATGAATAGAAAATGATATCGAGTCAATGAATTAGCAGCAATGTCAAGGAAAGTTGCACAGTTGATGTCCATGCCTATTCACATTCGTAGTATTCGCAGCTCACAGTGTGCATGTAGATGATGGTATAGACTTTCTTTGGCATGTGGACATTCATCGATGAGGATTTTGAATTCATTGTGCGCAGTAGCTGGTCAATTACCAGGATTTTACTGAACATCATTGAAGGAGAGACCTATGAAGGACGAGGCTAATCTTCAACCAAACTATAGATGATGGACAAAACATGAATATCAAAACAAGGGTAGAAGGAAAGAAATGTTTCTATTTCTATGGTAGAGAGCAAAGTAACGACAATTTCTGAATGTTATTTATTCTTACTTTTCAACTACAAAAGCGATTGTTCGAACCTTCTACTCGGCCTTATCCACTCGGCTTCTGCAGCGGAGTTTGAACTCAACGTTTTTACATTCGAAGGCATGCTAGGCCTGCACCATTTTTCATGCTGCCGAATTTCACTTGTTCTTCGTGTTGTGTGTTTAGCAATGAAACGGAATGCACCGATTTGAAAACTTATAGGTTTGACTGGACTTAACTGGACCTAGACTTGAACCCAGACCTCCCAGGACGAATGCTACAACGTTGTTGACGTAAGTATTAACTGCAATGCTGACATAGAGGCCAGATATCAATGCCATCGAAGCCATAAGATAGCAAAGATGGCTAGCAACCCGACCTCTATGATTGTTGACGCTAGTAAGAGCATCCAAATTTCTATGATGTATTGGCACATTTGTATTGAACCTGCTAGGCACTATACATGTACATGTATCTAGATAAAACCTACATATCTAGGAGCCCATGTCTCTTTGCTGCCAAGCATTAGCACAGAAGCAAGATATCTGGAAATTCTTCTTCTGATAATTACCATAGCATTGTGGGATATCACAGCAGTTGCACTGTTTTATATCTATGTCGATCTCTCGGGTGATCGTATCAGAGATGAAGTTCCCACTTTACGGCATGCTCTCATCAAGAGCGACTGAAATGTTGAATAGACACCTCAATGTCTCTGTTTTCAAATGAAATAGCTATCTCAAAGGACTTGAAATATATTTCAAATTATTTCCATTTAAATTTTTGTTGAAGAGACATTTTGGCTAAGTAGTTAATCAAGTGTGCGACAACTTGTCTATTCCCAGAAGTATTTTCACCTTCTTGACATAAAGAAGTGTTTTCCTGTGAATCTACAACTAAAACTCATGCAAACTCTACATTAGCGTTAAATCAAACAGTAAAACCGGTAATTGCAAATTTGATCCTGATAGCTTTTCCATTTCAATGATAGAAGCGTTTCATCGCGTTGCCTTGGCAATGGATGAAGTTCGTTTCAATAAGCGAATGAGTACAACAAACAGTGTTAAGTGTTCACTAATAAAAGAGGACTTTCTTTTTTTGTAAACTATGTTCTTGTTCAGATGAAAGGGTTCAATTACGGAGAAATTGTTATCAATGTTGAGGAGAGGACAAGTTCAGGATCACATGCCTTAAAATGTTGACAATTTAAATGCTTGAAATGGTGCCTTGCCAAATAAAGGCCTCTGTGTGTCTGCATTAGAGGGAAACAGGATCACGGAGTGCATTGAGGAACGATGGAAGTTCTCAGCATCAAAATTCTTAATTGTGAATTCAAAAAGATCACGTTCAATGCTTCAAAATTCTTTCGTTGTAATTTTTATCAAATTTGATATTTGGTGTTAATTAACATCTTCATTTACATTAGCATCTTCATTAAATTTTCATTGGAATTGTGCCACAAAATATGGATGAAGCGTGAGTCAGTGTGTGTTTCATTCATGCCGCTAGGCTTGTCTCTACAATGAGGTGATTTTGTGCGGCTCAGACGGCTTTCACACACGCGTGCGCTCAACAAGGAATATATCTGTAATTATATCTGGCGACATTGTAGCGGCAATCAAAGAAAATTTTAAAAAATCAAAAAATGAAAATATGACGCGATAATCAGAAACAGCTACAATCACACGGAGTTAAATAATGGAGAGTGTTCTTGAGCTAGCAAACTTTTTTGCATGATATACACGGATAAGACTGAATTAAGCATCTTGTTCAGTTTGTGGTGTTGAACATGTGCAAAGTAAGTCCAAATGAACACTGGCACCTTAGTGCAATTCGTCGGCCCAGGATTCGAACACAGGTCAGTTGGAGAGCTAAGCAACTGCTCTGTTCACACTGTCAGCACGGCGTCTGATCAGCAGTTGTATAAGTGGGCTTTCATCGTCATTTAGATGACTTGTTTTCGATTCCTGGTCCGACGTGTTGCAGTCGAATGTTTTATAGTTATGCTCATCAATAAAGCACGGAACCTTAGGCAAATTGACACAAACGCCATTTATCGCCTATTTTATTTATTTTAACTGATGTTTTATGCCTTTTCCGGATTTTTTGGCAATTAAATACGAGTATTACTAACGATTTCATTCCAATACTCAAACATTCCTGATTGTTTCATTAAAGCATAACCAACTGCCTATAGTATTCAGTATTTCCACTTGTGATGAAACCTTTTGACCTGTAAGTTGTATTAATTGGACGTTTGGCGGTTGCATTCGGAAATTGCGTATACCAGTTTTCAGAAAGCCTTTTTGTGCCTATCTGTAATTTCACTTTGCCTTTTTGTCCACATATTTTCCACGTTTATAGTTGCCGATTGACTTGCTTTACTGTGTTACTGCTAAATTGCTTCCAATACCGGCGCTGTGGCCTTGTGGTAGAGTGTTCGCTCTGCGTCCGGGAGACCTTGGTTCAAATCTTGGTCGGGTCAAACCTTAGACTTTTAAAATAGGTGCACTCTGCTAAACACTCAGCACGAAAAAGAATGAGAGTGGTAAATGACAACTCGGCACATGGAAGAAAGGCTCCGTGCCTAATGTGCTTCCGAGTAAAAACAACGTTCATTTATTTGTAATACTCAGCAAAATAACTGTTCATAACTTGTTCAAGACACCTTCTTCAACGCTACAGGATTCATTATGGTGTGTTATCTGAACCAGCTTTCTTTGTTCTTTCTGAACTCGCGACCGCGCATCCAATGAAATCGCCTTTAACGATACATGGACGACAGATAGGAAGCCCTATCAATGTGCTGTTCCGCATCAACGTCGCAAATCTTGTGCCTCGTGCGTTACGTAATTGCGTTCACCGAATGTATGCAAACACTTGTGAACCAAAGAATAAAAGTTATTATTAGTATAAAGATCCGCGCCTTCTTCATCACAAATCCTGTCAGAATTGTTCACTGGATCACACTGTGAAATTCGCTTGTGAACATCTCATGAAGGATTGATAAATTTCGTAGCAAAGAATTGGGTAAGAGTGAGAGTGGAAATTGATATTGCAAGTCACGGAAATTACTGTCACATGAATCTACTTACGGCCAGTCTATAATTCCGTGATTGGTAATATAAAGCAGCAATTGTGCTCCCCTGAATGATGCGACCTTGTGTTGAAGTGACAAGACATTTTTATTCAATGTTACCTCATTTTTTTATTTTTCTTCAGAGTTTGTACATTTCCTATTTCTAAGACTTCATTTATTTGAATTTTGGAGTGTATATTACAATTATCTTGATCGCAGAGAAACCGAATAAATCGCTTCAATATCATACCATCCATCATCTACGCAACCAATTTCTCAGCGGTTAAACCTTCTCTCTCTCTCTCTCTTATCGATCACTGTTTTGAAAAGAAATTTCCCAGGTATTTATATTCGTTTGCTATTTCAATTTCTGTAGTGCTTCAATTTATATTGATTTCAACATGACTGTAGTTATTAAGACTGTTAAGCATATTTACGATTGATGGAGTAGTCCATATTTTTGAATCCATTGATTCAATCGGATGCTAAAAATATTTGTTGGGAACTTTTCTAAACCCGATGACAAGTTGATGAATCTGTATGAATTAATGCCATTTTTTGTCACCTTTCTTGAACCATACTGTACCTCAACTGATGCTCCAAGGAGTGTTTTCATTTTTCAAAATTTTATTGAATAGCGTTTAAATTACTTCTGTTGTATCATCTAAATTCTTCTTTAGCATTTCGTATATAAAACCGTCAGGATCACTGGATTTTGAATTGTTCATACTTTTCAACGCATGTATAGTTTCGCTAGAAGATATTGGATTATTTAAAGATTCATCTTTTTCCATCATGTCGTATTCTGTCGGAACGCCTGCATAATATAGTTTACAACTTTATCGTTCTTTCCGTTAGTTCCATATCTCGATTTATCATTTCATTTTTAAACTTTGTCATAGATGAATTTGTCTCGCTCAGTTTTCTTTTCTTTGTTTGTGATCATTCACTATCTGCCAAAATTTCTTGCTGTCGTTTCTCATTTTTGCGCCTTTTAAATCTTTTAATTTCACTGATTGTAACAGTCTTTTTTCTTTCTTGATCTCTTTATTGAAATATTTTTTGTCTTTGGCAAAAAAAGCTAAATTTTCTTTTGTTTTATTTGTTGTCCATTCTTCGACAGCTGTCCTGTCATAGTTGTCTTGTTTCCATAGTATAGATAGCTTGCTGGTTATTTTTTTCATTGCTTGATTGGCTTTCGTAGTGTTAATAAGCCTATCATAGACTTCTTTCTCTGTTTAGTCGCTATCTTTTATCTCTTGTAGCAATGGATTGCATTGTTTTCGAAAATTTGAGAAATTGAATTTATTTCCATAATCAAGGGTCAATTTAAAAGTTTTAAATCTTTTAACTCTATTTATGTGTGGAACACGAGTGCTGGGCTTTAAATTGAATGGCATTTTTCCTCAACACTGATTTCTCTGCGAAATGGAGCATGATCTGTATATAATCTTAGTTCCATTATTTCGAAGGCTTTTATTCGTGGCATGATAGATTCCGTGATCATTAGATAATCAATGACTGATTTATGAACTTTATCGTTATGAATTTTATAATATGTAAACCTTCACTCTTCAAATCTTCCATTAGGAATTACGAGTTAGGTATCATTACAGAAGTCTATTATTCTTCACCAAAATTGCTGATTGTTTTGTCATCTGATGTTCTTGGTGGTATGTCTAAGAAAGCGCTATCATTAATCGTACCAATTCTGGCGTTCATGTCACCAATCATAATTACATTTCCCATTCTGTATTCTGATATATAATTTTCTATTCTGTTTAAGTAGCTTTGGCCAGCATGTTTAAATTCACGGTTATCTCGATAGCATAGGATGAGGAATATGTCATCTACATTCTTCCAGTTGTCATTCGATAATTTCATTATTATAAGGTTGCCATTCTCAGTGATTATTCTAGTAATATTAGAAATATTTGAGATTTCCGTCAGAAATATAGAAACTCCTTTAACGTTTCTGCCAAATATGGTCTTTCTTCTAAAACTCGAGTGAATGGCAGTAGTAGCATTCATAGTAATCGCTTCATTTTTAAATCGAAGTGAGTTTCCGTAAAGCAAAAAATCTGCGAACTTTTGGTGTCAGTTTCTTTTTGTTCTCTCCTCTGCTATGTCAGCCTCAAACGTTCTGCATAGGGTGTTGATCAGCAGTTGCGGCTGGATGGGAAAGGCCACCAAGTTGAGTTAGTCCATATGGGTACTGAGGCGGAGGTGGTACGTAGCACTACGGTTGTTGATAATGCTGATACAAACAAATCTCTCTCTCCTCTCTCTCTCTCTCTCTCTCTCTCTCTCTCTCTCTCGCGATGCCATGCGTGAAAGCCCGCGGGTTAAATGATTAATTTTTCGATTCATTTGCGGGTTCTACTTGAAGAAAAGAAAATGCGGTGTTCCTTTATTCGACCAATAACGAAAGTTGCCATGTTTCCGGATTCATTCTGTGACAGAGTTTGAACAAAATCCATGTCATCATTTCATTTTTATAGAATTATTTTGCTATTGCATTTGATCTATTTTTTGACATTGCTCTTTGTGATTGGTAGTTTTTATAGCTGTTTCTCTCTTTATTATGAAATTCTCACTACGCCCTTTGATCTTCATTAATTGTAAGTACTAGCGCATTTTCGACACATTTTAAGAAGTGCCGTACAATTTGGGTGATATATTCAGCAATTATGTATCCGCTATGCATCTACTAGAAGTGAAAGTTAGTGGTAGGTTTTGGTCATCAATACACGTTATTTTTTGGTGTGCTCTCCACAATATTTCGAAATGCACACATGGGTGGCGACAAGATTTTTTATTAGGCGACCACAAATAATAGGTCATATTAGTTTGACATTAATCAAAAAATTCGGACTTAGTATGACAGATTTAATAGTGTCCCATCACAAAATGAGATTCCAACTTTTCCATTCCTGCATCTTGTTATTTCAACAAGTGAGGTTCATGTGAATTTGTCAGAAATTTCATACTTAGCTAATTATCGCATGTAAACATTGTGTTAAACTGAAAAATTATTTACGTATTATATTGTATTATCGAACGTACGTGTATGTCAATCAGCAGACACTAAGGCCGCAGCTGACACTACTGTCCGCTGAATTAGACTGTAATATGATATCTGTGAATTGCATATTATCGAACGTTTATCTATGTTGATCATAGTAATGAAAAAGTGCCATATTTTGTGATATAGAACGATGAAGCACATTGAAAGATATCTTTTGAAGTAATATAGAGCGGTAATATGGACCAGTAATATCATACATTTTAGAACTCTATAGATCATGGACATCTACATAGTCCATGAGATGCTACATAGTCCATGGTGTGATGCTTTATCTAGATGTCTATCTTTAGATCCATTTCTGTGGTACTGAAATTAACATAGACATAATACAGGAGCCACAATGATATCTGTTAGTCCATGTGAGATCGGCAGGCAAAGAGAGATGTTGATATCTAAATCTATTAGATGACCATAGCGCCTTCGATAATAGTTATACAGCTACTATTAACATGTACAACTATATCATTATTATGTAAAATATCAAAGGCGGTCAAGGTTTCAATGATTTGAATTTTTCATCGATCATTTGAATGTTCATTTGAATAATCTCACGACTTTCAATTTACCTGCCGAATGCTTGAGTTGGTGACCGAAATAACATCGACCTAAACCTTACAGAAAAGTACACGATGACAGCTCCAATTTCAGATGAATCAATACTCCCGAATGAAGTGATTAAAGCTCGAAATTCTGATTGATTCTAGCACTTCTCATTCCGCTTGTTCTGAAACTCCGCCACTTGAGACGTTGAGATGGCGTCATTATCGTCATTACCGTGAAGGTATGACTCATCCCAAGTGCTTGCAAGTGAGCAATTATCATCATTGGAGTCTACTAATGTTTGTTTGGACAAGTCTGATGAATTATGGGATTACGGTCGTCTTCAGAAAATATTCCAGCTTAAGAAGGAAGTAGATCAGAAAACAATTAGGAGTTGGACAAGTTGATCAAACACACAATCCTCTGAATGATTAGAAATTCCGGTATTGACGACTGATTTTTGATGAATTTAGAGGGCATGCACATTGTGGTACGGTGAAAAATGTATTTTGTTGAAAACAGCGAAAATAATCAATGAAGCAGACGAACATTAATTACTTTCCCTTTTGTTCTGTTCACTTTGTAGAAAACAGTAAAAAGTAGAAATTTTATTGGTTGATGTTCACGGTGATTCACTCTTTTCACTGCGCAGTTTACAGAATGCAGAGTATTTATCAATACCATCGAAGTCAGAGTCTCAAGTGTTTGAGAGCGGATTGGAGACATAGGCGACAATTTAATTGGACTAGTAACCTACAGCTGCAAATGCTAGCTCATTAAATAATAAATATTTTGCTATAATCAAATAGGCTGCAATTAATCAATCTAATGAGTAATAATTGAAAATGCATATATGACATGAACAGCAAAACGCTGGCAAAATACTTTTATCCGATGAATGCTCTTTATTTGAGAGCAGTCGCCGTTGTAACTACAATTACAGACTTGTAGAGATACGTATGGGATTCTGCGGAATACTTAATTTTATCACCAAAGCTTACATAACCACGGGGCTGTAGCTTTCTGTGAGCTAGCTATAAGCTGCTGACATCAGGAGCGTCAATCTCCTGAACCGCAGAAGGTTATGAAATTGCGCCATCAAGAAGTGTTTCTAGGCAAAGGTAATAGCTCGAAATATAAAAAAATCATTCTTATATAATAACAATAAGCATTTTGAAATATTGGTAATGTATTTGATGAATGAGCATATTAAACATCAGAATGAGATCAATGCAGTGAAATCGACTGATGTAAATAGAAGCATCAAAGTCAAGTACTGCAAGGCGATCAACATTCAAGACACTTGCAAAAATTGAAAACCGCTTTTTCAAGAATAATGATAATAATAACCATGCTTTATTTCCAAAATGACAGATGTACATTGGTTAAGAATTAAGACGCACAGAAGGTCACTACCAATGAAACGCATCCACTATACCCTTCCCCCCCCCCCGAAGATAAACCACGACCGCAATCTAAGAAGACCGCATTCATTAGAAAGGACAGTGAACAACAATAACATCGGAAGGAACCTTTTCAACCGAATACTTCACTGACTTTGCCATTTTACATTTCCGTCGTTAGTCTACCCCTCCTTTTAAACCTACGTAATTGGTTTTCTTCATCAATTGTAATCCCTCATGCATGTGTCATATCGGAATAAAGCTTTTTATTATTAGCATTTTGGAACCCACAGACACCAATATCATACGATATTTTGAAATTGTTAGTTCTACCTAATTGTAGATGAAACCATTAACTGTACACAGCAGTCAGATAAGAATTTGAGTCGCGATTTTCGATTACTGCTGGGCGCACGCGGCAAGGATTTCATATTTGGTAGCTACGCGCGTAAACGCAGTGACCGAGATATTACTAAAACCTTTTAAAAGTAGTATTTATAAAACATTCGAATTTCCAAGACTGAAATCGATGTCTATGGCATGATAGATGATCATGATGTTATTTGTAGACTTGTATAGCGTGTTGTTCACATTGTAAATCAATGCACTCGGTCAAAAGTTGTCATGAAAACTGTTAGAATTCAGACTTTTGAATGAAATTTGAAGAAATGTTTGAAAATACGCTAGTGACAAAATTGTAGGTTGGGAAGCGCCCCACGAGGCAGTATCCAAACCTATTAGTGGCCAGTTCTCTGTTGGAACTGCCTTTGAACCGTGCATGTCTAATAATCTGTCCGAGTTACTTTCCAATTTTGTTCTCGTGATAAAGGACAATCTTAACTTACCATTAACACTGTTGCCTTTCCTGTCATACGCCTTCAGGAGAAATGAATGGTTTCCAACAGCTACCATTGAAGGATCGATGACAGTGATGGTCTGACGAGCTACATCCATTGATAACCATCTGTTGGGCATGTCGTTCACCATTAAGTTGTCTTTGAAATTCAGCAATTCGAGACGTAGATTGGGAGTGTAACCATCTTCAGCATCTTTGAAGGTGTACTCAGGAATTTTGAATATCTTCCGTCTGACGTTCCTTTTCACGATGTACAATGGCAGGCTTTTCACCACTACAGGTAGACCTTCGTCTTCTTTCTTCTTTTCGAAATAAGTTTGAGAGACTTTGACTGGCTGTTCAACTTCCCCTTGCGGAATCCAGCCGGATGATCCATAACCAGTATCAGTAGTCTCGTACTGTCCTGACCCATCGTAAGACGGGTCCTGTTTGTACATCTCAGTGTTCGGTCCCCATTGATCAATGCCTGGACTTCTTCTCATGCGATTCCGTCTGATTCGTCTTGCTTCCATCAACAGCCGCTTATCATCTGCAACAAACCACTGTCTTACCGGAAATCCGATAGTTCTGGCAAGCTCTCCCGTAACTGCAGTTTTCTCAAGTCGTTGTAATGAATTCAGCTCCGATGGTGCGACGGATCCACAGCCTACACGCCAGGCAAGCAGAGATCCGTTTGTTTTTAGTGAATGCGTGTTGCCAGGACCTGTCGCCAGCATGAATAAACTTTTCAAGCTATCCGACTGATGCACTGCTTTAGAAAGGTAATAAATGCTTTTCAAATCAATGTACGGCGAGCCTGAGCGAAGAAGGTTGACCAGGCGTGAGAAGAGAGCGATGCGATCAGCCGCACTCATTACAGGAAGATCAGCGTCGATAGAAAGAACGGCGACTGTCGGCGATGTCCGATATGGTCGACAAGGGAAAGCAAGTTCCCGCGACGAATGAGTCACTTGTACAACTAGACCAATCTCTGGCAAAATGTGAGTGCCTACGTCGTTGCCACTCGGTATACCGTGAAATGTCGAAGTTTTGTTCTCTTTGAGGATTAGCCATGAAGGAATCAGAGTCTGGAAATAAGGAAGTTATCATTAATGAGGACTCCCAATCTCCATAGAGCAAGTATATCAGGTAATTAAATGAACATGAGTCGAGACCAAGCATCACCTGTGAAATGCTTGCTGTGATCAGCTGTGATCATGATTGCAATACAGAATAAAGAATGTTATTCCACAAATTCATAGATGGGTTAACATTACTAAAAGCTAAAGTCTTATTAAATTAAAATTATTCTCTTAAGCGGGATCATATCACAAGCTGCCACTGAAAGAACAGAACATCATAATTAAGGAAAGCCTATCATAATTAACATTGAATGATGTTAATGGGTCCACACTACTATTCAGATTCAGGAAGTAACGCCTTATGAATCATAAAATCATGTCGCTGGAAATTAAACTACAAACATGAAATCTCAGCTAAAGCACAATGAGATCTCAACGCTTCCTTGAAGACTTGCAAGGACTTGCATTATGTGGTTCATGAAATTTCCAAGATCATGAACTTAATTTCGTTTAATTACGATGCTTGTTAGCGAATATACTCATTCAGCGTGGTCATTGTAAATTATAACGAATCCTGGACAGTACCATCGCAAAAATCAAAACTATGACAGTACGCCCTATAACAGCGTACTGTTATAGTTTTGATTTTTGCGGTGGTACTGTCCAGGATTCGTTATAATGTTAGCGAATATTCATTCATTTTGATATCCAACTTGTTTCACACTACTTATAAAGGGGCTTCATGTCGGTAGTACATAAATTTGGAAAAATTTAGCTTTTTAAAAACCACTCAAATAATTTTTTGGACCACAGGAACGTTATCTCCGTAAAAAACTTAATCTTTTGATATAAAAATTTCAGTGCATACAGACACTGTTTTGAGTCCACACGCTACCTATATATAGGCTATTTACTCTATGCTCCACTCTGAAGCCCATCAAAATCCCGGAGGCACTTTGGTCAACATCTTCATTTTATTATTGCGCTCTAACAGTTCGCAGCATTCATTTGCTGTAAATCGATCATCGCTGTTCTATAAATCTAGCAACAATTTCTAGTAATAATGCGCACATGATAAGGAAAGTGTACAAAAGATTTACGTCATTGCCATAATCTTCAATCATTTTATTTCCACATACTGTAATTTGTCATCCGATGAGGCTTCAAGGGCAAATATGAACTGCTAAGATATTTTATGTAATTCTTGGCGCGTAGAAGGAGAAATGATAGAGCAAGCTGATAATGATTATATTGAAACAACAGGTTCATTGAATAACATTTCTGAAATACTGTTTCACACTCAAAATCGATGTCCTCTGAGAAAAGTGGTCTTAGAAAAATCATCATAAATATATTTTATTTAGTGAAATAGACACTTGTCTTATGCAAATTATGAATGTGTAGGATGAAAAACGATGGACAAGCAGCAGTAAATTTGACTTTTAAAACTTTAGTCTCATCTGCAATAATGACAATTTTTTCAAAATTTGAAATTGGTTTGAAAAATTGGTTTGAAAAGTGATAGAAATTCGTGATAACAGAAATTCTTGATATGCAAAATCAACAAAATAATTCAGTTCTTCGTCACTATACCGTTAGTTCTTCATATGATGCAAAGTCTCAGTATAACGGCATTACCATGGCACTATTTCATGACATTATGACATTTAGCCATGTTGCAGAAATGTAAACCGTTCTGAACGTTATCAGTAATGAAATATTTGCCGAATATAAATCGCATTTATTGACCTATGCCAGTGTGAATCTGATATTTAGCTCCGTGCATGATTTACAACAGCATTGCTGCATGTACTTCACACTTCGTATACTGATTATTAGAAGGGATTGAAGGCTTTCTAGTGTTCTCTCTCCAAATCACCCACTAGCTTGTGGATGTGTGGAAGACCAAAGATATCAGCCTGCGCCTGAAGAAACAACTTATGAAGAGCTTGGTATAGAGTATCGCGTCATACGGAGCAGAGAGTTGGACATTGAGAAAAGTGGACGAAAGGAGAATCAATGCATTCGAGATGTGGACCTGGCGGAGATTCCTAAGGATCAGCTGTTGACAGCGGAAACAAACGGATGGGTGCGAGACAAAGTGGAAGTGCCAGAAAACAATGAACTGCTGGAGACTATCAAGCGGAGGAAATGCGCAAAGTACGCGCATTGAAGGCGGAGACCCGACAGCCAGGTGTTCAGCCTGGTGTCGACCGTGTCGAAGCCCACGGTCCGGTGAACGAGCTGCGGCATTGAATCTTCCCGAATTAATGAGTGTTTTATCTCCATCTATTCATTAGAGAATTAAAGCTCAGAAACAAACTTTTATTTACTCAAGCTTGTGTCAAAAGACGCCTACGTGATGGTCCTTCATTCTGCAGAGCTGAATGTCAATCGAATGAATCGCTAGCTCATCTTTCAACGGTGTTTTGTCATCTCATGGTGCTGGAGTGGCAATCATCCTGCTTTAGCCGATGTTCAAATGTGCAGATTAAAAACTAACTTTTATGTCCTTGAACATCAGATTCCTTAGCACAGGTTATTTGTCAAGCTGTCTTCGCTCAGGGTAAGCGAGAAACATGTTAATTTCTGAATTCAAATGCATCAAATACATCGAAACAATAGAATAACAATTGAATGACATTTTTTTTAAAAAAAACATCGTAATTATTTAAAGACATGTTTCAATAAACTGAAAATCTTCAACCTGATGATAGTATGATGTATTGTAAAATCGTCTAGCCACCTTTTCTTCTTCTTCTTCCTTCTTGGGTTCGCACCCTTTGAAGATATCAGAAAAAGAACTTTGTGAAAAGTTTTCTAGCCGTATGTCTCTTTCGGTCAAAAGATCTTGGTATTTACAAATCAATAAATAGGTATATTGATGAATATACAGATCAATGCGAACAAATTTAATGTTCATGCATAGTTCATGCATGATAAATTTTGCTTTTTTTTGGCATTATATGGAACGTGGGCTCATAATTCCTCAAAGCCAGAATGGGATCACTGAATGCTCTACGATGGATTGTATTAACCCTCATTTCATTAAAAGGTGTTTCCTCGTTGCGCAGTTTGCTTTCATATTCCACATGGAACTCATGATTTTTGGATTTTTCAAAATATCTTCTGACGTGTTCCATTGCCCGAGAATGACGAGGTAAACGTTCGTGAAAGGACAAGCGATCTTCTAAACTATGATTATGCGCTATATCCTTATTTTTGACACTTTCGATTTCGTTTGGCATATCACTCATCTGATACAATTGACTCAGCGCGTTTCTAATATACGACTTTTCAGATTTATTGGATGTTCTGGATTTCGCAGATTTTATTGATTTTATACTTTTATTACTTCTAAGCTGCAAGTTATCAGGTAAACCATTGGGTCGATGGTGCTCCGTCTTGAAAGACAATGATCTTATTTTGATCAATTTTGGACTTGTTTTGCTATCTTCAGTCGCATCGTCTAATGTAGTGCAAAACTGGATGGAGGACGATCGAGGAACATTGATTTCTTCTGTTACCTCACTAGTTGCTTCATGCATCGACTGCTGTCTTCGTGAACACGTTTTTGATACTTTAACCATCTTCAGGTCACCATAAATTTTCTTTAATCTCGCAATCCAAACTGCTCTAACTATCTCACATGAAAAAGTGATCCAACAATGAAAACGGCGGATGACTTCTCTGCGAATACAGCTTTGTGAAGTACCGTAAACGAGTGCATTGAAAATCGTATTTGAATGAGAAACTAAAACCCCAAGCAGGAAAATATTTCTCCAAGTAACATCTTTATAGAAATTTCCAAAACCATCTTTGACGACCAGAACACATTGCAATGTGGCTAACGGCAGCTGCGTAGCGATGAAAATAACATATCGCATTACATTTAGATGAACCGTGTGTGCTCTACTTAATTCAGAAATGTCGAAAACGCTGTCAGTTTGGAAACTTTGCACATCCACTGAGTTAAATGAAAAAGTTGATCCGATGTTAGACGCCCGAGAAAGTCTCCTTGTATTACCGAGATATGAAAATCGATTAACACCTGTGAAAAGGACGGATGTTCGACTTGTCCTTTTCTTCTCCGCCTTGTTAAATTTTTTGATGCAATACGTGTAGATAAGAACTAATATCACAGAAGTGGACAACACTAAAATAAATCGAGAGACTATGTATTTCGTATTTGCAATGGTAAAGTAAAGAATGCAAAATAATACGTCACCGCTTGTGCTATAGTTTAGCATAGCAACTGATGTTATTACAATAGAAACAATCCAAGTAAGTATGATTGATATATGAATATGCCTCTTTGAAATTTCCATTTTGAACAATGTCAGCTTTGCTAATTTGTAAATAGCAATCAGAACAGTTGCCAATGTACATAGGTTCTCGTGGAGTGCATAAATTACGTCAAATGACAAACATATTGCTGATGAAACATCCGGCCTCAAAAATCGATATACCGTCATTGGAGCAATAACTATACTGAGAGTGATATCCAACAATGCGAGATAAGCTAATAATAGATTTCCAAAAGCACCATCACGATTATAAATCTTCGATTTTCTCAAAGTAATCAAAACTAAATAATTCAAAAAAGCTGATGCCGAACATATCATGGTCTCCAATATAATAAACCAAGAACGGACATGCAAAATTTCTTCAAATTTGTCCGTCACATTTTGGCTGAATCCTGTATACATCTCAGGCTAACAATGAATTTTCAGTTTTTTCAGCATTTCAGACTAACTGTTGGAATGAGGATCTTAAAATAATTGAGATCATTTTACATATAATGAAATGTTCATTGAAGGCTTGCCTGATGCAACTTTATTTGCCCACAGCGCTGTGTGATACCATGCGGCTATTAATTGTCATTGAGGGAAGCATCCTACTGAAAACATCAAGTTCTTTTGAATGTCAGTTGTATATTTCCATTCTATTGACATCAAATCAAGCATGAATAGAGAGCTGATGAACATGCCATAGATAATCATTGAAAGTTCTTGTCTATCTATGGTGAATAGAAATTTAACGGTATTAAAGCTTTTGTTCTCAATAAAGCCTCAAAAGGATATAGAAATCTTATAACAGGGATGTCTATAACTCGGAATTCCCAATTCTTAACAGTAAGGAAAATTGACTGGAGGTCGAAATTTTGCAAATCGCAACATTTGTGTAAACAGTATTTATCAATATTATCGGGTTGATCAGTGCTTCAGAACGACATGGAAATACATGTAGTTAGCAAATGTCGATATTAATGTCATCCCTGAGTTCATTAGGTAAATATGTATTACCTCTCAAATCTGTACACTTGTCAAACTTAACACCGTCTGCTGCCTTTCACTGTAAAATCGCTATTAGTTCAATTTAAATAAAAAATTGAAGCAAATAAAAATATCAATGTCATCCACATGTATAACATTATGTTTTCCACTTAAAGGTCCACATTGTGTTTTGAACCAAGGTGACTTTATATTGATTATGATGTTGATGATTTGCTCTTGCGGTTTACAATCATCAGAATTCTCAACAAAGTCATCAGAACACGGAAAATCTTTTGAGGATGTTTTACTCACCTCCTTATATATAGAGCTGATGAGAGGCGAATGTACGTCATATAGCAGATGTTTTATGTCATCTGTTTTTTTATGTCTTTGTATCCAAGTATTCATTGACATCCCTAGTTATAATAGGATTGTAAAGATAGCTAGAAATCCGACCACGAAAACTATAATTCATATATGGTGCCTTTGTCACCGATTTCATCTACAGAAGAAGGCCGGCAACCTTTCTTATTTTGGCTGGAATGCATTTCATGAGTAGGAAAGTCTTTGAAGTGTCTGCTGTGTAAAGCTGTATAAGATTTCTTTTAGCGCGAAAATGGCATTGTGATTCCATGAATTGGCTGCTCTACTCATCAAGCTCAATATTAAGTTTCTGGAATAAATGAAAGGAGCAATCGGTTGTCACATGTCATTTGAGACATGACCTGTACGTCCTTCAACACGTTTGATTTCTCAACTATGTTATTAAGTAAGATCGCCATGAATATTATAATGTAAATTACTATCTAGCAGAGAATTGTTTGTGAGACAGTCGCAATGAATAAAAACACTCTGAATCAAAGCGCATTGGAAAGCTGAGCTTTATATTAAGGAGACATTTTCCGTTTGTAAAAATGATTGACTCAGCCTGACCTTAAAAATCCAAGAGAGACCAGATGCGACCCGAGTCCGAATGTTGCTTACCAAAATTGGCACCAACCCCTCAAAGCGTTCGAATGCAGCGCAACGCTGACACGACCACGAAACCTCTGTGTAGGGTTTTAACAAAATCTCAATAATGCTATAAATTAGGCTTACTATCCAGAAAAATAAGTGATGAATAAAGCAGTTTCAGACAGGCTAAATGTCTTCAAAAGTTTAGCCTTGAGTTGCTCAACTGTATAAACGATGGAAATACAGGAAATAATTGCCACGTACTTTACATGTCACTTTGAAAAGTACAATAGGATTACTTGAAGGTAATCCCTAGATGAGTGATGATGAAATTCGTGGACTGTCAATTGCCGTCATGATATCCAATTGTCTTGTGATTATCTGCGTGATAATGACGAATAATCAGATGATGCATTCCAGGATTTCAGAAATGTACTTCGACAACGCCGCATTCCTAATTGAGAGATGAAGTAATTTCTCTCTGTGAATTCTGTTATGCCTATTATCGATTGACCTTAGAGGAAGCTCCTTTGAATCTGAGCTTCCATGACGCAGTTCTCAAGTAAAATCGGCGAAATTCTGGCCTCGCCAGAAATTGTGAGAAATTGTGGTATCGCCTACAGAAGAGGTAGGAAGAACTTAACTGAAAAAATTCAAAATTCATGATCTAAGTGAACGGAATAGGCAGTGTACAATCTTACATAATCATTAACCTCACGGTAAAACCAGCATAATTTAATGTAGAACAGCTACCTGGTTCAACCATCTGGCTGTCAGCTTTTTTCGACGGCAAAAAATTCCATGATTTGAAATGCTCCAATAATTTTGTTATTTCGGTGAAACTGCACATGAAATATTTCAGAAATTGCTTTGTAATCATTAAGCAACATTTTTGTTGCTTTTGTGTTGTTTATACGATGAAGAATGATCGAAAGTCTTTACTTCACTATTGGATTAATAGAGTGCAGTCACGAGTACAGTCCTAAACAATCACTTATCAATTTCAAAGTGCTTTATCGTCGCTTTCAGCTTTTCACAATACACTATTTTTGTTTAGGAAATTCCATTCCAGCTTGTGATAAAAGTGGTCACATGCATTTGTTGTTTAGAAAGACAGCCATAGGCTAAATATTTTAAAACTCAAAGTTTAATTCTTGTGCTGCTAGAATACATGTATGTACACTGCTAAATAGAGGTACCTCCGGTGATATATAATATCATGAAATTATCGTTAACACGACATTTCCACCTTTGCTTTTTTAGTGAACAAATAGGCTCGTCGTTGTAATTGAAATAAAATCATAAAATTAGCGTGCATTCAAAAAGTTATTCTTGCATCGACAATGTATTTAGTGATGTATTGAGATATCATTGCAGCTCCTCGCAGTAGTGCAAGACCTCAATATCATGCAGGAAATATAATGCCGCATAGCAAATCGTGTTTCAAATACATAGACAGTCCGTTCAACTGTAGTGGCAAATCAATCGATAGATTGCAAATTTTGAACGATTTCAACTCTATGGCTCTGGCACTAAAAGCCACAACTCATCTCCGATATCTCTGTTAATCCACAGGGCTTGGTAACTTCTGTCTCACCTGGTCATAGTGGTTGGACCACCCAGGTCCTAGTCTGGCCACAGAAGGGGTCGAGGTTGAAGACAGTCACCGAACTGACCCACAGATGACCACAGGATTCCTCACTATCTTCAGTTGGCCCACCCACGTCCTAGTCTGGCCACAGAAGGGGTCGAGGTTGAAGACAGTCACCGAACTGACCCACAGATGACCACAGGTGCTACCTTTGGATTCCTCACTATTTTCAGTTGGCCCACCCACGTCCTAGTCTGGCCACAGAAGACCACTGAAGTCGAAGACAATCACTCAACTGACACACAGAAGACCACAGGTGGAACCATCTGATTTCTTGCAATTTTCAGTTGTCCACACTATCTACTCATCCTAGTCTGGCTACTACCGGTATTTTAATTTGGACACCTCGATCCCAGTCTGCTCACAGAAGACCACTGGAGAAATCGCCTGATTCCTCACTATTTTCAGCCGACACACCCGACACGTTGACTAGTTTCAGCGGCCGATGTCGGTGCCAATGACTCACCTTATCCAGTTTCAACCATCCTTTGTTTCTCAGAGTACACAGCACGCCCACATGACATTCCACGTTGAGAGGATTCGCAGACGCATCAAAGTTGAGGTTGTTAGGAGCTCTCTGGATCCGAGAAGTGCGACAATCTTCCTCATTCTTCCCAGAAATGGACCCGAGGACCACGAAGGCAATATAACAAGATAGAAGGCAATGCATTTCACAGACGAAGACACTGAAGGTAGTTACTCAAAGCGTGAAGAGGAGAAATGCGTCGGCGAACAGCTCCGTGTCAAAGGATATTTATATTCTGTTGTTTACATGATGAAGAGGGATCGAAAGTCTTTAGTTCACAAGTGGATCAAATCGAGTGCAGTCACGTGCGATGTTGCTACATAAACATTTCAAAGTGCTTTATCGTCGTTTTCAGCTTTTTATAATACGACATGGCAGTGAGGATTTAAAACAATGCTATTTTGGCTTTGTAAATTTCATTGCAGCATTTGTTGTTTATTAAAGCGGCCATAGGCTACATTCTTTGAAACTTTAAGTTTAACTCTTTTGTTGCCAAAATACATGTGTACTACTAAATGGAGGAACCTCCGGTGATATATTATATCATGAAATTATCGGTAATAAAAACATCTCCGCCTTTGCTTTACTTTTAATGAACAAATAGGCTCATCGTTGCAATTGAAGTAAAATCATAAAATTAGTGTTTCTTAAAATCATTCTACCAAAATAATGTATTGCAGAAATGCGAAATAATTATAATTTATTCTATTCATTGCTGTAATGACTTCGCAGAAATTTCAAAATTTTCCATTATTTATTCAAAATATTAAATTTGCCGCCATTCATTCGTTACTGCGTATCTACATATGTACAGACATGTGCATTTTTTCCAATTGTACTAATTATGCACGATTTGCTATGAATTATAAACTAAATAGCAGTATTTAGCGATTCATGTTCTATAAATAGCGTATTATCAAGCACTGTCCTCTCATGCACATTTTTTTGCGAATTTATCATTATTCGTATTTTTCAAGGATGCTCTTCATTGAATCCCATCTGTCATTTGACTTTGCATTTCAGCCGTAAATTTATCTAATTCGGACAGATTTTCAAACTAAACAATACTGCATGCATGACTGCAGTGTTTCCTGCAAATTTGATCCGCAAATCAGATGAGTTGTACTGTTTGAATGAATGTTTTGTGAAAGCAATGAGTTGAATTATTCTGACTGCCCAACATTCCAAAGCAAATTAGCGAATTCTGAATTGAAATTGATTTCTTGTTGTTTCATAAATTTGCAAAAGGAATCAATATGAGAGATCTTTAGGAAGAGGAAACCTATATGCCGTTCACTCATGATATTTCTAATAAAAATGGGTTAATAGTTTCGTGGAACAGTGGGAACATTTCTAATTAGACAAATGCGTACGTTATTTCGACACAGCAGTGCAAGATGAGAAAGATGTCTTAGAACAATGACGTTTGTGAGAAATTAAAGCCGCAAAATTGCACATATTTCTACCCAAGTCATGGGATTCGCAAGAGAAAAGTGGCGGACGACAAATAAATACATGATAATGGGAAAGAAATAACATAGCGGAATTATAGAAAAGGAAAGGAAAAAGTATTTATTGATTTCTTTATGGAAATTGATGTGAAAATAAAACAGGAGAATGTAGAAAAGCAAAACCCTTCATGCAAGGCTCTATTGCAAATCTCCAAGCACCAATGCTTTGCTAAATGGACCAAATAGAATGTCTATGTTGCATCTTTGGGCGCACATATTTCTCAACTCAATTCATGCTTCATCATTCAAATGAGTAAATGGAATTTCAACAGATGCTGCGAGATATGCTTCGGTTTGTTGAGTTTCAGCAGTCGTGGGCAGGTTGGAACCACCGACGTTGGAGACAAGGGACATGTGAGCAGACCCTCTAACCACACGGCCACCGGAGCAGCAATCGCAGGCAGGTTTGAACCACCGACGTTGGAGATAAGGGACATGCGAGCAGACCCTCTAACCACACGGCCACCGGAGCAGCAATCGCGGACAGGTTGGAACCACCAGCGTTGGAGATAAGGGACATGCGAGCAGACCCTCTAACCACACGGCCACCGGAGCAGCAATCGCAGGCAGGTTTGAACCACCGACGTTGGAGATAAGGGACATGCGAGCAGACCCTCTAACCACACGGCCACCGGAGCAGCAATCGCGGACAGGTTGGAACCACCAGCGTTGGAGATAAGGGACATGCGAGCAGACCCTCTAACCACACGGCCACCGGAGCAGCAATCGCGGACAGGTTGTAACCACCAACGTTGGAGATAAGGGACATGCGAGCAGACCCTCTAACCACACGGCCACCGGAGCAGCAATCGCGGACAGGTTGTAACCACCGACGTTGGAGATAAGGGACATGTGAGCAGACCCTCTAACCACACGGCCACCGGAGCAGCAATCGCGGACAGGTTGGAACCACCAACGTTGGAGATAATGGACATGTGAGCAGACCCTCTAACCACACGGCCACCGGAGCAGCAATCGCGGACAGGTTGGAACCACCAACGTTGGAGATAAGGGACATGCGAGCAGACCCTCTAACCACACGGCCACCGGAGCAGCAATCGCAGGCAGGTTTGAACCACCGACGTTGGAGATAAGGGACATGCGAGCAGACCCTCTAACCACACGGCCACCGGAGCAGCAATCGCGGACAGGTTGTAACCACCGACGTTGGAGATAAGGTACATGTGAGCAGACCCTCTAACCACACGGCCACCGGAGCAGCAATCGCGGACAGGTTGGAACCACCAGCGTTGGAGATAAGGGACATGCGAGCAGACCCTCTAACCACACGGCCACCGGAGCAGCAATCGCGGACAGGTTGTAACCACCAACGTTGGAGATAAGGGACATGCGAGCAGACCCTCTAACCACACGGCCACCGGAGCAGCAATCGCGGACAGGTTGTAACCACCGACGTTGGAGATAAGGGACATGTGAGCAGACCCTCTAACCACACGGCCACCGGAGCAGCAATCGTGGGCAGGTTGGAACCACCGACGTTGGAGATAAGCTACATGTGAGCAGACCCTCTAACCACACGGCCACCGGAGCAGCAATCGCGGACAGGTTGGAACCACCAACGTTGGAGATAATGGACATGCGAGCAGACCCTCTAACCACACGGCCACTGGAGCAGCAATCGCGGACAGGTTGGAACCACCGACGTTGGAGACAAGGGACATGCCAGCAGACCCTCTAACCACACGGCTATTGGGATTGGACAGAGAGGCACTGCTTTATCGTAGGTACGTGGCCGGCAGATGAATTCTACACCCATTATTGTGGAGCTTCATATATCCATTGCAGGTTGTGATAAGTAACCAGGCTATTGATAGTAAGTGCAAAGAGCGATACATTTGAATGTGGTGGCTCCCAGTTATAAACAGACATTGAATATATGTTCACAGTTAGGCTACATCTCAATAACACAGTTTAGAACGAGCAATTCATATTAAATTAGAGTTACCTAAATAATTTATCATACACTAAGAGTGCAGAGAATCGACATCAACATAATATTGCTGATCATGAGAGATTACAAAGTTTCTGGCTAACTTGAACAATGGGTATAGGATAGAAAGATGTCCAAAGACGTGAACATTTTACCTCAGCCGCTGAATGCGCAGCTTTTTATCCGAACTGGCCGGCCAGTTGCCACTGTGTCGCAACAATTAAAGGTCCTCAAGAGTACTATTTTCCTTTGGTTGCGAAGAGGCTGTCAGCGGCCTGATGGAAGGTCTTCTGGCCGACCAAGGCTGACTACTCGCATGTCAAATCGCTACATCACCAGTGTGGTCGATAGTGATCCCTCTACCTGTCTATCTGAGCTTTCTGCAGGTTCTTTCCAGGACAACTGTTTGGAGACGACTTATGGAGTTGAGCTACTCCAGTCGCAAGAGACCATTGCAGTTGAGTCTGTCCGAGCGACACAAGAAACTAGTGGTCAATGAAATGTTGCCACTGACGGAATCAGTGGTCAAGTGTTGTTTGGTCGGATGGAGCAACTGTCCGATTAAATTCAAAGATGGACGTCTACGCCTTTGTATGAAGTCTGGGCAAGACATTCCTAATAATTCTTTTGCATTGAGGAGTCAGGACGATTGCGGGAAACTGCTCATCTGGCGAGCCATTTGGAGTGACGGACTGCATGTTATGAGGGAGAGCTTGAACTCTGCGAGTGCTCGAAGAACATGTTTATCCTTTAGCATTCAGTTTAGGTGATCCATCATCTAATTGGATTCTCATGGATGACAATGCTCCATGCCATCGTGCCAGGGTACTTGGGAACACATCCATCAGTCCCTTTAAGGACTAGGCCCTTACTGGGTCAACATTTAACGAAGAAAAATATTTTAATATGACATGGGATCAAATTCATTCAATTATAGTCAAAAACTTACTGTTTACTATAAAATGTTTGATGTTTTAACCAATTTCTAACTATCCATGAAACGGACTGTATAGGAATCTGCACGTCTGCCGAGTATATTATAATGTTTGAATAAGAAATGGCTGTGATTTTATTTTTCCCACAGGTTATCTTTCTCCAATTCTCGGATGATCTTCAGTTCACATTTCTTGCTTATATGTCGTGACAGATCTCAATTAAAACGTTCCCAATGCTACCAATATACATTCCAGCAAATCAAATGCTCCACCAGCAACAGTTCTGGTGACAATGCAGCGATGATAATGTCACATAGTTTACTCATAGACCTGAAAAGTGCAAATTCTTGCTCTTCTATAAATTCGGATGGGCTTTGAGTAAATTTCATCAACTTTTAAAAATAGAACAATGACTATGATACGCAGAATTAGAAATGGAAGGAAGACCATTTCTCCAAGGAGGAAAAGATTTAGAGGAAGAGCAAGAAGAAGGAGAGGAGTTAAAGGAAGAAAGATGCAAATTATTCAAAGGATATTCACCTTATAAAATCATCTATTCACCAAATTGGTGAATCACAAGGCAAATCCACGTATTTTAAAAAACTATGTTTTGAGAAATCAACGTCTGAACATTGTTAAATATCTACACCAACACTGTTTCAAAATACGTGCCTTTGGCTTGTTGAAGTCGAACGAAAATTTCTATGTCGTTAGCATTTTTTAAAATACGTGGTTTTGCCTTGTTGATGTCGAAAATTTTTCAGTATATTCTAAAATACGTGGTTTTGGCTTGTTAATGATGAGACGAAAATTTCTATGTCGATAGCTTTCTTAATGTCGATGCGTGGGAAAAATGATATGAAAACATATCAATCGCCTCGATATCTTTGCTCAGAGAATTTTTCAAATTACTATGGTTTTGCTGTCAATTTAGAGAAATCATGATAATTGCATGCATAGAAATTGCCGTGTCTCTTAAATACGTGGTTCTGGCTTGTTGAATTGATAGTTTTTAAAATACGTGGATCTGCCTTGTTGCGGATAACGATATTATAGATATCTTTCAAATACGTGGTTTTGGCTTGAGGAATGTATTATAATAATGTTCTCCAGAAAAAATGCAAAAATTAGCCCAAGATACTCTTTTATGATCAAGTCTAGAAGATTAACTATTAAAGTATGAGTCATTTCATACCTACAGATCAAAAATATATATTCCAAACTTCATGTATTTGTTAAATAAGCCAAAACCACGTATTTTAAAATACGTGGATTTGCCTTGTGACGGCTTATCTTTCTCCAATTCTCGGATGATCTTCAGTTCACATTTCTTGCTTATATGTCGTGACAGATCTCAATTAAAACGTTCCCAATGCTACCAATATACATTCCAGCAAATCAAATGCTCCACCAGCAACAGTTCTGGTGACAATGCAGCGATGATAATGTCACATAGTTTACTCATAGACCTGAAAAGTGCAAATTCTTGCTCTTCTATAAATTCGGATGGGCTTTGAGTAAATTTCATCAACTTTTAAAAATAGAACAATGACTATGATACGCAGAATTAGAAATGGAAGGAAGACCATTTCTCCAAGGAGGAAAAGATTTAGAGGAAGAGCAAGAAGAAGGAGAGGAGTTAAAGGAAGAAAGATGCAAATTATTCAAAGGATATTCACCTTATAAAATCATCTATTCACCAATATCCCCACAACTATTCTGCTACATTCATCAGAACATCAATGACTTCGTTCACGCTGTTGTTGATCATATTGTTGCAGAGGTGATCTGCTTATGCATGCAGTCCGCTTAAAGAGGTGGTCCGCTTATGTAGGTGGTCCGCTTATTGAGGAAGTCCGTTTGCAGAGGTTGTCCGCTTGTGGATATGGTCCGCTTGAATAGGTGGTCCGGCTGTAGAGGTAGTCCGCTTTATGGAGGTAGTCCGCTTATGAAGATGGTCGTTTGCAAAGGTGGTCCGCTTGAAGAGGTGTCCGCTTTATGGAGGTGGTCCGCTTTATGGAGGTAGTCCGCTTATGAAGGTGGTCTTTTGCAAAGGTGGTCCGCTTATTGAGGAAGTCCGTTTGCAGAGGTTGTCCGCTTGTGGATATGGTCCGCTTGAATAGGTGGTCAGGCTGTAGAGGTAGTCCGCTTTATGGAGGTGGTCCGCTTTATGGAGGTAGTCCGCTTATGAAGATGGTCGTTTGCAAAGGTGGTCCGCTTGAAGAGGTGTCCGCTTTATGGAGGTGGTCCGCTTTATGGAGGTAGTCCGCTTATGAAGGTGGTCTTTTGCAAAGGTGGTCCGCTTATTGAGGAAGTCCGTTTGCAGAGGTTGTCCGCTTGTGGATATGGTCCGCTTGAATAGGTGGTCCGGCTATAGAGGTAGTCCGCTTATGGAGGTGGTCCGCTTTATGTAGGTAGTTTCAGAAAATCAAGCACGAAAAAACAGCCTATACTACAGAGCTTTACTGATGAAGGAGGACAGAGCATTAAAGACTCTTATTTCTAATCTTTGCAAGTTAAGCCAACGTAATTAGCTTCTCCTGACGGCGCAGAGAACGCGCAGCGAACCGCGGACAAGCCGAGTGAAGTCCGTCTTTCGAACAGAAAGCTGAAGTCATGAAATCGGGCTGCTATTTCAGCGGCCGTAAAAGCGGGGAAGCCGCTGGGTTGGAACAGCAGAGATACCAGAAATCATCACCATCCTCAGATACGTGCAATACCAAAGTCTAGCTTGTTATCCTCCCGCGGAGCGCAGTGTTTGGTGACCTTCACCTCCGATACAGAGCTAGGTGGTGCCAAGTCAGAAGGTCGGCATGAATAGTCGTCTGCATCTGTGTTTCCATCTTGGCCAGTCCTCAGGTGCCTCATGTATTAAATGAATATTGAGGTCAATTCTGCCGCATTTCGGCTGAAATTGTATCATTTTGTTAGTTATCAAGAAGGTGAATACCAACAGTCTTCAAAGTAGCATTTTCAGGGGGAAGTAAGCACCACAGGAATCCGATATTCGATAATACTAAAAAATTACAACGGCCATGGACATTGAAAACAAAGAACGTCGTGGG
The DNA here is from genome assembly GCA_907163375.1 of Prostheceraeus crozeri. Classification (NCBI taxonomy): domain Eukaryota; kingdom Metazoa; phylum Platyhelminthes; order Polycladida; family Euryleptidae; genus Prostheceraeus; species Prostheceraeus crozeri. Next base: position 192,985 of record CAJQUW010006069.1, on the reverse strand, counting down.
CATGCGTTGTCACGACAACAGCACCTCGACGATGGGGGTTCAGGGCTATTCCGATTCCCAGCATGATATTGCGGTTCTTTGCATCTTAATCAGTGGAAAAGTGATTCTTGCATTCGCAATCTATGTACAGTAGTGGCCAAAAATATCTGCATGATGATAGCATGCCATGATTCCTATTGTTGGTATTCTATGATATCTGCATGTAAATCATGAAAATGCATGGACAAAGTCAGGGATGTCTATGAACCATAGATAGTTCATAGATAGAACCATCTTGGCTCATAGACTTGCTGGCTTGTTGCTGTGCATTTTTTCATGGATATTTCTACGACAAAAATGCACGATAAAACTTTCTTCTGGAAGCAATAGATATCAGAATTTCCATGTAATATTGCTAACCATTTGCAATCTAGCATAGAAATTAGGATCGTTAAGATTTAGAATACTAACAATGAGATATCATTGCAGCTCCTCGCAGTAATGCAAGACCTCAATATCATGCAGGAAATATAATACCGCGTAGCAGATCGTGCTTCAAATACATAGACAGTCCGTTCAATTGTAGTGGCAAGTCAACCATTAGATTGCAAATTTTTAGCGGTTTCAATTCTATGGCTCTGGCACTAAAAGCCACAATTTACTTCCGATATCTCTATTAATCCATAGGGATTGGTAAGTTCTGTCTCACCTGGTCTTTGTGGTTAGACCAGGGGTCCAGGTTGAAGAAAGTTACCCAGCTGACCCACAGATGACCACAGGAGGAACCATTGGATTCCTCACTATCTTCAGTTGGCCCACCCACGTCCTAGTCTGGCCACAGAAGGGGTCGAGGTTGAAGAAAGTCACCCAGCTGACCCACAGATGACCACAGGAGGAACCATTGGATTCCTCACTATCTTCAGTTGGCCCACCCACGTCCTAGTCTGGCCACAGAAGGGGTCGAGGTTGAAGAAAGTCGTCCAACTGACCCACAGATGACCACAGGAGGAACCATTGGATTCCTCACTATCTTCAGTTGGCCCACCCACGTCCTAGTGCAGCCACGATAGGGTGCTGAAGTTCAAGAAAGTCGTCCAACTGACCCACAGATGACCACAGGATTCCTCACTATCTTCAGTTGGCCCACCCACGTCCTAGTGCAGCCACGATAGGGTGCTGAAGTTCAAGAAAGTCGTCCAACTGACCCACAGATGACCACAGGATTCCTCACTATCTTCAGTTGGCCCACCCACGTCCTAGTCTGGCCACAGAAGGGGTCGAGGTTGAAGACAGTCACCGAACTGACCCACAGATGACCACAGGATTCCTCACTATCTTCAGTTGGCCCACCCACGTCCTAGTCTGGCCACAGAAGACCACTGAAGTCGAAGACAATCACTCAACTGACCCACAGAAGACCACAGGTGGAACCATCTGATTTCTTGCAATTTTCAGTTGTCCACACTATCTACTCATCCTAGTCTGGCTACTACCGGTATTTTAATTTGGAAACCTCGATCCCAGTCTGCTCACAGAAGACCACTGGAGAAATCGTCTGATTCCTCACTATTTTCAGCCGACACACCCGACACGTTGACTAGTTTCAGCGGCCGATGTCGGTCCCAATGACTCACCTTATCCAGTTTCAACAATCCTTTGTTTCTCAGAGTACACAGCACGCCCACATGACATTCCACGTTGAGAGGATTCGCAGACGCCTCAAAGTTGAGGTTGTTCGGAGCTCTCTGGATCCGAGAAGTGCGACAATCTTCCTCATTCTTCCCAGAAATGGACCCGAGGACCACGAAGGCAATATAACAAGATAGAAGGCAATGCATTTCACAGACGAAGACACTGAAGGTAGTTACTCAAAGCGTGAAGAAGAGAAATGCGTCGGCGAACAGCTCCGTGTCACAGAATGCTCAGATCTGGGGTGCGCGCGGGAGTTTTGTGATGAGGGAGAGGAGATGCTCTGGGATCGCCGTCGTAGCGAGGCTTGACAAGACAAGCAGGAGAGAGAGAGAGGTAAGGGAGAGACGACTATTCAAATTTGTTACGGCCAATCCCATTCACTTCATCATGAACTCTCTTTTAGAACGAGTTGGCAGATCGCACACGGTATCATATTGTAACTCTGAGAACTCTTAGAACAATTAAAGTCTGAATTCACAGCGGTCAAACTCCAACCTGGAGACAGTTCCCGTTCGAATAAAGAATCATTCTGAGGTGTTCGATTCAGGTTTCTGTTAATGTTTCTCAGAAAATACCTCAACTGCCCCAGCAATCAAAGTAGATTATCTAACGGCAACTTGATGTCAATAGGATAGGTCGTCGCCGAGTAATACACGCATGATGTCTTTCAGTGGTATGGCATTTCAAATTGCAAACCAGCCGACTGCTTTTCACTGGCATAATGAAAGTAGTGTAGGCCCTTTGATTTCTATTGCTAACAATTGCAAATCAGATATCATTATTTTAGTTATGATTTCAAAGATTTGTTCATAGATTTATTGACTACTTTCTTAGACTTCCTGATATTTTCTCTTGGAAAATATAGCATTGATGAGGAAAATAAAATTCAGTTATCCTAGATATTTACGTATTCGATCTCAAATTATCCTAGATATTTAATAGATATCTGTGATTTACGGCAACTCTAATTTCACAGTCCTAGATACATAGATGTATATTTCGTACATTGCACCACTAATTTCTATGGTGAATTATGTAATTTTGGTTAGAAATAAAGAACTATTTTGGAAAATAGTCTCATAATGGGAATGAAAAATACTTTAAACCACTTTTATTGACTCCCGCTAGAGAGAAGCAAAAACTGAAAGAGAAAGTTTATGAATGTGAAGTCAATTTGCATGTTAGTTAGGCGCCTTCGACTATGAATAACAATCGTATTTTAGTCTTTCACGGTATGTACAGTCTAATATTCATTTAGACTCGGTCTTTAAATGTCAAATTTCCATCAACTTTGTTGAAGGAGACCCGTAAATACCCGCGTATAGGACGCAGTGGATATTTGACCCTAAAAACGATGGAAAAACTGTGTGCCTGTGTATAGGACGCATCCTAATTTTAGTCCCAAATTTCCATTAATTTTTATAGAATCAGTGACCATAGTTAATCAAGGTGAACTCCATTCAATAGCTATGATCGTCGTGTGTGCTGATTGCTGACTCAGTCATCCTGTCAGTCAGCAGATGTGTGTCTAGCCTATGTAGACTATCGTGGAAAGGATGGGTTTATTGTTCGAATCGACATTGATCATCAGTATTGCGCGTAATCCAAAATCAAGTTCTGTGCGTCAGAAAACAACAGTGCACTTCTCATATTGATGAATATTGTAAGCTTGAAATTTTTATAATAAATTTTTGATTTCATGATAAATGCATAATTTTTATAATGAAAGTATCCATGGATAAGACGTACCTGGGTTTTTAGGTCAAAAAATTTTGGTGAAATACTATGCTTTCTGGTCTATAATACTGTTGTGTATCTCTTCGCTGTTGACCTCTGCTGTCTTCGGTGTAGACTTCACATCGTGTACAACTGTATAATGTGGAAGAGATGAGTCAGTTTTCCATCACTGGAAAGAGACCATTTGTCGAGGAACGCTTTGATAATATCTTTCGATTGCTGCCTCAATGCTACAGGTGGAATAGTTATTCATTTCTATAGGAGGAATTCTAAATGCAAAGTCGACAATTATTATTATTAATTTAGATTTATTCCTCTAATGTTTATTATTCAGACAAAATGTCAACGAATCATTAGAGCAATGAATTTAATGACGATAAGCAACAACCGCGAAACATAGTCTTGCCTTTCAGAAACAGCAAATTCGAACCCAAGATTACGGGACTATCAGAAGAACACATCTCTCTGATCACGTGCGGCCATTATTCATCAACCCTCCATTGAAACGTCAACTCAGGAAGAAGCAAGACAAATGCTATTATGAACAATGTTATGTATGTGAAAATGGAATAACTAATGGAGAATGCAACACCAATATTGTCTGTACCTAATACAATGTAACAACAACGAATGTGACAAACAGTATATTGGGGAAACCTCAAGAACAATGAGATCAAGAATTAATGAACATTTAAAAGGTCCTGAATCTGAGGTTTATAAACATCTTAAGACACACAAGTGCAGCACATGGTCAATAACACATCGAAACTTGAAATACATGGCTCAAAGAAAGAGGGTCAAAAAGAAGGAGATCAAAACAAGGCCTATCCAAGTGCTGCTTAATCTCATTAATTCTGTGTAACTTTCCTTTTTATAGATAAGTTCTTTTATCCTTTTGATATCTTAAGTAGTCTATGATATTTCTGTTACAATTCTCTGTTGGCATGTCTCAATGTCTATTCTCTATTAAAGTTCTAGGCTGTATTCCATAGATAGTTTAGTTTAAATTTCCTTAACGATATTCATAACAATTCATAACGTTCGGAGCAATAAAAGTTTGAAGTCATAGCGGTGAAACTCCGATAAAAGTCTTGAGAAATTGCATATCACAATGTTCTTCTCATTTCTGATGAATCAAATTTATGGAAACGTTTGTACGCAATTCATTGAGGACAAAAGGAAATGACTGCCACTAACCGCGGTAGTTCAGCTGTTTTGAATTGCAAATCAAAGGAATATTGAACGTTTTAGCCTTCAGCTATCCGACACGCTTATCGAATTAGCCTGTCATAATTATCCTGAGTGACTCAGCCAAGCTATCTTGCCTCCGTCAATGAAATGGAAGTGAATACTTTAGATATTAGTCACAAAGAGTTCCCATCTTCGTGTGTGTATTCCTTGCCCACATCTTCCTTTATCAGAATGAAGAAACTTCCTCGGCTTTACTTTCGTCTCCTTTTCTCTTTAAATAAAAGTTTGATTTTAAGTTTTAATTTACTAATTTCGGATCAAAATGGTAAATGATGTTACCCCCTGGCGAAGTTTTTGAATATCTTTTAAACCAAGTAAGTTATGGCCACCAGATTTACAGGAGCAAGTTAAAAAGAGGTTCTGACTCGAAGTTTCAAGTTTATTGGTCAAAAGTAAAATTGACTTTGGCACAGCGTGACGGGCCCTCGGCGTCTAGCGCCTTCTTACGGTCGATAGTCAGATATAGTCATATAGTCTTTCGACTATCGACCGTAAGAAGGCCCGTCACGCTGTGCCAAAGTCAATTTTACTTTTACTTTTGACCAATAAACTTGAAACTTCGAGTCACCTCTTTTTAACTTGCTCCTGTAACAAATGCAAAATCTTTGAATTTGAAATTACCTTATTATATATGAATGTCTGAAATTTACAATTCAAATTTCAAATCTGATTTTTTATTATCATACTTTTTAGTTCTTCATTTGATCAGCAATAACTGAAACTTTTTCAGAATCACATTGCTCAGTGTCTCGATAGAAGTCACGGAATTCTTCATCTGCAGAAACTAAATACGAAAGTGTACGATGTCAGTGATATTTGAGTTGAACTCAAAAGTTTGAATTATTTGACCTTTGACCTCATCTAATACAATGATGTCATCTCAGAGAGATTAATAATCTTCATTTGATTAGCCACCTTAACCAGATCTGTCGATTAGTGCATGCTTTTTCCATTTCAAATAATAATCTAATGGAAATTTGTCAAAATTTGGCGGTTTTTGACCTTCACCACATTCATTCTTCATTCATTTTTCTACGTTGTAGATGGTATATGCACGTTCTTGTTTACTTGAAATTTTTTGTACTATTTCGATTTATATTCATTCAAAATATACGCTTCCTTTCTTTCTTTTTTCCAATGCGATTGATGTGTGGCTTGGGAAAATTGGTGCAGTAGTTTGGGAGATAAGCAGCCCCCACAGTGAGGGAGGATTAAAACCAAAAAAGTACTCGAGGAAAAGTCAGAAATACCAAATTTCCCGACCGGTTTCGTCCTGATCTAGGTCGATCAGTCATGGGAATGAAAATGATTTATTTATACTCAAATATATACAAGAAATATAACATAGAAATTATTCTTTATTCAACTGTTTTCTTAATAAAGAAATGAAATCCTTCACTTACTTGACGTACAAGTGTGCATAGGCGAGGATCACCCCTTGCTCCCACCTGTCTGCACCTCTTGCGCCAACCTTCTCGACGCTCTGCCGTAAATACAGGTACACCTGTGTCCAACTTGATTTGGTCGGTCCAACGTTTCTTGGGTCTCCTCTGCATTCGTCGATTTGAGAAATCGTGCTGGTATGCTTTGTACACGTGGCTTTCAGCTGGTCCTCTCAATCCGTGTCCAAACCAGCGCAGCCTTTCTTCCGAATTTCCGACGAAATGGAGGTGTTCACAGATAGACATTTTCTTATTTCCACATTTCTCATTCTATCACGTATTCGGACTCCTACGATAGAACGCAAGCATCTCATTATGAAGATTTCTAGACGTCTGACGTCCTCAGCCTTTAGCGTTCATGTTTCAGATACTTAGATGGCGATTGGCAAAATCAGGGCCTTATATAATGATATAATGCAGGAATCATAGCATGGTATAGCATGCAGATATTTTGACCGCATCAAACATATCTACATGATTATATCATACTATGATTCCTATTGATGGTATTCTATGATCTCTGTATGTAAATCATGGAACATAGAAATGCTTGCACTAAGTCAGGGATGTCTATGAACCATAGATAGTTCATAGAGAACCATCTTGGCTCATAGACTTGCTGGTTTGTTGCTGTGCATTTTTTCATGGATATTTATCGTGCATTTTTACCGACAAAAATAAACGATAAAACTTTCTTCTGCCACCAATAGATATAAGAATTTCCTTGATTCAAGGTGGGATGGCAGGGCAACCGTTAGATATTCGGTAAAGTGAAAAGGCACTCTAGTTATAGACCGATGCATTTCGCCGGTGTCCTACCGGGATGTTCACGGAATGAAATTGACATGACAAGAAAATGTACATGACACTGTGAGTATTAATCAAGTCAAACGTGACAAACAGATGTGGAAAACACTAAAGATGCAATCTTAAAGAGTAAAAAGGGGTCATTACATGTTACTTAATCATTGTAGAAGTAATGTGAAGGAAAGAAACATCTAAAAGAGTAGTGAAAAAACGAGTCATAGAATGATTGGATTCTTCATAGAACATTTGGACACCGGCAAAACGCATCGGTCTATAACTAGAGTGCCTTTTCACTTTACCGAATATCTAACGGTTGCCCTGCCCTCCCACACTGAATCATATGGCTAAGCAGGGATTATTTCGTCAAGAATTTCCTTGCAATATTGTTTTCCATTTGCAATCATAGCATGGAAATTAGGAACGTTAAGATTTAGATTACTAACAATCTGAAATATCTATGCATTCCCCCTTCATTGTCAAAGGAAGAACGCGCCGAGGGTGAAGAAACGTGCAGAGATACGTAAACGTATGATGTCAGCCCAACGACTGTTTCAATAGACTTGTTTGTGCGGAAATGATCATTTTCAAGTCATGAAATACAAATTATGATGATTACATGATTACACAAATTTAATATGACTGTAATATCTCAATAATTTACAACATTTAAGTGACACTATCCCCTTATAACGACAAAGATGCTTTGATATCAAGAAATTTGCAATATCCGTCAGTGCTTGATCGACAATGAATCAGCAAAATGCTTCAATGGACGCCCTCATGGTAATAGATGACATTTCTGGAGGATATTGAGGATCAAGCTGTCATTTTCCTCATATTGCTTGCTTTACGATATGAAATCAGTGGCAGGTGAACAAACAAACATTTCATCTTGCAACAAGTACATCAACGTAAAAGGGAGATCTCACGGGATTTGGATTGCTGCAGACCCTCTCAATATCTTCCACTAAGATCGAAGGAAACTTCCGGTCAAAATATTCGAATTTCATGGAAGTTCATGAATTTATGAGTTATTTGTACAAAGATGCCGTCAATCCAATTGATGACATTCGATGAGTTATAAATAAATAGACATGATCATAGAGTAGGCATATTAGGTAGAGCCTTTTATTAAATCTCCAATGTTTGTACCACAGAATTAGATTCATCTGCGCGCGTTTCGGTTTCCTAGAAAGGAAGAATCATATGTAACCTTAATATCGAAATGGCACATCACAGAATTAGGCAACCTGCTCCTTCTCGAATGGATAATCCGTGTATCGCTTGCTATTGGAAATGGCAAACAATAAGCTGTCAGCAGAGGACACCAGAGCCAGTGAGAGATGCGTGCGTGCTGTGATATCACTTCGCACACACCAAAACACACATCGATGCCTGGCTTCGATTCAGTTTATGCACTATACAGTAAGCAATGCCGAGGAGAGGATGTGAAATCATCAAGTGAACTAATTTTCGTACGCCTGCTACTTTCTTTAATATTGATCGGAAGGGTCAAAATTATGGAGAAGACTTGTGCGCAATGATCTGAATTCTTCGAATGTGAAGGAATTTTGGCAATCCACAAGCGACGCACGACATTTTTCCTATCTCTGTAAGCTATTAGGAATTCCTATTTGCCCACTTAATAGGTTCCTCGATGTGCTGTCAATTTCGTATTAATCACACTTCTAGAAAACCGAAGCAGATAAACAAAATATTTAATTCTGTTGTGTGTAGGCCTACACTTTCGATTTTATTGAATGAACTCGTGGGGATGCAGGTGGTATTGTCACCAAATGTGAGACATGCAAATCTTTGCAGTTTTGCAGAAATTACAACGGAATTGAATGATCATGATTGTAATACAGAAGAAAATGATATTATTTTACAGATCGTCCGTGTCATGACAGCCTTATGTTTGTTAATTAGCATATGTGTTTAATTAGCATATAAGGTAATGTTTGTTAAATTAGCAGCTCGATGACCTACTATTGCTTTCATGCTGAACCTCAAGAGAATCACAGGCAACTTGCCACTGCTAAAGCAAAATAACAGAATCAAAGACAATGATTTCAATTAACTTTGAAAGATGTAATAAATGGGGCCACATCACTACTCAGATTCAAGAAATGAAACATGAATTTAGTGAATTATAGAATCATGCCGGTGAAAATTGAATTAAAACCTTGAAATTTCAGCCAAGAATGCATGTATTGGACCGCGACTTTTTCATGAAGACTTCCACCATTACAATGCGGTTCTTGAAATTCCCTTGATAATCAGCTTGATTTCCGCCTAGTTAGGATGCTTATTAGCAAATATTCATTCCTTCTGATATACAACTTGCTTCATACTACTTATTTAGGAGAGTCATCTCGGTAGTATATAAATTGGCAAATTTTGACTATTTTCGAAAGTACTCAAATAATTTTTTAGACCACGGGAACATAATCTCCGCAAAAAAACTGAATCTTTTGATATAAAAATTTTCACTGTATACAGATACTTTTTTGAGTCGACACTCTACCTATATATCCCTACTGTATGGGCCTAATTGATAAACCAATTATTAATGAAACCAACTATAAGTCGCATCCGGCCTATTGTCTGAAGCATGAGAGATTTCCATAGAAAGTTCCATCATCATAATGCTCTGTCTACTATCCTGTGGTCTCCGTTCTTCTGGACCTCTCGTTTCTCAGCGTTTCTTTTCGCTTGGAAGTCCAGTCCTTCACAGAATGCCGCTGATGGACATGCTCCAGTCATCAATGCTGCCGTCTCGGGATTCGAAATTAATTGATTGCTGGAAGGGAGCGGTCTCAGCTTTATTATTTTCGTGAAAATTGCAGCAGCGCTTGGGCTGAATGAGATCAATTCACTTGTTATCTGAAGCAAAGAATAACAGAGAAATTGCTTAGGTTGTTTTAATTTTATCATAATTGCTTCTACAATGCTGATTTCAGTGTTTCATTTGTATTTGATACGAAAATAATTAGCTATGTTCTGAGTACAGTAGTTGCAGTAATTTATGTGTTCCTTTGCTGCCGTGTTTGTTCTTGTATGTTCATCAATCCTCTGGTGAAGCCTTCGTTTTGGCTACATGGATCACCAAAGCACGAGAATTCACATACAACGCAAGACTTCAACAGAGGGTTCGATTTACTTTTTAAAGTAAAATATAATTTCACTTTAGTTGTATTAAAGCTATTTTAACATCAATACCATATTTATCATAAATTCTAACAAGACTCCGCTTACGTTGTTGTGAGGCTGTGTCGATATACGGTATCACAGTGTAAATTGTTTTATTACTGTCCACGTTGTCATCTCTATGATTATTATTTTGCGTTACGGTATTTTTTCTTCTACAAGAAGTTATTTATAGTATTTTCTACCATTGCTCTTGGATAACCGCTTTTACTACCGCGATATTTGTGATTGTCCAAACTTCGCTATCAAATGTATTCCAGATATTTGAAACGATCTACGTATGCTCCATGCAACATGCCATTCACCAAACTTCCACTGTTTGGGGCAATTAGAATGAACATTTAGTAGTAATTCAGTGTATGCATCCTTGTGATAAATTGAGGTTTACAATGATTGAATCAATAATTAGAATTAAGTATCTTTAATTAGAGATTAGGAGATTTATTGAGATCTTCAATAAGAATTAATTTCATGAAAGATTGTGCGATTCCATCCGCCTATGAATTCCGGAGACTATTGTTCAATTGTTCTTCGCTTTCAGATAACAAGAGAATGTGTTCCAAACAGAGTCTCGGTCAGTTGAAATTTAAATCAAAAAGCGGAAGGAGCCAGATGTGAATGATGTTTCTCTTTCATTCAATGACTACAAAAGCTGTCTAACGTTTCATAGTGAATCTCACTTCCGGGTGTCGTCTCCCCAAGAAAAGATGAGCTGCCAAAAATATGTATACAGTCTATTTGCTAAAAAATATGTACAAGTCCGAGCTTTCACGAGCCGGCTCGCATTGTCATGGTTAAGGCTGTCTAGCGTTTTCGGTTAGCGTCCACCTGCAATGATCACGGCAAATCGACAGACGGTTAGTAAGAACACTTGGAATCAAATATAACACAGCTTTCAACACAGCCGACCAATCAGACACTAATGAACATACAGCTATCTCGGCAAGCATGAAAGCTGAACAATGAACAAGCGTAAGGCCTCAGCCACACTGCGAGCTTTTCCAAGCGTTTCCGAGCAAAGCGTTTAGCAGCAAATATAAAGTCTTCATTACATCTGTTGTAGACAGACTGCTACACTGCGAGCAAAGCAAACTAGAGCGATTAAATACCTTTCTGACATACGTTTGCTCAGGACGCTCGTATTTGCTTTGCTTCCAGTGTGGCTGAGGCCTAACACATGCAACCAGCAATTGATAACAAGATGATTGACATCACTCCATGCTGAGGCACATTACAAGTGAATTTATCGCAATTTCCGATAGCCCCTGTCCGTTAGTTTCACCGGTTTTGCTTGTGATCAATGATCTTCACATATTCCTTGAGACGTCTGAATGTCCTCATCGCTCTGCTATTCCCGTATTCTGATGATTAGGCAATTGCCCTTGGTGTGACTGAACAAATATTGATGGACGGAGTTCGTCTATTCGATAGGTGAAAGCCGCAAGTGTGAAAAAACAATTGTCACTTTAGAGGTCATCGTTGGAACGTTTCATCAGTACAAGATAGTAAGACACAAAGAGATGTTGTTGCAAATAAAACAAATTTCAAACTTTTGTCCGGGCTGACATTTCATCGTAGAGTAACTCAGTGCGAAGTCTTGTAGACGAACAGAATGTTACAAATACGAGAGATCGTTACTTCACTTCCTTTTACAGATCAGAAAAAGAGATCAAACCGCTACTTCCTGATCATTTTGAATTAAATATCAGCCGAAATTTGAATAATTGAAAGATTTTCTAATGACACAAGAGCAGAAAGTAATTTCACCAACTTTAGCTGTATTTGATCATTAGCATCAATTTCTAGATGTTAAAATAGAACATCTAGACAGATCGGGGTCATGATCTTATCGGGTCAAGGTCGTTGCAAGAACTTTTATGAAGGACATCAATTGAAATGATAAATGTTTTATATGTACCAACGTGACAAATGAATTTATCAAATCTCAACAGATGTAACCACCACGAAACATGTTTCGGCCTGTTGGGCCTCATCAGTCGTGGGTAGGTTTGAACCAGCGACGTTGGAGCTAGAGGACGTGCAAGCATACTCTCTAACCACAAGGCCACCGAGCCATCTGTTGAGAGCGTGAATTAGCCAGGAAGGCACTGCTTTAACGCAGGCACGTGGAGGGCGGACTGCTTTCTGCAATCACTTAATACCGCATCCGAGATTGAGGCGCCAGGTTACTTGTCTAAACGTGACAAATGAAACAGCGAGATAAACATGAACTTAATAGAATCAGGTGAGTGATGACAACATGATGAATAGCATACAAGGAATCAGAACAGAAAACATAGATAGAAAGCGGAAAATACAAAGTTTGAATCTCAAAAAATTGAAGTTCTTTTTAAAAATTTTTGGATCGCTTAATTATGTCATAAATTTAATATTGAACATGATCTTTGGAATTTAGACATCTTACTGATAACGAAATTCATTTCTACAAACGACATTTCTAGAAAATGCACATGTTCCAAATATGACAAATCAAACCAAAGGGTGTTAACAACGTCCGATCTTGAAACGAAGCAAGAAGGTACTCAAACGGAAATGTTTTGTTTGACATTGTGCGATGACGGTTGGAAACGAAGCAAAAAAGGTACTCAAACGGAAATGTTTTGTTTGACATTGTGCGATGACGGCTGGAAACGAAGCAAGAAGGTACTCAAACGGAAATGTTTTGTTTGACATTGTGCGATGACGGCTGGAAACGAAGCAAAAAAGGTACTCAAACGGAAATGTTTTGTTTGACATTGTGCGATGACGGCTGGAAACGAAGCAAGAAGGTACTCAAACGGAAATGTTTTGTTTGACATTGTGCGATGACGGCTGGAAACGAAGCAAAAAAGGTACTCAAACGGAAATGTTTTGTTTGACATTGTGCGATGACGGCTGGAAACGAAGCAAGAAGGTACTCAAACGGAAATGTTTTGTTTGACATTGTGCGATGACGGCTGGAAACGAAGCAAAAAAGGTACTCAAACGGAAATGTTTTGTTTGACATTGTGCGATGACGGCTGGAAACGAAGCAAGAAGGTACTCAAACGGAAATGTTTTGTTTGACATTGTGCGATGACGGCTGGAAACGAAGCAAAAAAGGTACTCAAACGGAAATGTTTTGTTTGACATTGTGCGATGACGGCTGGAAACGAAGCAAGAAGGTACTCAAACGGAAATGTTTTGTTTGACATTGTGCGATGACGGCTGGAAACGAAGCAAGAAGGTACTCAAACGGAAATGTTTTGTTTGACATTGTGCGATGACGGCTGGAAACGAAGCAAGAAGGAACTCAAACGGAAATGTTTTGTTTGACATTGTGCGATGACGGCTGGAAACGAAGCAAGAAGGTACTCAAACGGAAATGTTTTGTTTGACATTGTGCGATGACGGCTGGAAACGAAGCAAGAAGGTACTCAAACGGAAATGTCTTGTTTGACATTGTGTGATGACGGCTGGAAACGAAGCAAGAAGGTACTCAAACGGAAATGTTTTGTTTGACATTGTGTGATGACGGTTGGAAAACATATGACTGAAGGTGATAATCGCCTGTTATCTGCTCTTATCATCTTCTCCGTCGCCTCATACATATTTTGTCAGAATCTTCGCAGTCAAATTTGATTGAATAGTTATCATGAGTCCTGTCAAAAGATATCAGATCCTCGTAATTTCGAATGATCGTACACTTTGGCACCGTCGGCCTTCATGGGGCTCTCAAGGACCCTGTCTATGACATAGTAGTAGAAATTGGAGAAAAATGATAATTTAGATTGTACAGTGAACAGGCAGGTTATGCAGCTAATACGAAATCAGAAGTTGAAGATAATTTTGAGAATGAAATGTTCATGTTTGGTTTATGCAAATTAAAGCGTATAGAGCTTAAGTAACACTTGGTCTTATTTTCAAGATTGCTTATTTTGACGGTCGTAAGGCCTATTATATTCTGTGAAGTAGAAATCATACGGTGATGAAAACTAAATTAATGATTTTTACCAATAAGAACGAAACTGTTGACGACAAGATGCTTGATGGACTTCCATTTCAAGTCATAGGTGTCTTCAACATCCTAGATGTTGATTGGAATAATAAACTGTCGTGAACTCCCCATTTTGAAACCATCGAAATGTACTCACTCAACAATCGACATGTTCTCAACGTACTGTACATGTATACCGGTATATCTGTTGAATATATGTGTATATAGTGCCATGATTGAAAACATTTTGCTAGTATCTTCTCGGTAGTGTAGATGCACAGAACACATCTATTGTAAAGCGTGTTTTCAAACGTTCAAAATTAATTTGTAAATTCGATAGCAATTGTGAGTTTGTGAACATGTTTTTTGAAAACGTAAAACTGCTTGTATGAAATTGATACATGAAGTGCACAAACCTGAACATCTTCTTAATGCGCGAATGTATTTTAGAAGTATTCGACCGTCAATCCCGCTACAAAAATAACATTAGGACAACAAAACTGCTTTCCTGTTATGGCCGCACACATTTCAAACGCTTTGTGAGTTTATAACTTCTAAACCCATTTCAATTGTGATATGCATACTTTGATTTTTATTATCACTTAACTATTCATTCAGTAGACCTTCAACAGTAGCACTGATGTTGACGCAATAGGCCTCCACTACAGATGAGTTGCATGCCGAAAATGTAGAACCATTCTATTCTGATTATCGTTATCAGCCATCACTAAATAACCCTCATGTTAAACCAACGAATTGAGGTCATTACCGACCAGAGGGCGAACAATACTTCTGAGGGCCTCGGCATTATATGGAGCGAAAGAGTTTCGTAGTTTGAGTTGTTAATTAACTTACATGCATGTTTCCGATGTTTCTTGGCATACCTCGTACACAACGGCAAGCAACATGTTTTGTCAACATCGGACTCAGGGATATCCTCTAAATTAAATAACGGCATGTATTTACATGCAAAATTGAAGCGACTTTTAAAGAATGAAAAGTTTGAGGATAGAGGTTCAGAAGGAGTAAAACTTCCTTCGAATTACAGTAACAAGATCTTTCGGTTTTTCAATTTACATTTCTAGTTTCTAAGCGACCAAAGATGTTTTGAGGTTGACTAGAATATAAAACCAGCAAATATTTCTTATGTATTCGCTTTCCTTTAACATATGTAAGCAGTCTTTCGTTGTCTTACAAGCAGCAGAGTTGACGAGGATAGAGATTTCATGCACGGAGGAGAGACCTTTGAAAATGACATGTAATCAACACTTCTGAAAATAATAATTACAAAGACGCTACACAGACAATTGTCTTGGAATAAAGAATGTCATTCTCAACATGTGTACAAAACAAAGAAAAGGTTAATTAAATGACAATTCGTCTACATCACAAGGACGGAAAGTCTTTCATATTTCCTAAAACAACACAGCTACTCAAGCAGACAATTTGTTTTCATGTCGGCTGTTGAAGGAGATCGAATTGATTCACACAAGAAATTGGTTGCCAAATGATTATTGTCCGACTGGAATTCTCAAATCAACATTATTTCGCTTCTCTGAGGAATTCCAAGAGGCGGTTACATCCTAGAAATGGTCGAATAAGTTACTGGAAATCAATTAAAAAAATATTGCGTTCAAAATTGCGACGTTTTTTCATCAGGCGTTACTAAATTCTAATCAAATTAGTCCAGGGTATGTTTGTCAATGAAGAACTTCATAGCATCAAGTTCATTATATTCGATCTGTGACAGTGAAAATCATCAGTAAGATCACAATATTGTGAACTCCTGTTTTGAGTGACTTTTTGCTTTAGGCTAAGGCTGTCCATATTGGAGGGGGAGTGGGTTCTCTCCCCTGTCTTCCTGAAACTAAATCGTCTGACCTCCACTTTTGTGACTGTCAATTTCAGCGCATTTTGAAACTTATAACCAAAAATCGTGGAAGGTCACAAACCGCGAGAATCACATATTTCCAAGGTCTCAATTCTGCCTCTTTTTGCAATCATGTTGTGTGATGATTGAGTCTGTAATTTACATCATGAACATCCACTAAATCAGGTGTTCCTAACCTTTTCATGTTGCGGACCCCGAAGTAGAAAATCATAGGATTTTCATTTTTCCGCATACCCTCACTTAAAATATAAAAAAATAGAAAGAATTCAATCATACTAAAATTTAATTACACGTGGAAATATGCGAAATTCGTAATTGGATAACACAAAAATTCAACTAGGTATAACTGATGCGCGCTTGTGTAACAACACAAATGCAGCGAAAGCCATGCTCCAACATAAAACGAACTCTTTGTTTGCATTTAATCATTAGTATGGTGGAGAATCCGGGTTCATATAAGGTTGGGGTCGAGTTGGTGGTTGCTAATTAGCAACCGTTGCTTCAAGGCCATATGATGACAATGCAATGCGGAATGCGCACAAAGTTTAACAGTTCAACTGACCCATGAGCAGGAAAGCAATGAAAGTAAAATTGATTTATAATAAATCTCCCATATTCTGCGTACCCCAGGTTGGGAACACCTGCACTATGTTATAGGCATCGAAAAGAGTTTTAGAATTTGAATGTAATGCAGATACTACTTATCAAATTTGTTAGCAGTAATTACACATTTAATTTGCAATCTTTGCATGTATTTGCTAATCAATTAAAACTTTCAGTTTCTTAATAAATTGAGAGGCTTACATTTTTTCTCATTTGATGGGACACAGGCATCACAAATGCATTGGAGCGGCCGTGTAAGCAGCCTTTCGTAAAGCAAGTTGAACGAATGGAGATATCCTTGCTTTGCTCGACACGCACAATATTTCGCGAAATAAATGCATTTAGGATCAATTTTCATGACAATGTCATCTGATGTCTTCAAATGTACAGCTTGACGATGCGTTACATGACAGTTGAATGAATCTCTGTCAACTCTACCAGTATTATTCATGGGAAATATTTGAATGGATGGAAAATACAGTCAGGTATAAATGCCTTCAGAAAAGTCTTATCACTTATGTCTCGGACATGGTTTCTTGTAGCACATCTCATTATCAACATTGATGTTTCATCGTCTGATTCCTTCTTGATAAAATGTAACAGTAGCATTGTTTTGATAATGTGGAAGCGATGGTTAACAGTCATCCATGGATAATAATTAATTGTTAGCATTATGTTGACCACAGATAATGAACAATGATGTCCATCAATATGTCAACTCAATGTTGTCTTTGAATATCGAAAGAGAATGACACCTATCAAGTCAATACAAGACACCAACACCCTTGATTCCCCGACCACACTCGCCTGACCCAGGAATCGAACCGAAGTCCGCGGTGGAGACGAGCTCGCACCTTCTTCACTAGGCCACGCCGACCGCACTCGCCTGACCCAGGAATCGAACCGAAGTCCGCGGTGGAGACGAGCTCGCACCTTCTTCACTAGGTCACGCCGACCGCACTCGCCTGACCCAGGAATCGAACCGAAGTCCGCGGTGGAGACGAGCTCGCACCTTCTTCACTAGGCCACGCCGACCGCACTCGCCTGACCCAGGAATCGAACCGAAGTCCGCGGTGGAGACGAGCTCGCACCTTCTTCACTAGGCCACGCTGACGGTCCAAAAGAATGCGAGTGAAGGCAGAAGTCATCTCTAAGTGATATCGACAGCATATTGTCCTATTATTATTGTCCTATCACTATCCACCGCGGACTTCAGTTCGATTCCTGGGTCAGGCGAGTGCGGTCGGGGAATCAAGGGTGTTGGTGTCTTGTATTGACTTAGGTTAAAGTGGGGTAAGTTTGCCATGTGCCTCTGGAATGTAGAGTTGAGCACCAATTCAACTGATTTCTTGTGGATAGTGGGACAATCATTAATATGTTTGGGGTCGTATTGTTGGTAAACTTCATATATTATCTTGCACATTTCCGTTATGGATGATGAGTCATGTGGGGTATGTTTGACAGCAGTACTAGAAAATCAGAGAATTACCGCGAGATATCTATTACGTTAGAACTTTTACTTAATTTATGGCTGTTAAAAATGAGTTGAATCAGATTGTACAGTGAAAAATGAAAACAGGTCTCTTAATCAATTGGCAAAACCATGATGCAAAATTCGTTCACAAAAATTGAAATAGATTTGGAAAAAGTCAAGCTATTGTTATACAACAATAGATAACTTGCTTCTTTCCAAACCTATTTTCATTTTCACAAAAACAACAGCAGCAAACACAAGTATTCAGTTTTACGTCACATTGAATAGAATTGATGAATTGAAGCCAGTCACATTTCTTCACCGAATCATTCGAAGACACGACGAAATGAATGATGTCCCCTCCGTCGTATGAAGAGACGCAGGTGAAAATCCAGGGAGGAATTTTGTCTTGCTGAAAACATTCTCCATGACCATTCATTTGTTCTTAATTCTAATCATGGCTAATGTCGTTAATCCATTGTCTTTGGATGATTTGAGTATGCAACTTATTTCACGCTTGCATAGTCAGCCCTACTCAGCTAAACATGTGGAAGATTTAAATGATTGGAATGACATGAGGACAGCCAAGTATGTAGTGCACAAGGAAATATTACCGCATAGCTCGCAGTGCATCCTCCACAATTGAACGAACTGTCTATGTTATTTGAAACACGAGACGCGAAGCGGAGACATAGTAACATAGACAGTGAGATCAATTGCAGGTGGAGGCACTGTGTGGGGCACGGAATTAGACAGGTCGTCTCTTCTTCTGTTTGACTACAAAGGAAACATTGGAACATGTAACGTTAATGAAATGGCACAATCTGCTGACTAAATACCATAGCAATCGAACAATGAGCAGCCAGTTCAACATTAAACACGCCAAATTGTGCAAAGTTTCAGTGACTGTTATCAACCGGATCACACAGCAAAGAGACACAGACGATGTCAAGTTCTGCAGAGAAGTTTGTGAACGATTTTTCATGCGCCTGCTAACTTTTTTTAAAATGATCGGAAGGACCAACATTATGGAGAAAACTTTTGCGGAATGATCTGAATTCTTCGAATCTGAAGGAATCGTGGCGATCGGAGCATTTTAAAGGAATTCAGAGCAATCCGCAAGCGACGCACGACTATTTTTCCTATCTCTGTAAGGTATTGAAAATTTCTTTTTGCCCACTTATTAAGTTCCTGCATGTGCCATCTGTTTGAATCAGTTTGCACTTCTAGCAAAGTGACAATCTAATAAAACAATATCTAGTTAAACAATCGAATTCTGTGGTATGGGGTTTTATATTTCTTGCATGATATATACATTCCTATATGTCTATGAATGCATCCACTATATTTGAACAAGACTTGATATGAACTGCGAGTGGATAGTTGAATCAAGTCGAGTTCAAATGTCAGTGGATGCATTCATAGCCAATCACACTTTCCGATATCTATGTAATCATGGTCATGGCAAATCTATGATCTCAGTCAGTGATTACATTACTCACTTCAAATTTCAAATCTATACCATAGTAGCCTACAATTTGACATCATAATATAGTAAACAAAATTAGTTACTTCTCATTTCTCGAAGTGAATGAACAAAGGTGACAACTTTACTATTTGCAACACCATTAGATGAGGATATGATAGAAGAAATGATGAGATCAAAGATACCAGATGGGACGAAAAGAAAGATGGGCAATAACATTATTCAAAGATTGGCTGAAGAAGCGCAACACCGAGGGAATATTACAGGAAGGACAGCTACATGTTTTAAAGGAGTCGATGAACTAACAGCGAATGAGTTGGACTATTTGTTTAGTTTTTTCATATTGGAAATTCGCACCTTCAATGGGAACCGATTAAAGAGCTCCACTTTGAAAAACGTAGCATCTATGATAAAATATCACCATAACAAACATTTTAATAAAGGTTGGTCCATTTTCAAGGACAAAGATTTCCAACGGCCAAGAAACAATCTCGATTTATCAATGAAGCTCAGTCGAGAATCTGAAGTGGACGGTAACTCCAGAAGAGCAGAAATCATTGAAGAGAGTCATGATCAAATTTTGTGGGACAAGAAACTGTTGGGATCAGATACTCCGAAGAAATTGGTCCATACTTTGGTCTATCTTTCTGGAAAAAACTTCGCTTTGAGAGGAAGAGATGAGCACAGACGACTCCAAATGTCAATGATAGAGGAGCAGTACGATAATTTAGAGCAACGCTGTTTTCTTTTATACACTGAAAACATTTCAAAAACGAGTAAAGGAGGAATTCATTATATAAAGAAAGAACCAAAAAAGACCAGAGCATACGAAATTCAAATAAATCCGGATAGATGCATTGTCCAACTGTACAGAAAATATTTGACCCATCGTCCTCTAGGACTTGAAGACTTCTATCTGACACCTCTGATTAACCCAAAAGATGACATATGGTACAAAATTACTCCCATAGGAGTGAACCAGCTTGGTCGTGTCGTGAAGAAACTGTTCATGAACGCTGAAATTAAGGGACATTTCACCAATCATAGCTTAAAAAGAACTGCACGATCCCAACTGTGTGCTGATGTATTTGGTCGAGACGTTGTGATAAAGAAAACAGGACATATATCGGAAAGTGATTTGAACTATTTGGAGGTGGGCCGCAAACAAGAAATTGGCGTGAGTGACTCAATCAATTACAATCGAAAGGAGCAAACTTCAACAACAATCATGGTGAATGATAACAAGGAAAATATCTGCGCATCTACCAGTAACTCATCCGTTACAACTTTATCAAAGCCTCCAAAAATTGTAAAAAAATGGATGTAAAGTATCAATTTTTATGTGATGTCACAGTTCTTAACATCATTTTTTGACTTTATGATTAATGCCATTGTCATAGTTTTGTTACGCTAATAGGTCCCAGTTCCTGCACAGTGCGAGAACTTCGAATTATAATTTCATAGTTCAAGAACCAAGAAATTTTGCACAATAGATATCATGCATAAAGGGATATCTCAAGACAAAGTGTGATAGAAATTGAGTTCTTGCATTAGTGCGAGGAACTACAATGATATCTCAATGCATTCAATACATAGATTGTCCGTGCAATACCCATTTTTTAAATGCACTGATGAAAATGCAAAGAGGTGCAATATCATGCTGAAAATCTGATTACTTCATCTTCTGACGTGAAGAAATGAACTGATTTAGTTTGACGACTTTTACGATGAACAATCACAAGATGAAGTGGAAAGATAAATTTGAAAACTTTTACAGTTTGTGTAGAAGTACTACGCAGATCATAGAAGGTTTCTGCATGTTACTTCTGCAGCGTCGCCATCTAGGGTTCCTAGACGCTTTCCATGATACAGGTGACAACCATGGCAGGAACATCGGTGAAGTATATACCTCTCTGGCTAATCGCTTGCCTCTTCAACCAATTGCAGTGGATACTTCAGGCTCTCTAGGCTCATCGATGCATTCCGGGGACTCAGCAGTATCTTGTTTCATTGCAAGACGTTTTATACATTTGTACCTTCATTTTCTTCGCTGTTCTACATGTCAACCTATACCTACACTATTGTGCAAATTAATATGAACAAAAGGACATATTTCTTATGTTATCACTTAATGTTGTTTGACTTGCTTTATTCTATCTTACATGAATAGAATGACTCGTGTACTTGCATAGATATTAACATTTGACCTTTTCATTGACAGACGTAGGTGTTCAATGCAACATTGACGCAGATAATTGATTTTGAATTCAAAACTTCAAATTCCACAAAATAGCAAATTTTGGCCCTCCTCACAAAACTTGGGTAGAATTTGAATTTTGAATTTGAACTTGCTACTTTTGTCAGTAATCACATTTTATCTCTGTCAGTAAGCATGGACATCTCACCAGAGACGCGTAGCAATATTGTGACACTCAGACAGTACACGAAAATGACTCAACGCGCTATCGCATCTGAATGCTCGGTTTCGCTTGGTGCAGTGAATAATATTTTGAAATTGCATCAAAATACGGACAGCCTTCAACCGCGACGCATTGGTAGATGTGGAAGAAAAAAGAAGACAACGCCACGAGATGATTCAAAGATTATCAGGATGAGCAGACTCAACCCAAGAATGACAAGTCATGAGCTTTAAGTCGAAATTGAACATGTCGGGGTATCTATTGACAGCTCAACTGTGCGTCGGCGGTTGCTCGCGGTTGGGAGCAAAGCTCGTCGACCACTTAAGAAATCCATATTAACAGTTAAAATGAGGAAAACCCGTTTGAAGTGGGCCAAGCATTATAAGAACTGGACCGTCGGAGATTGGCGTCGAGTTGTCTTTTCAGACGAGTGTCACTTTGAAGCAAACGGATATCATTCTCAGTTTGTTCGACGAAGTACCGGAGAGCCGGTTCGGACTGCACACATGAACCAGTCATTCAAACATCCACCAAAGCAAATGCTTTGGGGGTGCTTCTCATACAAGGGACCCGGATGTCTCATTCCAATCGAGGGGATGATGAATTCCGATCGATATGTTCATTTGATTGAAACTCGGATTGTCTCTGAGTTGGAACGAACGCCGAACGCAATTTTCCAACAAGATTTGGCACCGTGCCATACAAGCCGAAAAGCCAAAGCTTGTCTTGAAGAGAACAATATTTGCGTCCTCGATTGGCCGGGAAACTCCCCTGAT
The DNA here is from genome assembly GCA_907163375.1 of Prostheceraeus crozeri. Lineage (NCBI taxonomy): Eukaryota > Metazoa > Platyhelminthes > Polycladida > Euryleptidae > Prostheceraeus > Prostheceraeus crozeri. Next base: position 170,241 of record CAJQUW010006069.1, on the reverse strand, counting down.
GTATCTCCGATCGAAAATTTGTGGCATATCTGCAAAGCGCAACTGAGAAAGATTGATTGCTCATCGAAACAAAAGATGATAGCAGTTCTTATTAAGGTATGGTTCCATGAGAAAAGATCTCATCAGTGCGCGAAAAATTGGTCGATTCAATGCCAAGTCGTGTCTCAGCATTGCTGAAGGCCAAGGGTGGCCACATTATGTATTGAAAGACAATATTTCGTTTTACATTGAAAATAAAATTCAATCATGCTGGAATTTACTTTTGTTCACATTAATTTGCACAATACTGTATTTGTCTGAAATCTATGTTTTCAACTATCTATGTCAGTATCATTCCTTGTGCTCATCCATATCATGAATTTTCATGGCCTTTCAATAGTTCGTGATAGAAATCCCACCATCTTTACCATAGAAATCAAAGCTCTAGACTTCAATAGTGAAGTTGCCAATGGTTATCTGTCACGAAACTTGAAATACAGATACTTTCAGAAGCGTTAAATGAATGTCTTCTTGCGGCTTTACTAAACTGATTTCTAATATGCAACTCATGGGGAATGAGCTGAAGATATTCTTCATCCTCCATGCTAATTTTGGTTACATTGCAAGAAAGCAGGATGCAGGAAACATCTTCGTAAAATTGATGTCGCAGAGATATCTAAATTTTCTCATATCTAAAATTAGAGGAATAAATCTTAACTGTCTTTAATGAAAGCATTCAGAATCTTCGAATTTCGAACAAACAAGACATTAATTGAAATTCTCAGTTGGGATTCTGTAAACACAACATTCATGTTGGAAGGAGATATTGAAAATAAGACTTATTTGCCGGTTGTTTAACTCATTTGGCAGACGTTCGATTTAAATATTCAATTTCCTTCTCTTTAGTGCTGTATAGAAACATCATTTCTTACTCCGCAAGATGACTAGACGTCTTAACATTGATTTCAATGTATATGATGGATAAATAAGGTGCAATTTCAAGATAATATCTTTCATCAATCTTCTTATCAATTCCCGTGAATTTGCATGAAAGTAAAGATGCGTTGATAACAGACATATTTTCCGTGGATTTTATCATCGTTCACCTCTGAGAGCGTTCATTGTTAAATTCAGATTGAATGCAATGCCAGTTAGAAGATCTCAGCGGTTCAAATTTAAAAGGTCTTTTGTCCATCCTTACTTGGGTTCCGCTATTAAAAACAGACAAGAGGTTATTTTGTATGATATCATGTATTCAAAGTGGCAATATACTTAGATGTGTGACTATTTCTTAATTCACTGAATATTTGCGGAAGACTTTGAATTATGGAGTAGCACTATGCAGAGGCGCTTGAATGTTATGTATGATAGACTTTGAGCTCTTGTATGATTGTAATGATGATCCATCGATTCAGTTAAAAGATGCTCTAGAAATCTAAGCTAGAGCATAGAGTAAGTATATTAGGTAGAGTGGTAACTCCGTATTTGGATAATCCCCAATGTGTATACACTTTCGAATTTATTAAATGAACTCTTGAGGAATGCAGGTGGTATTGTCACCAAATGTGAGACATGCAAATTTTGCAGTTTTGCAGAAATTACAACGGATTTGAGTGATCATGATTGTAATGCAGAAGGAATGATGGTATTTCACAGATTCTCAGTGTCATGACAGCCTTAGAGGTTTAATGTTTGCTAAATTAGCAATTCTGTGGGTTCCTATTACTTTCATCCTCAACCTCAAGAATATTTTCTTAAGCGTGATCATATCACAGGCAACCACCCACTGGCACAGCAAAATAAAAGAATCAAAGACAATGATTTCAAATGACTGTAAATGGTTCCACATCACTACTCAGATTCAAGAAATGAAACATGAATTTAGTGAATCATAAAATCATGCCAGTGAAAATTGAATTAAAAACTTGACATTTCAACCACGAAAGCAGAATAAGGTCTCGTTTTTTTCATGAAGACTTTCATTATAATACAATTCATGAAATTCCGTTGATAATCAGCTTAATTTCCGCTTAGTTAGGTTGCTTATTAGCAAATATTCATTCCTTTTGATATCCAACTTGTTTCATACTACTTATGTAGGCGAGTCATCTCGGTAATATATAAATTGGTAAATTTTGACTTTTTTCAAAAGTGCTCAAATAATTTTTTAGACCACGGGAACGTTATCTCCGCAAAAAACTGAATCTTTTGATATAAAAATTTTCACTGGATACAGATACTTTTTTGAGTCGACACTCTACCTATATATCCCTACTCTATGAGTTAGCGTGTGTCTACATTTGTATCCATATCATAATTGCCCGCATTAATGCTTTTATCACATTCGGGGAATTGTCTTTAAGCAAAGTCGGGTTCCTATGGGTGGGAATTCCAGTTCACTCTTGGTTGACTCTTTTGGCATATAGGGAGTTCAGATATGCGTGACGGGTCTTCTTGCTAACAAGAAATTTGGCTTCTGTCTAGTACCACCAAGTATGTCGATGACATTTGTATATTTGATTACAAGCTCTTCGATAATATTTTTCCTAAAATCCACCCAATAGACCTCTTGGATAGTAGGAGCGGCACCAATGACAAATGCGTGGATTATTTGGACGCTTAGATCAAAATCCAAGGTAGTGGCCTTTACACCACGGTGGTCTTTCATGAAGTTGATGAGTTCAGCTTTCCAATGTTGCTATAAACTTTCCCGAAGGTAATATCCCATGAACACTGGGTTAAGCATCTTTGCTGCCCAACTCATCAGGTTCGCTAGAATACTTTCGTCTTCATATCGAGAGCTAAGGGCATTTTCAATATCTTCAAGGGCAGAGGTTGTAAGGTTAATCCACTGGTAAATTCATGCAGAAAATCCTTCTCGATAAATATGTTTCCTGTTTATAAGTTTGATATCACCTCAACAAAACAAAACAAAAACGTTCCATCATAGGAATATTTGACTAACAACTAGTATCCTTATGTTGCAATGCATCCAAATTTAATTTGTATTTAAGTTTTAGCTGTGTCCTCAGGTTTGGAGAGACCACCCATAGAAGAATGAAAGATCTTTCATAAAAGAAAGAATTCACCACAAAGAATCTGAAATCTACACAAATGCTCAATTATTGATTCCTCTCCTTCCTGATCTGCTTAATTGTTTTCTACAGCACTGACCACACGCAGTATTGGAATATATTCAAACCGACCTTAACACTGTAATATTGTTTTCTTATGTTCTTTGGAAATAAACAACTTTTGACTTTTGACCTTCCATATCGTGTTTTCGATGAGCTTCGCCTGGCTCCGCCATGTGGTATAGGTTGGAGGTTAGGGGTCGAAACCTTGCTTCATGCAGCCACATGGTTCCTCCGTGATGACTCCGTACATAGCGACCTCATTTTGCTTTCTTCTGCTTCTTTTTTTCTTCATTTATAGCTCTTGGTTAGCTTCTTGTCATGTCTCATGCCGAGCTCTCATATTTAGTTTATATGTATGAATAATTAATAAATGATAATTAATTTTGTTTTCTTCCGTCTCCTGGATTCTTTGAATTTTTTGGCCGTGTCGTGATTTGATTTAATCATTGTTTCATACGTAGAATTGCACACCATATTTTAACACAGATTTCTAGGGCATTGTTAGGCGATTATACATCCTGAAATGCCAACAACGATGAAGTGTCTACCAGACAGCAGATTAATCACTTTAAACAAGAAAGGTCAGTGATGCTTCAAGATAGAAAAGTGGTGCAACTTGTGGTTAATGGAATATACCAAGAAATTATTCCCTCTGTTTGTGTAGTTGTCTGGAGCATTATCCGAAAAGCTGATTTCTGCAAAGATGATACATAATGAATTCCTTATTGTCCGACTGATGCGCAGCTTTAAGTCATCTCCTCTCATGAACCAATGGAACCATTGACGAACCTTCTCTACGTTTCATATTCGCATTCTATCAGTAAAAGCTGGAAAATCCAGAAAGACACTGCAGTAGAAACATCAGAAACCCTTCAATTTCTTCAGAATGTCAATGTCTTCAGAATGCCCTCCCATTTGTTCCATACTGAAGACCATAGAAATTCCACTCTTCGCCTTGTTTAAGTCAGTGGATTGCAATTCAGCAGCTCGGTGACGTTCCAATCCAGGGCAATGTTGCTGCATCTTTAGAAGAAGAGTTTCGTTTTAGCATGGAAGCATGGATTCCTTAACCTGTTGAGGACGAGCACTGTTCGTCCTTGTTGCTCCATTGAACCGCCGACTGACGCAAATGAAAACGCAGCCTCAAGTGCCGGGGACGAGCAATGCCCGTCATATTTACACTGAATGTGCGCGAACTCCGCACTTACGTTGGTCGATGACGCTGGACGTCCTCGGCGACAATAATCAATTTGCTGACCGGTCCTCAAGATAGCCCTACTTTATCCACGGGGTGCTCCTTGAGACAGTTCTCCAAAACCCTAAACAGCTGCAACTCTGCTTTTTTGTGACCTTTGGTTTGTACATATAAACGTTTCAAATGTCATCAAATTTGGTGCACGGAAAGTTCAAACACTTGACCTTTAAATAAGTTGCACATAAAGAGCCCAAGTCAAAAGATGGACGGATTATCATGTCCCACAATATTCATAATTGATTCATCTGGATTAGTAGTCACTGAATTTTTCTGCCCGTTTCACATGTATCGCTGGAAGCAGAAAATACCTCATTTTCTTATACTTTCAAAAATCGCTATTTGGGTTGCATGCAGCACTGCTAAACTATCCCCATGCAATCAAACATACTCCCAATATTGTCTTCAGACACTTCCATGTGATATCATTCATCAAAGTCTTCTACCATTAATTTCCACCTGATGTTCAAAGCATCAATTCTTTCAAAAAAAAACCCTGATGAGTTCAAGTTTCACACATTTTTAAAGTTTTTCGAAGATCATAGTGTCTGCTCCATTAGAAGACTGTCCATAAAGGCTCTTGCTGTTTTTGTGAGCTCTCCATAATGACGCATCGATTTTCAGGTCTAAAATTTAGTAATTAAGGACTTATGAAATGTGATTGAAAACCACAAAGTTTCCCCATCGATTGTCTTTGGTACCATCGTCTCGGAACAATACCTCTTCTATTTCAGAGTGACTATTGATGAAATTCGTGAGCATGACGTATACATTATGCGGTTTCCATGGGCATTAAGTGCCATCACACCAGAAATAAATCATTTATATTAGACCACAATTGACCATATCTTGCAAATAAGTTCCCCGCACTTACCACGTCATTCAACAGAACGTCTAGTACTGCCTACTACTGTACTAAATTCAAGACCATCTCAGTCAAATAGCGATTCTTCCTACATTTGACCATAGAAATTAGGCCAACAGTAATTAATGGACATTAATTGCACCATAGAAGTTGAGAGTGTCATAGAAATTAGTTGTACCATAGATATCATTTGCTTCAATGAATAAAACCTAGATATTGGTTTGAACGGCATCAGTGCAGAGGTGATGCGGAAACGTATAAAAATGCCCTCTCTAATACATCTTGCGAATGAAAGACAGCTGAAATTGCATGTGGTTCGGCAGATGAAGGGCTTCGTGAAGAGCAGCTGAAAGAAGAATGTTAGTAAGACGAACGACAAGGGCGAATGACATGGAGAATGCCTGTGGGCAGAGAGAACATCAGGACCGAAGAAAAAAAATAACACCTAATTACACATGACCCTAAACATCCGTGGCTACACGTGACGTTGCTGCAACATCTGTCGGCAGTCCTGTTATATAGACTTTGCGTCTCATGTGTCTGCATGTATCAGAGGCTAAACAATGTGATAGGACCTCAATTTCATGATCAGGGAAGACAGAACATGCTAAGCGGTTCATCCGTGGTTCACGCGGCAACGCAGACAACCGTAGACGACGCGCAAACTATAAACGCTCGCCCGCGCGTATTCATAAACATTCCCCATGTTTTAACAGCATCAGATCAAGAGATTTCTGACTCTTAGTGCAGCGCGTATGTACGCGGGTAGAAGAATAGAATGTCTTTAACCACGGATGTTTGGGGTGCTCCGTAATTACGCGTGGCATGTCACCTAGTGGAGCGAAGTTAAATACGTCATGCTAAACAGTAGTGGATTCTTTCACATAGAGATTAAATAAAATCTTCTAAAGTTATACTTTCTAACCAGATAAAACAATATAACCTAATAAAACATGCAGTAGGTAGTACAAATCTACAAATCTTGCCAGAGATAGTGATTAAATCAGAAAATAAAGTAAACAGCCGGCATTGACGAAGGAGAAATAGTCTATCCTTTTGAGTACATAAGTCAGGATTCAACTTGCTAGAGGATACACTTTCGTTGATGGCAAGGTGTATGATGTGTCTTGACTGTTTGAACACTTTGAATCCCTGGTCTTTTTCTTGAAGGAGCTCGCTTGCTGCATTCAGTCAGATGTCGGATGATGGCGGATTGTGGATTGTCCGTACGTAACTTAGAACATGCGAAGTCGTAGACAATGCGAGGTTGTGGGTGAAGAGGAATTTAACTTCGCTCATTCCATATTTCATTGCCTGTAACATATCCACATTGCATTCTTGTCGTAAAACCACTCGGAGAACAAGCGTGGCCATGGACAAATTATTGAGTTTTCACTTCATCGAATTGAGAAACATATTAATTGAGTTTGCTATTTTACATCTACAAGTAAATTAAAAATCTGTTTTTTGACAATAATTTCTACTGTAATATCCGGCACGAGTTGACGCAAGGGTAACATGAGCTCACATGCGCACAACGTGATGCAGACACGCAAAATGTGACTGCAACTGCAGAGATGGCGTAACATCAGGAAATTGTGAATATTCCAGTTTTTTCACATAATTTAGTTGATCTCATCAAATCGTCTTCAATGCACCAGTTGGCATAGAACTTATTCGTCAATGTTGGCAAACTATAAGCTTCTCCGGTATTATGATCAACTACCACGCAATACTTTCATCTGAATTATAGTGCCTAGCAATCAGGGAGACCATGACATGAAGCATACCATGGTCATTGATATGGCCCTGAGGCCGAGTCCTCCACGTACCCGGTTCCATAATATAAAGGGTTCAAAAGAAAAGATTCTTCGGGTACTTCCAAGCGATTATTATTGCGTGTGCGACGTTTCGCCCCAAAGGCTTAATCATGCACGAATGAAGATGTACAGCGCAACATTCACATCATACGACCGAAGAAAATCGATAAAGAAAATTATCACGTGAGCACATGTTAAGGTTAAAAATTCTACTGATAACAAAGATTAAAAGTACCATGAAAATTAAGAAAATCTTGAGGCGGATGTGCAAAAGAATCTTTTCTTTTGAACCCTTTATACCATGGTCATGTTATGGCAGATACGGCCCCGTAAAACTCGCCGAGATAATTTCCTGATGGACATCATGTATAATATACGGCATCCAACTACATTTCCTGATAAGTATAGCCTACACAGATAATCCATCCTCTAACAACTTCGCGAGAACAGTACTGTGTGTGATAATTGAGTCATCATATTTGAATTTCGCATTATCAGCGCCCTAACTTTCGATAAAAATATCTTATACTTCAAGGGATTCCGGGAAATCAAAATCTCACGTACTGGGCAAACTTAGATGATTAAGCTAAAGGAGGTGAAAACAACGATAGGAACGATCTAAATCATGTTATATGCAACAATTCATTTCAAAAGCTGAAGTACATGATAACAATTAAATAAGGTACACATAGTAACTAGACTCAAATTAATTTACATTTGAAAAAAGCACCATCATGGTTAACTTGCTTATTCAAAGTGGGGTTGAGTTTTTTTATGTACATGGCTTCCAAAATATTTAGGTCATAAGTGTTGGGAGCTTGAGATAGAATTTTGAAATTGTCAACTTTACAGCTGCAACTGCAATTTAACCTATGATCAGAAATGGCGGACATTTTTTCCCGATGTTCTTTTATTCTTAAGTTTAAGTGTCTTGTAGTTCTACCTATGTAGGTAGTGCGAGGGTCCACCTCACAAGCGAATTGGTAAATGACATTAGACCTAAGAACTTTGGGAGTATGATCTTTGTTGGAGAAACCACTTTTTAGTTTATTGCATGTGAAAACCCAACGGATAGGAAATTCTTTGTCTATTCTACGGAATAGTGATTGTAGTTTCTTTTTAAATAAACCGATTGAATGCCAAAAAATGGAATTTTGACAGTATGGAGGTATTTGGATTCATCTTTTTCTTTTGGAGCACAGACTCTTTTGTCCAGATACTGTTTGACCACTTTTTGTATAAAGTACAACGGATATCCGTTGTTTTGAAAAATTTTGGTCAATTTCCCTATTTCATCATGGAAAGTTTGCCATGACGAGCAGACGATGTAGGCTCTGTTGATCAGAGTGCTTAAAACAGAAATTTTCCATTGCATGGGGCATATGGCTCTGAAATTCAAGGTTAGACCGGTGTACGTGGGTTTTCTGTACACCTTAGTAGTTAGCGTGTTGGATGAAACGTCCAGGTCAATATCTAGAAAAGGTAGCACTTTACCTCCTGCCTCTGTGGTGAATTTCATATTACTATGCCACTTGTTAATATAGTTGAAGAAGGATAGGTGGTCATCATCTTCAAAGATAGCCAAGATGTCATCTACATATCTGACATAGAATTTTAGGTTTAGTTTATCATTTTGTAGGAAAGTCTGTTCTAGGTGTCCCATAAATAAGTTACTGAGGGTTGGGGCTAGGGGGCTACCCATGCTCAAACCATCACTTTGACGGTAGAGAATGTTGTTGAACGAGAAAATGCCACCAGTGGCGAATTGAAGTAATTTTTTGAAGGTGTCCTTACTAAATTCTTACTAAATACTTACCCTTTCAATTCGCCACTGGTGAATTCAATTTCATCCAATTCAATTTCAATTTCATTTCTGACCATAGGTTAAATTGCAGTTGCAGCTGTAAAGTTGACAATTTCAAAATTCTATCTCAAGCTCCCAACACTTATGACCTAAATATTTTGGAAGCCATGTACATAAAAAAACTCAACCCCACTTTGAATAAGCAAGTTAACCATGATGGTGCTTTTTTCAAATGTAAATTAATTTGAGTCTAGTTACTATGTGTACCTTATTTAATTGTTATCATGTACTTCAGCTTTTGAAATGAATTGTTGCATATAACATGATTTAGATCGTTCCTAAACTTAGATGAGTTTTGAAATGTAGATGCTACTTGTTAACACATTATGTATGCAAACTATAAACAACGCTGATAAATTCTCATGTGATGATGAAAATCATCCCAGCAGTCATTTATAATAGAATATAATTCTCACTAATTTGAATGATTAATTGAAGTAGTCGTCATCAGGATTGATGGCGTTCTCCAATCCGTGGGCTTACAAATGCAAGGCTGTTGTAAACATAGCAACAGTATTCGACTATGTTTCCTGACAAGTATAGTCATCTACACAGACCTTTAACAACTTCGCGAGAACAGTTTGAGTGTGATCATTAAGTAATTAGATTTGAATTTCTATTGTCAGCGCATTAAAGTTTTTGTAAAGATATGTTGTACATCAAGGAATTCCTGGGACAGATTACTGGAACTTCGAAATCCGTACATAGTGGGCGAAATGAGTTTTTAAACGTAGATAGGAAATGCTCTTTGTTGAGTGTTTCTCAAGTTGAATCATGGTTGGCTGGCATTTTGAGGTTTTATAAAAATTTGAAAACTGAGAGAGGCAATCTATAAATGCCCTAGAATGCACGGTCACGCCTCCACAGACGCCCTCACGTCGTGGTATACAATCAAAACAGTGACTGGATGTGTTCACGCTGACTCATCATTTGATAAATGACTTTCCTCATGCCTATATTTGCCTTCATTTTCATCATCATTCCACAGACGCCCTCACGTCGTGGTATACAATCAAAACAGTGACTGGATGTGTTCACGCTGACTCATCATTTGATAAATGACTTTCCTCATGCCTATATTTGCCTTCATTTTCATCATCATTCCACAGACGCCTTCACGTCGTGGTATACAATCAAAACTCTGACTGGATGTGCTCACGCTGACTCATCATTTGATAAATGACTTTCCTCATGCCTATACTTGCCTTTATTTTCATCATCATTCCACAGACGCCCTCGCGTCGTGGTATACAATCAAAACAGTGACTGGATGTGTTCACGCTGACTCATCATTTGATAAATGACTTTCCTCATGCCTATATTTGCCTTCATTTTCATCATCATTCCACAGACGCCTCACGTCGTGGTATACAATCAAAACAGTGACTGGATGTGTTCACGCTGACTCATCATTTGATAAATGACTTTCCTCATGCCTATATTTGCCTTCATTTTCATCATCATTCCACAGACGCCCTCACGTCGTGGTATACAATCAAAACAGTGACTGGATGCGCTCTCGCTGACTCATCATTTGATCGATGATTTTCCTCATGCCTATATTTGCCTTCATTTTCATCATGATTCCACAGACGCCTCGCGTCGTGGTATACAATCAAAACAGTGACTGGATGCGCTCTCGCTGACTCATCATTTGATCGATGATTTTCCTCATGCCTATATTTGCCTTCATTTTCATCATGATTCCACAGACGCCTCACGTCGTGGTATACAATCAAAACACTGACTGGATGTGCTCACGCTGACTCATCATTTGATAAATGATTTTCCTCATGCCTATATTTGCCTTCATTTTCATCATCATTCGGAAACTTATCAGAAATCAAAATGTCCATTAGGAAGACGATGCTCGAACTCTAAATGAACATTCCACGGATTGAACTTTATTTCTGCCGATCAAAATTGATATAAATGCCGTTTTTGGATGATTGTTTTCCTTATAAACTCGGTCAAGTGATTGTTTATCAGAAAACGTTGCTTTGACTGTCTGAGAATCATTGAAACTCTATTTGATCAAGTTCTGCCTTCAGTTGCTATTTGTGTCTCAATTTTGGTATTTGCATTGCAAATATTGTGACATAACGTTTCAACTTGAAGTTATTATTCAGCCATCGTGTAACATCCTTTAGCAATGAATGAATGACTTTCTCAAGTTAATTTTCATCTCTTGGTTTCAATTCTCAACCTTTGATGAAGTCATTGTTCAGTGAAGAATTAAATGAAGTGATTGAATTCAAAGGTTTTTGATCATTGCCAAGATATTATTAGATGCATTTATTTATAGGAATGCAGTTATGACTCTCATTTATCATGGCAGATGTTATTAACGGTTGGAAATAATTGATAATTGAAAGGATTGCTTATTGCGTAACTAATGTAAGTTATCGAAAAGTCGATTTCTCATCACAGGAGAAAGAAGAATAAAATGCTACATCAAATGATGATATAGATTGCAGAGTTTGGCTGAGCATAGAACAAAAAGAGGTTCGAAGGGGCCCCATCTACACTGTAAATCGCTGGATACGAAAATTACATACAAACATATACCAAAATCACATACAATTTGAAACTAACATCTGATACGAGATTCTCGTATGTTTACAGAGATCTGGTATTTTCTTCATACGACATCTCACTTACTTTCGTATGTGATTGGTATGTAGCGATACGAACTATTCTATCTGTGATTGGCTGTTTTACATTGAAATACGAGTTGTTGGTATGTATTATATTCGAGACCCGATGCAAATTGCTCCTCATTCGTATGTGTTTAATATGAAGAGCTTTAAGTCACATGGCAAAAAATAAGTTATATTACATACTACTTATAAATAACTTTTTTCCAGTAATACCAGTCGTGAATATATCTTTGTGAAAGTGTGGTATTTAACTATATTGGAATTTTTGTTAAGTAACGCCGCATGTCATCGTTGCTACTTTGTCTTATGGCATTCACAAGACTCATAATTAGCTCATTTCCATGAAGTAAGTTGATAAACATCATTTCAATAAACCGATATTTTCGAGCAACCATGTTGACTTATATATCTCAAACATAACTACGGTATTTTTACGTTCATGAATTGTAATGTGTTTTTCTTTCGGATTGATAATATGCTTAATTTCAAAATTACATAATGCATAATTGTTGGTGGTTGAATACTTATTGGTTATTCATGCAATGCCTTAGACTTACGTGTATTAAAATCGAATTCATTATTTTAATTTTGACTCTTGAATGTCATTGTCTCACTACTTACAAAACAGTAGTAACATTAGTGTGATTTTTATTGACAATAGGCCTTAAATCAACATACTTTGAAAATGATTGATGCTTTCTTTTAACATTGTGCTGGTATGGCTTTGGTATGTAAAGCATACCACATTTGAAATAACATACGAAAAACATACAAATATAAACAAGAGAATACAGAAATATACCAAAAAATATTTTGGTATGCATCCTTCGTATGTGATTGGTATTGAGCGATTTGAAGTGTATAGTGCGATATATAAGGCATATGTAGAAATTTGCAGCAGGGTATGCAGCTCGTGTGTTATGGCAAACATTCAGGTGAAATGTTTGACCATCTACAAGTACGAAACGATTTTGAAAAGATGTTCGCACGTTAGCAGTAAAAGTTATAATAAGGTATTGAAAATTTCTTTTTGCCCACTTATCAAGTTCCCGCATGTGCCATCTGTTGGAATCAGTTTGCACTTCTAGCAAAGTGATGCAATTGAACAATCTAATTTTGTGGAGTGAGCAGACAAAGTGTTCCTCGTCCAAGATCAGTTCATGAGTTGTAGTGCCGGACAACAGTGTATCTGTACGTACCAGGGATGCGGAGTCGGAGGGCCTATCATTTTTGCTGGAGTCGGAGTCTTATCAAGTGATTGGACTCCGACTCCGGCCTATAACTAGACCCGAAATATAGCACAAACAAATTATTTATTCTCGTGCATAGGTGTCAGTGTTTTGATGTCAACTTTCTCAGTCAAACAAAAGTACAGAGACAGCAGTGCATGCAAAGCTTGTAATAGTCGAAGGAATGAGGCGTGATAGTGAAAAAGAATTGTCTTTTCCCTCGGTGATTTAGTAGAGAAGACAAGCCTTCCTAACCTCGATCACACCTACGCGCCAAAGGTCACATCAGAGACAAAAATGAAATACTAGTTTGTTTGAGAACATTATCCTCTTACCCTCACGTTAATCGTGTGTGATGGCTCCTCTAAAGCGCATATTAAAATCGAAAGTGCACTCATATTTTTTGAAGAAGGATGGGGGATTTTCCTACCTGGTAGAGACTGGAGAAAAACCGTGTGAAGCACACATCAAGAAGATGGGAGGAGCCGAGTCGTATGCATCCAACTGAAAGCGACATTTGATCAACTTTCATGGAAAATGATGGATAGTTGATACAGAAATGATCACTAAATATAGGTTCAGGTAAACCTATAATGAACTATGATGTAGTTTACCAATTAATTTTTCAAAAAAGGCTTTATATACTTGCCACCCGGAGTCGGAGTCCTATCAAAAGCCGGAGTCCTATCAACCCCCAGAGTCGGAGTCGGAGTCCTGTCAAAATGATAGGACTCCGCATCCCTGGTACGCACCGATTTCGGCACAGCCGATGACATTATAAGATTGTTCTAAAATCTCATTCATTGATTTCTTTGTAGACAGACAAGTGCATTGTCAACGACTGATACAACTATCATTCACTGCAGTAGAAAGGATTCGCATCATGAAAATATTTCAGATGAATGCGATTATAGTGAAGAACTTTCACAGAAATTTCCTGGCAATCAACAGAAGCAGACGTGATTCAAAAAAAAAATTTGCTTGTTCTTGGAGACAGTCTAGTGAAAAATATTTCAAATAACTGAATTCCTCAAAGTGAAGCCATCACTAATGTTTGACATTTCTACTTGCCTTAGAGTTGAAAGGAACAAATCATAGCTGAAATTGACATTTTCCGTCAGTATTTTAAAGGAAATATCGTTATCATTTCTTCTTTATTCATTTCGGTTTCAAACTGTCTAAAATGATTAGGAAGTTTAATAAACACGATAAAGTGTCTACGAGAAAGAAATCCAATTAGTGGGACTGGAATGAACAACAGCTGTTTGTTGATGGCACAGAGATAGTGTCTGCCTTGTCTGCATGTTTGGGCCTAGAGATGACATTCCTCAATACTGAAGGTCATGGCCAGAACTAGACACGGAGGGCAAGAAGATCAATTCTCCATTGAAAGAGCCTGAATTCTGCGCGGAACAGAAGGTTGACACCACATCAAATGTACACAGTCAGTAAATTCAGATCCTGAAGAACTGAGTGATATGAATAATATTTCCATTTGAAGAATTTATCACGGAGGAAAATTCAATCAAAGATCTGTGCTTTTCACTTGACAGGCCTGCAATCTGACCGCTGAGGTTCTTGTGGTCGATGATGCGAGCTTCTTCTGCAATGCGCGCGCTTAGCCAATCACACGTCAAAGAGAGACGAATATCTATGTCAATCTCCATCGCTTGCTACCACTGCATACAATGCCTGGGTTAGGATTATGTCCTCTCTAGACTAACCCTCATGCAAATGAATCTATCTCTGTGGTTGATAGTATTTTCAGACTGCCAAGGAACATTTGCGCTTGATTTGTTTAAGTATGAATGAGGACATCTTTCTATTCAATGCCCAGGCGATCTGGCACTCTGCAATCTTAATGATTGTCAGCCGCACGGCAAAGTCAGGATACGGCTGAGAAGGAATTTTCGTGCTTAATTTGCTTATATTTCTATTCTATGACCAGCCACTCTGCGATCTTTATGGTGTTAGATTGGATGGACAATGTGGTGCCAATGCGATTAATGAGTAGGTTACTGGGGCTTATTGTGCTTTACTCACTGTAGGTTGATGATGATTCCATTAATGGCTTCCTCTAAGTAGCAAAGAAACACCCATTAATTCATGAAAACTTCAATTGTTACTTTAAATAAGAGGGTTGTCAAATCTCGATTAAAATAAGTTAATACTTTTTTACTTAAATGTTCAAGTCTGAGGACATCTGCAGTATGTTCAACATCTATAATGCGAAACAGCATTTGCTATAAGGTAGTTACATCATGATGAGTGGTGGTCTGTTTTCGAAAGTAATTTGCTATATTGTGCACAATTATTTGGTATTTGCAGTTAGAATCAAGTAGAAAGAATTTTCAAATGGGCTTGCAAAATTAGTTGCAACACTGACTACTGTACTAACATGTTCATTTTATACAGCTCGCTTTGAAGCATATTATTCACAATTTTATAAGAGGTCAGCACGCTAATCATCCAGCATTCTCTATAGTTCCACACGTGTAAAATAATAGATTTTTAGTGTCATTTTGATTGTCAATGGACTCTTTGACCTCCATCTTCTACAACTTAGTCACATTGCTTGATTTACTTTGTGATTTCATTTTACATATAAACACAGGAACAGTTCGTTACTGTTATGATAATAGACTCAAGTATGAAGAGCGTCTCTGTGAGCTATGCAATGATACAAAAGTAGAAACTTTCTATCACTTTGTGATTGAATAGTCCGTGTATGAGAAAATACGACAAGAAATAGCACCAGTGTTATGTTATTGCGACAGCATAACTGAGTTTCATGAATTATGAATTATCTGACTACAAAAAATATAAAACCCATCGCTAAGTTTCTTCAAGAAAGCAAATAACATGCGCTGGATTTCCAAAGAAAATTACTTCTAAAAAAGAACATTGTTGAAAAAGATTAACATCCAAAAATGGATCAAAAATTCATTCACCTCTCCTTTCTTTAACTGAAATTTGCTTCTTTGCTATTGACCGCACGAACGCCTTTTCTACCCTTTTCTATGAATGCGTTTCAGTGGGTTCATTGTGTTACAAGTGAATGTGTTGCAAAAGTTTTGGAAATAAACATTTATTGACATATATATATTTTTCCTTTTTTCCTTTTAGCTTACGTCAAAATTATTTCAACTCGACCATTTCTAGAAAGACGGTCACTTGAATAATCAATATATCAGTGAATTGTTATACTTCAAATCTACAGTACTATAAAGCCTCATTTAGGCCAGTGACTGGAGTCCAATGAAATTCTTCTCCTCCATATTACAGCGCGCATCACTGACTTGATTGGTCGGTCAAGTGACTGGAGTCCAATGAAATTCTCCTCTTCCATATTACAGCGCCCATCACTGACTTGATTGGTCGGTCAAGTGACTGGAGTCCAATGAAATTCTTCTCCTCCATATTACAGCGCGCATCACTGACTTGATTGGTCGGTCCAGTGACTGGAGTCCAATGAAATTCTTCTCCTCCATATTACAGCGCGCATCACTGACTTGATTGGTCAGTCTAGTGACTAGATTCCAATGAAATTCTTCTCCTCCATATTACAGCGCGCATCACTGACTTGATTGGTCGGTCAAGTGACTGGAGTCCAGTGAAATTCTTCTCCTCCATATTACAGTGCGCATCACTGACTTGATTGCTCGGTCCAGTGACTGGAGTCCAATGAAATCCTTCTCCTCCATATTACAGCGCGCATCACTGACTTGATTGGTCGGTCAAGTGACTGGAGTCCAATGAAATTCTTCTCCTCCATATTACAGCGCGCATCACTGACTTGATTGGTCGGTCAAGTGACTGGAGTTCAATGAAATTCTTCTCCTCCATATTACAGTGCGCATCACTGACTTGATTGGTCGGTCAAGTGACTGGAGTCCAGTGAAATTCTTCTCCTCCATATTACAGCGCGCATCACTGACTTGATTGCTCGGTCCAGTGACTGGAGTCCAATGAAATTCTTCTCCTCCATATTACAGCGCGCATCACTGACTTGATTGGTCGGTCAAGTGACTGGAGTCCAATGAAATTCTTCTCCTCCATATTACAGCGCGCATCACTGACTTGATTGGTCGGTCAAGTGACCGGAGTCTAGTGAAATTCTTCTCCTCCATATTACAGTGCGCATCACTGACTTGATTGGTCGGTCAAGTGACCGGAGTCCAATGAAATTCTTCTCCTCCATATTACAGTGCGCATCACTGACTTGATTGGTCGGTCAAGTGACTGGAGTCCAATGAAATTCTTCTCCTCCATATTACAGCGCGCATCACTGACTTGATTGGTCGGTCAAGTGACTGGAGTCCAGTGAAATTCTTCTCCTCCATATTACAGCGCGCATCACTGACTTGATTGGTCGGTCAAGTGACTGGAGTCCAGTGAAATTCTTCTCCTCCATATTACAGCGCGCATCACTGACTTGATTGGTCGGTCAAGTGACTGGAGTCCAATGAAATTCTTCTCCTCCATATTACAGCGCGCATCACTGACTTGATTGGTCGGTCAAGTGACTGGAGTCCAGTGAAATTCTTCTCCTCCATATTACAGCGCGCATCACTGACTTGATTGGTCGGTCCAGTGACTGGAGTCCAGTGAAATCCTTCTCCTCCATATTACAGCGCGCATCACTGACTTGATTGGTCGGTCAAGTGACTGGAGTCCAGTGAAATTCTTCTCCTCCATATTACAGTGCGCATCACTGACTTGATTGCTCGGTCCAGTGACTGGAGTCCAATGAAATTCTTCTCCTCCATATTACAGCGCGCATCACTGACTTGATTGGTCGGTCCAGTGACTGGAGTCCAATGAAATTCTTCTCCTCCATATTACAGCGCGCATCACTGACTTGATTGGTCAGTCTAGTGACTAGATTCCAATGAAATTCTTCTCCTCCATATTACAGCGCGCATCACTGACTTGATTGGTCGGTCAAGTGACTGGAGTCCAGTGAAATTCTTCTCCTCCATATTACAGCGCGCATCACTGACTTGATTGCTCGGTCCAGTGACTGGAGTCCAATGAAATCCTTCTCCTCCATATTACAGCGCGCATCACTGACTTGATTGGTCGGTCAAGTGACTGGAGTCCAATGAAATTCTTCTCCTCCATATTACAGCGCGCATCACTGACTTGATTGGTCGGTCAAGTGACTGGAGTCCAATGAAATTCTTCTCCTCCATATTACAGTGCGCATCACTGACTTGATTGCTCGGTCCAGTGACTGGAGTCCAATGAAATTCTCCTCCTCCATATTACAGCGCGCATCACTGACTTGATTGGTCGGTCAAGTGACTGGAGTCCAATGAAATTCTTCTCCTCCATATTAAAGCGCGCATCACTGACTTGATTGGTCGGTCAAGTGACCGGAGTCTAGTGAAATTCTTCTCCTCCATATTACAGTGCGCATCACTGACTTGATTGGTCGGTCAAGTGACCGGAGTCCAATGAAATTCTTCTCCTCCATATTACAGTGCGCATCACTGACTTGATTGGTCGGTCAAGTGACTGGAGTCCAATGAAATTCTTCTCCTCCATATTACAGCGCGCATCACTGACTTGATTGGTCGGTCAAGTGACTGGAGTCCAGTGAAATTCTTCTCCTCCATATTACAGCGCGCATCACTGACTTGATTGGTCGGTCAAGTGACTGGAGTCCAGTGAAATCCTTCTCCTCCATATTACAGCGCGCATCACTGACTTGATTGGTCGGTCAAGTGACTGGAGTCCAATGAAATTCTTCTCCTCCATATTACAGCGCGCATCACTGACTTGATTGGTCGGTCAAGTGACTGGAGTCCAATGAAATTCTTCTCCTCCATATTACAGCGCGCATCATATCACTGACTTGATTGGTCGGTCCAGTGACTGGAGTCCAGTGAAATCCTTCTCCTCCATATTACAGCGCGCATCACTGACTTGATTGGTCGGTCAAGTGACTGGAGTCCAGTGAAATTCTTCTCCTCCATATTACAGTGCGCATCACTGACTTGATTGGTCGGTCAAGTGACTGGAGTCCAATGAAATTCTTCTCCTCCATATTACAGCGCGCATCACTGACTTGATTGGTCGGTCAAGTGACTGGAGTCCAATGAAATTCTTCTCCTCCATATTACAGCGCGCATCATATCACTGACTTGATTGGTCGGTCAAGTGACTGGAGTCCAGTGAAATTCTTCTCCTCCATATTACAGTGCGCATCACTGACTTGATTGGTCGGTCAAGTGACTGGAGTCCAATGAAATTCTCCTGCTACATATTACAGCGCGCATCACTGACTTGATTGGTCGGTCAAGTGACTGGAGTCCAATGAAATTCTTCTCCTCCATATTACAGCGCGCATCACTGACTTGATTGGTCGGTCAAGTGACTGGAGTCCAATGAAATCCTTCTCCTCCATATTACAGCGCGCATCACTGACTTGATTGGTCGGTCAAGTGACTGGAGTCCAGTGAAATTCTTCTCCTCCATATTACAGCGCGCATCATATCACTGACTTGATTGGTCGGTCAAGTGACTGGAGTCCAATGAAATTCTCCTGCTACATATTACAGCGCGCATTACTGACTTGATTGGTCGGTCAAGTGACTGGAGTCCAATGAAATTCTTCTCCTCCATATTACAGCGCGCATCACTGACTTGATTGGTCGGTCAAGTGACTGGGTTCTTGCGTTTACATTACAGCTTGCGACAAAGAGGCCAGCAGGTAGTACACTTCCATTCATTTTGAAAATGTCATCGAATGAAGTGGTTCTCGCAGCTGTTAGTGTAGTAGTTGAGTTGGCAAAGTGTTGGATTCGAAGGTGATTTTTACGGAGAGAGAAGGTGAGTAGTAGTGGAGTAGGTGTGATTGCAGTGTGGTCTGTTCAAGAAACTGATCTGATGAACAACGGCAACTGATTGGATTGGACCTTGATATCAAGATTACAATAATACAATGGTGTAGTACTGGGAAGATGGTGCCCTATTCATTTATTGTCAATTATTTACAACACCACTCACAGAATTAGACAGGCGTCTCTTCTTCCGTTTGACTAGAAGGGAAGCATTGGAACATGTAACGTTAATGAAATGGCACAATCTGATGACTAAATACCATAGCAATCGAACAATGAGCAGCCAGTTCAACATTAAACACGCCAAATTGTGCGACGTTTCAGTGACTGTTATCAACCGGATCACACAGCAAAGACACACAGACGATGTCAAGTTCTACTGAGAAGTTTGTGAACGTTTTTTCATGCGACTGCTAACTTTTTTAAAAATGATCGTACGGCCCAACATTATCGAGAAAACTTTTGCGCAATGATCTGAATTCTTCAAATCTGAGGGAGTCGTGGCGATCGGAGCATTTTGAAGGAATTCACAGCAATCCGCAAGCGACACACGATTATTTTTCCTATCTCTGCAAGGTATTAAAAATTTCTTTTTGCCCACTTAGTACGTCCCTGCATGTGCATCATCTTGAATCAGCTTGCACTTCTAGCAAAGTGATGCACTTAAACAATCTAATTGTCTACAACACCTCAACTTTATTGCCTCAACCGATAACTATCTGCGATTTTCGCATATCTGTGGTTAAGCATTGCATGAATAGAACACTGACTTCTCCCACCATACCGCTCCGATAAAGTGAGCGACTGGACTGTTCTTCGTTTACGCCAGTGAATTTTGCGGTGACGCGCGCACATTTCTTTAGCACGAGTCAGCGTGAGTCACCGTGTGTGTCTACTGGACGCCAGTTACTGGCCTAGTGTAAATGAGGCTCAAACTATGTTTATTCAAACAAGATACTTGTCGATGATACCATGGGCGATAACTTTAATTAATGTAGAGAATTCTTGAAATGTACTGTTCTTATTCAACCGATGTTATGAGACAGCATCAATCGATATTTTATATTTAAATTTTGAAATGATCATTGTACTAGATCAGCTCAAAACAAATCATCTAGGCTGAAATTTACTCAAACTACATGTACATTTTCATCTGTAGTACCTAAATCTCTCTTAAAGTCTTCTCATGGCGGCGGAAACTACAGCATATTTTCATCTAAATTGGCATTTGTGAAAAATATTTTGCAATCATTGACACAATGCAAATCTGACGTTTTTCAGGAGGGCAGTCATTTAGATGCAACATTGGATGTTGAACTTCACTTCCGTCCACCTCGTGATAAACTTTTTCGCTAGGATAATACAATAATGTGAATGTATATCTTAGTTAATGAAGAACAGAGATGTAATAAAAAACACCAGCTAAGCTCATATAAGGTTATATAGAAAAATGACGACATAAAGAAACTGCAATTAGCGATCGTCACACAATAGTTATGTCATAGTGAAGAAGGGGAAATTGACGTGCGTCATACAGACATTGGATAATTGCGTCATGTCTGAGGTAGGCGTGAAGATTATATTAGTGCTGTTTGAATTAGCCAATTCTGTCTGACAGATGCTCGATTATCTATTGCAACAAAGAAATAGATAAGAAATCAAGAATTCGATGACAAATTTATGAATTCCAGAATTTGAAGCATTTCTTTTCTTCAAAGAAAAATATTTCTGCATCTCTTAGACAGACGTGATAATTTTCAGTGATTTACAATTACAAAATTAATGATCATCCAACGTATAAGAAAGACAACATGTACAGAATATCCTGCAGCACAGGTTTTAAGGAACTATCACACCAGTTTTTCAGGTCAGCGACAGGTGACAACTAGTTGTAGGGAAATTTTCCATAATTACATACTTAGGAAGGCCATGGTCACAAAACGCATTTTACCTCGACCACCTGTCTACATATGTAGACAATTGTTTGTTGCGCAATATTTCGCTAATAAATTGCAGATAAAGACATCCAGCTTGTTCCAAATAAGCGAGTGACTCACCGTATCCGGGATGACCTTTGAGAGGAATACAATACTCTTCGTCGGAAACAGTTTATTATCTCAAGATGTGCGACGTTTCGCCAATGTGTCTTGGTCAAGCAGTGTAAATGAACGCAACGAGAATTCAGAACATAGGCCTATATGTAACTACAACTCATGTCACAACCAACAGCAATAAAAGAAGAATAAATAGAATAATAATGAATTAAAATACTTAACAAAGAAAGTGTAAAGTAGATAGAATGCTACTAGACTAGAATAAAAAACAGTATATAATTACTGCAAATTCACGGAAGGAGACGAAATTGATACAAGAACATCAGAAGATCAGTCTCATGAACGGATGTACAGGTCTCAATGTCACGCACAGGTTCTGTACGGAACACTACAACCCACACACACAAGCTAAGTGGTTCTTTTTCACCCAGCTTGTTGATAAAGAAGACAAGGCTAAGATCCAGAAGAGAAGTCAACAATTAACAAACAAGAAGCTCACCAGTCAATGATGATCAGGGGAGAAACAGT
Organism: Prostheceraeus crozeri; assembly: GCA_907163375.1. Lineage (NCBI taxonomy): Eukaryota > Metazoa > Platyhelminthes > Polycladida > Euryleptidae > Prostheceraeus > Prostheceraeus crozeri. Next base: position 148,005 of record CAJQUW010006069.1, on the reverse strand, counting down.
TAATGTTCAATCTCCACAACGAAAACCTTTATCAAGACAAGTAATCTGGCAATTGATAAAACATGTCAATCATGATATGATAATTACATGTCAATTGCCAGGTTACTTGTCTAAACATGTAATGAGTAGCGCCTGCGTGAAGCGCCTCAATCTCGGATGCGGTATTAAGTGGTTGCAGAATGCAGTCCGCCCTCCACGTGCCTGCGTTAAAGCAGTGCCTTCCTGGCTAATTCACGCTCTCAACAGATGGCGTCGGTGGCCTTGTGGTTAGAGAGTATGCTTGCACGTCCTCTAGCTACAACGTCGCTGGTTCAGACACGCTCTCCACGTGTCTACGTGAAAACAGTGCTTTCTGCGCTAATTCACGCCGTCAACAGATGGCGTCGGTGGCCTTGTGGTTAGAGAGTATGCTTGCACGTCCTCTAGCTCCAATGTCGCTGGTTCAAACACGCTCTCCACGTGTCTACGTGAAAACAGTGCTTTCTGCGCTAATTCACGCCGTCAACAGATGGCGTCGGTGGCCTTGTGGTTAGAGAGTATGCTTGCACGTCCTCTAGCTACAACGTCGCTGGTTCAGACACGCTCTCCTCGTGTTTGCGTGAAAACAGTGCTTTCTGCGCTAATTCACGCCGTCAACAGATGGCGTCGGTGGCCTTGTGGTTAGAGAGTATGCTTGCACGTCCTCTAGCTACAACGTCGCTGGTTCAGACACGCTCTCCACGTATCTACGTGAAAACAGTGCTTTCTGCGAAAATTCACGCCGTCAACAGATGGCGTCGGTGGCCTTGTGGTTAGAGAGTATGCTTGCACGTCCTGTAGCTACAACGTCGCTGGTTCAGACACGCTCTCCTCGTGTTTGCGTGAAAACAGTGCTTTCTGCGCTAATTCACGCCGTCAACAGATGGCGTCGGTGGCCTTGTGGTTAGAGAGTATGCTTGCACGTCCTCTAGCTACAACGTCGCTGGTTCAGACACGCTCTCCACGTGTCTACGTGAAAACAGTGCTTTCTGCGCTAATTCACGCCGTCAACAGATGGCGTCGGTGGCCTTGTGGTTAGAGAGTATGCTTGCACGTCCTCTAGCTACAACGTCGCTGGTTCAGACACGCTCTCCTCGTGTTTGCGTGAAAACAGTGCTTTCTGCGCAAATTCACGCCCTCAACAGATGGTCCGGTGGCCTTGTGGTTAGAGAGTATGCTTGCACGTCCTGTAGCTCCAACGTCGTCGAACCTACCTACCCAACGGCTCAAACCTGCCCGCAACTGATGAGGTCCAACAGGCCGAAACATGTCTCGTGGTGGTTACATCTGCTGAGATTTGGAAATTAGGCTTTCGTGGCGGTGACGAGCATTGCCATTTCTGACAGGAGGTATTCACCGAAGGAGAGCATGCTATACAAGGTGGATATGTGCGGTCTATGGAACGACCTCAGTTCATTACTTTTTAAATTGACAAACGGACAGCAGGGAAGACTAAACATTAAAATGTAATTTTTGAATCATTTATAAATTATTCTATGATCCATTTTGCGTCATGTTTTCACACACCGGATGTATGCAAAAATCATAAAAATATTATTGAGACACATGTGCATGTAAATATAGACTGCCTCTGACTAATTGTGACACAAAATTTCATGTAATTAAAATTAGAAAACGGACAAATTTCTGCAATATGCGAAATCACTTTATTCAATTGAATCTCAAGACATCATTTGGACTCGAATCAATTGCGTAGATAAATAATTACATCTGACTGCAATGGTGTGTTCCGGCTTTAAAATGTTCATGAAGCGATAGAAAACGAAATATACTACGCTTTTATGCAATACAAAATACTTGTCTACAAATGTAGACAGGAAGGCGATGGACGATGTAAAATTTCGCTGTCCTAAACCGGGTTTATTACGACCGGATTTCTTTGTTTTACAACTTACAAAGCTGTTGAAATCATATAGGTTTACTCGGGAGTAAAGAAACCCATCGTTGGTAAGTGTTTTAATAATTTGCGATGTTTCCTCAGTATTCCTGCGCACTTTCTTACAGCTTTCTCTGTCTAGTCGAAATGAACACTGAATTCCTTTTCTTCTTGCGTCGCATTGAATGGTTATCGGTTATAAACCCTTGTCATCATCTCTAAAGTTCATTACATTCTCAGATATTACTTAACCATCCAGCTGAATCATGTTTTCCTGGAGAATTTGGTTTCAGGATGAAATATCAGCAAATTCCTTTTCTTTTCATTCAATTTCAGGTATTTGAGTTAACATGACGTCCAAGACAATATTAAGTTGAGAATGAGAGGAAATCACACCTCTTAACTTTAACGAAACGTCAAATGCCTCTTGTAGTTATTGAGACATATTCAATTTCATTGTGCAAGTCGACGATGATATGATACTCGGAAATATCTCGTCCAATCTCATGTGACAAACTCTTTCTCATAACGCGTTGAAGACAATGTACTTTTGATGAGGAGAAGTCCGAAGTGCTGATGAGAGGCACAGAGCTGAAATCAAGGAATGCTCTCGAAGAGAATGATTCAACAGAGAAATAGTGACATGCAGCTATTGATTATTTATCACAACTGTGGATGGGCTCACACTACCGACTTTTGTTAACAATCCAGTCAGAAAATATTGAGGATTTAGAACTTAGATTTGTAGCATTCCTATCACTTTCTTTTCATCAAAGTTCTTTTGCATTTTATAAAGACATGAATTACGAATTGTTTGTGATAGCTAGATGTGTTAGATGACGAGGAGTTTCATTATTCCACTTCTTCAATAGACTTCTTACTCGGTATTTGTACATGATGAGGTAAGTTTATATCAATGTGAACGAAGAGATCTTCCATTTGCTTGGATGATAATTGGATAACTGTATATCGAAAGAGAATGACAGCTATTAAGTCAATACAAGACACCAACACCCTTGATTCCCCGACCGCACTCGCCTGACCCAGGATTCGAACCGAAGTCCGCGGTGGAGACGAGCGCGCACCTTCTTCACTAGGCCACGCTGACGGTTCCAAAGGAATGCGAGTGAAGGCAGAAGTCATCTCTAAGTGATATCGACAGCATATTGTCCTATTATTATTGACAGAACGCTAACAGCATTCATATTGTGGCAAGACAGCATATCAGCATGTCATACGACTACGTCACAGTGTAGATTGACAACAAAGGTCTGTCGTAGTTCATTAAATATCGATTGTTTTTCGATTGAATTCATTGTTCTTCGATATTCAATGAACGAATAGACGAACCTTGATCTGAGTAACACTTAAACTTATCCCTTTTCAGACAAAGCTTGAGCAACTTTGGTTGCCGGAAGAAATGGATTTTTCACTACCATTCGTCTTATTCGTCTATCAACTTGAATTGAAGTCTTCGAAGGTCGACCCTTTCGGTGGAGACTCTTCAATGAACTTGTTTCTTGAAGTCTTTTTAATGTATTGAATACACTTCCTTTCGAAATCTTCAGTCTTTTCGCTATTTCCTCATTAGAATAGCGTTCTTCTTTTAGGAGTTTGATATTCGCGCGGACAGCTTCACTCAAGTCAGGCTTTCTACCCACTTCGACAATGAATTATGATTGAATGCATTTTCTCAAGCCTTGACTGACTCGGTAAATTCAAATTCACTCAATTTGTGTGATGATGAATGATGGAATGGGATTAGACCATAGAATAGATATCTAGCATCTACAGATATCTTCATGTCATCTTTACGCTTCACTGCCGTCATGTCGCATTTTCACCGTCAAAACGCTACGCGGTGATAATATTTCCGTCGGGACTCAAAACTATACCTTTAAATGATAAAAATATATTTCACACATGTCTAGCAACCTGCATGGCTCCTAACATTGTAAAACAAGCTCAAATTCCATTGTTCATAGAGCTCCTCCGATGTCTCTTGCTCAATGCTTTTCATTGCTCTTCAACTAATCTTTCGGGAAGTGGTTAGAAATTGTTAGGAGAATGTGGATGCGAGATTTTCACCCTTTTACCGCGCTCATTCCACTCAAGGTGGATTGGTGAAAGATCATGAGAGCGTGAAGGCCATTGCTGAGCTGTTATCACTTGGCTGGTGTGCTCTGGCAGCTGCACACTGTCATCTTGGTGAGATGGTGCCTCTATGCTGTTGACTAACAAACGGAGTCACATTCTCCGGGAGGGAGCATTAGCCATTCAAAGTGACTTGGTGACAATAGCAGGCTTGACTGCTGACCAAAAACCGACCAAAATCCTGACGCTACTACCGTTGAACCGACCATGTTCTGAAATGTAGAAGAATTTCTCACCAGACACTCTGTGAGTACAAACTCTTCCGTCATGGGAATCAAGGGAAAACAGTGACTACTCGTCCACATCACGCGATGTCACTCACAGTATTATAATCTTCCTGGCCGGTGTTCGAGACCTGCAACATGTTCATTCATGCGGTCACATAAATGCACTAAAATTCAAAAAGTTATTGAGAGGTGTGCGTGCAGCATATCTAACGCAATGTTCTAACGCAACAGTTGATACAGCAGATTTCCTGTCTATTGCTAGATGCGAAACGGTCTGAAACCGATATTCATCAGCTTTCGGTCTGTGACGCTATTTGTATTTTGTGGTCTTGCTCCTTCTTCACATCAACGCAGCCACCAAATCCTAACAGTTAGCCTACATGTGATGCATTCAATTCTGTACTAACATTGCTCATGCGCTATGTCCACAACGAATCATTTCAATGGCCACACAAATTACGAATTCATCTACGTGCTCCGTCATAAAGTTGCGACTTATGTCAGAAAGACAGCAAATTTTGCAATTATGCGATGTTAAAACTCATCCAAACGCTAATCGTGTGTAAGAGGATGAACGATATCTTCATATGGCTATGCTACAGGGGGCACATAGAAATTTGTTTGGTAGTAAGATCGATTTAGAAATTTAACAGTTGCCATTGATTGAAGATACATTACCTTTCAAATGACAGTTTGGTCGGCGCGTAGTACCAGACGATTTAGGCTGATCATTTGAAGGGTAATATATGCATTGTCTACTTATATTTCTATATCTATGGTGCAATAATATAGGAATAATGGCATTACCTTGCCGTCATTTTTCAATACTTATAACATAGAAGTTACTGCTAAGATCATAGACTTCGAAATTGTAGAAGAATGTTCTGCCATTTTGAAAGAAAGAAAGAAAGAAAGAAATATATATATATTTCAAAATGAAAATCGCAAAGTTTACAACATAGGATAAAATAAGATCGTCACACATCAAAATCATGTAAAGTCAAATCGGTATAGCCATTGAAAATCGACGCTGATAATACACCAAATGAATTGTGTCTTCTGACAGTTTTACACAGAGGGATGGTTACACGATTGTTAATTTTGTGAGATATAATCAGGTTCAAAGGATGGTTTGTTGATTGGCTTTTATCAAACAGGGACAGAAAAGCTTTTTGACGCATGGCATGAAAAACACTCACATCTTTTTTACACGAGCAGTTCTGGGAACAAATCATTTTCCGAGCACGCCTATACATTTTATTGATCATGCTAGTTACCTCAAAATTCAATTTACCGAACAAAGGTGTACAATATAGCAGAACGTTTCGCACTGTGCAATCAAAAACTTGCCACAAATCATCATGATTTAAAACACTTCTCAGAACTTTTATAGTATACATCCGCCTCGAACAAATTTTTCCAATATTGGCAAAATGCATATTCCATTTGAGATCATCGGTCCAGGTTACACCCAAGATTTTTATTTCATTGACAATAGCAAAAGGAAACGGGAACATGATGGAAAAATTACTTTTACAAATGCTCATCGCTTTCGTTTTGGACTGATTTAATTTGAGGACAATTTCTTTCAGCCCACGACTTGACATGGTAAAATTCGGATGTAGCAATCTCAATACACTCCTTTACAGTTTCTCGCTTTATAGGTGTAATTTCACAAATGTCATCCGCATAACTGGCGATAAAGGTACAGTTAAACTTTGCTTTTATATCATGGCAATATGTTACAAACAAGAAACGGCCCCAAAAGGGAGCCTTGAGGAGCACCACTACTCACTAACAATGGGCTTACTTAGAACACTGCCTATGCGTACAGACTGATATCTGGCATCAAGATATGAACCGAGCCATCTGACAAAACCATTCGAAAAACCTAGATTCATCAGTTTATCAATCAGAATATGATGCGAAATTGAATCAAATGCTTTGGAAAAATCGTAGTTGGTGAGTATGCAGCCACCAATGTCTGGAGAGTCGAGGTATTTGGTTACAATATCATGGACACTGATGAGACAACAACAAGTGTTTGACATATCTCTATACGCAAATTGAAAAACTCGGAATATGTCGCATAAACACAGAACGCATCGCTTTCAAAATTTGATGCTCAAGTAATTTCGCTGGAATGCTCAATAAAGTAATAGGTCGAAATTGATCAGCAGATGGAGAACGACATTTAGGCACTGGGGCAACTATACAGCTTTTGAATGATGAAGGCACAATACGATTCAAGATAGAACTGTTAATGAGATGACATAATGGCTCAGCCAAAAAAGGTGAAGAAATCTTATAAAATAAGTTGGGAATCCCATCTGATCCGGTTGCCTTTTTAGTAGATAAACTGTCCAGAAAACTGAAGACATCTATGGGATCGGCCAAAGGATTCCAGTCATCATCTGATGTTGGTAGATCAACTGATTCCTTACAAGTGAAAGAATCGACAAAACATTGATTTATGGCATTAGCAGCACTGTCAATGTCAGGGAAATTCATCACAAACTGGGATAATGAGTTGTTATTGCTCTTCCCAGTTACATCATTGACGACATTCCATATGTTTTTTGATGAAGTCTTCGACTTCTCGATCCAGCGGCTTTTGCATTTCTTGATTTCATTGTAGCACTTTTCTTTGTAATATTTGTACAATGAGAAATTCCTCTTGCGATACGCCATCCAACTGGGAATGCGAAGATGGATGGTGAAATGCTCCTAACTCAATGGTATTACATAGCAAATTAGACGGCCTCAATCATGGCAATCAAGGCCGTCTAATTTGGAATTGGAGATAAATGAACGACTTTCATAGAAAAATGACATGTGAAATATCGGCGGACAACCCTACTTACTCAGTAACAATGTGAAGTGTTAAGTTTTTTCTGTCAGGCAGCATGTAATACACATTTGTTATTATAAGATCATTGCATGCAGTTGCAGACCATACAGTCATTTGGTGATTCTATGAATTGATTTGAATAATTGCATCACAAAACGCTGCGCTGTGTTGTACAGTTTCAGGTTGTTCAGCCAGTCTAGATATTATAAACTGGGATCTTCCATAGATCGGGTCTATGATGTATATGATCCATCATATACACTGTGAACTGAGCACCGTTCAAAACAGCTAAGCTAACCGTTAAATTTCACAGATAATATCCGTAAAATCTATTAAAATGATGACGTCATAACGTGATGAGAGATGACGTAACAATTAGAATCCATTCATATCAGATAAAGCAAATGTCTGTTTTTACGGATACTCACAGTTCAGACCAGCGATGCGGAGTCGGAGTCCCGGAGTCCTATCATTTTTGCTGGAGTCGGAGTCGGAGGGCCTATTTAATGATAGGACTCCGGACTCCGGCCTATAACTAGACCCGAAATATAGCACAAACAAATTATTTATCCTCGTGCATATCTGTCACTGTCTTGATGTCAACTTTCTCCGTCAAACAAAAGTACAGAGACACTGATGCATGCAAAGCTTGTAATAGTTGAGGGAATGAACCGTGATAGTGAAAAAAAGGATTGTCTTTTCACTCGGTGATTTAGTAGAGAAGACAAGCCTTCCTAGCCTCGATCACATCTACGCACCAAAGGTCACATCAGAGACAAAAATGAAATACTAGTTTGTTTGAGAACATTACCTCTTACCCTCACGTTAATCGTGTGTAATGGGTACTCCGAAGCGCATATTCAAATCGAGGGTGTAATAATATTTTTTGGAGAGAATGTGTATTTTCGTGCCTGGTAGAGACTGGAGAAAACCATACATACATAGTACATTGTTACGCCAAAAGGCGTCAGATCTTCCGATCTCGGGCTAACTGTCTGACATATGAAATGCCATTTACTTGATATGGAGCACTAGCTTCTTTAAATAGGCAGTCGACATAGGTCGTAGAATTTGCCTGTCCTCGTCGACGGGGTTCATGTGAAGTCATGAACAAGATGTCTTGAGCCGGTTCACGACAATAGTCTTCTGCTCGAACCAGATGCCCGCACAGAGTCAATCGTCGTTGTTGTAGGGTCTGGCTCGGTCGAATGAGCCCACACCTTCGATACAGATCGTCGGTCTTTACCTTGTCAGTGTAGCGTATGGAGAAAGCCGCGCGGAGTAAAGCGGAATGGGCGGAGTCCAGTCGCCTCTCGAGAGTCCTTGTTAGAGTCCAGGTTTCCGCATTGTAAAGGAGCACCGACTCGATCACTGATGAGAAGAGTTGAATTCTGAGAGCATTAGGCAACGCTTCACTCTGTAGGACTACCCTAACAGAGCGGAAGGCAGTCCAGGCCAGAGATCTTCGCCTCTCGATGTCAGATTGGATTGATGGAACAACACCGCCGAGATAGACAAATCTGTTTGATCAAGGGAGGCGTTTTACACTACCGTCGATGTCGCGGCACTGGATGTGAACATTGAGATCAGATGGAATAGTCATAACTTCGGACTTCTTGATGTTGATTGACAGGCCCACTTTTTCTGCTGAAGTCTGGAGGTTGGCGACCAAACTCTTTGCTCCCTCGACCGTTGAGGACAATAGTACGAGGTCATCAGCATATGCAAGGACAGACAGACGCTTTTTGGGATGCCGCAGACTCCTCCGACGGCTTAGAAGCAGCCCGTGTTCGTATGAGGGAATGGCGTCATGGAGAACCCAGTCTAGCAGTAGCGCAAACAAGAACGGTGCGAGTGTGTCTCCTTGAAGGACTCCAGAGGTGGTTGGAAAGGTGTCCGTAGGTCCGTCGCTGGTCATTACCGCAGCTCTTGGGTCCCTGTAAAGTGCCATGATAGAATGCACAAGTAGGGGTGGAACGCGGAAAGCTCGCAGTACACCGGCGAGAGCGCTTCGAGAAACGGAATCGAAGGCCTTGCGAAAATCCACGAAAACACAGACGAGATTACGTTGGTGAATGCGACACTCCTACAATATTCTCCGAAGACAGAGTATATGTGAGGTCGTATTTCGATGCAGACGAAAGCCATTTTGCTCGAATCTTATGTAGGGTTCTAGGACAGGTCGAATCCTTGACAAGATGATCTTGTTAAAAAGTTTAGCAGCACATGACATCAGCGAGATACCTCTGTGCTCTTCCAGTCGAGTTGTACCTGGCCTCTTTGGCACTCCGATGATATTAGCAGATGTCCATTCTGGTGGGATGGTCTACCCTGAAGCAGGCTGTTCATTACCCCGACAAGATGCTCAGCCACACATTGAATGCTTACACAAGCATTCTTACACAAGCTGTTCATTACACCTCAGCTGGCACGCCATCTGGTCCTGCACATTTCCCTCCTGGGGTTTGAATGGCCTGTTGCATTATTTCATCAACAGTTATCGGAGTCATATTGAAGTCTGATTCAGAGGGTAGAGCGGAACATTGAGGGAAAGACATATTGATCGATTTCGGTGAGGCTGCATTCAAAGTTGCGGAGAAATAATCCTTAATTGCATCTTCTCGGGCAGTAGGAGTGTCCCCAGAAACGGTGATTCCACTTTTCCGTGTTCTTCCCGTCAGTGTTCTCACGGCTGTCCAGACCGCATCGTTCTTGCGCGCACTGCCAGCCGCTGCTATTGTGTTAATGACTTTGTTCAGGGCAGCTCTCTGACAAACCTTGTAAGTTTGAGCAAGTTCTTTCTGTGCCTCTTTCGCCTCAGCAGTCCTTCCGGATCGACGGAGGTGCGCTACTTTCGACTGAGCGGATAACACATCCTTGTCACTTTTCCATACTGGCTGTCCACTATGCGGCTGACGAACGAAGGGTATTGTCTTTTCTAGTGTGGTTTTGACAGCCCTGGCAATTTCGCCGTAGCTGTTAGGATGATTTGAATTGGTAAGGATTGATAAGAAAGTCGTAGAGAAGAGTTGCTGAGTTTCTTCTTCACGTAGGTCGAGAAAATCATACTTAAAAGGTGTACTCGGTGGTCGGAAGAGTGGGTCACGAAGTCGAACATCACAGTACAGCAGTTTGTGATCAGTAGGAAGAGATGAGGGCATGATGGTATCACAGTTACTGAACCTACTGCGTTCTCTCCGCCGGATAAGCACAGGAGAAAAATCGTGTAAAGCACACAACTTAATTGTGTGATGCATCCAACTTAAAGCGACATTTGATGAACTTTCATCGAAAATGATTGATTATTGATACAGAAATGATCTCTAAAGATAGGTTCAGGTAAGCTTATAATGTTCTATGATGTTACGAGTTAATTTTTCAAAAACTAGGCTATATATACTCGTACTTGCCACCCGGAGTCGGAGTGGGAGTTGTATCAAAATGATAGCACTCCGCATCCCTGGTTCAGACTGAACAAAACCGTGAAACTAATTTTAGCTGTTAATTTTAACAGATATTTACGATCCACAGTTTACAGTGCACACTCACTGTAAAGTAAACCAATAAAAAACAGAAAAAGTGAATGACGTCGTAATGCATAACTGATGACGTAGAAGATCAAATCAGATAATAACAGAAAATTTAGTATTTTATCGGTTACTTTCTGTTCAGAATAAGGTTGTTGCTTGGGTGCTTGGGTTTGCTTGGGTTTGCTTGGGTGCTTGGGTCGCTTGGGTCTTGGACCCAAGCGCTTGGGTGCTAGGCCAACTGTTTGCTGTGTCTGTAGACTTGCTCGTGCTAAATTCTTCGACGAGAATTCCCCATAAATTATCCACTACTGATCTAGGCTACCGCATTACTGGTTGCGGCGGGCTGCGATCTGTCGCTTTTCACCCACACAAACCTGTGTTCAGTCAGATTATGAATAGGACCATTCATTCATTCGCAAATTCCTGGAAATATGAATGGGCCATCGTATGGTCGTTTGTCGTATTATAGGCTAAGCAGGCCTACTACAATCTAGTTTATCGTACCGGTATATTGTTGTGTCTAAGGCGTTAGCTGGTCTACAATATAGCCTAGTCTCATAAAGCCACAAGAACGGCATCAATAAGTAGGCCCACAGGGCACTGATATTCAATGCAGCAAGGCAGTCTGCAGCTGTAGGCCTAGTTTCAATAGATCGAGTGGAGGTAGGCTAATTGCTATTGGATAGCCTATTAGGCTAGATGCAAAGATGCAATGACGGCTGACCTCCATTGGTGTCATGTTCATTATTTTTTGTTTTTGGAATTATATTATTATTATTATTATTATTATTCTGCTTGGGTCATGAAAAATCTGCTTGGGTTGCTTGGGGCTTGGGGGTATACCCAAGCAAAACCCAAGCCGCTTGGCTTGGGGTGACCCAACCCAAGCCTCATATCAACCTTGTTCAGAATAAGAGAAACAGCTAAAATTTGAACAGAGAACGTTAATTTGTTTTTCTCATTCTGAACAGAAAATAACCAATAAAATATTTAGATTTTTCTCTGTAATTATCTAATTTATCTGTTCCGTCATCAGTTATGTATAGACAGCGACAATTTAGGTGAATCACCTAAAATAATTTTTTTACCTAAATTGCGGATATTTTGTAAAAACACCTAAATATTGTCATTACGACAAAAACTTGCTATTTGATTAACTCATCTACTTACATTGGAAAGTCTTGAGAAAATCGTGGTAGCGAATTACGTTTATAATCGGAAGAATGAAGACATTGATGAGTGATTCTGGGCAGTTCTACATGTTTCTGGTCATAGTTTCTAATTCTTTTATATCCGTGCATTTATAGAGTTCATATTGCTCTTGACGTACGAGTAATTTTGATCTGTTTGACACATAATTGTACAAATGAATTGTCAATACACAATTTGAAACATATATAGGCCTACTTTGTTGCTACTTTATAGCTTGAAATGAAATGGTTCCGAATCGCGATTAAATCAAGGATTTACTTGTCATTATCTATTCTCTGATTCTCTTTTAAACTACATGTAATACGGAGATTATTGTCGCGGCATTTGTTTACAAATTAGTTACCGAAAAAAGCACAATTCATGAACATTAACAAAAAAGACCATCGCTCTCAATGAATCTAGGTATTTCAATGGATTTTTGATTCACCTAAATAGGCAACCTAAATTTGCAAAATTATTCACCTGAAAAATACCTAAAATGACGAAAATTTTCACCTAAGATGTCGGTGTCTAGTTATGTATTACGACGTCATCAACGTCTTCGGTTTTTATCGAATATTTTCTGTGAAGCGTATCTGATATTTTATCGGATACTTTTTCGGTTTTTTATCGGTTTACAATGTACAGTGTGGGGCTCGTAACTTGGATTATTTACCCCAATCATTTTGAAACATTTCAATCTGGTGACAGAATTTCAATTCCTGCACATTATCAATGCAAACAGAAATTAATTGAATAGCTTTCAATGATAACAAGTTATGTAGTGCAGAAACGTGTTGGCATTGAAGGATAAAACCTTGCTGAATGAAATAGATGAATGACGAATCAAACCAAGCGGCGGCTGTGCCTCATTTGATATTTAACATCCAATTCATGGTATGCTTTGTCATGGATATTGAAGCCTCAGTAGGATGGCTTTCCCCTGAGAAACTTGCATTTTTACTATAGTGTTAGGATTGAAGAGAAGTTTATGGCAATTTTATGAAACATTGCATTAGGTAAAGAAACATCGGATGATCTAACGAGGTTGTGACAGAGGGTAACTATTTCATCCGATGGAAAAGAACTGGGTCAGTTCTCCATCGCCATCCTCGACAAGATTGATGGATTATTACTAGAATCCAATCATAAATCCCTACACTGTCACAGTAATACCTTGAGCAGGAAATTTGGATAAATTTTGAACTCAATGAACTAACTTGGGTTTGAGTGATCGTTGGAACTTCTTATTTTCATTCCCACCGAATATGAACAAAGTGCACAAGTCATTGAATGAATTCTCACAAATCATCGAGTCCAATAATGCCCCTCAATATCAAAACGAAATGTCAATGTGTTTCAGAGGTCGATGCGCATCAAGAATATATTCAAAAACACATTCAAGTGCGTGAATAAACAGACAAAAAGAGTCCCTTTCCTCTCAGATACAACGAAACATTTATATTCTTTTGATTGCAGATAAGAACATTTTTCTTAGTGACAGACATAAATATCTTGAAAGAGAAGAACATTATTGGAACGCTATTTAGGTGTTACATCAGTTACACCTAAACAATTCTATAATATCGAATTTTAATTCTATTTAGCAACTGTACGAGAAGAAATAGAAATATGAAAGTTATAAGGAAAGTGAATTACAGAGGGTTGTTTCAGATACAGTGAAACAGTGTAATTCTGTTGATTGCAAACTTTTTCTTTCCATGAAGTAGACCATTGAAATGACCACTAAAAGCGACTTCAAAAAGAAGCACATTGTATCAGAAAGTTAAGATGTCATCGGTCAGGTGATTTGAATAATTATCCTTCTATAATATCTAATTTTAATGAAGCCAAATTGCTAGTTCCATTTAGCTACTGGAAAGTGACTTGCAGAGCGTCGTTTCAAATACAGTCAGATTTCTTTTATTCGAACATTTTGACTATATTAAAAAATATTTCCGAACTATGGAATGACAGTTAGGCTTTGCTCAAGGAACCATTCAGATGTTCGATGTGATGTCGAGTGTCACAGATTGCTGTCCGGATTATCAGATATAGCAAGCGTTGCAGAAATTCATTCTCTCATTTCTTCGTTCAAAAAAAAAATGATTCGGATTATCCAATAATTATCCACGTGGGCTTCCGAGTGTAAAAGACGGTTCATTTTTTGTTACTTGTACAAATCAGCATCTATCAATATTTTTGATCTCAATTGGATCCTATATTTGAGAACTTTGACTTCTTTATCATCAATCTGCAAGGTTTAGTCATCATATTATATAGGAAAACAACATTTGGAGAAACATGGGCTAAAAATTTGAATTATATTTAAGAATAAAAATTTGAACTTAAAATACAGTGCTTTATTTGTTTCTTTTCATTGCTATTACTTTTCTCATCTTGCACTGGTTATACACTGATTTCCATGGAATTTACTTAAAAGTGTCACTGGAAGTCGGCAGGACGGGCATCCAGTCTCCGTGCACAGTGGTTAAGTGCTTGGCCTAGCAATCTTTCGGTGCAGAGGTCGAGCCCCAAGGGTGTCATTGGAAGTCGGCAGGAAGGGCATCCGGTCTCTGTGGTACAGTGGTTAAGTGCTTGGCCTAGCAATCTTTCGGTGCAGAGGTCGAGCCCCAAGGGTGTCATTGGAAGTCGGCAGGAAGGGCATCCGGTCTCCGTGGTACAGTGGTTCAGTGCTTGGCCTAGCGATCTTTCGGTCCTGAGGTCGAGCCCCGAAGGTGTCATTGGAAGTCGGTAGGAAAGGTATCCGCCAAGTTTCAGCATGAGTCTGACTGCAGCACGTAAAAGCTCCAATGTGACTAAGTATACATCACCAATTATTGACTGCTGCTGCTGTTCAACATACTTGATTGCTTTCAGACAGGAAAATATCCTCAACTGTTCTATTTATTCTTCACTTTTCTATTAAAAGTTCATATCTTTGTCTTGTAAGAATTACTGCTTGAATAACCAATTCATAATGGAAAATTGCAAATGTTTATTCAGAAAATAACGAATCTATGGTGTTTTCTTACCATCAATAATCATTAAATGTGTCAATTCAAGAGTAATTCATTTCTCTTGTTTAAATTAACTTCGTCAATATTCTAGTAAAGAGCAAATTAGAATTTGGAGAAACGTTTTCCTCTGTATTTACCTTGCTTCCATTAAAGGTCTTGTCAAAAAGTTAAATTGAGAACTGACAGACGTTTTCAAACATAAAACTGTATAATGGCACTGCTTATTGCATAAAGTCGCATCTCTGTAGGTCTATGTACGTAATTGCTCTATACAGGACACGTAGGTTCTCAGTCTGATTATATTCGTGCTGTAATTGTAAAAAGTCAACGTCTTCTAAGATCTTTTTAATTATGACCATAAATATAATCAATGAGATTTGAGAAGACATTGACTTTTTACAAAGTGCAACAATTATTTGAATCGATTATCGATCCGTCTTTGAGAGGTGTTTTCAATTAGATTAAATATCATTATATTCGTGTGAAATAGATGCTTGCAAATGTAGCAGATGTGAACTAGGCCTGCTGCTGATGATTCCTGATATTGGATGAAATGGCAGCTATTCAGGTCTGCTCCCTGTGAGAGATGTGAACTAGACCTGCTGCTGATGATGATTCCTGATATTGGATGAAATGGCAGCTATTCAGGTCTGTTCCCTGTGAGAGATGTGAACTAGACCTGCTGCTGATGATGATTCCTGATATTGGATGAAATGGCAGCCATTCAGGTCTGCTCCTTGTGAGAGATGTGAACTAGGCCTGCTGCTGATGATTCCTGATATTGGATGAAATGGCAGCTATTCAGGTCTGTTCCCTGTGAGAGATGTGAACTAGGCCTGCTGCTGATGATGATTCCTGATATTGGATGAAATGGCAGCTATTCAGGTCTGTTCCCTGTGAGAGATGTGAACTAGGCCTGCTGCTGATGATTCCTGATATTGGATGAAATGGCAGCTATTCAGGTCTGTTCCCTGTGAGAGATGTGAACTAGGCATGCTGCTGCTGATTATTCCTGATATTGGATGAAATGGCAGCTATTCAGGTCTGTTCCCAATTTTCATCTGAAGATGCTGCTCAATATTTAATTATTCCATTTACATCTGTAAAGTCATCAGTCAATGTCATTTTGTTGATCGATAGACTTACGTCCTGCTCACATGTCATTCTGGCCGGTATGTATTTCTCCTGCGAGTCGGATTTCTGTCTGCCGAGCGAGTTCCCCAAGGTCGAATGAGTTGGAACGGAGGTTGTATGAAGTAGTTAAATGTCTTTAAATTCATTAACAAACAACAAGTCTCATTGTTTCGTAGAAGAGAAATGTAGCAGAAAACTTTGTTCGGAGTTGATCGGAATAATATCCTCTGAGATTTTCCCTTTCAGAGCAGAGATTTCATTCCTAAAGGTTTGTGCTGCTGGCGTGCTCGATAAGATTTATGACAGTGGGCTCGGATTTGCAATTGGTTTCATCCGTAAATGATGAGTTTGGAAATTGTTTACATTTTCCCTATCAAAGATTTATTGTCAAATACTTTGAGGATTAACTCCAAGTGCTCGGCAAGGAAAATTGTTGAATCGCCATGTTAGTCAGAGTTCATATTCAATATTCCTATCAGATTTGCTTTCATTTATCGGCTTCAATGTTCGTATATCTACAAGATGACTCAGGTGATTATGTCAATGCCATTTCATTAGGTGATCTGTAGGAGGAAATATATTATCCCCCAGAGGAAGTCGATATACAATCATATCAATACGAACAACCCGAGAGTGAGACGAATGATGAGATACCAACATTTTTGCGACTGCTTCTTAATAGCAAACAAATTTATTTAACAATTAACGAAACAATTCAAATCTTGATTCCTCATATATTCACGATGAATACTTTTAATGCATTTCTAACGTTCCGTCTCAGTAATTGCATCAATAACAATTCATAATTGCTGCTTGTTGAACACAATTTAAACAGATATATCGATATTCAATTAAAGATGTATGATAATGGATATGTCGAGCCTGAGAGAAGATAATTAGTAATCATATATCATTTATATTGTTATGTTATGTACGTGTGATAATGATCGTGCATGTTGAAAACTGAATGATGAAAATCACATACAGTATCGATCAATCAGCAGTGCCGTGTCAGAAGCTAACGACAATCAGGTGTTCTTTTTGTCTCTTGCACAGTCTAATGATGATCGTGTCTCTCCTGCCCGCCGTTCTCTCTATTTAATGTAAAAATGTTCATACTTGATGTGCATTATTGATGAAGATCTTATTCAACTTCCTATTTTTTTGCATTTTGTCATGAGCATGCATGCTTTCATTATTACTTGGATTCATGTGGAAGTCCTTCAATGATAAAGTAATCGCCGAAAGGGGATGACAGCGGTTGAAAATTCTGAAAGGGCGATTATGTACCTCTCGAACAGTCCGTTGTGGACAACAGTGGCACGAATATGCGTTTTTCAGCTGATACATGTCATATTATATATATTATATATATATATATATATAATATATAATATATATATATATATATATATATATATATATATTAATATATATATATATTATATCATATATATGTATACATGTCAAATTTAGCGTTATACTTCCCAAAATTCAGCTGAATTTTTGGTTCTTAGCGTTATACTTCCTAAGAATTTACGACTACACCCCTGTATAGAAGTACTGACCACACGCAGCACCTAAGTATCGATCAATATATTCCGACTACGTCAATAATCGTGTGACGTGCCAAGATGGAGTGACTTACCTACTTTTTATGTAGATGTTCATACGAACTTTCATATAAGAGAATCCCTTTGACTTTGATCTATGTATATTTGGCTCCGTTCGTGGCTTATTTGAATTAATAAAACTAGACTATCACAAGCATTACAGGCTGTACAGTCAGTTCTCTGATGATAGCCGGCAGTGCTGGTCGAAAGATCTCGGCAATTTGAAAAGAAGTGACGTTTTCTGTCTTAAGGCTAACATCAGCCAGACTGGGGTTTCACCAATTGCGAACAAAACGCATCACAGCATAATTATATTTATTGAAAGAGAATGAAACGCGGATTGTAATTGCATGTGAACTATTCAGTAGCAGAATGAAATGATAAGTGAACTTTGTTTACCCGGAAAAACATTAGGCAAGAAGCCTTTCTGCCATGTAGCCGAGTTGTTACTTATCCATCTCATTCGCCTTGTGCTGCGTGTTTAATGCAGAGTGTGCCTATTTTAAAAGTTCTAGGTTTCAATATTCTGGATCAAGTGAGCCAAAATCAAACTCAGAAGAAAAGTTGAGTGCATGCAAAATAATCTCTGAGTTGTTGGACGTTTCCGAGAATTTTCATTTCTTCATTTTTTGAATTTGAAATGATTTACCAAAGTAGCTCAATGTGTGGCACATTGCACCACCTTGTTTCATCATTCTTTTATTTAACTTTGTTAGACATATCAGATCTATAGCTTCAGTTCATAAACTAGCAAGGTCAGGCACTCTAATTTATAGATTAAAGTTTTTATTGGGAAAGCCGATGTCATACTTCTGAAGAGAAAAAATACATTCTGATTATTTATGGAAAAATTCTCATTGTACACTTAATAATGATGGTTGAAGAACCCTATAGAAGTATTAATGCTAAATATATTGATATACAATATTGTATTTATCATAATGATCATCACGTGGGCCTACATGTAAGACACGAATAGCCCTAGGCTGAAAAGTTCCGAAATTATCAAAACTGCATGTAACACTAGGTGACATACCACGTGTAATTACATAGCACCCCAAACATCCGTGGTTAAGGCAGGGATGCGGAGTCCTATCAATTTGACCTCTACTTTACACAACTGATGTACAACTACCGAAGCATTGAGAATCCATTCAATAATTTGTATATTTCTGCACCTACTTATTTCTAAATTCAAGTAGTAAGTATATGCTCGTGAAATTAGTTACAGTTTCTCTTTTGAAAAATACATTTTTGATCTCGTAGAATGCGCATGAGCAGAATCTACAAATATTTTACTTTTTACAATTGACGAATTCGTCCATCTTCATCAGCTGAAGATCGGTCCCAGCAGAGCACTATATACTTGCGTAGCTTCCCCTTCGTAACCAATGTACAAGCAGAGATAGTCTCTCCCCTTTCAAGTAGCCCAGCAACATCAACGTGATGGTGAGGAACAACAGGATGAGCACTTGGGCTCCAGGAAAGAACAAAATCACATTCGCTCCGTACAACGTGACAAGAAATCCGGACAATAATTCGAGGACCAATGTTCCGGTTTGTGAAGCAAAGAAGATGACAACCATCAGCGGCCCGCAGACCGAGGAGTATTTGTTGACGAATGCGATTCCTGTGGGGAATAAGCCTCCTTTGAAGAGCGTGTAGAGAACAATTGTTGCGTAGAATCCTGTTCTGTCACCGACCAATGACGTCAGCAGAATCGACGCGCCCAATCCGCACACCAACTGCAGGAAAACTACCAATTCCACCTGAAAGATGAGATTTAGGACGATGACCAGCAGCGGAGAGGCAGCGAAGACCAGCCAGTAATCAGTATGGAATGCAGTGATTTCTGTGTGAGAAAAGGTCAAAGTTCCATTCGTCTGATAGATGTAGAGATACGAAGAGAGGCTGGAATCCCCTCCAACGATGACGAAGAAGAAGAGAAAGATATTGACGATGAAAAGAACGCAGACAACTGCTTCCCATCTATCCCACCAGAAATTTGTCCAACGAGCCTTCAATCTGATCAGCCAGGAAAATCTTGAAGGTTCTGCGTTGATGGTCTCATACTCAATCTTCCTGATTTCCAACCAGCAACAGACCAGGAAGCCGATTCCACACGCCAAACTGATCGCTCCGGTCAACGTGTGAGACAGCAAGAGGCCAGGCGGGCTGCTGTCGGCGAAATTCCAAAGCAGGCAATACGGAGCCAATGCAGACCCCAATGCGTATCCACAATACATGATATTGAGTGCAATGGGAGACTTCTCGCGCCATGTGTTGACCACGATGGGTATTCCACCTGCGCAGAAAAGAGAAGTCATTTTGAAGTTTTAATGGTTTTCTAAGTTTCTTCTAAGTGGTTTCTAAAAAACCATTAGGTTACAGGATATTATCTTTAGATTTTTGAAAAATCAAGGATTTCTAAACCAGTGGATTTGGTTTCAGCCTAATAGTCTTATGGTTAACAGAGTATAATGCCCTGTGGGAACGAATCTGGCGAAAAGCTGGCGGATGTCAGCTGCAGAATATCATGCTACAGTTCAGTAATATTTGCGGGATATTCGCTGGCGAAGTTCGCCGGCGACAATTCACGAATTCGCGCTCTGTATGCCACCTTTTATTTTTGACTTTCTCTCTTATTTTATTTTCTCCCTCACTCATGGCGAATCTATCTAAGAAATAAGTGCAGACTATCATTCTTTGATATCAATTTAAGCCTTCGTGAATTAAAAAAAAATCCCTTTTTACCAGATCTCATGAGTAGTACAATATATTTCATGTGAAAGTAATATACGAACATTACTACTTACCGCTAATTAGTTGCTACAATATCCAC
Source organism: Prostheceraeus crozeri (assembly GCA_907163375.1). NCBI lineage: Eukaryota > Metazoa > Platyhelminthes > Polycladida > Euryleptidae > Prostheceraeus > Prostheceraeus crozeri. Next base: position 127,528 of record CAJQUW010006069.1, on the reverse strand, counting down.
GATTTCGCGGTTGGCGAAAAACTCGCAATAGTAAACAATATCTACCAACTAATTATAGCAACTTTTTCGCCAACTGTCGTCTTTTAATTTTACACATGTTTTGATGACCATTTTCACATGCGGAGATAGTTTTTACACGAAAATGAATCTTTAAAAAAATTATCCACAAAATCGATACCTCGCCAGATAATCTGTTGATATTAGCAAGATGCGTTCCCACAGGGTGTGAACTAATGATTCCCTACAAGTGAGAGAATATAGTGACATAATTCATGACATTCATACTTACAGTATAACACCATTATCATGCAGATGCAGAGAGAAGCGACACCTTGTAGAAGGAGACGGCTGTACAGGGCTAATCAATAACTTTTGCATTTAAGGATACTTAAAAAAATAAATTAGATAAAATACTTGAAGAATACTTCAAGAGTTACTTTCAAGAAACACATTTCAACGTAGCAAAGTGCGTCAAGGTAACAAAGTTAAAAAAACAAGCTAATGACTAGTTAATTTTCAATAGGTACAAAATATGATTTAAAAGAAAATGTTTGTATCCTAAAATGTCCAAAAATTTTAAAAAATACTTACTAGAAGGACAAACAACGCTTCTCCTCTCCTCATGTGTAATGAATTGGCGAGTAAGTCGTTCTGTTAAAAATTATGTTTATCATTTATATATTGAAAAGATCCTATTTAACAGTCTGCCCATTCAGATGATAAGAGGACAGGTCTGTTTCCAATCAAAATACCAGATCTAGCTAACACAGCGGGATTACGCTATCTAAAATCTACCAGGTGTGTAAGAGAATTAATATTAGTTCCTTAAGCTAAAACGTGAAATAGAATTCTACAAAATGTGCATACAAATTATTTTTAATGAGGTCATCAACAGGAACTTGGTCAGGACGATCGCATTTCGACCGCTAAATCCTGGACGCTCAAACCCGACCAAGCGCGGTCCTGTGCATTTAAGATGCAAAGCCTCAAAAATTACATTTATCATAGAGAAAGATTAGCATCACTATCAAAAAAAAATAGAGTCACTATTGACTGAAATATACCTCAGGCATTTGAAAGAAGGACAGAGTCCAGCCAATAGAGGTCATGTTTTAGAATGATTCGTTTGCATCTATAAGATACTTGACGAACCGCACCTATTACCTGCAAAGACTTCATAAGTAGTAAATTAGCCTATAAATGTTAGCCGCGAAAGGAAAAATTCCTGAAGATATAATCAGAAGCATAGTCGTTGGAAACGATGCCTTCCAAATAATGCAAAAAACATTTATTTATCATAGCAAGAATGATTATTGCATATCAACAACACTGATATGCATTCAGGATGTAGGATTGATAATGAATCAACAATTCTGTCTATGAAAACAGAATGTTTACATACAGCATGCAATAACATCTACTATAAAAGTAATTAGGTTATTATAACAGCAGGCCTATGCTTGCAATTAGGCTGCATCGAAAATTCATCATTACATCAATTATAAACATAAAGCACAGAATAAACAACCCAAACATTGTCTCTCAGCAGAAAACAGTTCAATTTATTGTATTTTATGGCTTCTCAATATGTTTCCACTCAACTAAACATATTATAGTGGGGATATTTAACAGTAATATTTCAATTCCTTTGCATAAGTATCGCGAGCTCACATTGGAAGCAAATTTACATGTATGATGCATAATCCATGCTTTTTATGGTAAGGCTATTATTGAAATAATGAATTGGGGAAATAATGATTAGGGAAATAATGAATTGCGGTTTAAAAGCAGCGCATGGATAGAGAGTGGCTAAATAGGAGAAAAGAATTGAACTCATTTCGTCACAAAGAATTCCTGATCGCAGCATTCACTCTATTAACTTGGGAGAACTTCCGGAGATGTCATTCACTATGTACAGTTTGACACGACCCCAGCAGCCGTAATGAAGACGATGCTAACTGTATGTCTACTCCATGGAAACAAGGATTAGACCGGACATGCACATTGAAAACAACGTCATGGACATGCGTTGCCATGACAACGGTAGGAAAGTGATGACGGATTCAAGTGGCTGACAATGGTTGGATACTGGTGCGGCATTTTTCACCAATCAAAATTGATGATCGGAAAAGTAACTAAAAAAAAGAGTATTGCTTAATTTCCTTCTCGAAGTTTCATCTCAGTTTCAATCTTAGTAAAGATTTGCGGCGAAACATATACGTGAGAAGAAAGACGAGGTAATTCCCCACTAAAAAAGTGCGTCGGTCCGAAGTCGGAAAACTGCCTCGTTCCGAGGTATAAATGTCCGCATGGCCGATGGTCAGTACGATGTCATTATTAACGTTTTACCTACACTGTAAACCAAACTGTGCCCAATATGTGACCGATAATGTGCCCGACGCATTTTCGTCACATCGGTCACATTTGGTCACATATGTGACTTCCATGTGACCGATGGTGAATTATCATAAATCATGCACATACGGCGAGTACTTGGTGAGAATAATTCAAATTGATTTTCCGAAGACTTTATGGTGTGTTTTGTTCAAGAATATCACTGGAAAGAAGATAATATCACATTGAAAACTGTTTCAATCAGGATAGCGAGTGTGTGACACATGTCTTCGTTTAATCTATATGATCTCACCGGGAAGTTGTATCATCGTGTTGTAAGTGAAGTTGTATTATCTTGTTTAGACAGCGTGAAACAAATGAGCTTCATGTCAATGGTCAGCATGTAGGCCTATATTACATTGAGAATTACAAACTGGGAGAAATTACATAATGATATCCTATTCCCAAGTAGAATCTTTAATCGCAATGTCCTGAGAAGTGAGTCTATACAAAATTGTATTCATGTATAGATAAACAATTTTATCGGTAAAAACAGTAATAGATGCTGCCACAGCCATCGATTATTTCATTGGCGTATAGATACGGTGTTTACTACATTAGCTTTTCTATTTGTTTTGAATATCAGGTGGCGGTTGCTGGCGTTGAGCAACATACAATGATTAAGACATTCTGAATTAAGTATTGATGGTTAATTCAAAAGTAAGTGGAAAGAAGAACATGTATCTAATGCTTTGCAAATATTTGTTGCTCTTTCCAGAAGTTCCTTCATTGAAAGTATATTTTTTTCTTCCCACGAGGAAGTGAAATCATTTAAACCATAATTTATAGCTCAATTTATTTTAGAGGTATTAATTCTACTCTCCAAAACCTAAACAATTAGTGGGCTTTAATAATCACAATAATTGGAAGACGTGATAATCATGATCGGTCGGGCACACATTAGTCACATTAAGTCACATATCAGCTGTGTTGAATTGGACCGATTTGGGCACAAAAAGTCACATATCTGCCGAGCTGAATGTGACCGATTTGGTCACATAAAGGCAGTGGCAAACGTCACATGTGTTGGGCACACAATCGGTCACGTATCGGACACAGTTTGGTTTACAGTGTACGGTGTCTTTAGCTTACTAAATGGTAGTTCCTTCATGTCTAATACTCACATGTCACCTGTAATCCTGAACACAAGCCCCTGACGAAAATGACAGTTTGAAAAAGCCACTGATATCCGAAGAAGGGAGTTGTAATTGTGAATATTCCATTGATCAATAGCGCTGAAATGAGCGCTACAACTGCATGAGAGAGAAGAAATCCGGCGAGAAGTGATCCAATGAGGGTTGCAGCAAAATACATGTATCTTGTCGTCACTGCAAAGCCGTTGTCGAAATTCATGTCAGACTTCTCAATCAACAAAGTAGGGACTCCCAGCTGACTTGTGATGCCCTGAAATTGTGTTCACGTGTCAAATTTCTATGCAACTTAACGAATTTTCTATCCAATTATTATTTCAAATTCTGAACGTTTTCACTGATTTTGCGACCTATTTTATGACTTATTTATTTTTCTTTGGTCAAATTAAAGTTAGTCAAATTTATTGATGTGTCTCACATTTACCTGTAAAAGACACTGATGATTCCTGATATTGGATGAAATGGTAACTATTCACGTCTGTTCTCATTTTTCAACTGATGATGCAACTCAATATTCAGCTATTGTATTTGCAGGCCTAAATAGTAATTGAAACAACTGTATACATGGAACTGTCCAGTATTAATGACAGTATAGCAATGTTAATACGATGTCTACGCTATTGGAAGTGTAGAACGAGCGAGGCGAGTTCCCCACAAGTATTAACACACTAGGTGACATGCCACGCGTAATTCACGCGTAATTACGGAACACCCCAAACATCCGTGGTTAAAGACATTCTATTCATCTACCCGCGTACATACGGGCTGCACTAAAAGTCAGAGATCACTTGATCCACAGAATTAGATTGTTTATCTGTGTCACTTTGCTAGAAGTGCAAACTGATTCAAACAAATGGCACATGCAGGAACTTAATAAGTGGGCAAAAAGAAATTTTTAATACCTTGCAGAGATAGGAAAAATAGTCGTGCGTTGCTTGCGGATTGCTCTAAATTCCTTCAAAATGCTCCGATCGCCATGATTCCTTCAGATTCGAAGAATTCAGATCATTGCGCAAAAGTTTTCTCGATAATGTTGGGCCCTCCGATCATTTTAAAAAAAGTTAGCAGGCGCATGAAAAAACGTTCACAAACTTCTCTGTAGAACTTGACATCGACTGTGTCTCTTTGCTGTGTGATCCGGTTGATAACAGTCACAGAAACTTTGTACAATTTGTCGTTTTTAATGCTGAACTGGCTTCTCATTGTTCGATTGCTATGGTATTTAGTCAGCAGATTGTGCCATTTCAATAACGTTGCACGTTCCAATGCTTCCCTTCTAGTCAAACGGAAGAAGAGACGACCTGTCTAATTCTGTGACTTGATCTGATGCTGTTAAAACATGGGGAATGTTTATCAATACGCGCGGGCGAGCGTTTATAGTTTGCGCGTCGCCTACGGTTGTCTGTGTTGCCGCTTGAACCACGGATGAACCGCTAAACATATTCTGTCTTCCCTGAGCATGAAATTGAGGTCCTATCACATTGTTTAGCCTCTGATACATGCAGACACATGAGACGCAAAGTCTATATAACAGGACTGCCAACTCTACTAACTTATATAACTTATATTGCAGCAATATCCCGCATAGCCACGGATGTTTGGGGTCATGTGTAATTACACGTGGTTCACGCGTGATTGAGCGTGATTGAGCGTGGCATGTCACCTAGGGCATTACAATTGTTCAGCATAGACATCGCGATTAGCCATAGAAATTGTATTTAAAACAGATATATAACTAGGGCAATATTTTTATGACATGTCATATTTTTGGTGTGAGGCAATATTGTCATATTTGGTCATATTTTGTTAATTTTTCTGTAGTTTGAGACTGTAGGAGGGAAGAAGGGTCAGAAAATTACCGATGCTTGCGGATGACGCAATATCGGTCTTCTCAACAGTGCGATGCAGTCTGAAGACAGCTCCAATGCATGCATTGCCATGATTAGCTCATCTGTCGTCTACCTTTCCTTGTCAGCCAACTGCTGCTTCGGTAGAACTCTCTTCTCCATGTTGAAGAAGACGCTATGCAAAGACAGGCCCTTCTAAACATCGAATGAAGTAAATTACATCACTGTTTTGTACAACAGGCTGTAAATCGGAATACTGCGGTCAAAGTTTGAAATAAATCGTTTTATTTGTCGTAAATTGAACTTTATAACTTTTTGCCTGAAAATGGAAACATAATTTTTGCTGTATTTCTAGATTAAATCAATTAATTATATTCAAGATAAAGATTGAGTTTTTTAGGTCATATTGTTTCTAGTTTGAGGTCATGAAAAATTGCCCTATATATAACCAAGATATCCATGAAATAGCTACATAGATCTCCATGCTTTCGCAAAGAAATGTGACTTATCGACGCTTTGGTTGAAGGCACAGAAATGTAACAATGCCAAAGAAAGTCTACTATCATCTACTTGTACGGTTGACGGTGATATAGTAAAATCCATGTCATAAAATGAATAATTAATAAATAAATAAATTCATTATTAATTAACATTATTATTTATTTTTTATTAAACAATTTACTAATTAAGAAAGAACTGTAAAATTTTAGAATTTTTAGTTACATGGACCGGATATAGACATCTTTACGCGGCAATGAAGTATATATACGTCAACTTCATGAAATGTGAAGATTAAGTGTTCAATTTGGAAGTATCAAGCTGCTTATAGAAATCTCTCGTCACACTCACCAATAACAACCAGTTGATGAAGAAGATTCCCAGTTTCACAATACGAAAGTCCATTTTCCAGCAGGATTCGAGATCGCCTTTAGGCGATGATCAAAACCGAACTATCGAATGATTATTACACTTTTGAATGTGATAGATAACCTGTACGGTGAGAAGCAGGCAAGTATTATGCAACAGTTGTTGACATGTTCGTCCAAAGCGCAAGTTTGATAGTGTTACGCGAATAAATATTTACTTTCTGGGAGTGTTTTGATGGATTTTCAGTGCATCAGTGGCGATAAGTAAATGCTCTTTATAATAAAATGTAGTTAGGGTTCAGTCGATGAGATTAAAACTCAAAACTGCTGGACGGCAATATGAAACCATGCAGTGAAGACTTTCCTGACACAAAATCGTTAATGAGATCATTTAAACATCCAGGGTGAGAATATGGGGTTCAGAAAAACAGGGCATTCTATAAAGCCATGCTCTGTAAAACAAGTTTTTGCTGCTCTTGTAGAAATGCTCAAATAATTCTCATGCGATGACATTCGATGCAAGATTTATTGAGAACGATGGATTTGAAGTCACTGATTCAAAATCATGTTCAATTCATGCCACAATACTCAGTAGCTGAGTTTTTATATACATTAGCGTAAGGTACAATCACCTTAGGTTACAGCTAATTGTAACATAAAGTTTCTTATATCAACTGAATAGCTTTGTTGTCAGAGAGCATAAAGCAACAGTTTCAATGCAATCGATTACTGAAAGCATTGATTCAAAACTGCTCTTGAAACCACCAGGTTTATACACGGTACTAAAATTTGTAGTAAACTGTGTATCTGTAGTAAATTGTGCTAAACAATTTGTAGTTTTATACAAATTGTTTCAATACTTTATCTTCAAAAATATTTTTAAAGAAAGGCTTTTGAATGTGATCTTTATCCGTTGTTGCAGACATGTTAGATAAAAGCGTGTTTTCAAACAATTTTAAAAATGCAAGGTAAAAATGTTTATTCTGATTGCTACAAATCAACATTGACATTATTTGAATAGAGCCAGCCAGAACCAAAGAAACACAAGTCAGAAGAAAAAATTACTATTTTTTGGAAATCACTGAATAGCTTTCTTTGCGTATAACATTAAACATTATACTCAATCGAAGTCTGAAAAACAAAATTATGGTCATCAGTACATGGGAGAGTCAGAATTTAGTGCGAAATAAAATCATCAGGTCCGTAGAGTCTTCCTCAGCCATATACAAATTCAATTGTCAACCATGCCCTAACCATTTCATCGGAATAACTGAATGACATCGCAAAAGAATTCTGGAGCAGAATGCACGGAACCCAGCATCAGAAATTTTCAAGCGGATTCTTTCACCCAACTTCAAAATACAAACAAATCCAAATCACAGAATGACTCCAGGACGACAAAAGAGGATGATTCATCTTTGACTGAAAAACTGAACTTTCCTGCAATATTTCATTTGAAAAAATAGTGAACATTGGAGACTCTTGTATGGAACAGTTTATAAGAGGCAGATCTGCATACTAAGAGTGTCGAATAAGCTATATGATTTATCGACCTTCACTAGTGTTTCCTCTAAACACAAAATATAATAAAATCCAAACATGCTGCTGTAGTCGCATAACGCTTCGTAAAATTGCTTCAGACTTCCCCACCTTCCATTCGTAGCAGCAGTGAAGTTGCATTGGAGGAAGGTAGACCATTTTTATGGTGGTGGCTGTTATATCAGGTTGGACGTCCATTGAGTAGTTGCATCTAAGAAGTTTATGTACAAGCTCTTGTGCATTACACTGTAAGCCGTAGACTAACAATTATCCTACAAAATTACTGACAAAATCAACCGACGATTGTCACCTCCAATATCCTGCGATAAGCGACGAATTTGTAGGTTCTCCACCGACGGAATTCTGTAGGTTTTTGTCGGTTATCATTTTATTTATATTATAATTTTCTTAATAGTTTGTGAATAGATTTTGTAGGATAGGTGTCTGTCAATTGTCAGTCAACGGTTTACAGTGCATACGTCTCTATTTTCAAAAAACCACACTAAATTACAAAATCAAGAGGTTTAACAAGCTGACATTAATAAAAGTCTTCTAAAAACTTTAAAAAAGCAAAACTCCAATGCCTCTAAGTATCTTCTATGCAAGGTCTACATAATAGTAGTTTCATATATGTTATTTAAATCTGTTTTCAAGAACTGAAAATCTATGAAATTTGATAAGATTCAAATTAAATTTGTAGCATGGTGAATGCCATGCTTGTTAACTGCTACCATAGTCCATCAGAACTTTGTAAGACGAATATCTAGATGCTGCCAATATGCGTGAATGTATGTTTCCGAATGAGGTCAGGTCTAAAAACAGGCACATTGCTATTGTTAGCTTCCTACCCAAAATTGTACCTACGATCATCGTTCAAGGACACAGCCCTGCAATCTGATTCTTCCACAGTCATGAGTTGTCGCGAAATCAGGCTTTTCAATTGTTGCATGAATTGCTGTTCTAAACGCAACCGAAAAGTGAATAGAAATTACCAATTCACCCAAAGAAGTCACAGAATTCGGTCAATGATACAAAAATACCAAACTTTAGAGTTTTCATATCCTCACCTACATTATCAGTTTCATTACCATAGCTATTGAACGACTTCTGCCAATCTAATCAAATCATACAAAATCCCTTAGCAACTGGAATACAAATCGTACACAAGTCTTTTGCCCTATTGAGATAGGGCATCTACTCAATAAATATAGTCATCTAAAAATGCAAATTTAACCTCTGCATCTACATAATCACATGAGTTATCGAAATTTACCGATCAATTTAAATCCAGTGAAGTGAATAGACAAAAGCAGACAAAACCTTTTGCGCTATTATGCAGGTCACCTAAAAATGCCAAGCTTGTAAGATGATATGGATAGCTGCTGATAGCATACTGATAGTGTTGTGAAGGAATAATGTAGAGAATTCAAGCTTGTTTGCTTAATAAAGGGCCCAATTTAGCGCAAAAATCTTGGCCTACTTTCCGCACTTCAGTTGCTAAGGAAATTGCTATTAGAGGATTTGAATTTATGTGAAGGAGTATAATGGTTTCGGCTTGAAAATCTAAGTTTGGCATTTTTGGGTGATTGGTTGAATTCTGTGACTTCTTTGACTGCGTTCAAAGAAGAAAATAGGCGACAATTGAAAGTGTGATCTCCGGACGATTCATCACTGCGAAAGAAGAAGACTACAAGACTAAACGATTGCCGTACAGGCAATGGTGGGTAGAAACAAATGGAAGCTAAGATCGCTAATTTGGCTCATTTTCGACATTAACTCGTCCTGAAACATGGATTCATGCCTTTTAGACAGCGTCTAGATATTCGTCTTACAAAGTTGTGACAGACTACAGTAACGGTTAACAAGATTGTTGTGTCCTGAATGCTATAAATTGAATCTTGACAAATTGAATAGATTTTCAGTTGTTGCAAGATTTATGACATTTAGTGTATATGACTCAGGATAATTGAGTATCCACCGCATGTAATTCTTAAATTCACTTGAGAAGTGCAGAAGATATCGGTCACCAGTTGCGGCCCGTCCATACGGGCGCCTGGGGCGCAGCCCTCCATTAGATAATACACGAAAATTATCATAAATCATCATCAAGTTAAATGAACGCTAACTGAACGGTCAATGCCTCAATCTGCCAATAACCAAGAATGCCCAAACATCAATCAAAGCGCGTTTCAAGTGACTCAAACGTCACCGTCCCTATGTCTCGTGGAAATCCGCCTCGTTTCAAACAGATTTTGCTGATCATACATTTGCATACATCAAATATTTCTGGCTGCATCACACGCGTAAATTGTGCTGAGATGGGGCGCTCTCACGATGTCCCTCTGGTACAGTTTCACGCATTCTTATTAGTTGTAACGCTGTAGCGTGTGTTGGGAAGTCAAGCTTACGTCAATTTTATTAAACATGTGCAAGCATTGCAGACTGCAGTCGAAACGCATTCGGTCACTATTCATTGATGTCTCTCGTGTAGATTCGATTGAAATTTAATCAAATTACTTCTCAAGAAAGACTTTATCTCAGCATTTCATGTAAAGAAAAATTCGTATTAAGAAGCATTGACTCACCAAGGTTACGAATAATCAGGAATCACGTTAACGTTTCACAATACCTTGTCTGTAACCTTCCGAATTTCAAATTGAAAAAGTTGCTCAATAGTTCTTGACATATTTTTGCCTTGAAACCGATTTAGCGCTGAAAAAATTGTGAATAATTTGAAATCAAATTGAATGAAAGAACTTAATAATGATTTTCATTATTTCTATTATCTGTTGCGAATTCAAACATATTTTCTATTTTTGCTTGAATGAGAGTCCTCACTAAAAAAATAATTCTTTATTATGAAGGGATCGCATTTACTTAAATCAAATGGAACAATTCAAATTTGTAATGTCATAATTAGACACATTCATATAGGTCAAGGCTTAAGTATAACTAATTGTAGCTAGCTGAGACCACATTAGCTTATGAGCTTGAATAATGAAGTTAAGGCTGCGCCTACTTGAGCTGAATTGCACTAGCCGCCACTGTCGGTCACTAAGACTGCCCGGAATTCGGTACTATAAACGTTTTTAAATGAACTCATCACAAAGCATAGGAAGCATATTGATTCATATTAACCTCCGCAAAATTCACTACTTCGGCTTGGATTGTCGGTCCATGTAAAGTAAACTCAATCATTTGTTTGTGATGCCCGTGCTCTGAGGCAACTCATGAGCATGAATCATTCAATAAAGAAAGATAAGATTCCATTTTCCAATATTCACTCTCAGAAATGAACACTCCTCATATCCAGAATGAAAACCGCAACTTGTGAAAACACCTCATATATTCTGAAAACACAAATTATCTTGGAAGCTTTTAATAAAATATAATCAACGAGTCTGTCCTGCGAATATCTGAACTATGAAGCCCTCTAATTGTTCTTTTCCACTTGTCTGTGTTCACGGAAATGATTCACATCGTTCTGAAGTATTTCTGCATCTAACAGCCGCAATTCTCTCCTCAGCTTCGCATTCTTCAATTTTATCGCCTCTGAAAAGAGAGTATCTTCAGAACATCACATTATCGTCTTCATCAAAGTTTCAGAATATTTTATCCAATAAGTTATGCAAAGGTAATTTGGGAATTCTATCAGAGGCCTGTCATCATCACAGAGATCCAAACGATTTCAATGAATTAGTACTTCCAAAAACCAATCTCAGGATTCGAATTTCTATTTCTAATAATAATTAATAAAAATTCGAATCCCTAGATCGGTTTTTGGAAGTACAAATTGATTGAAACTAATAGAGGCTCTACTGTATGCTTTGTATCGCCATCTGCTTTTCGTGCTTCAAAGATATTTGGGATGTAACTTTCTGAACATCCACACGCTATTCTAGGGATTTGACGAACGATATCCATACCGGATAAGATGTTCGCCTTGACAATATCTAAATACTTTCCCCGACACTCAAGGACAACGGAGCCGGGGTTTGGGGGGGCACGCGCGCAAAAAGCTGGCTTGATAATGTAAAGCTTTTTATTCAAGTTGCTAGGATAGTAATTATTATAAAAGGTAGATTGTGCTCTGCTATCAATCTTACTTTTCTTATATTTCTGCAGATGCATATGTAAATTTCGGATAGGATTTTCATCATGATACATCTTTGTTTGAACCGACTTACATTTATCAATCAAGGACATCTTCATCTGACAAAATTTGTAAGCAATGGTATGACGGGGCAGGGAATATGTCTGAGGTTCTGAGCAGTGTTCTAAATGAATGCAGAGAGACAACAAGTCTGTTTTATACATTCATTGCACCGATCATCGTCTATATCTTGAGTTGGAAAGCTGAGTAGAACATGTGAAATAAGTAATAAATTGTAAATAATTAATAATTGTATGAAATAAGTTCAAAAAATTCAGTGTAGGCTATCTGTTTCTGTATCACTCTTGAGAATGTCAAAACATCGACATCATGTTGCAGATATAAATTCCACAGTTCACAAAGTGCGTCCATCCCGTTAGATAATGTAGATAATATCAATAAGTAGTATCAATAAGTAGGGAACGAGGCCGACAATGAGACTTTCACAGAATGATGTACACCTCATTGTCCGGCAGCCACCACGAGTTTGTGCAGGGAACGTCATTCTGTTTACATCATTCTGTGAAAGTCTCATTGTCGGCCTCGTTCCCTGCACAAACTCGTGCTGGCTGCCGGACTATTTACTCTGTGATGATTTTCTATCACATACATTCAATAATGTAAATATTGTATTCTTTGAATGGATGTCCTTCATGCATCTGTTGTGTGTTTAGTCTATTTCATGTAGATATCTATGCGCATCAACCTGAGAGTCATTTGTAATTTTGTATGTATGCTACCACTTTGTGTTTTATTGTTATTAGTTGAAGACGATTTTGATTTCACGAATTGACTTTGACTTTGTCGTTTGCCTTGTCATAGGTCATGACTGGTGACCAATGGGAAGCCGTTGACTGGCTATTAGTTGTCATACCGCGATTTTTAAAAAGTACACAAATTTCTTGTAACCGATAAATCCTGGTTTTCCCTAAAACTAAATTGGGAATAAATAAGCGTATCACCACAACTCAGGAAACAGTCAACCATGTCTTTGCTAAAATCAGCCAAAAGTATTTTTCTGTATCGGAACAGATTGTGCTATCGTTACAAAGTCCGCAAATAAGTGCATAAACACAGAATTTTGCATAAATGCATCCAGAAATACATTTTCACAAGCACCAAAAAGATTGATTTGAGAAATGCTTCAAAACAGTGGCAGATGAAACCAAAGAGGTATAGAATGTCAAGATTTTCACAGTATCTTTCAACCTTCTTTGCTCTTTGTATTCAGCTTTTCTTGTATTCTGCTAGTACAATTAAAGTAAAATGTAAATCAAATTTTAGATGCTTGTAGACAGTAAGAAGCAACTTCGATAGATCGACAATAATTCTCATATCATCAAACGGCAAACTTACCCATGGGGGGTATGTTGTGCCATTGACCCTGAAGGTTGGTATTCTTCGTCCTCGTCGATTCTACAATTCAGAAATACTTTATGAAGTTATTATTTAAATAATAAAGAAAAACATGTTTCTTGAATAACATCATGATTACACACTGTATTTTGAAATTGCATCATCAGTAAGCCGCTTGGAACGAACTACAATTGCAACTGCCACTTGCATCAAAGGTTCCATTTAGTTTATGAAAGCTTGAAATACCCAGTTCTTCGTTAATGATGTTAGCGTACAATTATTTGCATCTGCACAATACAAGACAATGCGATAAACAATCGTCGCTTTTAAACAATTGAAAAGAAGTCCAATTTTCTCATCTATATTATTGGGAACATTTAAAATAATTTCGACTGAATCTGAAGTAAAAAGGCCAGTCTCCCTACCGTAAATCAAAATTTTAGTGATGAAAATTTAGTGATCCGGAATGAAGGACATCGGGTGTGGATGAGACGTTTTGGTCTGTTACTGTGATATATCGATCTACAGTTTTTAAACAGGAAATTTGCAGTAATTGCAGGTAGGCATAGGGCTTCTTTATCATCAGACTTGAAGGAACCTGTAGATTCAGTATTTTGTCAACTAAACAACTCTGAAGATTTTATGGCAGCTACAGTGCTGGCCAAAAATCATTGAACAATTCAAATTCCATTGTTCTTTTCCATACTGCACTATTTCTAAAGTTTCTTTTGCATTTTAAAACGCATTTGTACACTTCAAGCGAAATAATTTGCTGCTTCAACCAATAATAAGATCCAAATTGTTTCAGGATCAATCATCAACTTTGCATCATGCTGCAAATCAGCCGGCAGTAGACTTAGTATGATGTGGCATAAAACGGAATTATCTGTATAGATCAGGAAAACGGTTTAGGTGAGTTCGAACGCGCATTATGACGCACAAATTTTCGGTCTTAGTCTTTTACAAGTCCAGATTTAATGGCAGGCCGGGAAAGTGATTCTGAATCATTAATTCGTCCATTGCATGTTTAAATTATCCTTTCTGTCTGTGTTTTTGTAAGCTTTCTTGATCGATTTCCTTTGATTTTATTTCCTTTTAAAGTCTTGAGCCTCTGATTTCTTATTAGTTTCATTGGCAGCTCCATCCATATCTCTATTATCTTTAGCTGTATATTTGCTCGTCTTTTAGCAATGTCAATCTGAGTAACACTCTACGGCGAAATGATTTAGTGTCCCTGTCCTGGCCTGCCATTACATTTGTATTTGAGAAAGGTTTCGGTCGAAAATGTGAACGACATAATACACGTTTGAGCTCACCAAACCCGGTTTCCTGCCCTATACTTGCATAGCTCGATGGCACCGCTGATTGGATCATCTATATTCTGTGCAGTTTTTGACGTCACTCCTTCAAAGCGCCGCTTTAAGTTTCACGAACTGATGTTGGGTTTCAACTTCGACATTTTTTGCTTCTGTTTCACATACGCGGTCCGTTGACGAACCTGGTCGTGGTCAAGACAGCTACTTCGGGAGCATGTAACCCGTTTAAAACACCTCTCACCGGGTGCATGGATTAGGGTTGCGTCGAACTTCATTGCTTTGCTCTGTTGACATCAGCAACGCAGTCTACAATGTTTGCTTTCTGTGTATGGGAATCTGAGAGAGTATTTTCTTTTGAAATGACTCATCACTAGGCTGATAAGGGCGGTTGGCCAGCAGAATATAGAAATACAATTTTGTTTTTCCTTTGCGGTAAAATCAATCAGGTGACCTTAGAAAACTGTAAACTTCCATGGCTTTTATGACAAAAATGGAAATTGCAATGGAGACAATATTTGAAGAAATTGAAATCTTAAAGAACACGATGGAAAGTAGGGTCCTGCTTACCAAGCCTTAAAAGTTTATTGTACAAGTGATGAATACATGGTAAATTAGAGTTATGGATGCCTAGTTTGCTTTTTAATCAGAAGAAACTGCTTAGTACATGTATGTTGCCGCCTGAAATGCTAGAAAACCGCACCAACCCCACTTATCCCCATCTTTTTGGCCAACACTGTACATTATGAATGAAGAAATGAGCATACATATATGTTGCCGCCTGAAATGCTAGAAAACCGCACCAATCCCACTTGTCCCCATCTTTTTGGCCAACACTGTACATTATGAATGAAGAAATGAACAGTTGTGAAGACAGTGAGAAGACTTGATCGATGAGGCCGTTATTACCTTCCTGTGAAGGTTGATGGAGGACAAAGGCAGGTTTCGGTCCTTCTACGAAGACACGGCTCACGTCGTAGAACTGCATAGGGGGCGGTGAGGGCTGGAATGTGATATTCACCTTCTCAAGTTTGCCCAGTCTTGTCAGAGGTTTATCAGCCATTGAAGCGCTCCGTGGAGTAAAGCAGTCCTTGTGGAAGTTGCAATGAGTGTTGATCGGGATGTATGGATTGCCTCTTCTTTGACTTTGCCAACGGGTCATTTCCCCGATGGTCGGCGCTGATTTCTTGCTGGATGTGACTTGTTCACCGTCGCTGTAAGTGTACTTCGGACCAATGGGAGAAATATTCAAGGGAGGTAAGTGAAGAGTCTCCACTACAGCTTCATTCTGATTGCCTGTTGACTGAAAGGGAAGACATCAATGTTTTCATTTCTCTTGCACTTTATAATATTCTTTGTCATACTACTGTTAAAAAATTTAAGTACTGAGCAAAAATGTCGAGATTCAGTGTTAAAATTGATTGCATTTGTTTTAATGAAGTTCATGATTGCACAGTTTACCTTTAAAGGAGTCCCACCGATGTTCCCATTGGACATTTTCTTCCTGTAAATAAAACTGCTGTACGACTGAGAGGAAATGTTATGCCCAAGGACTTACTGGTAAAGGTTCAAAGCCTTTGCTAAAGAGTTATTGTAAACTTCCAGTTGATTCTTCTCAACTTCAGATTGTTTCTTCTTCTGTAGTAATCCACTGTTTTCATGTCTGAATTTCAAAATGTTATGTCGGTTCATTCATGTGTATAATGCAACATTTACAGCATCGTCAAAATATTGATGTAATTCAAAAAGATGCATTATATCGAAAAATCTCAAGAACTGCTGGAGACCAACCGGGAGCAGCATCGGAGGTCGTCAGGATGGACTCAGGGTCAAATGCAGTCATCAGAAAGGACTCATGATCATGGACAGTCGTCAGGAAAGACTCCGGATATTGGGAAGTCGTCAGAATGGACTCATTGGTCATGGACAGTAGTCAGGAAGGACTCATTGGTCATGGACAGTCGTCAGGAAGGACTCATTGGTAATGGACAGTCGTCAGGAAAGACTCCGGATATTGGGAAGTCGTCAGAATGGACTCATTGGTCATGGACAGTAGTCAGGAAGGACTCATTGGTCATGGACAGTCGTCAGGAAGGACTCATTGGTAATGGACAGTCGTCAGGAAGGACTCATTGGTCATGGACAGTAGTCAGGAAGGACTCATTGGTCATGGACAGTCGTCAGGAAAGACTCCGGATATTGGGAAGTCGTCAGAATGGACTCATGGTCATGGACAGTCGTCAGGATGGACTCAGGGTCAAATGCAGTGGTCAGGAAAGACTCATTGGTCATGGACAGTCGTCAGGAAGGACTCATTGGTCATGGACAGTAGTCAGGAAGGACTCATTGGTCATGGAAAGTCGTCAGGAAGGACTCATTGGTCATGGACAGTAGTCAGGAAGGACTCAGGGTCAAATGCAGTCGTCAGGAAGGACTCATTGGTCATGGACAGTCGTCAGGAAGGACTCATTGGTCATGGACAGTAGTCAGGAAGGACTCATTGGTCATGGACAGTCGTCAGGATAGACTCATTGGTCGCAGAGAAGTCGTCAGGAAGGACTCATGGTCATGGACAGTCGTCAGGAAGGACTCAGGGTCATATGCAGTCATCAGAAAGGACTCATGGTCATTGACAGTCGTCAGGAAGGACTCATGGTCGCAGAGAAGTCGTCAGGAAGGATTCAGGGTTACGGGCAGTCCCGAGAAAGGCGTCAGGATGTTGGGAGGTCGTGAGAATGGACTCAGGATGTTGGGTAGTCGTCAGAATGGACTCAGGATGTTGGGAAGTCATCAGAATGGACTCAGGATGTTGGGTAGTCGTCAGAATGGATTCAGGATGTTGGGAAGTCGTCAGAATGGACTCAGGATGTTGGGAAGTCGTCAGAATGGACTCAGGATGTTGGGAAGTCGTCAGATTGGACTCAGGATGTTGGGAGGTCGTGAGAATGGACTCAGGATGTTGGGAAGTCCTCATAATGGACTCAGGATGTTGGAAAGTTGTCAGAATGGACTCAGGATGTTGGGAAGTCGTCAGAATGGACTCAGGATGTTGGGAAGTCGTCAGAATGGACTCAGGATGTTGGGAGGTCGTGAGAATGGACTCAGGATGTTGGGAAGTCCTCATAATGGACTCAGGATGTTGGAAAGTTGTCAGAATGGACTCAGGATGTTAGAAAGTCGTCAGAATGGACTCAGGATGTTGGGAAAACTCCGCGGGAATCACCTCAGAGTCACTGCAGCCGGGGAGAAACTGAGATCAGCATCGGATATTGTTAACTTAGAGCTGAAATAATTGTAAACATACTTGCTGAGTTGCATACCTGAGTTTTTCATTCTCCACCATATATTCCTGCAGCATCTTGTACAGCTCTGGTTCTCCATTTGTTTCTGTGGAGGAGGTTGTCAGAAAAGAATTGGATACCGGTTGAGGATGAGTTATCGACTTCTTTTCATCTGATCCTTTTTTATCTTTCTCTCCTAGATGTGAGAGCTTCAATTGACGCTGATAAAACTGTTTCTCCCGCTTCAGCTGGCGAATCGCTGACTTCATGGCATGAAGCTGCTGTGGAGTTGGAGCCTGAAAGTTGACCAATTCATTCAAGATTCATGAGAGAAGAACGAATATCCACTGAAAATCAAAAGACAAAAGATTCACATGGTCTGCTTGATGATTGATACGCTCATTTACGATTGTCAAAGCGAAATAAAGCGGAAGTTGAAGTCAACTGCTATCCTGCAATGAACAACTCGAACTCCGACAAGAATACAGTTTCATATAGTCTTAGAGAAAGATTCAGACATGACAGTCAGTTTATCGCTACACAGGAGCTTTGCAACGAAGGCAAGTGAACATAACCATGACGCCGAACTTGTCCAAAAAATGGGAACTAACCATATACTTTAGTAGTAAATTCACAGTAAAATTTTTGCTAAAATTAAGGAATGATTAAGGCATGCTTGAAGAAAAGCAGTTGAAAGTTTCGGTTTGTTTGTGTTTTTCTTCGAGTGTAAGCACGATTGTTCCTTTAATTTGCATTGATCTGGAGCAGCTACTGATGTATTTCAATAGTTCGCAGTATTTGGATCTAGTTCGGAGCAGGGATGCGGAGTCGGAGTCCCATCAAATGATAGGACTCCGACTCCGGCCTATAACTAGACCCGAAATATAATACAAACAAATTATTTATTCTCGTGCATAGCTGTCACTGTCTTGATATCAACTTTCTCCGTCAAACAAAAGTACAGAGACAGCAGTGCATGCAAAGCTTGAAATAGTTGAGGGAATGACCCGTGATAGTGAAAAAAGGATTGTCTTTTCACTCGGTGATTTAGTAGAGAAGACAAGCCTTCCTAGCCTCGATCACACCTACGCACCAAAGGTCACATCAGAGACAAAAATGAAATACTAGTTTGTTTGAGAACATTATCCTCTTACCCTCACGTTAATCGTGTGTAATGGCTCCTCTAAAGCGCATATTAAAATCGAAAGTGTACTCATATTTTTTGAAGAAGGATGGGAGATTTTCCTGCCTGGTAGAGACTGGAGAAAAACCGTGTGAAGCACACATCAACAAGATGGGAGGAGCCGAGTCGTATGCATCCAACTGAAAGCGACATTTGATAAACTTTCATCGAAAATGATTGACAATTGATACAGCAATGATCACTAAATACAGGTTCAGGTAAACCTATAATGATCTATGATGTAGGTTACCAGTTAATTTTTCAAAAACTAAGCTTATATACTTGCCACCCGGAGTCGGAGTCCTATCAAAAGCCGGAGTCCTATCAACCCCCGGAGATAAAAGTATCAATTCTAATTTTTTTAAAAAGTCAAGATATTGATTATAAATAAATTTTTTAATTATTAATTGTAGCAAATATGCAAATATAGTGAGTAGATATAGCTGCCTTCCTTATTGAAGTATTGGTTTAGTTCCCAGATTTGGGGCTAGTTTGACAAAGTTACGGCCATTTCTGAGTTTTGGCAAGTTCTCATTGTAGTGGTTGTCTCATTTACAAAATGTCCATCTGTTGTAACACAATAGCCATTATCAAGATAGAATGATGATACAGTGCGTGCGATAAACTTTGCATAATTGTAAATGTGGTTAGGGTACGTGGGGACAGCAATACTGCACGCAAATGCTGCACGCATGTGATCTTGGAATCTGTGCAGAAAAAATGCTTCATGACAAAAACTTGCACTTACAGTTTCACCAATCATTTTGTTGTACCATCGCTTGCGCCATGTTGGGATCATGTGCAAATAATATTAATAAAAATAATTCCACCATTTCTGAAACCTGCATTAAATCAACAAATATCCTGTCGGAAATTGAATTTCCGAATGGCAATAAAAACGCAAGGAGACCTGGACAGTCGCCACACTATATGCCAACAAGCTTTGTCCAACACCGCTTCCCATTTCATTTTTAGTGCTTGTAATGAGCTTGTGTTGCAAGAACAAAATGGGAAAGAACGTGAAATAGATCGTATTTATTCGTGCGAAAGATTTAGGCATAACCCAGCTACAAAGGCACCAAGTTTAAAGCACATAGGAAAGCAGACCGCTTTTGTAGCATGTGTCAAAGTCAAAACCTCGGTGTTGATTTATGTTTAAATTCTATTTTTATTTAACTCAAAAAACATGCACATTTGGAAACACTGAATGCACACACTTCATGTATACGTGTAGCAAGGCGTTTGAGCAATGATAGTGAGGTCCTCTCTATCAAACCATCTTCATTAGACCGAAATACAATAGAAGACAGTATCATGCTTCACTCTATGCATATGCATACAGTGAAAAATATTAAGTTGACATTTAAAAATTTTTAATTGAGTGAATAATTATAATTACAAATAATTTCAATACCTAGATTGCTTCCATACATTGTTTTTCATTGAAGTTTCAAAAATACCGCCATTGAACAAGACAAACAAATCCTTGATCACATAAAATGGTGGAAACCTAGCTTATCATTGTTTACAGTGACCCATTGTCTTACCACAACCGTTTCTGTTTCTTCCTCGAGCATTAAAGGAAAATTGAAATCAACTTTGCAGTTCAGGTACCCTTGGGTATTAAGAGCAAGAATGGAAGATTCATTGGTTTCTCATTCGTTGAATACTTGAATATGGATGCAAATGTTATATGTAGTCGCATTTAAGGCTAAGAATGTGCTCTTTAACTTCTCAACACACTGATACAACTACAAAAAGGCTTGCCAGATTACATAAGCGTCA
Organism: Prostheceraeus crozeri; assembly: GCA_907163375.1. NCBI lineage: Eukaryota > Metazoa > Platyhelminthes > Polycladida > Euryleptidae > Prostheceraeus > Prostheceraeus crozeri. Next base: position 106,660 of record CAJQUW010006069.1, on the reverse strand, counting down.
CTTTTGACGCCTTCTGTTGACTTGACAGAGAATAGTTATGTATTAATTACATCATACATATTTGACTGGTAGTATCGCATATTTGCTACGTCTCGTATCAACACTCTTTAGTTTCGTCGCAGCTTGAACTTAAATCGTTCTTCGACACATCAGCATAATTTTATATTGATTTCGGAACAACCATACATCATTTGCGCATACACTCTTTAGCGAAATTAATGTTACATGCGGAATTATCACTTGTGAAATTTAATTTACCTTTCTTTTCCTGTCTTCTAATGTAATATTGTGTTTGCTCTTTGATACGTTGAAGTGAAAATAACATTTTACGATAACTAATGTATATATTTTGAAAATGTTTGAAGTCAATAGGTAATCAGAATCGCGTGATACCTCCACGAGCTGCGATCACTGTTGAGATGCAATCATTCATGCTCTTTATCAATGAGCCAACAATAGATTGTGGCATCAATTGCTATGTTGCCAGGAGCCAATGTTTCATCTCTTTTATTGTTTTTAAGGGAGTGGAACGTCAGTTGATTTTCCCACCGAGGAAATCCCACACATGCTCTATGGGATTCAAGTCAGGGCTGACGGAAGGCCAGGGCAGTGATCGTATTGAGCGTTGTTTCTTGAAGAATTTTACTGCACTCGCTGTGTGAGCTGGTGCATTATCATCCTAAAAGATGAAATTACGCAGACGTCGATGTACAGTCCACATTGAAGTCTTTTTGCCTCCACAGACACACAAGCTCTCTTGCAGACGATAATCTGCGAATTCCAGTCAGTCTGATTAGACGTCGATTGCTTCGAGATGTCGTGATTCTTTTCCGTACAACAGCAACCGCTTCCAGGCGACCTCGGACAATCGATCTAATGATTCAATGAGGTTGAAATATCATTTCGAGCCGGAGGCATTGAATCATTAGATTCTTTTCCGTCCTGATCGAATACAATTTTTACATTTCTTAATACCAAACTCTCTTTGCCAGCGCCAGAGAGTCACTTTTAACCAACTGCACATCCCTTAAGAAAATCACTGTCTTTAGTCTGTCGATTCACCATGACCATAAACTTTTGTCATTTGATTAATGAACAAGCAATAATTAGCGATAACTATGGTACTGTATTTATACGCCATAAGGCTCACTATCTATGTACATAGCACATGCATATGCATTAGATTGTGAGCTCAATTTGAATGAAAATCATGCCTATGTTACCAACTTCTTAATAAATGAATGGAGCAATGTAACATTAGCAATGATTATGTATCCATATAACGCGTATACATGTAATTGTCCTGTGGATGAGTCCAAATACTTTTCTGAAAGTATTTTCTCTTGTCTATACATTGATCTGTGTTTCATTTTTGTAACCTATGATTTTGATACCAAAACTTTCAATTAATGAAAAGTAATTGTGTTTGACAATCTTTTATGTGGTAGGCAGCCGTTCAAAGATGCAGCCAATAATCATAGTGAATCCCCAAGCAGAGATCAATACCTTTAAGATAATGTATGATACTTTTGTAATCAAATGAACTGAGTGGCTGCAGACACTGAGATATTTCAGCAGTTGTAGTGATGTAACATTAATTTTGCTAAAGAGTGTACATGAAGATGTTTGAGTCAAATATCACATTGATTATCCACTTCCTCTCTTTATTGTTCAAGGAATTTCAACCAAGTCGCTTTTTCTTTTACAAGTTATCTTTTATTTACAAGATTATCTTCTTCTGTGTGAATAATACAACGTGATTTATATCAATTGTGTTTGAAACTTGTGTAGAATGTAGGTTTCATTTCTGTTATCAATCTGCAAGTACATTATTATTATCATTTCTGTTTTACAACCATTCATTTGTCATTCTCTATGTTGATGTCATTGCAGAACCAAGGTCATGAATTATTCATAACAAACACAATTGCGACAAGATTTTTATCATCATGGATCCACAGATGCAGACCGATATGCCGCAAAGAATACTAAATACTTTCACTTGAAAAATCATTCTACTGTTGATCGCTGAGGTAGCTATCATTTCTCTGATGATCTTAGGCTTTCTTTCATCGGAGTGCACGCAAGAATGATGCTGACATGTCGCTGAGCAAACGGCGGAGGAGCAAAATTAGTAGTAACCTCTCCAGTCAATTAAAGTCAAATTTATTTTTTTTACTTTGAGAAATTAATAAATCAAACAGTACTTCGGCGTCCCACGCCTGTCGACGGAATTAAGATGGACCTATTTTCTTTGTTGATGGCCTCCTCTAACAGGATTGTTGATTTCCAGGACTACATTATCTGTATGAAGTAGAAAAGGGAATTCTTACTTGTTTGGCGCTTTCAAGTCTTGCATGTTTGTCTTTTACTTTGACCTGAAATGCAAAAAGAGAATTCCATCAGCTGGGAAATCATGGTATTCAAAGCTGTGATTGATGAAGCTATTTACGGCAATGAAATCTTTAGATGTGAAGCATTTTGAATGAATAATTTAGCATTAAATGTTTCTTGAATTAGCATGCAACGACCTGATCCGACCGATGATTGAAAATGCGTGTCCGGTTTTTGCTTCCATGCAATAAATGTTTGGAGAATAAATCAGAGAAAGTTCTAAAACGTGCCTACAGATTTATGGATCCCATATATCCCTTGTTCATCGTATAAGAGAACTTATTGTTGAGAAACTCTTTAAGAAAATTGTATCAAGCCCAAATCACTTGTTGCACAAATTTGTACGATATTATGCAATAGAATATAATTAGATATACTCGTATAATTATGCAATAGATAATATGCGCTTGATATTTTCTAGATATTTTGAACTCATCCTTTGTCGTAGGAAGAAACGTAGAATCTCATTCTTCCCATACAAATAAATCGATGGCGACAAATGTCATGGAATCATGTGGATTCTGCTATCTGTTCATGATGCACTGTAAACCAGCTCTTCCTAAAGCAAGACACCATTCGTAACTAATAAAAGAATCCTAAAGCAAAGCGCTGTAGGAGGCTAGCGCACTAGTGCGTCTTTAGGTTATTATTTTCTTTAGTGGGTTAACATTCTATCTCAACTTGATCTTCTAAAATTCTAATGTGTGGCGCATTAGGACGCAGGTTTCTTCGATTTTAGGAGGTGACAGATTGCAGTGATTTATGGTGCACTAGATATTTTTTTCGGTGAGTGCGATGTGACTGAAAATTGTCTTCAACTATCAGTTATTTGTAAATGACTAATGGCTTCAGTATATTTGATTTTTAGCAGTTGACAGTGTGGACAAAACATACACCTTATCATTGATGAGAATTATGTATTATTATCATTTTCTGAAGATGAGAAATATCCCCTGTCTTCTTGTTACTTATTGACAATTATGTTTGCTGATTTGAGCTTCATATGACGAATTGAAAGACAGTGAGCTTATTCAGTTAACATACATTTCAATCTGTAAACTGCGACAGCTTGTTGATTTTTCAGCTCAATGCTTTTAATCATTCTCATTTTACAGTTCGCTTTAGCTTTCTACAGTTTACAGTGCACTTGTCAGCGTGACAGACTTCCAAAAAGATGCGCATTACAAAATACTTCTATTTCAAGCCTTCATTTTGATATTGACGATATTGACTTGTCAGAATCGTCAGCAGACATGACCCCACTGGAGTTTTGGTTTTAGGGTTATATTATGTGTTGAGATGGCGCGGTTTTCCAAATAAAAGTCATTAAGTGAAAACTCCTGTGTATGTTCATGGCCACGCTTGTTCTCTCGTGAACTACAACAAGTGATGCATACATTCAATGTTCAATATCACAATCTTTCATTAAACTCCACGAATAAGGACATCTCAGATTTAAAAGAGTTGATTCATAGATATCTCACGAGCCTGCAACGCATAATAAATCGTGTCCAATACAATCATGCAATGTAAAATCTTTATGACACAGAGGAAGTTCCATCAGAAATAAAATAAAATAAAAACAATTATAACAGCGGAATGGAAAAAATTAAAGGATCAAAAAATAAATAAATAAATGCAGGACACGTATAACCGATAATCAATTAACATACAAAGAAATGACGTTAAGTAAAATACACCAAAAATCAATAGTACAACATTCAAAATAAAACTATACGGATAAATGCAGTTAAAATAAATAATATATTAAAACTCAAATAAATTACTTAATACTGAAGATCCAGTACATTAACACTGATGAAGTGGATTACTGATACAGAAAATAGAATACTGTTAATATAAGTATAACATACATTTAGCAAAGTCTCAAATTGTAAAGTCTATCCTTTTGAATACACAAAGATGGATTTCGTCGTCTATTAGTCACACTTTCGGCTACACTTAGCTGGAAGGTTGTTCTATGAAACTTCTCAACTGTAAAACCTTTTTCATCTTGGCTAATGACCGCTCCCTTCTCAGAACAAGTCATCAGATGTCTGGTAATAGCTGAAGATGGGAGCTTGGATGATCTCGGTCGGGAATTCGACGTGTAGAGCCAGTTTGGAATGTGTTCGTTACGACGAGAATTAAGACATCTTTCACTCCGGCCGATGTACCTTGCTCCGCAAGGACAATCAAATGAATAAATAACTTGAGGTTTTCGGTCGTTTGGAATGATGTCTTTTGTAGAAGTCGGAGCTAACGTTCTAGTACGAAGAACAGGAATGGCGGTAACACAATAATATGCATTGGTGATGTCTCGACAAATCTTCTTTGAAATGATTTCACTAACGGTACCAGTATTCCATGTCGAAGTAAACTTTCTTTTTTTCTACTGTCGGAATGTTTCTGCGAATATTCTGGGAATGCTTCTCAATGAACCAATCTGGATATCCATTGTCTTTCAATGTATGTTTGAGGAAGGAAATTTCTTTTGGCAAATGGTCACCAGAGCATAAATCTCTAGCCCGCTGGAAAAGAGTCATCACAAGGTTTCGTTTGTACCGTTTGGGGGAGAATGATTGATATTTTGCGTAGAGACCAGAAAACGTATCTTTCCTGTATATAGAAGTAGAAATTTTTCGACCGGAAATGTGAAGTTTTACATCCAGGAAATGTTCTGCATTCTCCCTTGTGAATGTGATAGCGTGATGAAGATTATTGCATCGGCGAAAAAGAGAATCATTTCCCTCATCACTCGGAGCAATGATAAAAATGTCATCAATATATCTCCCATAATATTTCACATTGTTGTTTTCACTGAATAATTTCTTCTCCAAATGTCCCATAAAGATTTGGCTGAATGAGCAGCTCAACAGAGACCCCATAGCCACGGCATCGGTTTGCTCATATAACTCTTTAGAAAACACGAACTTCACATTTTACATTACCTAGATTTTACATTGCATGATTGTATTGGACACGATTTATTATGCGTTGCAGGCTCGTGAGATATCTATGAATCAACTCTTTTAGATCTGAGATGTCCGTATTCGTGGAATTTAATGAAAGATTGTGATATTGAACATTGAATGTATGCATCAATCACTTGTAGTCCGGCAGCCGGAGCGAGTTTCTGCAGGGAACGTGGCCGAAAGTGAGACTTTCACAGAATAATGTACACCTTATGCCTACTTCGAATCGGCACGTCTGCCGAGTTCTAGTGAGTTCCTCTTCTTGTCAGACAGGATCAAAGAAAAACTTATGTAAATCCAATGGGACGCAGATTGCAGTTTTTGGCTAAAATGAAATTTTGTATGTTTTCTCTGATTAAAAGAAAAGTACAAAGCCCAGAGTTATAATTTTTGGCATGGAATGTCTTCAGGTCATTTCCTTTCATGTTCATGCACTTCTGTCTATGAAGCTAAACACATTCAGATTTGGCGAGCCTCTTAATGTCGGCAAACACAAACATTTTTAGCAACTTTATCCACATTCAACCACATTCTCATATACATTGCCGATTAGATGCATGATAAAAGCACATGCATATCATAGGAAATGACCTGAAGATATTCCATGCCAAAAGTTATGACTCTAGACTTAATACTTTTCAGTTGACAAGAGTATTCGTGGAATTTAATGAAAGATTGTGATATTGAACATTGAATGTATGCATCAATCACTTGTAGTTCACGAGAGAACAAGCGTGGGCATGAACATACACAGGAGTTATGTTATGTGACAAGTATACGATCTCAAGATGTCAAATTTGAAAGCAAGAGCCACTCATTTGTGTTCAATAACTTATCAAGATATGCTGATGTGGCTATCGATTCCTTGCACGACAGTCTGCACGACAGTCAACATATTACTTGCTGCAAAACTCTCATATCTAATTGTTTTAATGAAGTTTTTATTGATGACTGTGTCAAATTCCAGCGACTTTTAGGGCAGCCTGCAGATTTATTCAAGCAATCACACTACAAAGTTCTCCTGCTTGTCCACACTTATAGGACTATCACAGAATTCATCACTTAAAATGAAGACGTGGAACTTTTCTATCTAAGAACTAGCCATTTTCTGGTGGGGATTTCATTTTATCATCTTTTCACATACACAATAGGCCTAACAGCAAGTTCTTCGTGTGTTTGATGTCTCCAAGAGCTGCAATTAAAGTTGCGGCGTTCTCTTGTCCATTGCCATTGTGATGAACCCTGATTGAGAGCGGTGCATGTCAATTCACCTAATTTTATCTATTGTCTAGTTTATGTGAACTACAAGTTTTGGTATCATTTGACGACTATTGTTGACACAAAGACAACAGAGAGTTCCTACCGTGACTGTTGTATTCAAATCTTGTGCTCTCTCCACCAGGCTTTGCAAATGGATAGCTGAAGAACTGAATAGATCGCTAATGTCTCGTTTCAAGTCTAAAATGGAGAAGATTATCATTGAATCATTCAAATTGACGTTTTAGCGTCTACATACTTGAGAATCGCCCGACGCGCTTCTTTCTCCAACGATGATCAACGCGAGATAATTCGTCAATGTCTGAAAGTGAATAAATCAGTTATTTGAAAATCCGTCAATTTGAGCAGGTCGGATAAATGTCAACAATTCTACCACCAATGTTTACTCAAGCCGGCTGTAGTGAAACATTTAAAGATGCGCTTCATTCGTGTTCTAATGTTGACAATTAGTGTTTGTATCTGAAAATCAGTTTTAAAGTGGCGGAATAAGTTAGTTGATAGGTAGAGAAAGGAAAGTTCAGACAATTGGATAGATGAGTAATTTCTCAGGTAGTCTAGATGTATAATGACATCGCGTCTCTGCTCACTTGAGTGCAAGGTGAGAAGGGCAAGAAAGTTATATTCAAAACATATGACATTTACAGGTTACAGGTATTCTATGAACTTTATGGTCCGCTGCGCGACTCTCGGCTGCATATTCTTTTGTGTTAGTTTCTGGTTTCACAGAGTGCCAATTTTACATAGATACATCCAGGAAGAATGTCGAAATCACAAAGACTAAAGCATGAACTGATAAATACTAGCAGATCTCCAAAAGACCGCTAATGCATGAACATGAGAAGAATGAGTGCATTGCAATCTGTGAAAACATTATCCATCACAAAGGCATCGAGCAAGACATTGTTCAGACTATCTATGGTACTACATGCTAATAAGCGGTCATGAAATGAATATCATAGATTTATCAATTGAACCTCTATAAAATTTTACCGATAACTCTGATATATCCATGGACGCCTAGATAGATGAAGCACACATAAGCTAGATATATTGTCTTAATTGACGCAAAATGAAATGAAATGAAATGAAATATGGTGCTTCATATATCTAGGCGTCCATGATACATCACACTGGGCATAGTTCTGTATATTAAAAGGAAAGGAAGCGTATATTTTGAATAAATGAAAATCGTTAGATACGAATACAATTGCAAAAATCACAATTTAAAATACACATAATTTTGGCATCAGTGGCGTGACATAAAGAAAATAATACTACCATCAATTGCAAGTGGAGTAAGCAACATCCTCAGGCAAAAAAATCAAATAATCTCTTGACAATCAACGTGTTATGTAATATACATGTACATGTAGAGCTTGCAAAATAAGAGCACATGAACGTTAGCTATTCATCAAGTTACATGTCCAGGGGAAAATGAATGAAGGCGACGAGAAGTGTGTGCACCTGGCTGTTGAAAAAGTCCAGATCTCGGACTATTACCATAGATAACCTGAACAATGTTACGCTTACGCGACCTCCAGTTGGATCATTGCTAACCGAGAAATAGGCATATAAATATAACATTGTATACTCATTGACATAATTAATGAAACATACTATCATTGGCTTGAATTGAAGTTTGTTTCATTTTTTCTCAGGTATGATGCAATATCTCGCTTTCTATGTATTACCATTCAACACATTAGAGAATGGAGAAAGATCTATGGTGGTCAAATTTCAAATTTTGATATCGATACAACTGTCGCAATTGGATATACAAATTGAACATAAACGTGAACTGAAATCCAGCTTTTGTAAAATAAAATGGCACACGATCAGTTTACCAGAGGTATGGCTATTGGAATGATTCGTTGTGGTAGAAGTTGTGCGAGTATTGCCGAAGAGCTGCAACTATCGAGAGTCGTTGTTTGGAGGTGATGGTGTCGATGGAAAGTACAAGGAGATGTTAAAAAGAAGAAGGGATCTGGTCGACCAAGAAAGTCTGCAGGAAGGACAGACGCACGTCTAGTTTTAGCTGCAAAGAGGAATAGATTTGTGTCAGTCCCAAAGCTAGCCGTACACTGCAAGAGTGCCTCAAATATAGACTGTAGCGTTCGAACGGCTTACCGAAGATTGCGAGAAGCTGGAATTCGATAGCGACGACCAGCTGTCCTAATTCCATTGAGTTTTGAGCACCGCAGAAGACGAGTTGCCTGGTGTGATGCCCATCGGTCATGGAATGACCATCACTGACAGAAAGTCTTGTGGACCGATGAATAGAGATTCACTCTGGATTTCAATGACGGTCGTGTCAGAGTGCATCGTCTTCCAGGTGAACGCTTTGCCCCATGCTGTATTAAAGAACACGACAGATATGGTGGTGGAAGTGTTATGCTATGGGGTGACATTTGGCATGGCGGACGAACGACAGCAGTCATCATCAAAGGCACGTCGACTGGAGAGAGGTATCTCAATGAAATTGTGCTTCCTGTTGTTGCCCCAGTGGTCAGGGTGGAGGATCTCGTCTTCCAAGACGACAACGCAAGACCACATCGCTCCTCGGCTGTCATTGCCACTGTTAGGAGATTGAACATTCAAACCCTTGACTGGCCTGCACGCTCACATGACTTGTCACCCATTGAACAAGTCTGGGACGAGCTTGGGCGGCGAGTGAGAGACCGCTATTCACTTCCACCAGTGTCCCTGAAGATACTCTCTGAAAGACTGACAGAGCAGTGGCTTCTCCTTGAAACATTCTTCATTCAGAAACTTTGTGAATCCATGCCATCTCGGATTACTGAATGTATTGGAGCTAGAGGGGGGCACACGCGCCATTAAAAGATGAATCTGCTACATGCGTTGTTTTTCTGTGCTAGCGACTTGGTGGAGATTGTGACTAAATTATCAAGGTATCATACATACATGTATATACCAGTCAAAGAAGCTAAAGAAGTAGATGTTTCAAAAATTTTGTCAATGAGTATACATTAGCAACGATTGACTGTAGTGGCTTAATGATGATGCATCATTCTGGTCTAATGTTTATCATATACTACGTAAGTCTACTATTAAGTCGAATGCATTTAAGATACGAAACCTTGAAATCAACCCCAGCAAATGAATGAAAGCAATTTCCTCTGCTATGAAGGCTGCCTCGAGTTTGGTAGTATTCAGGTAGGTAGCATTTTCAAAGATGTTCAGATTTGTATAATTGGAAATCGAAAACATTACTTTATAAGACATTGACGAGTCATGTAACTAAATGATGGGAAATCAATACGACAATTGCACAAACTCACAAACATCTTCGTTAAAGATTACACAAATTATGTAAGTAATCATATACGGGAAAAAGAGTTTTGAATAACGGCAGGAAGTTCTTGAGAAAAGCTTTCGAAGATGGTACTTAATGGTACACCAGCTACACGAGGATACGAAGTACGCCTGTTTTATGTATCATACGAAAATCAGAGTCCAGACATCCAAATAACACCCATTCGAACAAGTACAAGTCAAATTTGCTGATTCTAGGTTTTCAGATTTTCAAAAAGCAAATAAATAAATTGATGACATAATTAAATCAATATTGATAAATAGTAGTAATTATAGCTTTAGTTAATTCAAATAAATTGCAGAAATAACATCATCCGCATCAATCAACGCTTTCAATCGTGAGAGAATCGATATATATCAGATTTGAAACAGGAAAAGTCAAACTTATAAAAATATAGTTCTTCAGAGATATTCGTGCGAATGAAACTAACACAGACAGGTCATCGGAAGTATGATCATATAAGCTGCCAATTTCTCATTCAGACTTCTATGATACAGTATGGTCCTTGCTCGCGACTGCGTGCCTATACACTTCATCCCCCAACGACTCTGCTTTTAAAAACCAGTGTTTCTACAGTGCTTGCAATATTTCAAAACCTAATTTTCATGTATACAGATAGCTCACCAGAATCAGAATCAGAAGAGCTTCGGTCCAACAACTCAAAATCGACGGGTCCGATTTTCTCCCCAGTTTGAAGTTCCATCAGAATTTCCAGTTTGGTTGTGTCAGTCTTGCTAATTATGTTGGACGGCTCTGTCTCCGTTTCGTGCTTTGGTTTCGAGCTAATGTACGGCGGTGGCTCGGTCTTCTCTTCCTTTTGACTCCTCTCAAGTTCAGTTTCATGGTATTTCTTCTTCTCTGCTTCCATGTCTTTCCATTTCTCAAACTTTTCCCATGTCCCTGCGGAGATGACACGCTCCTTTTTCTCCTTTCTTCTCTCACTGGGCGACGGATCTCTCCAACGCTCATTATCTGCAGTAGTATGGGAAGCTTCACGGCTTCTTGTCTTCTTTCTCTTATGCTTTTTGTGCGGAAGACCGACATCGACTGATCTCCGCGGCATGAAAAAGTGAGCATGACGTTCATCCTTCTCTTTCGACCTTTCATGTGTACTCAAAGCTGACTTTGGTCTATCTGAAGACTCCAAATGAGTGACTGGAGTCCTTGGACGCTCTGTGTCTTGATCTGGAGTTGTTGATCGACTGATGTCTTGCACTGGTGTTGTTGCTAGAAGACGTCCTTCACGTTTTGGAGTTATTGTCTCACGAACTTCATGCTTTGGAGTTATCGTCTCGTGAGCTTCTGCTTTGGGTTTCGATGTTTGTGTTTGAGTGGTGTGAGACGTTTTGGGAGAATCTTGAAGTTGTGAACTCAAGGAATCTTCTATGAATATTTCTGGAGTTATTGGACGATTCAAAGCCTTTGATGGAGTGACTGGACGATGAATTTCATTGTGTGGTTCATCTAAGCGTTGTGTCGTTGTTGTTGTCGTGTAATGGACCTCTGGCTGCGGCGTTGCTGATCGACTCACTTCTTTTGTTGTTCTTGTTGTATAATGTGTGTGTACCTCTGGCTGAGGAGTCGTAGACCGATTGACTTCTCTTGACGTTGTCGTGTAATATACCTCTGGCTGAGGAGTCGTAGACCGATTGACTTCCCTTGTCGTTGTCGTGTAATATACCTCTGGTTGTGGAGTCGTGGACCGATTGACTTCTCTTGACGTTCTCATAAAATGTTCTTCAGGCTGTGGTGTCGCTGACCGACACACTTCTCTCGTTGTTCTTGTTACGTAATGGACTTCTGGCTGTGGTGCTGTCGTGGAATGATTGTACTCTCTTGGGGATCGTGTCGTGTAATAAACTTCTCTGGGAGTCACGTTAGCATCATAGCGTGAACTAATTGGATGCTTGACTTCATATCTTGGTGTTATTGCTTGATGGTTTCTATTTCGTAGACTCCTATCATGGATAGGACTCGCAGATCGGGCGGTATCGAAGTGTTCAGTGATGACCAGTTTCGGCGGTTGGACTGGTGGATAACGCCGCGGGGAAGCAGCCGGGGAGACGGTAGAATGAAGAGTGTATATGATCCCTTCTTCCATATCATCGGCATTGGATGGCAAAATTCTTTCTTCCGGTCGCCATGACGTTTCAACAAAGGACGAGAGTTGCTCGTACTGCGGAGAGGCTGGTCTTGGTGTCGCTCTGCGCTCATGAATACTTCGCCGACGTCCGCTGGTACTTCGCCGAATGTATTGAATCTTCAGAGTTTCACTCTCATCTTCTGACATGGTTGGGAGACTTGCGTCGTTGGAGACAGATGAGCTAAGGACTCCGTCTGTGAAGATTTGGTACAGACGCCTTCCGTCATCCATCACTAGCGAAGAGGGAATGTCAATGGTTGACATCTACCTTGAAATGTCATAACGTTGTCATGAAGGCGAAAATGTCATTCAGATGACTTTTACTCGTTTCCAAGTAGTCATACACTCCAGTTAGCACCTTAACAACAACAATAACAAGTTCGGATGGGGCAGGAAGCTTCAATGAAGTGTTCTTTCACTGACGGAAGAAGATGGACAAACTCTTGATTGTGAACTAAGAATTACTTCGAATTTCTCAACGTCCAATGCCATCGAGGTCTCATTTGTCATTGTCATGGAAATCGCCTCCAATTCTCATTTGTCACTGTCATAGAAATCGCCTTCAATTCTCATTTGTCACTGTCATAGAAATCGCCTCCAATTCTCATTTGTCACTGTCATAGAAATCGCCTCCAATTCTCATTTGTCATTGTCATAGAAATCGCCTTCAATTCTCATTTGTCATTGTCATAGAAATCGCCTTCAATTCTCATTTGTCACTGTCATAGAAATCGCCTTCAATTCTCATTTGTCATTGTCATAGAAATCGCCTTCAATTCTCATTTGTTATCGTCATAGAAATCGCCTCCGATTCTCATTTGTCATTGTCATAGAAATCGCCTCCAATTCTCATTTGTCATTGTCATAGAAATCGCCTTCAATTCTCATTTGTCATTGTCATAGAAATCGCCTTCAATTCTCATTTGTCACTGTCATAGAAATCGCCTTCAATTCTCATTTGTCATTGTCATAGAAATCGCCTTCAATTCTCATTTGTTATCGTCATAGAAATCGCCTTCAATTCTCATTTGTCATTGTCATAGAAATCGCCTCCAATTCTCATTTGTCATTGTCATAGAAATCGCCTTCAATTCTCATTTGTCATTGTCATAGAAATCGCCTTCCATTCTCATTTGTCATCGTCATAGAAATCGCCTTCAATTCTCATTTGTTATCGTCATAGAAATCGCCTTCAATTCTCATTTGTCATTGTCATAGAAATCGCCTTCAATTCTCATTTGTCATTGTCATAGCTTTCGATCGTGTTTGAAAAATGTTTTTTGAAAACTTGTCCACCGATGGCTCATCCCATTTTCTCCTGAGAACCAAATCCCCCTGATCCTCCCAACGAAACACTTTTGAAGACAAGGAGACCATCAAATTATGCAGATAAATAAATTTGAATATAAGAAAAGCATTAATGTCATGTCAACCTTTATGCTGTGAAAATGTCACCTTTTTGAACATTTCTGTTGATAACTGTTTTGAATGATGATCCTACTCATATTGTTTCTATAGACAAGACAGCACAAGAGCACTTCCACTCTCCTCTCACCAGTGTAAAACCATTGTACCTTAACAACTTCCATAATACACGAACGAATGATATAATGGACTGATGTTTCAAACCGGTAATGGTAGGTTTGAAAATCCGTTGTTTTGATGAGACAGAGAATGACTGTGATGAGAGGATAGAAAGAATGAACATTCTCTGTAGCTGCAGGGATGAAAACTTTTCTTGTTCTGGTTCCAGTGACTGGAGAAAACTTGGAGAGTTCAATTGTTTTAATTGATCACTTAGTCAAGTATCTCATCATCAATTTATATCAACTCAATGGAGAATTTATCCCAATAGCCACAAGATTAATATTAAATTATTGTTAAGGCTCACCAGTTTTCTAGAAATGCAATAAAATACGATGTCAAGGTCGGAGCTACTGAGTAGACAGAAAGAGAATTTAAATGCATTTATTGAAGAGTGAAATCATCTTCCCATCGCGTGCAGATTGCTGAGAATTCATTGAAATGCTCTAATCGCCACGATTCGTTCAGATTTTACGAATTCAGATCATTGTGCAAAGTTTGGTATCGATAGATGTTGGCGTGTTCACAAAAATGCTCACAGATTCCTCCACAGAAATCACCTTCTCTGTGTTCGTTGTGGATTTGCAGTACTGTTCAATAGTGATCAAAACTCCATCGGCATTGCAAGATCTGAGGCTCGCTTAAGGGCACCCAAAGACATGCGAACTGTCCGATCCAATTGAGCATAAAATATCAATATCAGAAATGCATCAGAATAATTAAATCGCATAAACAGTTTTCAACAGATTGATTATCATATCAATTTTTTCATCTTTTATTGGATATTTTGGTAAAGTAATATTTTGAAACATTCCAGGACTAGCTTGCAAAGTGTTTAATAAGTACCGGTATATTCTAGCACTATCAAGGGCGGTGCCACGGGTGGGTCGGGGGTGGGAAGTCGTGCCCCCCCCCCCGGCGGGGATGTTGGACAATTGGTCGGGGAAACTTTTTACAATTGCATTATTTTTCCCATAATTTTGGAGCTTTGGCGCCACAGGGGTGATTTTCAATTTCACCTTGATGGCGCGAGTTTCTGACAGTGATTTCTTATGACTAGCTATGTATTTATTATGTAAGGTTCATTTCTCCTATGTCTATTTCATTTGCTCATTTCTGTGTAACATTTATGTCTATGATTTATTGAGGATATCTTTAATGGTATCTTGAGTTTAAATGTATCTAAGCTACCTAATTTATAATATACTTTGGTCTGGTTGGGCTAGCATCTCGCTCTTGGTTTGGCTGTTATCACACCTTGCATATTGGTTTAATGCTGGAATCGAGATCCGTCTATCAGTCGATGATGACAAGTTTCCGCTCACTCTTTATCTTGTATACTTGATGTATTGGTTTTGAATTATCAGCGCGTAGCGCAGGGTAATTGCTGACACGTGCGAAGTGGTCAAATCATTAATAGATACAGAAGACATCGACATCGAAAGAAATAGCCTTCGCCGAATTTTACGAAAACTACCCGAGGATGAGCGTTAATCGATTAAATGCAGCTTATCCAGAACTGGACAAACTCTTGCGGATTGCGTGCACATTACCGGTATCAACATCAGCTTGCGAGAGGTCCTTTAGCAACTTACGGATTGTGAAAAATTATTTGCGGACAACAATGACAAATAACCGACTTAATGATCTCATGATTCTTGGTATACACCGCGAGAGGGCAGCAAGACTTGATTTGGATGATGTTCTCAACAGATTTGTCAAGAGACACCCTAAATGTGAAATCCAACTAAAGTAACCCAACTATAGGTCGCTGACCAAATGACATTCACATACAGGATTACATGCATGAAACACTTTCATACTTAATTATTTAGAAAATTTATGTAAGTGGTTTGACGAACCAATTTCAGTTTTGAAGTGTTTGTATCAACCATAGATGAATTCATACATAGGCTTCATGTTTTCATTTTGTGAAATTACGATTTGAACTGTTTCTAAATTTCTCAAACCTGACTGTCTCTTCTTTCAAACTTTCAAATGCCAAATGTTATGTAGCAAGAAATTTGTATATGTATGAACTTTGTATGTAAATATTTCTATTCCCTTTTCCTCTGAAAATGGTCGTAACGATAAGAAGCAAATTCTCCTTAAAGTGGAGTAGCAGTTCATTTAGTCTTTATATTAGCACTTAACCAATAAAATTCTGAAATTTTGCTGCAGAACAGCACATTCTTAAAACTAATGTTGTACAAGAAAAATTCGCTTTTAATTGTCCATGACATTCATCTGTACATTTTATGATCAATAATTCATTCAAGTTTATGTGTAGAAATAGTCTTGAAAATAAGTGTTGTACATAGTTTACTATTTACATCTACGTTTGCATGTGGTCTGATCCATCTATGTTGCTGCATCTCGTTCTCAGGCTCATTTTTCACGTTAACGTTACCAAAACAATCAATTGAAGAAGCAATGAATTATTCTGCCTATTCACATTGACTGTTACAACTTTTGTTCAAAATATCAAAGTTGCAATAGTCGAAGTAAATATGAACATATCATCGATCAGCTTAAGTAGACACTATGGAAATTAATGGTTTGACCGTTGTTGCAGTAATACTGAGAAAATAAGATATCATATATTATTTCAGAACTTAAGTTTTTGCATTGATTTTAGGAACGATATATTTTAATATTGGACTTGCAACAGAAAAGTTCCGGAATTATGTTAATTTAGTACTTTTACTGTTGCGAGTTATAGAGAGATAGATTTTGTGTTCCTTTGTCCGCAATTCAGTTTCTGAATTCTTGGTCTCTCATCACTACTTAAGGTTACAAAGCTTTATTACATCACTTTGTCGGAATTTTGGTTTTTGTCAACGTGCTTTGAATTGTACAATTAGATATCGAAACGCTTTATTGGAGAATATCCCTCTCCAGAATTTGAGCTTTTCTGACTTTCAATAAACACATTTTCATGAGTATGCGTTTTCACTACGATTTTAAAGGTGTATATGATGTCATTTGGGCCATTGGTGACAATATTACTATGCTCTGAAGTAATTATAACTACATAAATCATACATGATGGAATGACAGCAATAAGTTGACGCAATAAATGTCGAACGATATCACAAACATATAATACAATTGCAGATCTTATGACGTTGTAATTCTATGTATATTGATAATATCATATATTTACCATATATGCATCAGATATATGATCATGCTTTCACTCTTGATAGTTGTTTGTTTCCTGATCTCAGTAAACTGGTTCGTGAGCAAATTTGTTCACAAACAATTCTGTATAAATAATGATTCTACGCGTTCTTGTATTTCAACAGTAGACATTCTTGAAGGTTGTGTTTCAGTGATTTTAATGTCCCATCTTTCTTTAACATTATTAATTTCTAGGAGTCCTATGTAGGCCCTTTGTTTGAAATTTTGTGCCATAGGCCTTATGATTGTTGTGTACATTATTTTACATTCCTAATCAGATCTCGGAAACTGAAAACAAAGCTTTTTTCTTGTAAAATCATAATTTTAAAAATTCAAAAGAAAACAATTCGAGAGATATGTCTATCGTACAATTCTCAGATAGAATCGGCGAAAGAAATAACTGATGAAATCGATAAATGAGAACTGGCTTTCTCGGACGGTGGCTGTGATTTCACGTGGTAATTTTAGAATAGTGAGGCACTCCGGTAACAAGAATGAAACTTTCTCTGACCACGGAGTGGCTGGAATACGCAAAACATCATATTCTGCGCCGTGAGTACAGAATTGTCTGATTAATGTGTTCAGGATGCCGACGCATTTCACCTCACGAAAAAAATCAGGCGGCTGGTGCCTCAAAGTTGCAGTAAACTTCTCTGCAAAGTAGTTGTAGAGCTGATAATCGATGGGACTTATCTTCTGAAGCCACATTTTCAGATATCGTGGCTTGGGGAAGTTATGGTCCATGTTCTCATTCAAATGCGTGTATGTCAGTGCGATCAATGGCAAGCCCGTCAATCTCCGCATGAAAACAAGTGATTCTGTGTGATTCTCCGTTAATCCAATTAAATTGAAATGATTGTCGACGAATTCAATGAATTTAGAAGGATCTTTGAAAACTTTATTGTCGTATCCGAATTCTTTGGACAGGAAATTTTGACCAAGAGTGAATATTCCGCCGTCAGGAAAGCGGATCGGGGCATTGTACATTGCAGGACTTTTGAGGAATTCTTCCAGCCTTCCAACAACCGGCAGATGAAGCTGGTGAACTTCCTGAAAATAATACAACGCTGATTCCAAGAGTTTCAGGGGATCCCTTATGAACGCAATTTTCACTAATTTCTCCGTCGGAGCGAAGAATGATTCCAGGAACTCGTCAGTCCTGTACACGACATGATGTGCGATGAGGTTGCAGTGCTGACTGCGATGAGGAACATAGATATCCACACTGTTGGGAGGCTGGGGCCATCCCATATGTCCATCATTGATCACAGGCAGACAGATTGTCCAGTCTTGGGCGATGGCATGACGCAGGAGGATATTTGAGACCGTAGATGAGCCAGTCTTGTGAGTTTTGACGAAGAGAATGTTGGTGACCGGCTGAGGACGAGGTTTGGGGCCGGGAGATGGTTTATCTGAGTGGTTAGTTGTTCGACTACAGAATTGCTGGAATTCACGTAAGTGTCTCTCCCATCGCGCTCTCCGCTCCTCAAATGGTACTTTCGGGGTCCAATCGATCACTTTCTCCTGCCTGAGAGTCCAATCGTAGAGAAAGAAGACTGAAACGATGCTGATGTTGATGAGAATGAGAAATGCCACTTGAAGCCGGTCCTGAGAGAGAAGACTCCGTAGTGCACGGACCATCCTAAAGCAAGTGAATGACGGCGCACAGACTGCCATTGTTAATCCGCTTCACTGCATTGTAATCCGTGTAGGACCCGCTTCGTCAGCGCGCATTCATTTAGCAAGAGAGAGAGAGAGAGAGAGAGAGACAGCAGTGAGAGAGAAACTGCTCAGACATCCCATGTTGTCATGGTAACGATGCCGCTGATATAGGAGTGGTCGTATCTCCCCAGATCTACGAGAGAAACAATCATTTCCCTTTTTCTTATTAATTGGATAATTTGTACAATCGTTTCGATGACAACACTGTATGTGCGACGAATCCAGGCAGATTAGAGAGCAAATAATGCCCTGTTGCTGTCTTTGAGGATCAGTCGGAACTGTACTAGAACACGCTATGCATTGAGGATGAGTTGGGGCTTCCCTAGAACATACGCTATGCATTGAGGATGAGTTGAGGCTGCCCTAGAGCACCTTTGTGTGTGAAGTTAGTGGAACCACT
Organism: Prostheceraeus crozeri; assembly: GCA_907163375.1. NCBI lineage: Eukaryota > Metazoa > Platyhelminthes > Polycladida > Euryleptidae > Prostheceraeus > Prostheceraeus crozeri. The sequence goes on along the minus strand of CAJQUW010006069.1, from coordinate 87,647 downwards.
TTTATTACCTAGTGATTCTATTCGAAACATCTTAATTTCAGTCTACTGATCATGAATCTGAACTCAGATTCCACATATCCGCAGTCCTTTTAGGAAAATTCAATTTTTAAGGCAAAAGTGTTTCCGCTGTGTAGTTAGTGGAATCAATGTCTCGCAGATAGGCGCAGTAAATCAAGTTTATTTTGTCACAACCTGATTCAATTTGTTGTGCTGATCACAAAAATTTGCTTCAATTAATTTTAACCGGAAATCCGATTGTGAAGCCAGCGGAACCTTATTAAATCAAAGTTCCCAAAATCCACTCAAAACTACAATGCTGGTAAGAATGGAGGAAATATTTCTGATCAGCGCAACAAATGGATTCAGGCTGTGACAACATAAAATTGATTCAGTGCGCCTGTCAACGAGACTCAGAAATTGGTTCTGTCAGCTTCACACTCGCCGTAGCGTGTTATCCGTTGCGATTTGTTGAGGCAGCCCTAGAAACCTATGGATACCAAGTAATGGCAACGGCGAGTCTGATGGACGCAGATCTGTTGTCAGACAAAAATTGTTGTGGAGCGGATTTTCTGCAAATTCATGATGTAGATGGTGATCCCATGGACTGCGTTTTTAATTGACAGCAATTTTACATTCATTCTTATTTCATTGCACTTTTTTTCTTCCTCCAATAAAATACTTTTGAAGTAGCCGAAGACTTTCAGTTTGAAGTGACGGCGTATAAAGACAGTGGAGGATACAAAGACCGCAAACACATGTGAATATTGGAAATTGTGACCATTTCAAAAGAATCTATGGCATCTCCTATCATATAATGTATAGAAATAGTCTTGAAGACAAAATGATTTGTTCCTAAAGCCCAACATGAGGGGGATTTTTCCGACTTTGAATATTACATAGTCTTTGAGAGTGTCGGGACACCATACGCAACTTACTTCCAAAAGGTAGGTCAGTTATTTACAGCCTGATAAGTGAACCCATTTTAATGTGTTCACTTGATAATGTTTGTAGCATCACCCGAAATGTCGTGACTTTATATTTTTGCAAATTTTCAATGCATCTTCTTATCCAGTGTGGTATTTTTATTATATTGACTATTCGAAGCACAATTTTGAATACATCCATCATTACAGCATGGGACTCAGAAATACAGTAGATTCCATTGCGTATTAACTCTGCCGTTGACTAACCCTTTTCATGTGAAAATGAATGCTTTTATAAATTTACATATTTTACGTTTCGGTTTCGATGACCGCCCAGCTACCACGGCTGCGGCTCCGACCGAAGACCCTTCGACATACTGTCGAGCCCCAACACGTAACCTAGCAATTAGAGACTTTCACAGAATAATGTACCACCGATGGCTACTGCGTGCGAAACTGGACATCTGTCGAGGTCTGGTACCTCTTCTTGTCAGACAAGATCTCAGGAAGCACATATAAATCCAATGTGAGCAGGCTGAGGTTTTCGGTAAAATGAAATCTGTCTGTGTTTTCTGTGATGACATGAGAAGTACTACGGTGTGTAGAACCATCTCTAGGTCATGCAGATCATACTGTTCAAGAAGCTAAATACATTTAGATTTATCAAATCGTCACTTCATCTGTAATGGCTTGAGGCGGGAGGCGCATAATGAATACAAGGAAAAAGTCACAAATCTCTCCCGAAATATATATAATGCCGAATCGAATACACACAAATGTTTAAGTAAAATATAATAAAGGTAAAATCGGCAAACGTTTTGCAGTGACCAAGCGTCTGCACGCGAAACGTTTGCCGATTTTACCTTTATTATATTTTACTTAAACATTTGTGTGTATTTGATTCGGCATTATATATATTTCGGGAGAGATTTCTGACCTTTTCTTTGTATTCATCACTTCAAAACACAGCATCTTCATTAAGTTTTAGCTGAAACTTATCAAGTCTCTCAATACATTTTCGTACATATCACTGATCGGAGGCATAAACACATGCATGATAGAAAAATGAATGCCATGCTAAAAATTATGAAAATGTGACAGTTAGTGCTTCCTATTTAAGACATTTTGTAAGAAGCATGAGAAAGCAGATTCTCGCAGAGGGAGCCATGACAATTTTTTCTATATATATGGTACTGATAGAAGTATCTGACTTAGTCCCTACCACTGCCGCTCTTAGCGCTTAATCAGAGGCGAGAATAAATATTTAATGCTTCCAGAGTGAGGCACCAATGATTAAAATTAATAAAAAGATGAATTTTAGTCAGTGAAAGGTTTTTAAAAGCTTCAATCCGCACGCTGCCAGACATGCACTGATAAAGACAGGAACCGGGCAGAACTCGGCAGACGCGCACATTCGTAGCAGTTATTACTAGGGTGTACTACATTTTCTGAAAGTTCAATTTTCAGCCTCGTTCCCTGCAGAAATAGGACCTGCTGGTCGGACGAGATGATTCAGGGCTCTAATATACATTACATCAATCAAGTGGAACATATTCCGACATTGAACTGAGAACTGTCAATTTTAACCTACATAAGTCTAGCAAATATATTTATTCTGTAAATTAGCTACACGATCTTTAAATGTGCGCCACACCTTTTTACTGCAAGACAAAAAGTCTAATCCTATTCAAGTAGACATTTTAATAAGCAACACGCTTTCTTTCTACTTGGAAATGGCTTGCAATTATCCAGTGCATAATAAGTAAGTAAGTAAGTGTTTTATTCAAGAATTGAGAATCATGACATACATTTACACACAAATGCAAAAAGAAAGTAAACAAGATAACTTTAGATTGTTCATACAACTATGAAAATCATTAGGCAACAAAGTCATTTAGAAATGAACACATCCATGGAAAATAGGAGTCTAATCTACGGGACGTTCTTACAAATGGAATAGACAGACGACCACTGCGAGGGAAACGAGAAGGTACTACAAGGTGTAAAGGATGAAAAACGTTTGACTCACACTCATTAAAGAACTTGATGGAGCGCTCTTTGCGGACAAAAGAAAGCAAGGGAAAATTGTCACAGGCACAATGATCACCACAAATAATTTTGTGGGCTCGCTTTTGAAAGCGCTCTAACTTGATGTCGACACCTTTTGACAACGAAACAAAAAGTGGAGCACAGTAAAGAAAAAGACTAGTGATCAGAGAATGATACAACAACACAAGTTGGTCAGCGGTAATGATAGGTTTCAGCGTTCTGATCACATACAATCTCTGAGCTGCAACTTTCAAAATTTGATGAAAATGATCATTCCATGAAAGACGATCATTCCAATGTACACCCAGAATCTTAACATCATGACAGATCTTGATATCATTATATGAAGCGTCAAAATTCTCACCACGGAAAAACAGCAGCTGCTTTGACTTTGACAAATTGAGCTCATGTTTCTCTCATCAAGCCACACCTGAATACGATGCAAATTATTTGGATCATTATTCACTGTAACTTTTTCTATTAAGGTGATGTCATCAGCATATATGACAGCCTGTGACCCGGATGAAACCTCCATTGGTCCCATGAACGCCGCAAACATCGACGGTCCAAGGACTGATCGACAAATAATACAACAAACCTTCTTTTGTATTGCCTTTCCATGCAGTATACAACAGAAAATCGATGTCACTTCAGTTTGATAGGACTCATACTAGGGGACTTGATAGGTCCAAGACCCCGGACGCAACATATCCATAAGCATAGGCTACCGGTAGCATTATGCTGCCACCAATTTATCCAGCAGTTGTGGAAACAATCTCGCAGCTATTGTGATGATTGCTGGAATGCATTCATTATACTGGCATTCATTTTTGTTGTTTATAAGTTGAAATTATTGAAAAAATAACATTATTTCAATAATTTTAACTTATATGCAACAACAACAACAACAAAATGATATGAAAGTTTTTCTTTACCAAATCAATAGAAATAACAAAAAATCATTATACCGGCATTTGGAGAAAATGTGGCTGTGACTGCTTCACATGTACATCTATACAAAGCATGCATGCATTACTGCAGAAAGCGCTCTGCATTTTTGCCCTTGATTTGGAAAAGAAATAACAATTCTGTAGAAATAACAATTCTGTAGAAATAACAATTCTGTAGAAATAACAATATTGCCTTTTACGTTATTCGCATTCTTTCCTGGTTAATTATAGGAAAATTATTGAAGCACACTTATGCATAAAACTTAAAATTATATTATCTTTATCATATAATATTGATATTATATAATAAGGATACATTTCATATGATGATATAAAATGTAGTATAAAATTTATTATTCCGCATTATACACCGCGTTAGATATTCCCCATTAGACTGTACATTGTTCCTTCTTCTCGAGAACGAAGTTAGCATAAAGTAAAAGATTTTCTTCAATGATGATCCACCCTTCCTCAGGCACGACAAGTTGAGAGTGAACAAGACAAGCTGGCAAACATGCACAATCACTGTTAAACACAAATTACTTAAAAACACGCCACTCTAATGACGCCAAGGTCACACATTCTACCACATACACATGTTGTCCCAATGGCGTTTATTTAGGAACATGCCTGCTACCAACTACAACAATTTTGCCTTCTTATACAATAGAGTGCCTTCACATTTCTCCCAGTTACGATATTTGTACCACGTCCTGTTGACTTTGCCAGTAACAACAGCCTCTGTTGAAAGAGGATTTTCACGGCTTGCCACAGTTAAAACTAAACTTAGGTCAACAATGGGGCAAGAGCGTTTAGAAGCTCTTCTTTTTGCAGCTGTGGAAAAAGACATTTTGATCAATCTCGACGGTGACACATTAGTTTCACGTTTTGCTGGCAAATGTGATAGACGACTGAAATTAGGATAATATTTACCTTCTGGTTACCATAAGTTGTATGAGGTGGTTGGATGTAAATTGTTGATTTCCAAAGTAAAAAGTCTTATCCAGCTCAACCTAAAACGTTTTCTGGATTGTCAATATGTGTAACTAATACAGTACAAACTTTGCAAGGTTATATATAAAGTACATAGTGGGCCTATATATATATATATATATATATATTGAAATAATTGAAGTGAAAACACATGGAATGCACAAGCGCTTTCTATATTCTTCAGGTGCAAAGTGAAACAAAAAGTAATATCATCATAATTTCAAATATACATTCATCATAGATATGGATGTTGCAAGGTAATTTACATAGTAGGACATGCACATGCATAGTAAATAGAAAAATAGCTTTGTTATAGTTTATTATGCTAAAATACATCAACGATATCTAATTTATGTATTAGATTGAAACATAGATTTAAGTATAGAAGAACATATATGCGAACAAATATAAAATGCATCTCATATTAAAAGTGAATGAATTCATAAGAAACGTATAAAAGTGATTCATGAATTTAATTTTGGATGAAAGCGATCGATAAAATATTTTTCTTTACATTTACTTTCAATTTTGTTTTCAGAAAAAAGCTTGTAAAAAGGAAAGATTGACATGTTGCCCCTACCACACGTTTCCAAATGTTCACTTAATTTAATTTGTCTATAATTGGCATTCAAAATTTGTTGTTTGTGAACCCTTACTCTGGTTCTTAAGGATGTCCCAGTTTCTCCGATATAATAATTTTGACAACCGGGGCAGGTGATGACACATCTGGAAACGTGTGGTAGGGGCAACATGTCAATCTTTCCTTTTTACAAGCTTTATCGACGAAGCCGGGCAAAATTTCTATCTGCGAATATTCTTCGACATCATCGATTTGAGCATCCTCAATGCTCACATCATCTACCGGAAGAAAATGGAAATTTGTCGCATGAAATCCCCAACACTGCTGCAATTCCGACAAGCAGTCGTTCGGAAGCTTGCTGGACAATTCAGTTCTCGACAAAGACTGCATCAAGGCAGAAAGAACCCGGGTCACTTCGTGGTTCCTGGTTATCACCTGCCAGTCTTCGGAGCCAAGCGCAGACGCTGTTTCCTGTGCTCAGGGAAGTAGAATGACTGCAGAAGCAACGTGACATGCTCAGCATGTGAGAAAAGCTTCTGCTTGAATGCAACCCGGAATTGTTTCTATGACTTTCATGCATAGTTTTTAGCGTTTTTTTACCCTTAAGGACAAGTGGTTTATATATGTACCACCTGTATCTTCACAACGAAAGAGAATTATTGAATAAAATTTTGTAGTTTTCATATTGAAGTGATGGCAAAAAGATCCCGCAAGAGTAATTTCAATTTCGATGGCCTCAAACACTATGGTCCTTAAAGGGTTAGATATAACAACGATAAATTTACTCTTACAAAACGGAGCGAAATACAAAATGTCGTCATAATCAATAGGTATTCAGCGGAGTTTTACACATGTATGGTACTTAGTGAAGCATTGGCCAGGATGAAGGCCGGCTTGTCTGCACAAGTTTCACAAAAAAACATGGACTCCCTCCTTTGTCCGTTCTTTCGGTCACTGCATACACGACAGTCACGAGTTTGGTTTTCTCTTTGTGTCATTGCATGGAATTTCCCATTCAGCCGCTCCAGAGGTGCGGTCTGTGATGGTCTTCCCCTTTTCTTCGGGACCTCTGGATCTTCTGATCCTACCAAATCTTCAATCAGTTCTTCTCTGCAGTTCACTAATGATACATTTTTATCGCGGTCACTGCTGCTGTTCAGGCGTATGAGAATCCAGGCGTTTGTGATAGAGCTTTCCAGAATCCAGAAGAACACTTTTTTTCCACCATTTCACTGATTTTCGTGAACTTTCGTAATAATTGTTCAACTGATCATGGAGGTCAACTCCAGACATATGCTTGCTATAGTCAGCGATAACTTCGGGTTTGGAAACAGGGTCTTGGCGACTTCGCAGTTCAACGGTCACAGTTTCGTTTCCTTTGCTGTACGAACTTATCATACTAACAGTCCTTTTGTCACGCCAGTTCAGACAAAGAACATTCCCCTTGCGAAATGCTGAAATGTCTCCAGGTCTAAAACCTCGAACGTTCTTTGCTTCTGGTGGAATGCTGACTCGATTCAACTGGATGGTTCCAGTAAAATGAAATCCTTTTTAGTATAGATTTTCACCCAGAGGCACAGAACTGTACAGTCGGTCACTGTAAATATGATGCCCACGGTTAGCAAATGGAGTAACCATGTCGATAATAGCTTGACCCGTCTTTGAAATACCTTCCTCTAAGTTCTGATTCGGATCACGACCACAGTAGAGCAAGGCATTCAGTAAATATCCTCTGTGAGGACAGGCAACGGTCCTCATCAATAGTCCCCACTTTGTAGGCTTCTACATACGGAATGAAATTCTTCCTTTGTATCCTATCATTGATTCGTCAGCAGAGAGCTCTTGAAATGGAACGTAGTGATGCTGAAAATTGCGCACAAGCTTTTCGAGGAGCGGGTTTATCTTATTTCCTCTACCCCGGCATTCGTAGGATGAGCGTGACAGACATGTAAAGTCGTGTGATACAACAGCATGAAACGATTGCGCGAGATAGAGTCACGAAAAAATGGAATATTTTCTTGCCATTTTGTTGTCGGCATGGAAAGAGTTAACATTTTTGGAACTGCTCAAACAATTTTGTGAACTTCGGGAACGTAGTATCCAAAAAAACTGAATCCTTTCATATAATAATTTTTGCTGTATACAGATACTTTTTTTGAGTCGACACTCTACCTATATATCTCTACTCTATGATCAGGAAGTCTTAACGCGTCATCGTACTCTGATCATTGCATCTAATATGCAACACCTAGTGTGCAATTCATTAACAAGACACGAAATCCCATTCCACATTGGTTGTACTTTGGTATATATCTCTACTCTATGCTCGAGTTCATGTAATAAAGGCGAAGGTGCATACCATACAGTAGTTATATTAGGTAGAGTGGTAACTCCGCATTTATTAAATCCCCAATGTGTATACACTGTCGATTTCATTAAATGAACTCATAGAATATACAGTCGGAATTGTTTCCAAATGTGAGATATGCGCATTTATGCAGCTTCGAAGAAATTACAGCGGAATTGACTGGTCCTGATAGCATAAAGCAGAAGGAAATGATATTATTTCACAGATCGTCCGTATCTGACAGCCTTGGTGAGGTAATATTTGTTAAATTGGCAAATTGATGACCTGCGCTATTGCTTTCATGCTCAACCTCAAGATTATTTTCTTAAGCGGGATCATATCACAGGCAACCTGCAGAGAATCACATAATCAAATACAACAATTTCATTTAACTTTGAAAGATGTAAATGGTTCCACATTGCTATTCAGATTCTAGAAATGAAACATGAATATAGTGCAATATAGATAGTGATGCAAATGGAAAATTTTCCAGAAAATTTTTAAATTTATTTTTCTGTGATTGACGTCTTTTCCTTTGTTTTGGAGACCTATTATAGTCGTTTGAAAAGACTATGCAATATTCAAAGTCCGAAAACTTCTCTGTCATCCCTGTATTTCAACTTTTGTAACCAACTGCACCTTTTCCATGTCTATTTCAGATCTCTCCAAATGAATTTCAGACATTAGATGGATTTCAGATTTCTCTAGCTGAATTTCAGATATCTGTCACAAGCTCAACTTTGAAAATATCTTTAATTCAACTGGAGATCTCCAACTCATCCGGATCATATCTGAAATTCATTTGGGCAGATCTGAAATCGATTTGGAACTATCTGAACCATCTGAACTAGAAATGGAGGATGTGTATCCTCAACGAAGATATCGGACAATGCGCCAGAAGGCTATCATAGATATTCTTTTACACATCACAGATATCTTTAGTTTCCAAATATCTCACGAGTTTACAGTCTTTATCTTCCAATATGGTCGCTCATGAATGCTGCGTGGACTGTGTGCTTATACTTCACATGTTCATCAACACATCGAGAATTTGCATCACTATGATCAACGCTGCATAATAAAGCTTAACTTTGAAGCTAACAATTAGCAAACTCTAAAATAAAGTACATTGTTTTTGCTCCAGATCTTTCACATTGCATGAAATTATACCCCTATTGTAAAGCAAGATTCACGCTTTTTCCCAAACGGTGTCTGTGTGATAATTAAAGATGCTATACAATTTAGTACAAGTCACTGGTGGCAAAGGAATGTTCAAAAATCCGGAAATCGTATTGCTACGATCGCTTTAATCGAAATAATGATGAAATCAAGAGTTTTAGACCCAATTTATTGGTACGCAGCTGCCTCGGCAGTTGAAGCGCTCAAATTGTAGGGGCTATCAAAAAAATCAAAACTTTCAGAGTTTTCCAAAATTTTCCAAATTTTTGATTCAAAATTTTCTGGAAAATTTTCATCACCAAAAATAGTGAATCATTAGTGCATGTGAAAATTGAATTGAAAACTTGACATTTCAGCCAAGGAAGCACGAATAATATTGTGACTCTTTCATGAAGACTTTCATTATAATACTATTCTGGAAAATCCCTTGATAATCAGCTTGATTTCCGCGTAGTTGGGATGCTTATTAGCAAATATACATTCCTTTTGATATCCAACTTGTTTCATACTACTTATATAGGAGAGTCATCTCGGTAATATATAAAATGACAAATTTTTGACTTTTTCAAAAGTGCTCAAATAATTTTTTGGACCACGGGAACGTAATCTCCTCAAAAAACTGAATCTTTTCATATAAAAATTTTCACTGTGTGCATAATACTTTTCTTGAGTCGACACATACACAATGGGGAATTAATAAATCCGGAGTTACCTATCTTTGGGAGTTAGCACTCTACCTAATATACTTTCTCTATGGTCGACACTCTACCTATACGTATACTTACTATGATTCCTTCTGTATTACCATGTACTCTATGTCTGTTACTATCATCATCAGTCAAATCTGTGGCAATTTCCTCCAAACTTTAGAAATTTGCATATCTCACATCTGGTAGCAATACCCAACAGTGTTCACCTGGAGTTCATTTAATGGAATCGAAACTGTAAACACATTGGGGATTCAATAAGTGCTGAACTATTCTACCCAATTTATACATGTCATAGAGTAGGGATGTATAGGTAGAGTATCGACTCAAAAAAGTATCTGTATACAGTGAAAATTTTTATATGAAAAGATTCAGTTTTTTGAGGAGATTACGCTCCCGTGGTCCACAAAATTATTTGAGCACTTTTGAAAAAAAGTCAAAATTTAGTAAATTTTATACTACCGAGATGACTCTCCTATGTAAGTAGTATGAAGCAAGTTGGATATCAAGAGGAATGAATATTTGCTGATAAGCGCTGCATCCTACCTAAGCGGAAGTTAAGCTGATTATTAGGGGAATTTTATGATCCGTATTCTAATGGAAGTCTTCATGAAAAAGTCGATCATAGAGTAGGGATATATAGGGATATTATTTAGGGGAGTTTATGGTCGACATCTTATAATGCTTTCTTGGCTGGAATTTCAAGTTTTTAGTTCAATTTTCACCGGCATGATTATGATTCACTAAAGTCATGTTTCATTTCTTGAATCAATTTGAATAATGATGTGGACCCATTTACATCTTTCAAAGTTAATTGAAATCATTGCTTTTGATCATGTGATTTTGCTCTGCCATTAGCACGTTGCCTATGACATGATCACGCTTAAGAGGTTTCTCTTGAGGTTGAGCACGAAAACAACAATAGCAGGTCATCGAGTTGCCAATTTAACAAACATTATCTCTCCAAGGCTGTCATGACACTGAAAATCTGTAAAATGATATCATTTGCTTCTGCTTTGTGCTTTCATGATGATTCAATTCCATTGCAATTTCTTAAAAACTGCAAAAAATATATATATCTCACATTTGGAAACAATTCCGACTATATAATCCTTGAGTTCATTTAATAAAATCGAAAGTGTATACATATTGGGGATTTAATAAATGCGGAGTTACCACTCTACCTCTACTTACTCTATGATACATGTAGCAAAAAAACTGGTGTCATCAGAAAGTTGAAGCCAAAGATATTTAATTGTTTAAAAGGGCTAGATAAGAAATAGATGCCTATTTGAACCCATTTTAGTACGGTCTTTATCGTGGCAAAAAGGCATTACGGCAATAGGGCGAAATAGTTGTTTTGTCGGCTCAGCGGTGTGCAGTGCGTCAAAAAGCCTTGGAAATGGCACATGATGTAAAGCATAATTCACTGATATTGTATGATAAGTTTCAAGAATATTCGTTCAGTAGTTTCTCTGAAAAAAACTGTTAAAGATGAGAGCAGTAATACAGCAATTTACTGCAGTACTATCAATTTGGAAGAAAAACTATTCAGATGAAGACAGATGGGGTGTTGATGAACAAACTCCCTGTGTAGAATTCATGACCATTAACAAATTCAGTCAAAATCCGAATATTACACTGAGGAATTGGCTATTGATAAGGCTCAGCCATGTCAACAACGCTCTTCGAGTTATTCATCAGGTTGAAGCTACAATATGGAAAAACTCCCGGTCTCGTTGTGATGAATGTGGAGAAAGTTACTGCCCTGAACACAGACAAGTATAAAAAATCACATGTTGTGCTAATTGCGTGTTTTAAGCTGTTCAGAGCTTATGATTAAATTTTGAGATATTTTTTTAGTAAAAATATGTTTTCGTTATTACGTGCCGCTGCTTTGATGTGAAACTAAAAGATAGCCATAGTCCTATAGATAATTGAAAATCAACATGTTCTACTCTGTAGGCAGAATTCGCCTATCATACATAAAGATAAATGCATCTTATTATAATTAATTTCCAACGACCACAAAATGGAGTCACATGTCCCTTTGAAGATAAAAATTCACATGTCCTGATAAGGGTTAAGCCCAGTGGCGTAGCGTGTATGGTATTCAAACTATTCAGTGAATAGTACTTTTTAATATTTGTACGACACCTGTATTTGTGTTATTTTTCATTATTCATTATTCATTTTTTGTCTATTTGTCATTTTCAATCAATTCTAAATACTACATGCCATTTACAGATGATTTTAGGACCTTTTAGGACAAACCAATGCAATTATGTAACTACATCAATCAAAGCTGAATGGATTCCACAGACTGTTATGGATTCTTTCCATTTAACTCTGTGTTCCTTTTGACACAAGCCTCAGAAATTCCCTCACCCGCTGTGAAATCCATCAGATTCACTTGATTCTCCTTGATTAACACACCGACACTCAGTGCTATCAGTGAGATTTTCTTTCTCAGAAGCCGCTCTACATGTACAGTATTCAAGTTGACCAGTTGAATAGGACGTGGGAAATCGGAAAATGCAGGCGAAATGTCTGACATCTGTTTTTGTCATTACTCTGATACTGCTTTCGACACATGTGAGAATGAGGTGGGATAAATCCATCTATTCAACCAGTGAGGTTGATTAGTATTGAGACAGGCGATGAGATTTTGCTTCAGGTGGATAACGGATGAGCGGGGCAACACTTGAAGCTTTGTGTAAATCTTCGGGCTACAAAACTGGACAGAACATTTGACTGCATACATTTCTGCACTAACTCCCAACGTGGAATGGCAGCAAATAACTCGGAACAGACTTCTGTGGAATTTGTGTTAAACACCCCACAATCTGACATTACCTACGCAGATAGACTTCGCTTGAAAAACAACGGCCCACCGCATCCTCATTTTCGCTTCGATGGCAAAAGACAATGCGACTTCAACAAACAGTACAATCGATCTGATGCTGAATGGCTTTGTGGATGCGAAACTAGGCGTCGGTTTTTTTGTTACCCATGTTTAATCTTCAAGAGGAAAACATCTTCATGTTGGACTTCAGCCGGCGTCACGGACTTGGGAAATCTCTCTAACCTGATCAAGATGCACAATAGATCGAAAGACCATGTATCTGCTGTGTTGTCATATTCACTGATCGGGACTGTGAATATCCAAAGTTCCATCGTCGAAGGTCACCCACTGCAAATCCGACGGCACAACGATCAGGTTCGAAAGAACCGAATAGCCCTTCAGCACCACATCGACGCTGCGGTCTACCTCGCTATGCATGGGATACCATTTCGCGGACATCGCGAATCTTCGGAGGAATCCTTCAGAGGAAACTACGTCGATCAAATTCGTCTACTGAGCAACTACAGCAATAACAGCATCGTCGCAGAAATGTTGACAAATGAAAATGCTGTATTCAGTGGATTGTCTCCCGATATACAGGATGACATAATTTTTTGTCTACATCGACTTCTGTTCAACGAGATTTGCACTCGGATCAAACGAGCTTCCTGTTTGGCAGTTCTGGCCGATGAAACTTCCGACATCAGCAACACAAGTCAGATGTGTGTAGCCGTTCGAATCATCCATGATGGAACACTATACGAACACATGATCGACCTACGTGATGTTTCAGAAGATCGTCGAGCAGCGTCTCCGGCCGAAATTGTAATCAACAGCCTTGAAAGCGTCGGTGTTACTGATGATTCAAATATCGTTGGACAATCTTATGATGGAGCTCGGAACATGGCAGGTTTGCACAACTCGGTGAGTAGAATAATTCTTGATCGATGGCCATCAGCACATTTTACTCATTGTTATGCCCACAAATTGGCACTTGTTCTCAGGCAGGCATGTTCAGCAATTGACGATATCGATTTAATTTTTGGAACTTTAGAGAACATCACCTCTTTTTTTCGTTCCTCTCCGAAGCGCGCCTCAGGTCTCACCACGCGCATACCTTCGCTTTCTCAGACACGATGGCTATTGCGAGGGGAATCAATCAAAATTTTTGACAATTTTTTTGTCGAAATACTTCAACATTTAGACAAAATTTCGAATGATCGAACCAACACATCCATGACCAGAAACGAGGCGAAGGCATGGGCCAACAAAATGAAAGACACTTTGTTCATATAAATGCTTCGTTTTTTGCGACATGTCTTCGGATACTCAGATATCCTGACAAACATTCTGCAGTGTCCAAAAGTTGATCCTCTCCTCGCTCAGAGCAGACTGGATGACTACAGATCTCACTTGAGTGCTTTGAGACAGTCAGATTCTTTTGAGAATGTTTGGAGTGAGATTTCTGATCGTTTGGAGTGCGCTGTAGAGAAGCGCCAACGCCAACCCAGTTCAAAGGCGTTTGCTGACAGTGGATATAATATCACAAATGACGACACAGAGTGCATCCAAGACAAATGTAGGAGACTCTCCTTTGAAGTGATTGGTGTCATTTTGAGTCATTTGTCTGATCGATTTCAAGATTTTTCCAAGCACGAGTGGATCAATTTGTTGTATTTTATGACTGATGATCAACAGTTGCATGACAATGAATTCGATCGGGTGATAAACCTGTTTTTCAGTCGATACCCAGAAATGACCAAGGGTATCGATAAAATACAATTCAAAATTGAATTGAGAACTTTGAAGAAAGACTCGACTTTCGACTCACTTTGAAAGTTCGAATCTGGAGGAGTTAGCACTTTTCTGAAAGCCCTTCATGTCAGTGGTATTTTGAAGGCATTGCCCAATATATCTTGTTTTTTGCATGTGGCATTGACTATCCCTCTGACGAGCGTTTCATGTGAACGTACTTTTAGTGTGCTGAAGCGCTTAAAAACATGTGCAAGAAACACAATGGGTCAGGCGCGACTTGCACAGTTGATGCTAATAGACGTTGAAAAGAAACTGTTTTCTGAAATTATCTCCAAGTCTGATTTTTATGATCAGGTGATTGATCAGTTTTGTTTGATGAAGGATCGGCGTCTCTGTCTTACCTTCAAGGTATAGGCCTAGAATACACCATGCATCTCATGACTACAAATTCTGGTTTTTTTTCCCACATGTACTGAATCGAATAATCGAGAATGATTGATTTATAAATCTGAGTGTTTCATTCTACATTATATCCGTATGCACGTGCGTACATGTTTAGGCTTTATTCAATGAATGCAGAAATGATCTTGTGATGACTGATTTTTGTATCACTCTTGAATACCTATTTTGAAGCATCACCCTACGCCATTGGTCAAGCCAATTTTATATCAAATTTTCTGATGGTTCATATTTATTTTTTCTGTTGTACCATGTAATATCATACCACAAAATTACATATACACGTTATACTATTGCCAAACTTGGCAATCACGTTTATCGTGGCCAGCGCGCAGCGGTGGGCACAGCAACGATATACATGTACAACCATGGTCATTTTTAATTCGTACTTATTACAAAGAAACAATCTGCATGATCAAAAGTAAAGACGTGGTTCATTTTCCCGTTCAGAAACTTCACTCTGCTTTTATCTAAAAATGAAACAATTGGCTTTCATTTGTTCTATTCCTATATATAACATGCGCTCTTCAGGTTTAATAATCAACTGACATAAAATAATGCAATGAAGTCTAATTGAAAGAATTGTATCAACGGGATGCTCTTATTTACAACTGCGTTTTGCAAAACATCTGAAAAAGTAGAATAGACTATTGTTGCAATTTGGACGATGTATTTTGACATATAGGCCAGTAAAAATATCTTGATTTATTATTAAAATGCGTTTTAGTTCTGTAATTACTAACAAGAGGCAATGAAAATGAATATTTGCTGCTCGCTTACAAATATCTTCAATTTCATGCAATATCAGCTGATTTTCATTGGTTTTGTTGCACACAAAGTAAAAACTTGATGATTAATGTTCGATGTCTGTGGTAAAAACACATCTGTTTCCTATCTAGCCCTTTATAATATTAAATATCTTTGGTTGAAGCTCTTTGCACAAAGATTCAGCCTCGGAGCGACTCTAGCCATCGCTTGTGGTTTAGACATTTTCAAATAATGCATGACAGATTTCAGGTGTCTAAAGTCTTTGTACTGTCAATGAAAAATTCCCATCTTTTTTCACTGAATGATTTTACAGGCATACATGTGCACAGTTTGTAAACATGAAGAGCATCCCGAACATCGAGCAGCCATGAGTGCAGACGAACTGTGGTCCACCAACAACTGCTAACGGAGATTTTGGTTGCTATATTATGGCTTGAGAAGCAAAACTTCAACCAATTAATGCCCATTAAGTAACTTCAAATCTATCTCCAATACCGAAAGAAATCTTCATGCAATAAAAGAGAAAATTTGTGTTTCTTTGATGGTCTATGTTTATGTTTGAAACGAAAAAACTAACGAAATTAACGATTGCAATAACAACATAAAGAAATGACCTGAATAATTTTTTTGAAGCATCTCTTTTTCCAAGATAAAAAATTTGTTTATATTACAAGAAGCATAAATTGTCGTCACACATGCGTTTCATAAAACGTTACCTAAATTCTTAGTTCTTGTTGTCAAGTGCACAAATGATATCTGTCTCTCGGGCAGTATGTTAATGCAATTGGCCATAAATGGGTTTTTTCATCTCGATTTCAACAAGATTGACACAAAAAGGGATTCTATGTTACTATCTAGCGTGTTACCATGTATTACGTCATCTACTCACTTGTCTGTTATCACTTTTATGGTGATTATTGGATCAGACACCACAAGTTAATAATTTAATAATTTTGAAGCGTACATTGTCGCAATGATTTTGAGTTGTTGATTCTTTTTGATACATGTCCAAGCAGCTGAGTAGACAAAATTCATTTTTTAGCAGAATTTCTCAGAAATTTACATGTCTTGATGATCTCATCCGAGTATATTGCACTCATTGATCTGTTGATTGACACAAACTTATGACCACACGAGATTCAGTTATGAGAATCACGTGCTCGATTCTCATTAACAGCACCAATAACTCTAAAGTTGTGCAAAATAGCCTACTAGTGCCTGTGTAGTGTTTCTTGTGAGATCGTCCATAAATTCTATCATTCTTGGGAAAAAATTCCGCTGCGATGGTGAATCTCATGCAATAAGTAATTTTTATTAGCATTTCATGAATTATCGCCGAAGAATTAAACTCAAAATCGTGTTAGTGTAGGCTGATATTTTAAAATTGATAGGTGATTATGTGATGTCAGTAGCCTGTATGTGAAATTGCTTTGAATTAGCCATTGTTGCTACCTAGTGGTGGCAGTAAGACATACCTATTTCGATTTCGGCTCATGTGGCCTCTCTGAATACCTAAAAATCAACGAGTAACATGTAACTAGCAAAAACTTGCAGGCTTCCATTGAGTAGGTGTTTCACAACAGTCAACAAGACTATTTCATCGATAATTGAAAATTACCGTCCATTATAGATACAGCAAGTTCACAAGCTGGCTGTTATCCAGTGTCATTCAATTTCATTCGCACTGTAGCTTATGATGGATTCTGATGGAAATTCTTGCAGAAGAAATGTTAATAGAACGTCGTGCGAAAGTGTTTCGTTGTCGATTTTATCATCAGGTTTTAACGAAATTATGCTGAACGTGGTGCTACCAGCTTGCGCGAGATCGAGCGGCGCACTATACTCCAGGAAGAACGCAAACGCAAGGAGGAGCTGGTATCTACTGAATCCGAAGATCCAGATGCCGATATATTTGACGACCTCGCATGGCGGCTTGGAATCAGCCAAAGTGCTTACAATTGTTAAGATAAAAATGGAATAAGTTTTATTTGTGGGCCGATAAAGTTTCATCATTTCATTTCTCTACTAGGTAATTCATCATTGTAGGTTCATGCTGTCAGGTCAAGTGATAATTTACCAGTGTTCTTATCCACCAGTGTTACCAGTGTTCTGTTCCAGTATTCAAATTTCGCATACTAGCCTATCCCTTGAAGGATTGGCTCATGACTCTACTTGCTGATCCTGATGGTCAGGCAGAAGAAAAATATAATATTGCCCACGAAAGGACTCGTAGATTGGTGGAGAATGCTTTCGGAATGTTGAAAGGATGTTTTGCATGTTGCTCTGTGATCAACCGCAATTGGCTTGTGAGATAATTATCTCCTATAGTAATTATTGTTAGAACTGAAAATAATTCCACAATAAAATAAAAGAGAAAGCAACAAACATTTTCCAAAATTGAACAAAATCTCTATTCGTCTTCAGGCAAACTTAAATATGAAAAACCCTCTTCTGTCCTTGGACGTTTAGGTCTCCCTTTGACTATCTCGTTCCGTAACTTGAGATTTTCAATCTCCAAGTCCAGCTTCAGGGGTTTTTCTTTGTTCTGAACTGAGTTAGAAAATCAGACTCTTAACCGCGTTTCGTAGGCTTGTGTTTTAGGCTGTGTCGTTGACTGACGTGTTTCCTCTGGAGTGTTCGTCTTCTAGGTTTCGGAAACCTCTAGACCTACTTCTGCTGGTGAATCTATCCCAACGATATCCAGCATAGCTTCATCTACCTCTGCAGGGATGCGGAGTCGGAGTCCCGGAGTCCTATCATTTTTGCTGAGTCGGAGTTGGAGTCCTACCAAATGATAGGACTCCGGACTCTGGCCAGTACCTCAACCCGAAATATAAAACAACAAATTATTTATCCTAGTGCATATAGCTGTCACTGTCTTGATGTCAACTTTCTCTGTCAATCAAAAGTACAGAGACAGCAGTGCATACAAGGCTTGTAATAGTTGAGGGAATGAACCGTGATTGTGAAAAAAAGGGATTGTCTTATCACAGTAGATACGCATATAGTACACATATAATAGAGAAGACACTCCTTCCTAGCCTCGATCACACCTACGCACCAAGGCTCACATCGGAGACAAAAGTAAATACTAGTTTGTTTGAGAACATAACCTTTTAGTTTTTACCCTCACTTTAATTGTGTGTGATAGCTCCTCCAAAGCGCATAATAGAATCGAAAGTGTACTCATATTTTTTGGAGAAGGATGGAGATCTTCCTGCCTAATAGACTTGGAGAAAAACCATGTGAAGCACATATCAAGAAGATGGGAGGAGCCGAGTCGTAGGCATCCAAATTAAAGCGACATTTGATAATTTTTCATCGGAAATGATTGATTTGATACGGCAATGATCACTAAAAATAGGTTCAGGTAAGCCTATGATGATCTGTGATGTAGGCTACCAGTTATTTTTTCAAAAAACTAGGATTTATATACTTGCCACCCGCAGTCGGAGTCCTATCAAAATGGCAGGACTCCGCATCCCTGCCTCTTTGTGCTGAGCTTGCTTTCCTCCTTCAGTTTTACTTTTCTTATCTTTCTCTTCCAACGTGTACCGTTTTAAATTGTTCCACACCGTATCACGGAAATATGTCCATGGCTTTGTCTCCGCCAGAGGCATGCTCTGTCTCCAAAGAAGTCCTTGAATTTCGAGCCTCGCTTACTGTTTGGTTTTTTTATTATGGCTTCTGAGAACTTATAAATTATCTTTCCTTGACAGAAACAGTAACTTTTGTAACTTATTCATCCTAAGAACACAGTGTAACCTATCTCTCAAATCAAGTGTCTGATCTGAAATGATTGTCAAACATACGAAAACCATAGCTAGCATATGACTGTGGACAGCGCCGCCATTAAACGTCACCTATAAATATAGCTCATTGTCTAGTGGAAACGGACTCCTTGAATTAATTGCTATGATAAATTGTGAAACATGTGCACTTGTAGCTTATTGTTTTCAATGTAAGACTTGTTGCTTGTTGATCTGTGAAACAGGCCACAAGTTGTAGATGGAAGCACTTCAAAATTAGGAGAGGCTCTTCGCTCCAAAAAACAGGAGGAGCTTCGACTTCCTGCAATTAAGATGCAAGTGTGATCAATTTATCAACTGCGCCAGCTTGTCACCTAAACCAGGGGTGCGCAACCTGCGGCCGTAGCAGAGGCAAAGTGCGGCCGTGACAATAAGAAGTAAATGAAAAAGAATATTTTACATGATTATTGCAAATATTTCTGGAATTCAAGGCAATCGAAAAACAATCGTCACTATTGTGGCACACTAGTCACCTTGTAACTGTCGAACATCTTTAAGCCCATGCTGCTTGGAAAAATGCGCGCCCACAGGCGCGGTGAAGGCGTTCAAGCAGTTCGATAACTCATGAATAGAATATTTTAGGGAAGTTACATTCATGTGCATTCATGGTTAGAGTCATTAGCTAAAAGAAACAAACGGGACAATTGAAGCTTGCTCGAATTGTTCGCGCGTTAGCTTCAAGTCCATGACCCGAAGAAGGATGCAAGTCCTAATAACACCTTAAGCTTAAAATCTTTTCGGGTCACAAATGACCGTCGGTCGTATATGGGTTAACTTGCTAACTCATTCTTTACGAAGCAGGCCTTCATGCGATTTTCACTGCGTCATTCATCAGGGAAAGCTAATTTGAGTGGTGGAATATAAAGAGGATTGGCTATTGACCTAGTTGTTTGCACATATATTAAGTGCGGCCGTGATTCTCTCGGCCTTCGAAATGGCGGCCGAAAAATGTAAAAGGTTGCGCACCCCTGCTCTAGACGAATTCACAAGTTCACTCGCTCGATTCTATGTGTTCTTAAAAATCACCGGCATTTTTGACATGACTAGCTTAGAAAGCTTAGATTTTTGTCATGGAGAATTACGATTGGTTTATCGCTATCTTAGATTCTTGAGAGCCACGCAAACCCCCAGGTTGATGGTTATACCGTGTACAACACATTGTTTGATCTCATTCACTGACGTTCTCATATTTAGGGGAAGCTTCATGCCCTCGGTCACGATAAAAATAGTCCGGCAGCCAGAGCGATTTTCTGCAGGGAACGAGGCTGAAAGTGAGATTTTCACAGGATGATGTGCACCTCATAGTCCGGCAGCCAGAGCGATTTTCTGCAGGGAACGAGGCTGAAAGTGAGATTTTCACAGGATGATGTGCACCCTATGCCTACTACGAATTTGCGCGTCTACCGACGTCTAGGTGATTCTTTTTCTTGTCAAACACGATCAAAGAAAAACAGATTTAAATCCAATGTGACGCAAATTAAAGTTTTTGGTTAAGACTGTTTTGAGCTTGGAGAATTCTTGCCCTGAGTGACACAAAGGTCCTTGTCGCATTTCAAATGATTTTTCTCAAAGTTTTTTGATCTTATTATCAATTCTCATGCGATGATGAAAATCATCCCAACAACCATTTACAATAGAATATAAATCTTACTAACTCAAATTATTAGTTAAAGTAGTCCTAATGAGGACTGATGGCGTTCTCCAATCCGCAAGTGTACAGATGCAATGCTACTGTAACCATTGGATTAATCAGTTCTTAAAAGAACTCAATGGAACTTTCTCGTGGCAACGAAATGAAATAGATCAGCTTTGGCCCTATATCTGGTCAAAATGGAAATCTTAAGACTTGTAACACTACTCATTCTTACTGTTAATACATTAATATCATAGATTCCAAACACTGCAGCATGCATGTTCAAAACAGACGTCTAATATACCTTACCGACTACAGATGCTGGTAGTGGAAATACAATAGGACAATGGTCACCATAGGTTAAGGAAATGAAAAAATGGATATTATAAAACGACAGGAGATCGATGGATAAAAATTGGAAAAGTTGAGGTAAAACAGATCGCAAATGAACTAATGCTACAATATATCTGACTCTACACATAGTGGATAAGTGGAAAGTGGATAATGGAGGCCAACGATAGAACTACAATTATACTCTACTACACCGAAAGCAATGAAACTATACACACTATAAGTAAGACTACACATGGAAAAATACTATTTCTTCACTTGAATTTGTTATCGCCAGTTTCTTAATCCGTCTGTAGTAGGCTACTTCATGTAATCCCACATTTCTTTATTTGTTCTTCATTTGAAATACAATACATCGATCATTACTTCAGCTACCGATTAAGTGATATAAAACATAATACTGCAGTCCGTCAGTCATCAGCAGGTACTCGTCTCTCACCTGAACACTCAAACCCAGACGAGCGGGGTCCCACACAGAGTGACTGACAATAGGTGATGATGTGTCTTGAAAGATAAGTCAGACATCATTCAAATGTTACGTTTCCCACATGTAAACTCATCCTGTCATTAAATTCATCCGATCAATAAATACAGTATGCTTTTTGCGATCCGCACATGCAAACAAACTTCACTGCCATTTGCTTCGACATTGAGGTAATGCAAAGAATCTTGACTCAATGATTTTTCACAAGTATTGGTAGGTGACAACTTTCTATAATGCTCGAGGGTTGTAGCTCCATAATGCTGTAGATCATTGTCTCGACCTTGTTTTTAGGATGATCGAATTTGAAGTCAGGAAATCATGAGAATATGTTAAAGTTTCAATATGTAGCTCGAGCACAGACTCGATTCTCGATAATAAGATCATAACAGATTAATAATAGATCATTAATAGATCAAGGTTGAAACTTCGACAAAAATTACGTGTTTGTTATTTTGACTTCATTGACGGACAAATTACACGTTTGGAAATGGTCTTCTACTTTGTTAAGAGTAGCAAAAGAAGGAATGTGAATTTACATGCGGTGTTGTCTGTCACAGTGGATCGACTAATTCACTGTAAAATCAGAGATCGTAGAGCTGGCAATGTATGATGAAGCATACTAGACTTTATTACCACAGAAAATTGAAGATAGCAAATTGTATTATCACTATTATTTCGAAAACGTTCATATCCTTTATCAAATGGTGTTGGTTATTCTACAGTCCAAGTTATAGCGCATTAAACTCGAAGAATAGAAAAGTAGTTCTTTCTTATCTTAAGTAATGTGATAGTGTGATTGTGTGATGCCATAAATACTATAGACCTATTCCGCTGGTCTATGGAAACATTCGGCGTAGGCAGGCTGACCAAATGATTTGCCTTTAGCAGACTGGTCTGTGAAAGTGTGCTTTTGTTCTGGTTTTTTGCAGACCAATTTTTTTAATTAACTTTCTCGATACTTTCATTGATTTTTTATGTATGTCGTGTTTCGGTTTATTCCATTTTACATTCAATCAATTTTAAAATCCGTGCATCAAGAGAAAGCTGATGGTTGGATGATGTTGCTATTCAATTATCAGTCGACTGATGTTGG
Organism: Prostheceraeus crozeri; assembly: GCA_907163375.1. Taxonomy (NCBI): domain Eukaryota; kingdom Metazoa; phylum Platyhelminthes; order Polycladida; family Euryleptidae; genus Prostheceraeus; species Prostheceraeus crozeri. The sequence goes on along the minus strand of CAJQUW010006069.1, from coordinate 64,722 downwards.
AATCTCGTGTCAAAGAAAGCATGCCATTTTCTCTTGTGAGGTCTACTGATCACGCTTATGAAATCAATATAGCCATGTATACCAAAATAATTCATCGAACTTGAGGTTCCACATGGCAAACAGTTGATCATCTTTGAACCACAACTTCGATGCGAAGATCAAGTTTGAAAATGGGTTGATTTTATTGCAATTATAAAGCGGTCTGTGTTTGTCATTTAAATTGACTGAGCTGTTGATGAGAGGATTTAATGCTGTTGTAACCGCTTGATTTTATTTGTAGACTCTCCATGTTCAGAAACAACTCAGATTCTTCTCAAGTGGCAGAATTGTCTTGGGAAGAAGACCTTCCACTCACTCAGGATCAATTGGCGTTGATTGATGGCACTCAGGATCAATTGGCGTTGATTCATGGTACTCAGGAGCAGCTGGAGGTCTCTTGTAATAACATCAATGTCCCAAACATTTCTACTGGAAGCTTTCGTTCAAGTCCATCACGTATTTTCGGTTCTCGTACACCGAAGAAATCGAATCGTCAGACTGAGCAGCAGCATTTGTCTGAAGAAAACAAGGAATTCATGTCCTGGTCTAGAGAAATGCTCATTTCAAAGGTAAGACAGGGAAACGGGAAAAATGTTTTTCATTGACGTGTTGAATTTTCCCCTGATACAACTTATCCCAGAGAGAATCTCAATTTGTAACATGTTAAACAAATGTTTCTAGTTGATAATAGTTTTTATCAGGTCTACCAATAAATACGTCAGGAATGAAAATTCAAAGAGTAGCATTTTCTCGCTTCGCGGTCTTTCCTCATCTACCGGATTTTACGCCACGTCTTCCTTGCTTGACAATTTTGTTTCTACAGAGTGGCAGCCGAGCCCGGGCATTTTGTTTGGGGCTCGGTAATCACCCGGTAACTTGAAGTTTGAACGATGCTTCTGCTTCCGTCGATGTAGAAAGATGTCGTATTTCCTTAGAGGAAGCAAAGCGCCGTAATATGAATGTCTTGACGACCACGTGGGAGGTATGTACAACATGCCTGACATTCGCGGGGTTTAATCTCTTAATCCTTCACTGTCAATGGACAGAATCCATGTGGATATCCCAAGACATTAAACAGAAACACCGTGGAAGATATACACGCAGGGTTGGTCAAAAACTTACATCAGAGTCAAAAACCCACTGGGTAATGGGATTTTGGGGGTTTTTGGTCCATGACGGAACTAGATTTCTGTGGATTTCTCGACACTAATTTTGAGGTATATTATTTTGCCAACAGAGTGCTCAAATGTCACTGGTTATTGATTAATAATGATATTATACTGTGAGAAAATGCATTGGTGTATTTGATGAACAGTAGTTTTCTCATACACATGAAATAAAGTATGGATCACTGAATTAAATATAGTATGTACCGGTAAGGGCGGCAACCTAATACGTTTCTGCTTCGCAATGTAGGATATTCCAGGGGACCAGGTGACCGGACCGCACACTGCGTGAGAAAAAGTGTCACGAGGCTTTGGTTTAAAGAATCAGAAATACTAAGCCAGAATCATCATTGACTTGACATTTTCATGAAAATAAGATTAGAGTTATAAGGCTTAAGCGCAGTCCGAGGCCATTAATAGAATGTGAAGATAGGATACTTCATTTTGTTTTATTCGGTTATAGCAACAATTATGACAATTGAATGCACGTATTATTATATTGATAACAACAACTCATTATCCAACATCGTAGCAAAACATGGAATGTCAACTCCCTTTAAACACTTGCGTTTTTTTAAGTATCGGACCTCGGGGTCAAAGAATTGGGTTTTTGGGTGGGTTTTTGGGTTTTTGCCAACCCTGGCACAAAGTTGGTCTTCGGAGCTTCGGCCTAGAGGCCATGGAGAAATGCCATCATCATTCCATGGCGCCCAACCATCATGGCCAGTAATTCAGAAGGAGGGGAATGCCAAATAAACTTATAATAACGAACTATTTCCTAATTTGTTGTCTTACTAATATAAGGTTACTTGGCATTCTTCTACTTCTGAATTATGTACAATGAACCAAGAGATTTTTTTCACCATCATAGCCAGGGATGACGATGGACCTGCTAGGAGGCTTTGGGCGCATCGAAGTCCTGTTTCTGTCATTCATATTCTGTGCTTGAATCTGATCGAATTATGCGAAGAAATATCATTAAATTCTCATGTCTTCATAAAATATTTTTTCTACGTTTTAGCAGAGACTAAAATTACAATAAATTGTGATGAAGCGATGGCATTTGTAATAACACTCATGGAGCATTTCAACGCATGTTTATCTCTCTTTCAAAGGCCAAGTTATTATCTTGATAAATTTACGTCCTATTGTCATAAATGCTTTCCGAAGAGAAATTCGCAAGGCAGACGCCTTTAATACGCATTTAAAAACGAAAATGTGCGGATGTCTTGAAAGAAGATGCCAACCATTTTTTACTTACGGTGAAATCGTGAAGTGGAGAAAATCATTGTAGAAAATCATTTTCATTCGAGACATTCGGGCCCACATGATGCGTGTTGTTAGTGAACATTTCGTTGCCTCAATGGCCTTCACAATATCTCATCCAACGATGTGACAACTTCAAGTGACGATGTGTTCATTTCAATAAAGGGACAACATTCTTTACAAGTAATTCGGTTTAGAAATAGCGACTAAATGCCGACATGAGAAGGCAACCGGTCTACCTTATTCTTTATAAGTATCAAAATTCTTGAGTTGAATAGGAAGTATTTCGCAAATTGAATGATAATTTATAGCTGCTTGTTCAAAATATCATCGCAATCGATTAAACATTACAATGCCTCTGGCTGTCAAGAGATCGAATGGATATTTCAACGCACCTTGCTCCTTGCACCACCATGAAAAATGTCTCGCGGATTCCTTGAGATTGTTCGCTTTGAGCTACACAAATTTCCTGGCTCAGTCATGAATCACCACCATGAAAAATGTCTCGCGGATTCCTTGAGATTGTTCGCTTTGAGCTACACAAGTTTTCCTGGCTCAGTCATGAATCACCACCATGAAAAATGTCTCGCGGATTCCTTGAGATTGTTCGCTTTGAGCTACACAAGTTTTCCTGGCTCAGTCATGAATCACCACCATGAAAAATGTCTCGCGGATTCCTTGAGATTGTTCGCTTTGAGCTACACAAATTTCCTGGCGCAGTCATGAATCTACATGTGGTACTTCCCTAGCCTTGATGACTGCCGTGTCGCGTAAGCATTTCGAGGCCGGGGTTCGTGTTACAGTTGGCAATCCCATTTTCTTGGTGTTACCAGGGCGCATAGAAATAGCCATTCCGACCTCGTGAAAGTCTCAGTGGTCGTTCACCGTCAATGTTTTCATCCCACGTAGTTTCAACTTCTTCATTAACATTGCTCCGTTTTCCTGTCCTTTCAGATCAAAGCGCTCCAGCAAGATCTGTTCTCAAACTCAGGTATGTTGGTGATGAAGGAAGATGAACATCGGCGAGAGAAGGATCGACTGATGGATGAACAGAAACGTCTGCGTTCAGAATTGTCCACAGTGTCTTCCGAATTCGCCCGTACAACCGAATCGTTGCGTACTCAGTTAGTCTTTCAAACCAAAGAATGTGACGAGGCGCAGACACAACTTCGACGCATGCAAGATGAGAGAGCGAGCATGAAAGCGGAAGTATTGGTGTCTCAGCAGTCACGATCTCCTGGAAGAGAGCGGCCCCTGTCTCCAGTGATGGTTGGAGAGAACGTCGCAAGAAGTCCGAATGGATTTCCCACCTCACAGTCATTCCTCGCCAATTCCAGTCCGATAAAGACACCTCGACGTTCTAGACGACCGGTCAAAGGTCAACAGAAGCGTGTGAGCGAGACATCCACTTCCCCTTTCAAAAGTCCGCCTGCGAAACGTTTTGCAATGCAGACTAGCAATCAGTGCGCGAGTCCTGCCATGGTCTTGGATTCTCCACATGTGAAATCTTGGCTGCTGGAAGATTCTCATTCCAGAGCAAGATTGAAGCAGGAATCATCCGATCAGGACAGTCACAGGCCTCTTGGTGCTCCGCTTCTTGTACGCGTGTTAGACGAGCATCATGCGAGAATCCAGCGTGAAGATGGTAAGTGACACGAAACATAGATGATATCATCTTTGGTCCTATAGAATTTAACGAATCGTTATTTGAATATGTGTGAGAGACTTTCAATTCGATCAATCAAAACATAAAATTTTCTGTAGAAGTACATCAGCCTGAGGAATGACTACCGCTCTTAGATCTAAAAATAAAAATTGTAGACAAACAAATCAAATATTCTTGGCACCGTAAGACTGGTCATTCCAATATCACGCTAAGAAAAGACTCCTTCGTTCCGACGCATGTTAAGACTAACTTTATTACCAATAGGATAGCAAGTATAGAAAACGCTGTAGCGATGAATCCACAACTCAAGACAGTTTAACAACATTCTCTGTGATCCTAGAAGAGAATGGGTGCAAAGACAGTGATAGTAAGCGTAAAAAAAGAAAAATAAAGATAAATGCAAAAATAATAATACTGATAGAAGTACGTTTAAAGTACCATACAAAAGCGATAAATGCAATAAGTTAATAAATAAAATCACCAAAAAATATGATTTACCTATTAAAATTGCCAACGATTATGGCAAACAATCAGCTAAGCATCTCAATAATAAGAAAGATAGGAATCATTGTAACTGTGACATTTGTTTGCAATTAATTAAATATTCATGTAGTGATAAATTCGTAGTTTATAAGTACACATGCCAACGCTGTAATGAATTTTATATCGGCAAAGCTGCTCGCAAGTTTATTACTAGACACAATGAGTACAAAAGGGTGATAAATAATAAATCAATATGTAGTGCTTTGTACGATCATATTAGAAGCAAGCAGGGCGACATAGGCGGCATCGGGGATTTTCAGGTCGGTTTCATTGCTAAACTCGACAACACTCGAGACACAACATTTACTGAATCAAAAGCAATCACACAGCTTCAACCCAAAATCAATAGAAAACATGAACTCCCGCAATACATTTCAATCACTTCACATCTGACGCACAACACACTTCTTAATATCACTCACCTCTTCATAAACCTTTACAAAGGCTGCTGTTTAGCACTTACATCGACTGATAGATGGCGCTGGACGCCGAAGGCCCTGTCATTCTTTTAATCATAACTTAAAGTGATAAAGACAAATTTACGTTTTACCGAGAGAGTCCTGATACTTTTGTTCTGTCTTGAACTCTTTGGAAAATGGCTAACCTCTCTCGCCGTTTGGTGAACTACGACATGGTGTTTCCTCTCGAACTGCGAATTGCAGAACATTCTGTCTTTCAGGACATCATCGATACGAGCGGGAACTGGCACGGAAGCTGGTCTGCCTTCAGAACGAGATGGTAGCTGAGAAAGTGGACTTTGATGTTCTGCCGCAGCTGAAAACATATGAGAAGTAAGTCTTTCATTCGCATCGGAAGGCCTCCATGTTGGTATTCACACAAGAAAACATTAAACCCAAAAATTAATCACAATTGTCACCAGGCTGCCACTTACCAGGGCTCAGTCTGCAACTTTGGCTTTTTGTGTAGTATGTTCCACATGTCATCTTTCCATATACAAGAGACAATTGGACTTCCAAATCATCTACGCCAATATACAAGGAAAATGTCTGGGTTTCACGATTATTCTATACAATCATTATCCAACAAAACGAAATGTAAAGTAGCTAATTGGCGTGGAATTCCTTTTTTTATCGTGTGCAACAGAACAAGTGTGAAAACGTTTTGAATAAATGACCGATTTGCAAGTAGGATGAGGGAAAAGTAACATAAAAATATCATAAAAAAAGTGATTTCTCCTTCTTTCTCTCAAAGTAGCCAAAAAATGCACGAATCTGTCTTACTAATTTGAATAACTTTGAACAATAATGATTTGAACATGTTAGTTAGCTATACCAACTAACGTCGATTGCTCCATCCATGTTGGGTACGACGGTTCGCTTGTGTGGCAGTTCTCCACTTCGCCCGGTCACTGGCATCTTCCATGCGCAGCACGAGGACTCGTAGGTCTTCGTTGATGTTTTCACTCCATGTCTTCTTTGGTCTTCTAACTGGTCGGCGACCATCCACTTGCAATTTCCGCACGCGGGCTTCATCCACTCTCTTCTCCTCATGTCCACACCATCTTATAGAGTCACCAATAGGCTCCAGGCACATTCTTCGTCGTCGTCGCGAGAGGAGACTCCGCCCATCCAACGGACCATCCGCATTTCATTCACTTGAAGACGCCTCAAACACTCTGATGACATGGCCCAAGTCTCGCTGCCGTACAACATGCTGGTGTGCACATGACTTATAGATGACTGCCTTCTTTGAAAGTGCTGTTGCTCTAGATGTCTAGAAGCCATAGAATAGCGATTTGATAGAGAGGAAACTCTAAAACTCTCTTCTTTATTAGGAACTGACTGATGATGTTCGTGCAGGGCGTCAATTGCCAGGTTACTTGTCTAAACATGTAATGAGTAGCGCCTGCGTGAAGCGCCTCAATCTCGGATGCGGTATTAAGTGATTGCAGAAAGCAGTCCACCCTCCACGTGCCTGCGTTAAAGCAGTGCCTTCCTGGCTAATTCACGCTTTCAACAGATGGTCTGGTGGCCTTGTGGTTACATGGTATGCTTGCACGTCCTCTAGCTACAACGTCGCTGGTTCAGACACGCTCTCCACGTGCCTGCGTTAAAGCAGTGCCTTCTGCGCTAATTCACGCTCTCAACAGATGGTCCGGTGGCCTTGTGGTTAGAGGGTATGCTTGCACGTCCTCTAGCTCCAACGTCGCTGGTTCAGACACGCCCTCCACGTGCCTGCGTTAAAGCAGTGCCTTCCTGGCTAATTCACGATCTCAACAGATGGTCTGGTGGCCTTGTGGTTAGAGGGTATGCTTGCACGTCCTCTAGCTCCAACGTCGCTGGTTCAGACACGCTCTCCTCGTGTTTTCGTTAAAGCAGTGCCTTCCTGGCTAATTCACGATCTCAACAGATGGTTCGGTGGCCTTGTGGTTAGAGGGTGTGCTTGCACGTCCTCTAGCTGCAACGTCGCTGGTTCAAACCTACCCACGACTGATGAGGCCCAACAGGCAGAAACATGTCTCGTGGTGGTTACATCTGTTGAGATTTGATGCATTGAAATCAGTTTCATGAAATAGATTTCACCCAAATTTGAAATACCGTATTTCCTGTGATAAATGCCGCGGCGTTGATTAAAATATACGATTTTCCACATTTTTCCAGATTGAATAACAATAATTATTGCAGGTAATTTACGGAACCTTTACGGAAAATTATCAGTAAGAGCTGAAATCTGGCAAGTTTCGTGCTACATTATCGATTCATTCGGATGGTATTGTCGCTGATTGAACACATCATGGGACAGAGTTCTTGGAGTCAGCCTGCATTTGCGGTTTCCCCCCCCCCCATGGTGAATTGAAGGCAGGACGGACACTCACACCAAGCTTCAGCGTGATGACTCGGTGCTCAGCGGTACGGTACAGCTATGGCCAGAGACAGGAGCCCTTTCCTCACTGTGACAGCAACAACTTGTAGGCCACCAACTTTATGTAGAAAGTTGAGTGTGATGCTTTCATTATGCAACATCCTTTAAGATAGACTGCACTACCTGGCAATATCATTATGCATCCCACTGACGCTTGATAATTAAGTCTGTGGCCTCTGGAAGGCAAGAAAATGCAGAAATCTGAAGCGCCTGAGAATTTCTACGATTCTCTTGCCTCATAGAGACCATAGAATTCCTTATCTTCTAATCTCTATGTCACTATGCGCCTTAATATAATTAATTACAAATATCGATTGAAATTTTATCCTGCCTACCCCAGACGTCAAGATAAATTTTCTGACCGCGCTGGTGACTGAAAAAACATAGCACGAGGTTAGAAAATAATCAAGTCAGGGATATCTATGATTAATATCTATTGTACCATAGATACCATATGATACCATTGATATTAATCATAGATATCCCTGATCAAGTCTGTGCTTTTTAGCTCAACAGATGATGTCTTTACCGCAGCTATTGGTCATTATTTTCTAATTCTGTTGATATTAGAAGTACAGCGCTTATTAGAGGAAATACGACATACCGAAGTCGGTCGTCATTAATACCGCATTCTCTGGTTTTCAGACATTTGGAAATCTCACATCCACTGTCACTTGCTACTGAGGAGAACTTCACGTTATTCAATTCCTGTTTTCATCGTTTTGTGTCTTCATCACTCGACGGAGATGATCAGCAGCTCAGCATAGGGGATAAGGGCGAAGATGAGGACGATTTGGAGAAGAGCCTTCTCGGTGATGAGATTCGGGAATGGCATCTAGTCCTGCGAATGCTCCCCTGTCTTGCTAATCATTTGCGTCTGTTTGCCAATGAACTGCTTCGACGGAGGGTGTTTGTAGATAGCATTGACGGTGATCTGACGCGCGCTGCCAATTCTTCCGAGGTAAGAGCGTGTTGTGAAATCCATGATGATTTCTAAGAAAAAAAATCTGTTAATAGACGTACTACTGATATTTCATAAGTGAGTAGGATAGAATATTTTGTATAATATTTTGGAAATCATCATACTTGACTCTCTCTCGGCAGAGAACCTGCTCCCTCACGGGGACTGGACCCATGGATGAATTCTTCGATGTTGTCAGGGAGTTGGGATGGTCAGCTGATGATGTTTATGACTGTCCTCATGTTCTTCCATCGAGGAATCTTTCAATCTTCCGGAAACAGGTATTTGAAGGGTTGTATGTGATCCATGCGTCGTTCACATGGCATTTTCTCCACAGGTATCTTTCTCTCTTCGCTGGTTGCTGGTCATCCATCAGTTTTGTTCACGACTGCGGCCTTGGATTCATGGAGAAGCAGTCGAACTTCTACCTACAGACGGAGAAATCCCAGCGAATGTCATCCGACTGCTCTCAAATCTGAGATTTTACTCAGAGGTAATATCTAGGGTGTCCAATCCCGGGATTGAGAAATTATTATCAGATTCATGCAGATTGCGTTTTTTACTTTTATACTTTTATGAAACTTTGTTTGAAGTACCACTTCAAAACGCACATGTCGTTTAACCCTAATCGGACCACCTGTCTACATGTGTAGACAAACTGTTTTTAAATTACTGTAACTTTCATGAAAAATGAGTTATTCAGCTGAAACTCCAGTTCCAAGATATTTTGTGCCCTACTATTACGTAGTCCTAAGAAGAAACTGAAATTCGAACTCCTTCATGCAAAACTTGAAACTCAATCATATTCGGCCCACCTGTCTACATGTGTAGACAAGCACTTTTAAATTGGTGGGTTGTTATTGACTGCACGACTCTACTTTTCATAACGAAGCGATATGCATTTACGTTGATTCAAATCGATATCCAGCATAATCAAAAAATGATTCAGCAACTCTGATAAAAGACGTTGACGCACAGGTCGTTTAATGTGCGTTCGCTGATTCGGTTTCTTATCTTTGAAGAAAAGGTCCCAGCAATGTTAAAGGCCCGCTCACACTCCACGCTTGTTGGTGCACGGGACGACGCCATCCAGTCACAAATGTTAGGAACTCACCTCTGACCTTTGTTGTAAGGAAACGATCCAATTCCTTTCGCACGACGGATTCCATGGAGGAGGGCTCATTTAGTGAAGTATTCGCTGACTTTGAATATAAGAATGCTCGTCGAAATGGTGAACCCCTGACTGAGGTCCATTCATCGAAAGAGAGTGAAAATTTTGCATATTTCTCTTTACGCTTCCGTAAACTTTCGGCCGCGAAGTCGGTAACGATTTTGCTGATTGTGACTCTTGATTTTAGTAGAGAATTTATACCGTATCTGAAATTAAACAGATCTCGAATGTCGTCAGATTCCGCTAAAACACTGCAACCATCCGTGCGAGTCGTGCCTGCATAGATATTCCGCCGGATGAAAAAAGGAGCAATTGCCGTTGCAGTTTCGGCTTCTTGGATTCTGGGGCAGGGCAGGAGGATTCAGTGGACGATTCAAGGGTCTGATGCACAGTCGAGAGGTGAGTGTGTAGTGCTTTAGTAGAACCTCCGCTGCACTGTGCAGACTGTCCATTTTCAGCGCGTTTGAAATATTTCCAAGGCCCAGTCGTTTTGAAAGTTAAATACTTCATCACTCGTAAGATTGTTCCGTAGATAAATAGACCAGGTGCTCTGTGGCATCAGACAAGTTTGACGAAATGAGTCATTAACGAGGTAACGCAGTGCTGGTCATTTCTTGTAAACAATAGCAGCGCTCTGATTGGATAAAATGATTCCCGTGTCGAATATTTTCAGTAGTGGCCGATTTACGCAGTTAGAATGAGAAATGTGAAATATTGTGTGCGTCTTGCTTTTCCTTTGTAGTGATTTCTATGTAATTTCTTAACGAAAAGACTGATAAATAACGAAACTAATCCCGAAAATTTTCTAAGATCCCGGGATTGGACACCCTAGTAATATCTATGTCGAAATTGAGGAATTTCAAAGTCAAGAAAAAGTTTCCATTTCAGGACGAACTGCCGATCAAACGAGGAGCACTTGATCTGTTTGCGGACATTTGTCGGGATATGAAGGAAGAGACGAAGGTTGAAGCGTGAGTATCCAATGTTCTGACATCGATCCTGTGTCCAGTGGGGAGGGTATCTATCACAAGCCAATGCCGAGTACCTCAAGTAGCGGTCACTTCCTAAGTGTAGATTGATGAGGCTTCCTCTGAGCATTATCATCCGTCAACACCTCAATTCTCAGCTGCAGGATTCATCAATTATTAAGAAAATGCATGCGCTGTTCACAGAAGAGATTAGAGACCGGTTCCAGAGAATGTAGTCATCCGTTGAGGAATATATCGCACACGTGGATCGCATCGTCAGGACAGACTGACTTCGCAAACCTCCAGGAAAATGAGTACAATTCAACCAGAGGCAGGAGTTCCTCAAGGGTCTATTTTGGGACCCACTCTTTTTCTGCTGTACATCAACGACCTCCCAGACTGCCTTGTGAGTAAATTGGTGATGTATGCAGATGACACAACACTCTTCAATTCCAATGAGCGACTTGCTAAGAACACTCAGCAACGTCAGCAGTTATGCGACGTTCTTAATGAAGACTTACGCAGGGTCTCAGAATGAGGCGCCAATTGGCTTGTTTCCTTCAATCCTTCAAAAACTCAGAGTATTCTGCACTCACGACTTAAAGGAAATGATGATCATAGCATTAAGATGTCAGATAATAGGATCAGAGAACAATATTCCATCTCCTTCCTTGGATTGGCGGTTACGAAAGACTTGTCATGGAAACCGTACATCCAATCCATTAGCAAGCAGGCAGCTCAACGCATTGGTAGTCTCTATCGTGCCAGCAGCTATCTTCCACCACAGACTGTCTGCTATCTTTACAAGTCCACTATTCGTCCTCTGATGGAGTATTGTTGTCATCTGTGGGCAGGCGCCCCACAAACGCATCTTAACCTTCTTGAACGGGTTGAGAAACGTGTCAAGAATCTCATGGGTGAAAAACTTGCTAGCAAGTTGCAGCCGCTCTCCGTCAGACGGGATGTTGCTTCACTCAGTCTCTTCTACAGGTACTATTTCGGTAGAAGCAGCTCTGCAGTAAATGAGTGCGTACCCAAACCTAAGATCTTCTCCAGAAGCACACGCAGAGCTAATGCACTCACATGCTATCATGTGAGCTTAGAACGCGCACGTACTGTGAGTCGCTCGAAAAGCTTTTTTGTTCGCACGGCACAGCTTTGGAATCAGCTTCCCCAGACCACTTTCCCTGACCAATACAATCTTGATACTTTCAAGAGGCGTGCGAATAGGTTTCTGATGGGGACAGCTTCATCAGATTAGAAGATCCGCTTTTTCGTAATATTTATTTGAAATAATACAATTTGTTACTTTTCATCGAGTAGCCCCTACCTTCGTTCATGGCTCATAGCTGTGCTAGGGGTGAAAATTCAGTAAAAAAAAGAGGAGATGTACAGAACGATAGATGAAATTCACAATTGACACAAAAAGACATTATGCGCGCACGTGAGACAAAGGGCCGATACCGATATATGTCTTGCCATGAACTCTCAAAGACATCTTATAACATGATTTTTTGGAAGTTGTTCATTTTATATACGAGGTGGCCATAAAGTCACGCACCAAGATTTTAATTGTTCTTATGGATCTCTAAATGACTTAAGGAAAACATGAATTAGTTGTGAACAAAGAAATTCATAATTACAAATGTTCAAAATGCTGCCCTTCTGCAGCCAGACATAAATCAAGCCGATGGTGAAAGTTATCAAACACTCGATTGAGCAAACTTGAATCACCGTTGATTTGCTGACAGGCATCCCGAATTCGAGTTCTCAAATGATCCAGGTCATTCATGCGTTTGGAATACACTAGTTGCTTTGTGTATCCCAAAAGAAGAAATCCATGGGATTCAGGTCAGGGGAGCGTGGAGGCCATTCAACTGTCCCCCTTCGACCAATCCAATTTTCGAAGTTTCGATCCAGTCAGTCACGCACTTTCAAGGCATAGTGTGGAGGCGCTCCATCCTGCATGAACCACTCAGGTCGACCTTCTCCAATTGAGTCTAGCTGGGGCAGAAGTTCTTCTTGTAGCATTTTGAGATACCTGCTGCCGTCAAGCGTTGAGTCAAAAAAGAAGGGTCCTAAAACATGGTCCTTCCACAGACCGCACCAGACCATCAGTTTCACTCCACTATGTTCTCTTGTGGCTTGCATCCAGTGTGGATTCTCCCGCGCATAGTAGCGACAGTTTTGCTTGTTCACTTCACCATTCAGGTAGAAGTTAGCCTCATCGCTGAAGAGAACTTTCTGATGCACCATGTCAGGATCTTCATCCAGTTGGTTTTTAAACCATGTCGACATTTCCACGCGTCGGTCCGAATCGTCTTCGTGCAACATTTGGAGAATCTGAAGCTTGTATGGATGGAAATGCTCTTGTTTGACTATCTTCTGCATCGTGGATCGGGGAACGTTGATTTCACGAGATGATCTGCGCACGGACTTCTTTGGACTCTGTTCAACTTTATCAAGAATGACTGGTCTTGTCTCATCACATATTCTTGGACGTCCACTTCGCTCTTTGTCATGAACACTACCTGTCTCGTTGAACTTCAAGAGTAACCGACCGACTGAAGATTGACTAACATTCATTCCTTCATGCTTTGAATTGAACGTTTCAGCAACAGACCTGTTTGTCGTACCCTCTCGCCCACAAAGTAAGATAATTTCAATTCTGTGTTCAATTGTCAAAGACATGCTCGCTAGTTGTGATTAAGAAGCCATTTTCACTTCCATTTATTCGATTTCAGAGGAACACTCATGTCATCATCGGTACGTTGTCATCTACATCGAATTACGTTCATTCATGAAATGCAGAGAACAAATTGTCATTCTATAAAAGTGTGATTGTTTCTAGCTGGAGTGCATGTCAAATATGGCTTGGTGCGCGACTTTATGGCCACCTTGTATTTCTTTTTACTTTGGATAGTTTCTCTTTGATAGTCCGTTGCTGTCCTGGTAATCGATCTCTGGTCTTCCAGATTGAGAGATGTGAAACCCTTCTATCTGCTGCTCATGTCCTCCGACGAGCGTATCCTCAGCACGCTACATTGCTTTGAGGCGATGCGATATCTCGTTACTGTGCCATCGTTCCGAGAAGACTTCAACTTCCACCGCGGACGAAGTAAGTAAATCATATCCTTTCACAACTTCATTTTTCACTCACAGGATTCTCTCTCCATTCAAGGACAATGTCTTTGGGCGGTTGTGTTCCACATTGTCAATAAAATTGATCGATCAGCATGGGATAACAAGACCTACTGTTTCCTCATCATACAGGTGAGTCAGGGGGTTGGGGAGGGGTCTGTCCAGGTTGAAGTCAGCCAGGAATTCAGTACGTATACATATACAGGGTGTATAACGGGAGGTGTCTGTCCAGGTTGAAGTCAGCCAGGAATTCAGTACGTATACATATACAGGGTGTATAACGGGAGGTGTCTGTCCAGGTTGAAGTCAGCCAGGAATTCACTACATATCCACAGGGTGTATAACGACTGGAAAACCTGGAAAAGTCAGGGAAATTTGCATTTCGACCTGGAAATTTCCAGGTTTGATTGTAAGTGTGGAATAAAGATGACTTTTTTCTTCTTGTGGGTTTTTGTCAGTGAAATTGTCAGCTTTGAACCAGAATAATGAACATCGAAAATCGTTGCCACTCATAAATCAAATATTTATCTCTACGAGAAGCGAGGAAGGAGGAAGCGAACAATTCTGCATTGTTTTCCAAAGAAAACCATGAACGAAAACGGAAGATGATAGAAATCAAAGAAAAGGAGGAGATGAACAAGAAACTTTTGCTTGAAATTGAATTTGCTTGAACACACAGGATATCGATTTTCTGCCTAAAACCAGTGGTTAAAATCACACACATAATGTGTCAATAATCACAGGATATCATTTTTCAAATCCTCTGGAACATTAGACGAAAAATGATAAACTTAAATGTAGAATACTTCAAAATTTTAAATAATGAAAAATTTTTAGATAATCTAATAAAACCACATATAAATTCTAAACATATGTTGAATTCTACCTCTCACTTGATAGAAGAAATTAATAAAAATCAAGAACTTTTTCATGACAAACATATTTTAATTAGTTATGATGTTGAATCATTGTTCACGAACATACCTGTAAATGAAACAATTGAGCTGGCGGCTAATTTAGTCTATGATAAGAATTCAACTAATAAGCCTTTGTTTGGCAGGGATGTATTTAAAAAACTGTGCCTGTTTGCCACGAGTGGTCAATTTTTATTTAATGACCAAATGTTTAAGCAGATAGATGGTGTAAGTATGGGTTCCCCCCTTCCTCCTACACTCGCAAATCTATTTTTGTCACATCTGGAACAAAATTGGATGAATGAAGAATGCAGTCCACTTTATTACGCAAGATATGTAGATGATTGCATTTGCGTTTTTGATGATATAAAGAAAGTAGAACGGTTTCACCAATTTTTAAATAGACAACACAAAAATTTAAAATTTACTGTAGATATTGGAGGCAATAGTATAGCATTCTTGGATGTTAAAATAAATATTACGAATAATTTGGAAACTAGCATCTTTAGAAAAGAAACGTTCACAAATGTGCTATTAAATTTTGAAGCAAACTGTCGAAGAGCGTGGCAACGGGGTCTGGTTATTGGAATGCTGAGTAGAGCATATACGGTAGAGAATATTCTGAAAATTTTTGAATGCAATGGTTACACTAAGAACTTTGTTCTTAAAATTGTTTCGGATAAATGTTGAATACCGTACCTTAATCAATTTTTATCACAGAGGCTAATATGAGAGTAACAAATCGACCCTTGTGCAGTGTAATATCGGTTCTTGCATTTTTATACTTCGTTAACAGGGTAGTCTTTTTTGCCATCTTGTTTTCTGCTTCCCAGAGCTGCATACGAAAAGGTCTGTAATTTTTGCTAGTCAGTACTACTTTGTTATTCAGTTTAAATCATTTTTACGGGTTGTTTTTAATGACCGGTTTTGTATCATACAATCATGATGATTGTTATCAATATACGACCTACTGTATTAAACATTATTTCATTTTACGTTCTATCTTTTCATGTACCGTGCATAACTAGGAGAACTACATGGCTATTATCTGTTTCCATAGTGATTTCTTTCCATCAATCGCACGGAAATGAATATATCTAGGCATCATAACATGGAAACTACTTTGAATTGAGACTCGATCAAACCCAAAAGGCGACCTGGAATTTTTTTTGAGTTACCTGGAAAAGTCAGGGAAAATGAAAATCCGAAGCCGTTATACACCCTGGTATATCACATCTGTGATAATCAATTATCGTATTCGTATGATACAGCTGGAGAGTTTCCGATAGTATTATACTGTTTATTCCAACTGCAATTATTATGTGTCCTTTGATTGTGCTATGCAACTTGGGCACCGCTTGGAAACTGACGTCACAGTGGTAATGATGGTAGACTGGTGTGACTAGATTTTAGGGAATTTGACAATAGCTGAATGAGGCTACTGCAGTAAAGTTCTCCGGAAAGGATCTAGAACTGGTTATCCACTTGAAACCTCAAGACAATATCATAACGCTAATGATGGCACAGCAATTATGACATACATTTAAAAAAAGAAAAGATTGACGAGCACCAGTAAATTTTGCAAAAAGTAATATTTTTGATACATATTTGCACCATTGGTGGAAAGAGACATTAAAAGTATGACACACAGGTATTGACGTAATGCATTCATATAACTCCATTCAAATCAGTAAGTATATCAGTACTGAATCTGTATTGCAAAAAGACAGGAGATCAAATTGAATGGTTTTGCAAACTCACTTGAATTCTTGTAGCTTTTGGAGTCTACATTTAGTTTCACTATCCAGCTAGCAGGAACAGCGGAGCATACTTAGAAAACATTCAGTCAAAATGCAAGTCCAATCTATTTTTGATTGTATAGCTTATCTGAATATGTGTATTGTGTGTATTCAGTATTGAAACTATTTGATTTTCCTTCATTTGATATTTTAGATAATCGCTACATGTGATAAAAAATACCCATTTAAAAATGCAATTTTCAGTGATAGAAATATTGGTAAACTATCGGCCTTTTTTGTAGATATCGGCCGATAACCGATATGTTACAAAAGCTGCCGATGATCGGCACATCTCTACTCATGACTCTCAATATCAGCTTGTAGATTGCTCGCTCAGACTCTTCATCTATTGTCTCTTTTCCTCAGATATAAGAGTCGGAGATGAGTGGTACGAAGTTGTAACTGCCTTTCCTGCAGGTTTCGTGTCGGTAATAAGATGTCTCCTGAATACATCACTGATGACATCATCATCGTCTTGCCACAACATGTTGGAAGCCTGTTCATTGTCTAATTCTCATTTCAGATAGGCTGATATTTTATCTGAAATTTGAAATTAAGTTGAATACAGAAATTATCTCATAAATCTTCGGTACAATTTTATCCTCTTTAACGTCAAATGGAGCAAGATCAGAGTTGACATAAATTTTACATTAATCTAGTGATAGTTGATAGTGAAGAATAATTTTTATTTGAAAAACTTTACTTTGAAAGATAATTTTATAACTATCGAAAGAGAATGACAGCTATTGAGTCAATACATATGACTTAGAGATGACTTCTTCCTTCACTCGCATTCCTTTTGAACCGTCAGCGTGGCCTAGTGAAGAAGGTGAGAGCTCGTCTCCATTGCGGACTTCGGTTCGATTCCTGGTTCAGGCGAGTGCGGTCGGCGTGGCCTAGTGAAGAAGGTGCGAGCTCGTCTCCACCGCGGACTTCGGTTCGATTCCTGGGTCAGGCGAGTGCGGTCGGCGTGGCCCAGTGAAGAAGGTGCGAGCTCGTCTCCACCGCGGACTTCGGTTCGATTCCTGGGTCAGGCGAGTGCGGTCGGCGTGGCCTAGTGAAGAAGGTGCGAGCTCGTCTCCATCGCGGACTTCGGTTCGATTCCTAGGTCAGGTGAGTGCGGTCGGCGTGGCTGAGTGAAGAAGGTGCGAGCTCGTCGCCACCGCGGACTTCGGTTCGGTTCATGGGTCAGGCGAGTGCGGTCGGCGTGGCCTAGTGAAGAATGTGCGAGCTCGTCTCCACCGGGGACTTCGGTTCGATTCCTGGGTCAGGCGAGTGCGGTCAGCGTGGCCTAGTGAAGAAGGCGCGAGCTCGTCTCCACCGCGGACTTCGGTTGGATTGCTGGGTCAGGCGAGTGCGGTCGGCGTGGCCTAGTGAAGAAGGTGCGAGCTCGTCTCCACCGCGGACTTCGGTTCGATTCCTGGGTCAGGCGAGTGCGGTCGGCGTGGCCCAGTGAAGAAGGTGCGAGCTCGTCTCCACCGCGGACTTCGGTTGGATTCCTGGGTCAGGCGAGTGCGGTCAGCGTGGCCTAGTGAAGAAGGCGCGAGCTCGTCTCCACCGCGGACTTCGGTTGGATTCCTGGGTCAGGTGAATGCGGTCAGCGTGGCCTAGTGAAGAAGGTGCGAGCTCGTCTCCACCGCGGACTTCGGTTCGATTCCTGGGTCAGGCGAGTGCGGTCGGCGTGGCTGAGTGAAGAATGTGCGAGCTCGCCTCCACCGGGGACTTCGGTTCGATTCCTAGGTCAGGCGAGTGCGGTCAGCGTGGCCTAGTGAAGAAGGTGCGAGCTCGTCTCCACCGCGGACTTCGGTTGGATTCCTGGGTCAGGCGAGTGCGGTCAGCGTGGCCTAGTGAAGAAGGTGCGAGCTCGTCTCCACCGCGGACTTCGGTTGGATTCCTGGGTCAGGCGAGTGCGGTCAGCGTGGCCTAGTGAAGAAGGTGCGAGCTCGTCTCCACCGCGGACTTCGGTTCGATTCCTGGGTCAGGCGAGTGCGGTCAGCGTGGCCTAGTGAAGAAGGTGCGAGCTCGTCTCCACCGCGGACTTCGGTTCGATTTGTGGGTCAGGCGAGTGCGGTCGGGGAATCAAGGGTGTTGGTGTCTTGTATTGACTTAATATCTGTCATTCTCTTTCGATATTCAATGAACTACGACAGTCCTTTGTTATCAATTTTATAACTTTACTTCAATTTTACAGCAGAATTAGAGAGGCTTGGTGTCCCCGTCTATAGCAGCATGATTGAACAGAGATTTGTACTATTTGTGTTATCATGAGAGCGACATTGAATGCTGGATGCTTCGACTGTTCTCCGCTGGAACGCACAGAGTATTGCGACCAACTTGCGGAGATTTTTGTGATAAAAAATATTCAAGCTGGTTGACATTGCCCACAAGATGCACAGGGCAATAATGATTTCGTTATACAGTGAGAGGAAAGAAAACTTACACGATGAGTACGTTAAAGTCAAAGTTAACAAATCATATTAAAAAATGTAAAATTTCTGTGTTACTAAACACAATTACAATACAAAAAATTGAATACAATATATTACTTAAAAAGAACATAGCACTAAAATAGAAGGTCAAGATTAAGCGAAATAGTGATCATAAACGAGTAAATAACAAGCGAGAAGGACTATAAAATTGTGACATACGAAGCATTCACACAATAGTTTCGAATAACGGGTTTGAATCCATTGCTATTTATCAGAGGAGTCCCGTCAAAACAGATCTATGTTTTATACGCAGTTTATTGCGAGCACTTTCGGACACCACCGGAGTCCATCTTCAGGCGAATGAAATGACAAAATTGGCATAGATGAAAACAATTGTGGCATAGATTCAAACAAAGGTAGAAATAAAGATGAGATCCATCTGAATGCATGGACGCGGTCTTAACCACATAGTGCCAACGCGTTCTGTCTTATGACGTTCGTATTGAGAGGACTACTTCTTCAGAGATGAAAAATCTTCTGTGTGGTTCTATGCGAACTCTGCTGAAAGTATTTGACGACGGAGCGTTACCTGATCAAGGAAAGTCTCTTACCGTTGGACAGCCGCATGGCAAATTCTCATTGACACGAAGTTTTAGGTTCCTCGAACACTTTGACATGCATTGCCGCAACCGCAAAGATAATCGCATGCCACATGGTCTCGTAGAGAAGGGGGTTGGGACACTTCAGCATTTGAATGAGTACATTTGTATATGACGCAGAGTTGAACTTGGTAGTACCTGCTTTCCATTGCCTTGCCCGTAGTAAGGGTGAGTCGATAGTTTTGCCAGAAAGTGTAACGCATGCACAGTGGAAACAAATTCTGATATTTTACTTCCACAACAAACCTTTCTTGTGTCTCACCGATCTTCCACAACCCTTTGTCATCATCATTCCAGTTTGCAAGTTTTGCAATCGCTGCTGTCCGCGCCAATATGTTGAAGGTGGATCGAAGCTGTTCCTGCTATCGTGGAGTAAGTCATCCGAGTTCGGTCCTGATCATGTGACTACAGCGGGTTCTCTTCTTGTAGATGTACGAAGCGTTAGCGTCAGCTGCATTGTCACAAGCTCAACAGATGTTCGACAATTCATGGAATTCGTTCGTCATCGAAGCTGTGGAGAGACCTCTTCGTGCTCTTCTGTTCCTGCTTCAATCACAAGGAGTGGAGAGCTTTGAGGAGATCACCTCCAACATGTACCCTCTCTTCGCTTTGATATCTATGTTGAAGCGCATTGAAACATGCCGACATTACAACCTTGAAATGAAGGCTGCAATGGACGGTAAGTCACTGACAACATGTACCCTCTCTTCGCTTTGATATCTACGTTGAAGCGCATTGAAACATGCCGACATTACAACCTTGAAATGAAGGCTGCAATGGACGGTGAGTCACTGACAACATGTACCCTCTCTTCGCTTTGATATCTATGTTGAAGCGCATTGAAACATGCCGACATTACAACCTTGAAATGAAGGCTGCAATGGACGGTGATCACTGACAACATGTACCCTCTCTTCGCTTTGATATCTATGTTGAAGCGCATTGAAACATGCCGACATTACAACCTTGAAATGAAGGCTGCAATGGACGGTGAGTCACTGACAACATGTACCCTCTCTTCGCTTTGATATCTATGTTGAAGCGCATTGAAACATGCCGACATTACAACCTTGAAATGAAGGCTGCAATGGACGGTAAGTCACTGACAACATGTACCCTCTCTTCGCCTTGATATCTATGTTGAAGCGCATTGAAACATGCCGACATTACAACCTTGAAATGAAGGCTGCAATGGACGGTAAGTCACTGACAACATGTACCCTCTCTTCGCTTTGATATCTATGTTGAAGCGCATTGAAACATGCCGACATTACAACCTTGAAATGAAGGCTGCAATGGACGGTGAGTCACTGACAACATGTACCCTCTCTTTGCTTTGATATCTATGTTGAAGCGCATTGAAACATGCCGACATTACAACCTTGAAATGAAGGCTGCAATGGACGGTGAGTCACTGACAACATGTACCCTCTCTTCGCTTTGATATCTATGTTGAAGCGCATTGAAACATGCCGACATTACAACCTTGAAATGAAGGCTGCAATGGACCGTGAGTCACTGACAACATGTACCCTCTCTTCGCTTTGATATCTATGTTGAAGCGCATTGAGAAACATTCCGACATTACAACCTTGAAATGAAGGCTGCAATGGACGGTGAGTCACTGACAACATGTACCCTCTCTTCGCTTTGATATCTATGTTGAAGCGCATTGAAACATGCCGACATTACAACCTTGAAATGAAGGCTGCAATGGACGGTAAGTCACTGACAACATGTACCCTCTCTTCGCTTTGATATCTATGTTGAAGCGCATTGAAACATGCCGACATTACAACCTTGAAATGAAGGCTGCAATGGACGGTAAGTCACTGACAACATGTACCCTCTCTTCGCTTTGATATCTATGTTGAAGCGCATTGAAACATGCCGACATTACAACCTTGAAATGAAGGCTGCAATGGACGGTGAGTCACTGACAACATGTACCCTCTCTTCGCTTTGATATCTATGTTGAAGCGCATTGAAACATGCCGACATTACAACCTTGAAATGAAGGCTGCAATGGACGGTGAGTCACTGACAACATGTACCCTCTCTTCGCTTTGATATCTATGTTGAAGCGCATTGAAACATGCCGACATTACAACCTTGAAATGAAGGCTGCAATGGACGGTGAGTCACTGACAACATGTACCCTCTCTTCGCTTTGATATCCATGTTGAAGCGCATTGAAACATGCCGACATTACAACCTTGAAATGAAGGCTGCAATGGACGGTGAGTCACTGACAACATGTACCCTCACTTCGCTTTGATATCTATGTTGAAGCGCATTGAAACATGCCGACATTACAACCTTGAAATGAAGGCTGCAATGGACGGTAAGTCACTGACAACATGTACCCTCTCTTCGCTTTGATATCTATGTTGAAGCGCATTGAAACATGCCGACATTACAACCTTGAAATGAAGGCTGCAATGGACGGTGAGTCACTGACAACATGTACCCTCTCTTCGCTTTGATATCTATGTTGAAGCGCATTGAAACATGCCGACATTACAACCTTGAAATGAAGGCTGCAATGGACGGTGAGTCACTGACAACATGTACCCTCTCTTCGCTTTGATATCTATGTTGAAGCGCATTGAAACATGCCGACATTACAACCTTGAAATGAAGGCTGCAATGGACGGTGAGTCACTGACAACATGTACCCTCTCTTCGCTTTGATATCTATGTTGAAGCGCATTGAAACATGCCGACATTACAACCTTGAAATGAAGGCTGCAATGGACGGTAAGTCACTGACAACATGTACCCTCTCTTCGCTTTGATATCTATGTTGAAGCGCATTGAAACATGCCGACATTACAACCTTGAAATGAAGGCTGCAATGGACGGTGAAGTCACTGACAACATGTACCCTCTCTTCGCTTTGATATCTATGTTGAAGCGCATTGAAACATGCCGACATTACAACCTTGAAATGAAGGCTGCAATGGACGGTGAGTCACTGACAACATGTACCCTCTCTTCGCTTGATATCTATGTTGAAGCGCATTGAAACATGCCGACATTACAACCTTGAAATGAAGGCTGCAATGGACGGTAAGTCACTGACAACATGTACCCTCTCTTCGCTTTGATATCTATGTTGAAGCGCATTGAAACATGCCGACATTACAACCTTGAAATGAAGGCTGCAATGGACGGTAAGTCACTGACAACATGTACCCTCTCTTCGCTTTGATATCCATGTTGAAGCGCATTGAAACATGCCGACATTACAACCTTGAAATGAAGGCTGCAATGGACGGTGAGTCACTGACAACATGTACCCTCTCTTCGCTTTGATATCTATGTTGAAGCGCATTGAAACATGCCGACATTACAACCTTGAAATGAAGGCTGCAATGGACGGTGAGTCACTGACAACATGTACCCTCTCTTCGCTTTGATATCTATGTTGAAGCGCATTGAAACATGCCGACATTACAACCTTGAAATGAAGGCTGCAATGGACGGTGAGTCACTGACAACATGTACCCTCTCTTCGCTTTGATATCTATGTTGAAGCGCATTGAAACATGCCGACATTACAACCTTGAAATGAAGGCTGCAATGGACGGTGAGTCACTGACAACATGTACCCTCTCTTCGCTTTGATATCTATGTTGAAGCGCATTGAAACATGCCGACATTACAACCTTGAAATGAAGGCTGCAATGGACGGTAAGTCACTGACAACATGTACCCTCTCTTCGCTTTGATATCTATGTTGAAGCGCATTGAAACATGCCGACATTACAACCTTGAAATGAAGGCTGCAATGGACGGTGAGTCACTGACAACATGTACCCTCTCTTCGCTTTGATATCCATGTTGAAGCGCATTGAAACATGCCGACATTACAACCTTGAAATGAAGGCTGCAATGGACGGTGAGTCACTGACAACATGTACCCTCTCTTCGCTTTGATATCTATGTTGAAGCGCATTGAAAACATGCCGACATTACAACCTTGAAATGAAGGCTGCAATGGACGGTGAGTCACTGACAACATGTACCCTCTCTTCGCTTTGATATCCATGTTGAAGCGCATTGAAACATGCCGACATTACAACCTTGAAATGAAGGCTGCAATGGACGGTGAGTCACTGACAACATGTACCCTCTCTTCGCTTTGATATCTATGTTGAAGCGCATTGAAACATGCCGACATTACAACCTTGAAATGAAGGCTGCAATGGACGGTGAGTCACTGACAACATGTACCCTCACTTCGCTTTGATATCTATGTTGAAGCGCATTGAAACATGCCGACATTACAACCTTGAAATGAAGGCTGCAATGGACGGTGAGTCACTGACAACATGTACCCTCTCTTCGCTTTGATATCTATGTTGAAGCGCATTGAAAACATGCCGACATTACAACCTTGAAATGAAGGCTGCAATGGACGGTAAGTCACTGACAACATGTACCTCTCTTCGCTTTGATATCTATGTTGAAGCGCATTGAAACATGCCGACATTACAACCTTGAAATGAAGGCTGCAATGGACGGTGAGTCACTGACAACATGTACCCTCTCTTCGCTTTGATATCTATGTTGAAGCGCATTGAAACATGCCGACATTACAACCTTGAAATGAAGGCTGCAATGGACGGTAAGTCACTGACAACATGTTACTTCTCTTCGCTTTGATATCTATGTTGAAGCGCATTGAAACATGCCGACATTACAACCTTGAAATGAAGGCTGCAATGGACGGTGAGTCACTGACAACATGTACCCTCTCTTCGCTTTGATATCTATGTTGAAGCGCATTGAAACATGCCGACATTACAACCTTGAAATGAAGGCTGCAATGGACGGTGAGTCACTGACAACATGTACCCTCTCTTCGCTTTGATATCTATGTTGAAGCGCATTGAAACATGCCGACATTACAACCTTGAAATGAAGGCTGCAATGGACGGTAAGTCACTGACAACATGTACCCTCTCTTCGCTTTGATATCTATGTTGAAGCGCATTGAAACATGCCGACATTACAACCTTGAAATGAAGGCTGCAATGGACGGTGAGTCACTGACAACATGTACCCTCTCTTCGCTTTGATATCTATGTTGAAGCGCATTGAAACATGCCGACATTACAACCTTGAAATGAAGGCTGCAATGGACGGTAAGTCACTGACAACATGTACCCTCTCTTCGCTTTGATATCTATGTTGAAGCGCATTGAAACATGCCGACATTACAACCTTGAAATGAAGGCTGCAATGGACGGTAAGTCACTGACAACATGTACCCTCTCTTCGCTTTGATATCCATGTTGAAGCGCATTGAAACATGCCGACATTACAATCTTGAAATGAAGGCTGCAATGGACGGTAAGTCACTGACAACATGTACCCTCTCTTCGCTTTGATATCTATGTTGAAGCGCATTGAAACATGCCGACATTACAACCTTGAAATGAAGGCTGCAATGGACGGTAGTCACTGACAACATGTACCCTCTCTTCGCTTTGATATCTATGTTGAAGCGCATTGAAACATGCCGACATTACAACCTTGAAATGAAGGCTGCAATGGACGGTAAGTCACTGACAACATGTACCCTCTCTTCGCCTTGATATCTATGTTGAAGCGCATTGAAACATGCCGACATTACAATCTTGAAATGAAGGCTGCAATGGACGGTAAGTCACTGACAACATGTACCCTCTCTTCGCCTTGATATCTATGTTGAAGCGCATTGAAACATGCCGACATTACAACCTTGAAATGAAGGCTGCAATGGACGGTAAGTCACTAACAACATGTACCCTCTCTTCGCCTTGATATCTATGTTGAAGCGCATTGAAACATGCCGACATTACAACTTGAAATGAAGGCTGCAATGGACGGTAAGTCACTGACAACATGTACCCTCTCTTCGCTTTGATATCCATGTTGAAGCGCATTGAAACATGCCGACATTACAACCTTGAAATGAAGGCTGCAATGGACGGTAAGTCACTGACAACATGTACCCTCTCTTCGCTTTGATATCTATGTTGAAGCGCATTGAAACATGCCGACATTACAACCTTGAAATGAAGGCTGCAATGGACGGTAAGTCACTGACAACATGTACCCTCTCTTCGCTTTGATATCTATGTTGAAGCGCATTGAAACATGCCGACATTACAACCTTGAAATGAAGGCTGCAATGGACGGTAAGTCACTGACAACATGTACCCTCTCTTCGCTTTGATATCTATGTTGAAGCGCATTGAAACATGCCGACATTACAACCTTGAAATGAAGGCTGCAATGGACGGTAAGTCACTGACAACATGTACCCTCTCTTCGCTTTGATATCCATGTTGAAGCGCATTGAAACATGCCGACATTACAACCTTGAAATGAAGGCTGCAATGGACGGTAAGTCACTGACAACATGTACCCTCTCTTCGCCTTGATATCTATGTTGAAGCGCATTGAAACATGCCGACATTACAACCTTGAAATGAAGGCTGCAATGGACGGTGAGTCACTGGCAACATGTACCCTCTCTTCGCTTTGATATCCATGTTGAAGCGCATTGAAACATGCCGACATTACAATCTTGAAATGAAGGCTGCAATGGACGGTGAGTCACTGACAACATGTACCCTCTCTTCGCTTTGATATCTATGTTGAAGCGCATTGAAACATGCCGACATTACAACCTTGAAATGAAGGCTGCAATGGACGGTAAGTCACTGACAACATGTACCCTCTCTTCGCTTTGATATCTATGTTGAAGCGCATTGAAACATGCCGACATTACAACCTTGAAATGAAGGCTGCAATGGACGGTAAGTCACTGACAACATGTACCCTCTCTTCGCTTTGATATCTATGTTGAAGCGCATTGAAACATGCCGACATTACAACCTTGAAATGAAGGCTGCAATGGACGGTAAGTCACTGACAACATGTACCCTCTCTTCGCTTTGATATCTATGTTGAAGCGCATTGAAACATGCCGACATTACAACCTTGAAATGAAGGCTGCAATGGACGGTGAGTCACTGACAACATGTACCCTCTCTTCGCTTTGATATCTATGTTGAAGCGCATTGAAACATGCCGACATTACAACCTTGAAATGAAGGCTGCAATGGACGGTAAGTCACTGACAACATGTACCCTCTCTTCGCCTTGATATCTATGTTGAAGCGCATTGAAACATGCCGACTTTACAACCTTGAAATGAAGGCTGCAATGGACGGTAAGTCACTAACAACATGTACCCTCTCTTCGCCTTGATATCCATGTTGAAGCGCATTGAAACATGCCGACATTACAACCTTGAAATGAAGGCTGCAATGGACGGTAAGTCACTGACAACATGTACCCTCTCTTCGCTTTGATATCCATGTTCAAGCGCATTGAAACATGCCGACATTACAACCTTGAAATGAAGGTTGCAATGGACGGTGAGTCACTGACAACATGTACCCTCTCTTCGCTTTGATATCTATGTTGAAGCGCATTGAAACATGCCGACATTACAACCTTGAAATGAAGGCTGCAATGGACGGTGAGTCACTGACAACATGTACCCTCTCTTCGCTTTGATATCTATGTTGAAGCGCATTGAAACATGCCGACATTACAACCTTGAAATGAAGGCTGCAATGGACGGTAAGTCACTGACAACGTGTACCCTCTCTTCGCCTTGATATCTATGTTGAAGCGCATTGAAACATGCCGACATTACAACCTTGAAATGAAGGCTGCAATGGACGGTAAGTCACTGACAACATGTACCCTCTCTTCGCTTTGATATCTATGTTGAAGCGCATTGAAACATGCCGACATTACAACCTTGAAATGAAGGCTGCAATGAACGGTGAGTCACTGACAACATGTACCCTCTCTTCGCCTTGATATCTATGTTGAAGCGCATTGAAACATGCCGACATTACAACCTTGAAATTAAGGCTGCAATGGACGGTGAGTCACTGACAACATGTACCCTCTCTTCGCCTTGATATCCATGTTGAAGCGCATTGAAACATGCCGACATTACAACCTTGAAATGAAGGCTGCAATGGACGGGTAGTCACTGACAACTTGTACCCTCTCTTCGCTTTGATATCCATGTTGAAGCGCATTGAAACATGCCGACATTACAACCTTGAAATGAAGGCTGCAATGGACGGTGAGTCACTGACAACATGTACCCTCTCTTCGCTTTGATATCCATGTTGAAGCGCATTGAAACATGCCGACATTACAACCTTGAAATGAAGGCTGCAATGGACGGTAAGTCACTAACAACATGTACCCTCTCTTCGCCTTGATATCCATGTTGAAGCGCATTGAAACATGCCGACATTACAACCTTGAAATGAAGGTTGCAATGGACGGTAAGTCACTGACAACATGTACCCTCTCTTCGCTTTGATATCCATGTTGAAGCGCATTGAAACATGCCGACATTACAACCTTGAAATGAAGGTTGCAATGGACGGTGAGTCACTGACAACATGTACCCTCTCTTCGCTTTGATATCTATGTTGAAGCGCATTGAAACATGCCGACATTACAACCTTGAAATGAAGGCTGCAATGGACGGTAAGTCACTGACAACATGTACCCTCTCTTCGCTTTGATATCTATGTTGAAGCGCATTGAAACATGCCGACATTACAACCTTGAAATGAAGGCTGCAATGGACGGTAAGTCACTGACAACATGTACCCTCTCTTCGCCTTGATATCTATGTTGAAGCGCATTGAAACATGCCGACATTACAACCTTGAAATGAAGGCTGCAATGGACGGTGAGTCACTGACAACATGTACCCTCTCTTCGCCTTGATATCTATGTTGAAGCGCATTGAAACATGCCGACATTACAACCTTGAAATGAAGGCTGCAATGGACGGTGAGTCACTGACAACATGTACCCTCTCTTCGCCTTGATATCCATGTTGAAGCGCATTGAAACATGCCGACATTACAACCTTGAAATTAAGGCTGCAATGGACGGTGAGTCACTGGCAACATGTACCCTCTCTTCGCCTTGATATCCATGTTGAAGCGCATTGAAACATGCCGACATTACAACCTTGAAATGAAGGCTGCAATGGACGGTGAGTCACTGACAACATGTACCCTCTCTTCGCTTTGATATCTATGTTGAAGCGCATTGAAACATGCCGACATTACAACCTTGAAATGAAGGCTGCAATGGACGGTAAGTCACTGACAACGTGTACCCTCTCTTCGCTTTGATATCTATGTTGAAGCGCATTGAGACATGCCGACATTACAACCTTGAAATGAAGGCTGCAATGGACGGTAAGTCACTGACAACATGCACCCTCTCTTCGCTTTGATATCTATGTTGAAGCGCATTGAAACATGCCGACATTACAACCTTGAAATGAAGGCTGCAATGGACGGTAAGTCACTGACAACATGTACCCTCTCTTCGCTTTGATATCCATGTTGAAGCGCATTGAAACATGCCGACATTACAACCTTGAAATGAAGGTTGCAATGGACGGTGAGTCACTGACAACATGTACCCTCTCTTCGCTTTGATATCCATGTTGAAGCGCATTGAAACATGCCGACATTACAACCTTGAAATGAAGGCTGCAATGGACGGTAAGTCACTGACAACATGTACCCTCTCTTCGCTTTGATATCTATGTTGAAGCGCATTGAAACATGCCGACATTACAACCTTGAAATGAAGGCTGCAATGGACGGTAAGTCACTGACAACTAACCGGTGATGTGCGGTTACTACCTTGGTTGGGGTAGCCCGTTGTGTGACCTCTTTTTTATTGTTTTACGTCCCTAGTCCTCCTTACCCGGGCCTTGGACGGTGCTGACATAGTCAGACTTTAATCTGGACCGTTGTGATCTGTAGACCGGATGCCCTTCCTGCCGACGTCCAATGACACTCTTGGGGGTCGAAATTCGCACCGAAAGATCGATAGGCCAACCAATGTGCCACGGAGACCAAAACCGCGGTTAATGGTCGGTTGCGGTTAACCATCTCAGAGATTACCGGTAATCACGGTTAAATTTTTGCGAGTAGAATTCATCATTATGCGGTAGCGTACACTATGTGAATGTAGCTATAGGCCTAGCTATTTTTAGTAGCTTACGATTCTCAAACGAAAGAAAGATGTAAAATATGAAGACATGAGCATATACGCATAGCATGTGATATCTATTTGTAGCCTTCTTCTGCATGTTTGTGAAATGATACTTGAACGACAAAATTGAACAAATTAGAACTTTGTGTAATAATGGTTAGCACTCATGGGAGGGCAAACTGTCCCAGACTTATTAGGGTACTGTCAGTGATCATTTTTACAAAATAATCTCACAGGTTATATTTGAGAAAATGGAAGGTGTGATGATGAAGTGAGCGAAATCACTGACAACGTACTGAACCATAAGAACCGCTGTTCTGTGCTCCGATTCTTGCCCGCCGAATCCCCGAAGTGTTGTATTGTAGACACACCTAATCGCACTGCAACCAAAGAAAGTTGTCATCAATGAGCGAAAGAACTTCTCTCAAATGCCATTGTTCTATCATCGTATTCAAATATTTCTTTTCTTTTTCAGTGCAATTGATCAACGAATTTGATGATATCGACGATGAATTTCTCATTGGTGAATGACTGGACACAAGACTGATTATTTTATGTATTTGTTTTTTATTTGAATGAAAGATACAGAAAACGAACGACTCAGTTATCAATTTGCAAATCATGTACGGCTCTTAGTTGTAGCTATTTCTCCCTCTGACGTAGTCTGTGTCTCATGAAGAAGCTTTGTCGTTACTTGGGAGCGGTGATGATATGACGAGATTGTTGCTGGAGAGCTGCTCTTCTGCTACCCTCCAATGACACTCTCGGGGCTCGACCACACGATGAAAAGATCGCTAGGACAAGCGCATCATCACTGTGCCATGGACACACCTTGAGGTCTTCACCTTTTCCTTTATTGGATTCATTCAGCTTACGACAGGATTGGTAGTCAAAAAGACCCACCCGGGATTTTATGCGGTGGGTAGACAATGTTAATGAGTAGTTCTAATAATTAGAAAGTCAATAGTAACCTCAAAGAGATAGTAAGTCGCAAACCGGTTTGCATGTTTTTATCTTTGATAACCATTCTCAATGGTACTGGTTCAGATATCAACTCGTAACATCCGAAATAAGGATATAAGTCTCTCATAATTCATTGCACAACTGAAGATGATTTTTATTCAATCTTTCTCCTCATCGCATGAAATGTAATGAAACCACGTGTTGCGGAAGCGGGACCACTGAAAACTAGCGCTTCCGCTACCGAGTTCTGACTATTGAAAGTTCAGTTCAGCAACTGAAAAATAGATCGCATCTAAAAATGAATATGTATGATTAACCTACCAGGGATGCGGAGTCGGAGTCCTATCAAACCTCGGAGTCGGAGTCCGCATCCCTGAGGCCTACTAAATAAATCTATATAATTCCATTGTTATGTAGCCTATTCCCCTATTATATACCTACTGTGTTCCGCGTACGCATATAATACAAGATAAAGTAGCCTACGTATATGCTGTTGTCTGCACTTCACATAATCGAATGTCCGCATTCGACTTTAAGGACGACAGCACTTAGAAATCCTGCGTCACAAATATTTACACCAATAATCCGATAAAACTGACATAATTGATTTTACAGCTAATATGAATGTACAACTGAGAAAGGAACACATAATACGCGTATAATATTAATAAGTAACAATAACAAAAAATAAAAGTCCGAATTTTTGATGATACGCAGGTAATTGATGTATAGTTTTAATGAGTAGGCAACAAGACAGCTGAAAAGGAGCACTTTATAAACTACGGAAATAACATTAATAAATAACAAAAAAGTAAAGTTCCATGTTTTGATTCTATAATTGATTTTGCAATTGTATATATGAATAAACAGCTGAAGGAAAGAACAGAGAAGTCTGGGCTAATGAAATGAAGAAGGCTAATATTATTGACGTAGGTATTCTAAAATAAGCAATTATCAAATTTGAGAAGCTACCGGTATACATACATATAATAATAATAATAAAGCAATTGAAAAAGAAAATAAGAAACTATACGAGGGACACGAAAAAAGACACAAAAGAAATACAATTTCATGGGTACATAATGCAGCCGATATGCAGTCAACATTTCCAATTATGCATATTGTTGTATACGATGGTCGAAAATATGGTGAAACAATTTCGCCGTCTATTTGTTCGTGAGTATGGGACCGATACACTTTGGTCACGAATATGTGGGATAATTGAATGAATGGGATGATCAGGCAAGTTCGCCGATAGGAATAGTTTTCTATGAGATGCGAAATATTTCGTGTAAAAATCGTTTTCGGAATGTGAGCGGTTACATGTATTCGAACATATAATGCGTCGTGCTCTGCGAAAAATTCTATTAATTATCTGCCGACTTTTCGAATTTAGTTTGCCAAAGAGTGGAGCGCAGTATAGGAGTAAACATTCAATCATCGAATCGTAGACCAGCCAAAGTTCGTCGTGTGACAGAACAGGTTTAAGTAGGCGAAGCAGGTAAAGCCGCTTTGAGGCGCGTGATCCTTGATATTGAAAGTGTGGTGTCCGTGATAAGTCAGCTGACAAAATCACTCCTAACAGCTTGATTTGTGACACGCTGTCGAATAGTAAAGGGAGATTCAATTGAGAAAATCTTTTGTTGAATATAATTACATGTGTTTTAGATTCATTGATGCGCAATTTGTTTTTGGATGACCATTTGCAAATGTTAGTGTATTCCGCCTCAAACAAGGCGCTGTT
Source organism: Prostheceraeus crozeri (assembly GCA_907163375.1). NCBI lineage: Eukaryota > Metazoa > Platyhelminthes > Polycladida > Euryleptidae > Prostheceraeus > Prostheceraeus crozeri. The sequence goes on along the minus strand of CAJQUW010006069.1, from coordinate 32,288 downwards.
CTCCGTAAGTGGTCTATCATCATCGTCGATTACAATGACCTCGCTAATATCATCTGCACACTGCATTAAGAGTGTCTGTTCTAGTTGCGGACGTAGGTCATGACAATACAGAACAAATAAATGAGGTCCAATCTGTGATCCTTGTGGCACACCGCTGTAAACCGGCAGAGTACTGCTTTGACAATTCCTTACTCTCACGAATTGAAAACGATCTGTGAGATAATTCTTCAACCATTTCAAGAATCCAGATGGGAAACCGAGATAAAGCAATTTTTCTAATAGGATGCGATGTGAAATCAAATCAAATGCCTTTGAAAAGTCGTAGCTTACCAGAATACATGCTGAAACATTAGTTTCGTCAAGCATACTTGTGATATTGTGGTGCAATGTGATAAGAGCAGATGTTGTATTCGATTTCGGTTTATAAGCAAATTGAGAAGCCAGTATACATGAAATGCAGAGATCTTTAACTGAATTTTATGATGTTTTTCGAGGATCATGCTCGGTACACTGGGTATACTTATTGGACGCAATTGATTGATTTTTGGTGACGACGTCTTTGGAATAGGTGAGATCGCACAAGTTTTGAATAACTTCGGAACTTTTCTTTCGATTATTGACGAGTTTACAATGTTACAGATAGGTTTGGCAATAATCGGGCTCGCTAGCTTGTAAAATTTATTCAAAATTCCGTCAGATCCAGTTGCTTTAGAGATCTTCAAGTTTTCAAGGGAGCAATAAATATCTTCAACACTCGCCAAGGGCAGCCATAGACCGTCATCACCGTTGTCAAAAACGAACTCTTCAGGATTATGAAATTCTCGTGATAATTCTTGATTGATAGCATTAGCACAGTCAGCAATATTGTCAAAATCTGCGACAAGAGATGCGAGAGGATTTCGAACCACTTTTCCAGAAATTTCCTTTACTATTGACCACGGATTTTGATCTCGGGTTTTAATCTTTTCGTACCACCATTTCTTGCTGTTAGCAATGTGCTCTTTGCATTTGATTTTCAGCTCAGTATAGAGATGATAGTCACCAGCACGATAAGCGTTCCAACGTCGTGTTATCAGAGACTTAAGGTAAGGTGTAATCCAACGCTTATCTCTTGATGTCATTGAGACAGTCTCCTGTGGAATAAATGATAGGCAAAGGCGAAATTTTTCATAAAAAATGCTGACTTTCCTATCAATGTCCGATTCTCTATACAGATCTGTGAAATTCATGTGATGTAGATGAGATACAAAGTTACGAAGGTGTTTCGCTTTTTCTGGAACTAAAGCACAGACACTTTTGTCATTAAATACAGAAGGTAAATGAAGTTCGTCAACTAAATGAGACTTGAAAGGAATCACTATATGCGTTTTGTCTTCGGTAGAGCTATCCTTCTTGCTTCTATATAATTTACTATGAACATATGCTGTCAAAACGAAAGATAGGTCATTCGACTGATCAAGAAGCCTAGAATACATAATTTCAAGCATGCTATCACTAATCGATTTCAAGCAATTATAGAAATTTCTTATTTTGTTGCTCTTCATCAACTCTTGAAGCTCCTTGAGAATATCCTCACAACTATTAGATGGAGGATATTTCTTTCTACCCGACTTCCTAAGGCCATGGCTTCTCTTACGTCTGCTAATAGGAGAACTAAAAAATGAAAATGAATTTGCAGTGTTCTGAGAGGCGCAACCTCCGCCTAACACTCTGTCATTCAAACCTAAAGGATGCAAGGTGTTCAGCGTTCTTATATGAAAATCTTCCTTACTGTTAAGCTCGAAGGCAATTTCTGTATCAGATTTATTACGAACATCGACAAAGTCAATAATTTGTATACTTACATCATCCCAACTGTGATTAGAACTATTAAAATGATTACTTAAATACGTATTGAGATGATTCTTTTGAACAGATTGCCGATGCCCATTAAGTCTACAATGTAATGGCTGTTTTGTCTGTCCAACATACAAACCGTTATCAATTAACTACGTACTGCAGTAAAACTTTTCATTCAAAACATCGTACTATATTATTTTGGTGAACATTGACCACAATAACGCCTCTAAAATGCTCTTCCAAATTGCATGAAAGCTGCTGCTAGTTTTCAATGAATTTGAACGCTTGGGAGGAAATTGCCTCTGTAGGTGCTGAACAGTCTTAGTTCGCATGCACGTGACAATGTTCATCAAGATTTTCATGCAAATTTTTCATTTATTTTCCATAATTTCCATCTAAGTTTCTGCTTCAGTCCGAGGATGCTGCAGCGGATTGTGACGTCACAACTGCGCGTTCTCACGCAAACCAAGAATGTTTGTGGACGTGTTCTGTACAGCACCCAGGACAGTAACGAAGCTGCCGCCGATGAAACGCATTTCGGATTCAAGAACGTTCCGACTTCAGAGAAACAAACCAAAGGTAAATCTTATCGTTCAAAATTGATTGAATGGGACCTTCTCATAAGAACAGATATGTCACTATGGACTGTCCCCGTGTGCCTCTAAGGGTGCATTCGTCCTGTACCGGTTGTGAATTTCCAAAATTGTAATAAGATATTTCAACATCAACAATATTGGAGGTTACAAATACATTTACGGGAAAAATAAAGTACGCGATGGCTTGCAACACGCTGTTTTCAAGTTATCAATGATAATCATTGCATATCAGCATTCGTCACTGTTCCATTCAGATGTTGATAAACTAACGCAATTATGCTACTACTGCGGACAGTCCATAGATATCTGCTGATTAAAGTTAACAATCCAACAGCATGTTCGAAGATCCTTCGAATTTCTATTTTCGGAAGTCTGTTTGCATCGTTCATGATATGGCTGTGGCTTCACTTTCTGTGAACGCCTTCTTGGATTTAGTCAGAATCAAAACCAGCATTGATGCGGAACAGTAAACTAATGTTATTGCTGAACAATTCGTGTCAATTTGACACACAATACCTCAGGGAAATCATGGAGATATTTCATGGGAGGATGTGATGGAAAATTTCACCAGCTAATTTACCTTCGCATAATTACCTGTTATAAGCTGGCGCTCACTGGTGGCTGACTCCCATCATGTTCTTCAGCAACCAGCCATTATCCTTAGAAATAAGGGTAACGATTTTCTGCACAACACAACTCACATTCATATGCACCTGTGACGATTATAAATTGATTATAAGACTACCTCAACTTTGTTTTATATACATTAGCACAGCACACACTATAGTTTCGCTACTTGCTTGAACTATTTTTGTTTAATGGGATATTCATTGCGATGACACTAAAATTTTCATTCTTGAAATTACTGACGACTTATGTAGACCACAACAGAATGATGGCCAATAAGAACCAAGTCCCAGTTAGCTTCTGCACAAGCATACAGGTCTTCTATAGACAGATTTTTACTCAAACCATCATCTTAGAATTCACCGAAACTGTGTGGTTATGTCTTTTTCTCTGTAAATGTGATACTTTAGAAATCATTGTTCAGGAGATATTTTCTTCTTTCATATGCACGCTGTGTATGTTAATGAAATCATAAATATTTTAGAATATGAATACAAGATATACAGTATTTTGTGATAGATACTGAATTACCAGAAATATTTGAATAAGTTGAATTAGTAACTATGGAAGCCTGGGTCATTTGCAAATCAGTCTGAAGAACGAGTGATTGATTATATCCGGCTGCGGCCCTGGTCAGACTGAAGAGGGTCCAGGCATAGGATTAACGGTCCGGCGTGAAAACCGCCCCGTTTCAAACTCTTCTGATGTGGATCTTTCCTCAATGCATCGGAATAATGCTTAAAACGTAGAACGAACCTCCGTTGTCTGAATGTCTTCCAACCATTTTGATGATCGGATTTGAATCCATGTATGATGTACCTCTGACTCTCTTCCAGTCAATGAAGTCTTCACGAATGTGTCGACACGATACGACCTCATGAACGACGCCATGAGCTGTGGCGTTCACAGACTTTGGAAGGATGTCTTCGTTCGGCGGATCTCTCCTGAACCTTCTTTGAATTGTCTCGACGTCGCTGGAGGAACAGGTGAGAACTTCGAGTCAGACCAATTCAACCAATGCCGTTTCATGCGTCAGCATTGGCGTTCTTTGTTCCTAGAAAAGGTCCCAGTCAAAATGATTCTGAACCCCGGTGTTGATGAATTATCGCAAGGAACGCCTAGTAGTATGATTTGAATAGCAGAAACATTCTCGGCAGCATCTAAGACGATGGATCTGTTTTAGAATTTGGTCGGAAAGTCAATTGCCTTCAACAGTTTGAAAGTAGATGTATTTAGGCCTCCTGCCACTAACTGTCGGAGGCTATTGATTTTCCGGGTAAATTTCAAAGCAGATCCGGCGTTTTAGATGGTGCTGAAAACGATTCTCAGGGTGTCCGCGCTCGCTTGAAAACCTTGAAGACCTGGAAATAAAACTGGAAATAAACTTAATAAAACACTAATTGCAAGTTGTTGAATTACTCTATGATTGAAGTGTTTTCAATTTTTCCAGATTTTATTTTTCTCATCTCTTATTTGTTACAAATATAGCCTTCATTCTCATACAATTTTTTTTGTATTTAGAACATTACAGTCTCCTATCATAACGTATACAACATGAATGAGACCGAACTGCGTGGTATGGTTAACTATGAACAGTTGTCGAACTTTTCATTTTTTCTAGAAATATAATGTAGCCGTCTGATGCAGATATTGGTATTTTTTATTTGGAATCACCTGCGTCTTAAAAATTCAGCCAATTTCACGCCAAGTTTCCAATTTTTTTCGTCAATAATATTAATTTTATGGTGTGCAAGCTCCTTAGCACAGAACTTTGGGTAGATTTTTCCCAGAATTTTTCTTTTAAATTTGACGCGTGCATTTGAGTAAAATTTCCTTGCAGAAAGTCTGAACATTTTCGTTCAAATTTGACCTCTGATTTTTGGTAAATTTCCCTGGAAAACACCTGGAAATGTTCATTCAAAGTTGCGCGGACACCCTGGTTTCTGTTATTCAAGCTACTTTACGAGGCTTTCCCTGAGACCATTATACATGAGAACCATTCAGACTTCTCACCACTAGAAGGGTGAAACATTGAAGTCGGTGACACACGGTAGGTCTAGAACACCAACAGTTTCAAAAATTCCATCTCAAGAAACCTCTTTGTTAGTTCCACATTTGTTAGGAGCACTTTCCGTTGTTTAATTTTTCAAATCATTGTACTGCAATAGAGCAACAGGAATTACTTTTGCGGCTACGAAAAGACCTTCATGACAAAGTCGGGGAAGTTGATTTGGAAATAACGATTTGTCTTGTGCACACATCAGCAAGATATGAAACTTTTAATGATGTATCTTCTCAAGTTCAAAATAAAAACACTTGTAGTCAATTCAAAATAATCTCAGTTTCACGGTTTTGAGACTGCGACGTCGTGAAAGTCATAATTACCACTTACATGTAATAGATAATGCATAGATTTCAGGTCATTGTATACCATGTATATAAGACTGATATCTTTGATGATGCCCAGAAATTCATTAACGGCCCGGAAATTATGGCCGGAATTCATGGCCTGGAAATGAAACCATAGAAATATTTCGCAACATGGCATACAATGATGATGACATCTACATTTTTCGGGCTGTCAATGGCAAATTGTCGGGCCGCTAACGCGGCCCTCTAATTTGCCATTGACGCCCTCAAAACATAGCTGTCATCATATCATTATTGCTATAATTACCGAGAACCGCAGGCTCGAAGTTATTATGACAAATAATGACCGAAGAAATCTATGCATTATCTGTTATATTGCAGACTTCTTCCATAGAAGTTTGCACCAGGTTAATAATTTCCAATCAGGAATAGTTATTTACGCAACTAGTGCAAAATATCCATCTTTATTGCCTTCTTCGAGGTGAACATGTCTTTGCACGAGCCCGAAGGGAGAGGACATAGAATGCTGATCGAGGAGAAAGCAAAATATGGATATCTATGCACGAGTTGTGTAGGTAATTTCATTTTTCACCGATATCATGACCATTATGACTAATCTAATTCTATGGTGAAATAATAAGCGGGTTTTATCTAATTCAATCGCATATATCTATATAGAAATGTATAATTCAACCAGTACAATAATGAAAATATGCTTTACAGGTCAAATAAAGTGACAGGATATCTACATGATACGCACGGTGAAAAATAAAATAATTACCTGCTTCGTGGAACTTATTAACCTGTGGACATAGAAAGCCTTACAAAATCATGCATTATTATGAAGTAAACAGGAATTGAAGCTATTGAAAAGCTATTGAAATTTAAGATTTAACTACAATCATAGAGGTCGCACATCAAAGCTATCTAAGCCTAGAGAGAACAGGATAACTATGATGGCACCAGTTCGGACTCTGATAGCGTGCCTAGTTCAGGACTTTATCTTGAGATAACTTCCATTGTTAATGCCGTACAACCTTTTCACACGGTATATGATCCGCCTGAGAGTTGTCACGGATGACTGTGATTTGAATTCAGCTTGTAATCATTATGAATTCGTGTTGTAGATTTTTCATGCGTCCTCTCTGCAACGATAGCTAGCAATCCGACTTCCATCTGCTCATCACGAGATCTTTTACCAGGCGACACCATGCTGCGGCTCATCGACACTGAAATTGGTTCTGCGATGATATGTTTCCTATCATTTATTAATCATACTACTTATAATTTTTGATAGTACAATCGTGTGCTATCAATGCGTGGCTAATCCATCCACTTGTCGGTATATTTTGTCGTTGAAAACAAACTCAATATTTGTTGTTAAAGCCATAAGTAAACATCCACAGTTTTGTTCAGATAGCGGTTTATTGTGTAAAATCGGAGGCTTTCTGTTACCACGGTACCATGCATCACAAATCAGGTTCACTGTTTCTTCTACTGGGATGTTCGTAAAAAGTAGATTATTTATACTTCGCTTGTTGTAACATTCTTGAGTTATAGTTTTACTTTCTTTTTCTTCTGTTCCGTCCTGCATGTAAACAGTATTATTAATTTTTTAACTTTGTAACTTCACCATTAATTTACTTGTTATTTGTTTCAGTATTATTGCTGAAATGCTTGTATTTTATTGCTGGGTTTTTCTATTATACTACTTACTTCATTACTTTTGTGTGTATCATATCATTGTACATATATTTCCTTTTTGGTTCTTTCTTGACTTACTGATGCACTTATTTACATTATTTTATTTTTGTGCATTTATTTTCAATGTCATCAATTCTCTTATTTGCTGTATAGTCTGATGTTCTGACTTGTATCTGTTTGGATCGCGACAATTGCTCTATTGGCGCTGATTTGCATGTATCTATTATCTATTGTCTTCATTATCCGTGTAAATGAGTGCGTTCTTGAAACTTGAACTTATCGCCAAATAAACAAAAAGGAGAAACAAAGCCCTCCGTTTCGGTATGATGATTTCAGCACAGTGCGTTGGACGGAAAATGTCAAATCCTCAAACAATGAGAAGAAATTATCGAGAACGTAAGTTTCATTCCACTCAGGACGTAAACATTGTGCAAGATGGACTGTTACTGCAGTCATTTCATAGCTGTCATATCCATGATATTGGTCTTGTCAATAATTAGAAGAACATTTCTTCACAATTGTGACTGCCGCTGTAAATTTCCAGCATGTAGGGAACCAAATTTATCAAGCATCCGAAGCACAGAATTAGACAGGTCGTGTCTTCTTCTGTTTGACTAGAAGGGAAGCATTGGAAGATGTAACGTTAATGAAATGGCACAATCTGCTGACTAAATACCATAGCAATCGAACAATGAGCAGCCAGTTCAACATTAAACACGCCAAATTGTGCAAAGTTTCAGTGACTGTTATCAACCGGATCACACAGCAAAGAGACACAGACGACATCAAGTTCTACAGAACAGTTTGTGAACGTTTTTTCGTGCGCCTGCTAACTTTTTTAAAAATGATCGGAGGAACCAACATTATCGAGAAAACTTTTGCGCAATGATCTGAATTGTTCGAATCTGAAGGAATCGTGGCGATCGGAGCATTTTGAAGGAATTCAGAGCAATCCGCAAGCGACGCACGACTTTTTTCCTATCTCTGTAAGGTATTAAAAATTCCTTTTTGCCCACTTATTAAGTTCCTGCATGTGCCATCTGTTTGAATCAGTTTGCACTTCTAGCAAAGTGATACGCTTAAACAATCTAATTCTGTGATCCGAAGTCATGACCTATGAGATAGTCAACAATGAGAGAAATGAGCAAACGCAGCATGTAATTCTCCTAGCGGACTCTGAAACCTTTGCCTTCATTTCTTTACCTTTCAGGAGACATTGCCTTTCGCCTGATCGACTTTGCACGTAATGAATCGGAATTATCATTGGAAGAAGAATTGAAGAACATTCCAATTCCGAATCCTGCGATGGAAGGTGTTGAATTTGAATCCTCAGTCAATCTTACGAAACCAGAGAAGTTGTCAATCACTGTTTGTGATATCAATAAGGAAATGATGCAAGTTGGAGAAGAACGAGCAAAAACGAGGAAACCCAAAGCAGGTTTGTGAAACCTTTCTAAATGTAGGAGAATTTATCAATTTTTATAGTGAATTGCAAAATATGATATTGAATATAATTATGTTGAATACAATACACAAAAATAAATATTTGTTAATTTCATTGTAATTATTATTTAATGTCATTGTATTAAATGCTATTTTAGATTTAATATATTTGTATTTATTCTTAAGCCTGAAATGTTCAATTTGCTCATGACGGGTCGGGTTGTTGCACCATATTTTCAGATTCGGCTGCTACAACGCAGATTAACAGACCGCTTCACAAACAATTTCACTAGATCATGGAGTAGGGATATATAGGTAGAGTGTCGACTCAAAAAATATATCCTACCTAAAAAAGTACGTATATCGATACCTAAAAAAAGTATCTGTATACAGTAAAAAATTTTATATCAAAAGATTCAGTTTTATGCGGAGATTACGTTCCTGTGGTCTACAAAATTATTTGAGTAGTTCTTAAAAAGTCAAAATTTTGGCAATTGATATACTACTGAGATGACTCCTTTATATAAGTAGTATGAAACAGGTTGGATATCAAAAGGAATGAATATTTGCTAATAAGCATCCTAACTAAGCGGAAATTAAGCTGATTATCAAGGGAATTTCATGATCCTTATTATGATGGAAATAATTCGCGATATTCTTTGTGCTTTCTTGGCTGAAATTTCAAGTTTTTAATTCAATTTTCACCGGCTTGATTTTATGATTCACTAAATTCATGTTTCATTTCTTGAATCTGAATAGTGATGTGGACCCATTTGCATCTTTCAAAGTCAATTGAAATCATTGTCTTTGAATTTGCCATGCTAGTGGCAGCTGTTGTCTGATCACGCTTAAGAAGATTCTCTTGAGGTTGAGCAGAAAAGCAATAGCGCATGTCATCGAGTTGCCAATTTAACAAACATTTCCTCACCAAGGTTGTCATGACACGGAGGGTCTGTAAAATAATATCATTTCCTTCTGCTTTATGCTATCATGATCAATTAATTCCGTTGTAATTTCTTCAAAACTGCATAAATGCGCATATCTCACATTTGGAAACAATTCCGACTGTATCTCCTTTGAGTTCATTTAATAAAATCGAAAGAGTATACACTGGGGATTTAATAAATGCGGAGTTCCCACTCTACCTCATATACCTACTCTATGCACAAGATCATTCACATATTTCCCAAACACAATTTTCTTTTTGAAGCTGTATTTTAATTTCAGCTTGCTTCACATCATGAGAAGCCTCCTAACTACCTGGGGAGGTTTTGAAATACTTTGCTGCTTGGAAAAACTTCAGTTTTCTATTGGACTGACGACAACTGAAGTTTTTCGAAGCAGCAAAGTATTGCAAAACCTCCCCAGGTCTGAACTGCTTGTTTTCAAAATGTCAGCCCGGCCCGCATGGAAGGCCTTTCACTACCACACTGAGAGCTACATGTTCACATGTCTAGGATCAACATAGATCGCGAAATATACTCGTTACATGCTCTCTTCACAGATGTGACGTGGGTGGAAGGCAATGCAGAGGATTTGCCGTTTGAGGACAACACCTTCGATCTTTACACGATTGCTTTCGGAATTCGGAACTGCACAGACGTGCCGAAGGTTCTGAGAGAGGCGAGGCGCGTTCTGCGGCCTTATGGACGCTTCGCATGCCTCGAATTCAGTGAAGTCAATCCGCGCGTCCTGAGAAGGTGAGTCAAGTAGATTCAAAACACGAAATGCGGAGACAGTAGAAGGGAAGCAATAGATCCATGTAATACTCCAAGCAAACGAAATCTATGTTACATTGAATTGCGTGACATTGTTGTCAAATACCCACATGTAGGAATACGAAGGAGGTGTATTCATAACCTAATGAGGTGAACTGCGTCTTATGTCTTTCAAAAATCTTTATTTCAAACTCGAAATTAAAAAGTAAACAACGATGGGCAAACGTTGTGTGTTTGTGATCTTTTAAAATGTACTTCTATGAATTTTGTAATGGTTTTGTCCGTTCGCTAGGTATGTGACGATGCTGTCAACATCAACAATCACATCGCTTTATTGTCTATATATTTCTTCCAATCCTGGATCTTCTAAAATTTTAACTACATCGTGTTTTGAAATAATGAGAGAATATTAAGGAGATTTATTTCCTGTCTGTGTATTAGCGGGCAGTGATTCGTTGGAATGGAAAGGAAAACAAGTTTTACGTATCACGGAGCATCTGTAAAATAATTAGATATTGAGTTGCATCCCCAGTTGAAAATGGGAACAGACCTGAATAGCTGCCATTTCATCCAATATCAGGAATCATCAGCAGCAGGCCTAGTTCACATCTCTCACAGGGAACAGACCTGAATAGCTGCCACTTCATCCAATATCAGGAATCATCAGCAGCAGGCCTAGTTCACATCTCTCACAGGGAACAGACCTGAATAGCTGCCATTTCATCCAATATCAGGAATCATCAGCAGCAGGCCTAGTTCACATCTGTCACAGGGAACAGACCTGAATAGCTGCCATTTCATCCAATATCAGGAATCATCAGCAGCAGGCCTAGTTCACATCTCTCACAGGGAACAGACCTGAATAGCTGCCATTTCATCCAATATCAGGAATCATCAGCAGCAGGCCTAGTTCACATCTCTCACAGGGAACAGACCTGAACAGCTGCCATTTCATCCAATATCAGGAATCATCAGCAGCAGGCCTAGTTCACATCGGCGCGATCTGTACCGTTCATTTCCAAATAGTAATCCACTATTGGCGTTGGTTTGTGGATCATTTCACTTGAAAATCGACCTCTTGTAGAGCGTTTGATCGCTGCCGTTGTCGCTTGGTGCCGAGTAGACAAGTGGTATACGCACAGAATTAGACAGGTCGTCTCTTCTTCCGTTTGACTAGAAGGGAAACATTGGAACATGTAACGTTAATGAAATGGCACAGTCTGCTGACTAAATACCATAGCAATCGAACAATGAGCAGCCAGTTCAACATTAAACACGCCAAATTGTGCAAAGTTTCAGTGACTGTTATCAACCGGATCACACAGCAAAGAAACACAGACGATGTCAAGTTCTACAGAGAAGCTTGTGAACGTTTTTTCATGCGCCTGCTAACTTTTTTAAACAATGATCGGAGGACCCAACATTATCGAGAAAACTTTTGCGCAATGATCTGAATTCTTCGAATCTGAAGGAGTCGTGGCGATCGGAGCATTTTGAAGGAATTCAGAGCAATCCGCAAGCGACGCACGACTATCTTTCCTATCTCTGTAAGGTATTAAAAAATTATTTTGACCACTTATTAAGTTCCTGCATGTGCCATCTGTTTGAATCAGTTTGCACTTCTAGCAAAGTGATACGATTAAACAATCTAATTCTGTGAGTATTCGTCACGTTTGTCCGTAAATTTTGCAAGGATCACGTTTTCATTTCTGGCAAATTCAATACTTGGTGGCTCCATTCCAAATCTCTGCTAAGGCTTCGGAACACCACGGCCACACCAAACTGTATCAAGAATGTGATTTCTTTCACTTTCATCAAGGTCATCGCCGTTGTTCCATATGCTTCGAGCATTTCTTCTATTTTCCGTAGAAGTAAATAATGACGTGGCAGCTATCTTAGCTGCGCGAGCTGGTCGGTCGCGGCTCATGTTGCAATTGAACTTAATATTAGCTGCAGCTATTGAAAATACGAAGAATTGTCATGTGATTAATTGAAGTTCGAGTGACGACGGCTGACTTATGACTCATCATTATTCACCTGACAATGACAACCGGCACCGAAACAAAACGCGTGTCTTATGATATTAAGGAGACGGTGATTGACCGATTGCCGGTGGGTTTACGTGTGGTTATTGACCGTTTGCCGGTGGGTTTACGTGTGGTCATTGATCGTTTGCCGGTGGGTTTGCGTGCGGTTATTGACCGCTTGCCGGTGGGTTTGCGTGCGGATATTGACCGCTTGCCGGTGGGTTTGCGTGCGGTTATTGACCGCTTGCCGGTGGGTTTACGTGTGGTCATTGACCGCTTGCCGGTGGGTTTACGTGTGGTCATTGACCGCTTGCCGGTGGGTTTGCGTGCGGTTATTGACCGCTTGCCGGTGGGTTTGCGTGCGGATATTGACCGCTTGCCGGTGGGTTTGCGTGCGGATATTGACCGCTTGCCGGTGGGTTTACGTGTGGTCATTGACCGTTTGCCGGTGGGTTTGCGTGTGGTTATTGACCGTTTGCCGGTGGGTTTACGTGTGGTCATTGACCGTTTGCCGGTGGGTTTGCGTGCGGTTATTGACCGTTTGCCGGTGGGTTTGCGTGCGGTTATTGACCGCTTGCCGGTGGGTTTGCGTGCGGATATTGACCGCTTGCCGGTGGGTTTGCGTGCGGTTATTGACCGCTTGCCGGTGGGTTTACGTGTGGTCATTGACCGTTTGCCGGTGGGTTTACTTGTCTGTCATTGACCGTTTGCCGGTGGGTTTACTTGTCTGTCATTGACCGTTTGCCGGTGGGTTTACGTGCGGATATTGACCGCTTGCCGGTGGGTTTGCGTGCGGTTATTGACCGTTTGCCGGTGGGTTTGCGTGCGGTTATTGACCGCTTGCCGGTGGGTTTGCGTGCGGTTCTTGACCGCTTGCCGGTGGTTTTACGTGCGGATATGGACCGCTTGCGGTTGGGTTTGCGTGCGGTCATTGACCGCTTGCCGGTGGGTTTGCGTGCGGTTATTGACCGTTTGCCGGTGGGTTTGCGTGCGGTTATTGACCGCTTGCCGGTGGGTTTACGTGATGTTTTTGACCGCTTGCCGGTGGGTTTGCGTGCGGTTATTGACCGCTTGCCGGTGGGTTTGCGTGCGGTTATTGACCGCTTGCCGGTGGGTTTGCGTGCGGTCATTGACCGTTTGCCGGTGGGTTTACGTGCGGATATTGACCGCTTGCCGGTGGGTTTGCGTGCGGTTATTGACCGCTTGCCGGTGGGTTTACGTGCGGATATTGACCGTTTGCCGGTGGGTTTGCGTGCGGTTATTGACCGCTTGCCGGTGGGTTTACGTGCGGTTATTGACCGCTTGCCGGTGGGTTTGCGTGCGGTTATTGACCGCTTGCCGGTGGGTTTGCGTGCGGTTATTGACCGCTTGCCGGTGGGTTTGCGTGCGGTCATTGACCGCTTGCCGGTGGGTTTGCGTGCGGATATTGACCGCTTGCCGGTGGGTTTGCGTGCGGTTATTGACCGCTTGCCGGTGGGTTTGCGTGCGGTCATTGACCGCTTGCCGGTGGGTTTGCGTGCGGATATTGACCGCTTGCCGGTGGGTTTGCGTGCGGTTATTGACCGCTTGCCGGTGGGTTTACGTGTGGTCATTGACCGCTTGCCGGTGGGTTTGCGTGCGGTCACTGACCGTTTGCCGGTGGGTTTACGTGTGGTCATTGACCTTTTGCCGGTGGGTTTGCGTGCGGTTATTGACCGCTTGCCGGTGGGTTTACGTGTGGTCATTGACCTTTTGCCGGTGGGTTTGCGTGCGGTTATTGACCGCTTGCCGTCCTTGAAGGGTTGAATGACATGTCAGTAGTCTAGTCAGTAGTCAGATAGAAGTATTGTCTAGTGCAGGGGTGCTCAACCTGCGGCCGTAGCACAGGCAAAGTGCGGCCGTGACAGTGAGAAGCAAATGAAAAAGAATATTGTACATGTATATTGCAAATATTTATGGAGTTCAAGGCAATCGGAAAACAATCGTCATAGCATACTCTGTAACTGTTCCTTCACCTGAAGACATTCCTTTCTGTCGCATTGCTGCAGTCTTTGATGCGCTCAACCACGCGGTTCAACGACTTCGACGCACTTGCTCATAAAACAAAGCTCGTTGCCTCGCCGCACCTGATCCAGATAGAAGAGGTTCCATTCGAACTTCAAATGGAAGTGATCGAGTTGAAGGCGAATGATTGTCTTGTGAAGCAGTTCGAAAGTGATGGTATTTTACATTAAATATGGAAATCAGCTGTGGAATATCCAAGATTGCAAGAGTTGTCCTAAAATGTTTTAGGTCTATTTGGAAGCACATACGCCTGCGAGACAGCGCTCTGTAAATTGAAGTTCATAAAGAACAAATACCGGACGCGCTTAACAAAAAACAATCTCGAGAATAGTTTACGTTTCATGACATCTTCTCAAATGCCTGATTTTTGAAGTTTGGTCAACGACGGACAACAGCAAGTTAGTCACTGAGTCTTGCATTGATATTGTAATTTCTTCACGAGATATTGTATTTCTACCTATTTAGATTTTGTGTATTTTCATAAATAAATTATGCAAAAATCTCAGTTGTGTTTTATTTCACATTTATCATTAAATTTAAGGCTCACGCTTTGGGTTGCGAAAGAACTGCATGATTAGTAATAATTAGTAATAATAAGATACTTTATAACTTCAACAGTAACGCAAGGTAGGCAGGCTTATATACGGATTTCAAGAAATGCGTACGCCTATATACGAGTGAATGCCTAGAATAGACCGGTTCGTGATTCCTTCATGAATTATTACAATGGCTTAGTAAAGTGTTTTCTCCTTCGGTTGCCCTTACAAAAACATGCTTTCAACTTTTGAAGTGACAATAGCACCTTAAGCTTAAAATCTTTTCGGGTCAAAAATGACCGTCGGTCGTGTATGGATTAACTTGCTAACTCATTCTTCACGAAGCAGGCCTTTATGCGATTTTCACAGCCTCATTCATCAGGGAAAGCTCATTTGAGTGGTGGAATTTGAAAAGGATTGGCTATTGACATAGTTGTTTGCACACATGTTAACTGCGGCCGTGATGCTTTCAGACTTCGAAATGGCGGCCGAAAACTGTAAAAGGTTGCGCACCCCTGGTTTAGTGGATACCAGTAATTAAATTTCTGTGCTAATTACACATCTCAAGCTTCAATGCCATGTGCAGAATGCGTTCTCCACTCGAAACTATGCATAGAATTGAAATGCAGATGTGATTTGAATATTCGATGAGTGAATGATACAGTTAAATAATTTGAAAAGTGATTAGGAGAAAACATGCTCCAAGCATGTTCCTACTGAGTCAGATATCTCTTGTCAGATATCGCTAGACATTCAAAGTGTTTTTGAGAAAGTGATTTCGTGTCTGAAATGGTTTGCTAATTAGCTTCTCCTGTACCATGAGGAAGATGTTATGTTGACAATTCATTTGATGTACATTTGAAGGCCATAATGTCAGTGAAGCAACCCGCCTTGTTTTAAATAGCGTGTTGCTTCATCTGATGGACATTTTATCTGTTACTTGTTTCAAATCAGAGATTTCACTGCAATTTCATCAAGCTTATCAATTAGCAATCTATCCTCGTGATCTATCTATCCCGAAGATCGCCAATGATAAAATGATGTCATCAAACATTTTTGTTCCATTATAATTATCTAATCACAGATTCTTCGCATTTTGGATTGAAGCAAATCTAGTCTCTTTCGTTTGGTCAACAGTCTTGTCTATCACACAGATTGTCAAACAACTCATTAACAACACTGTCTTGATGTTTCTGAAGTCTTGACTGTAATCTAAATATTTTTAGCCTTTTGCTCGTACTTTAGACACTGTTGGCCTAACCAACTGCATATTGTAGGCGTATTTGTAATTCGAGTGTATAAAGCTTGAATCAAAACTTACGATGTCTAATGTATAGGCCATAGGCCCTACCTGCGTTTTCACTTACAAGAAGCTTTGTATGACTAAACTGCCTTCTATTGTTTGGAATATATTGATGCTGCATGCAATTTAATTTTAATTTCATTGCTAAGAGAAGTAAAAGTAGCATGATAGCAGTGTAAATCGAAAAATTCTAGATCTATTTCCGGTGTAGGCCTGCGTATATTTCACTAAAAATGGCATATTTTTATTATAGAAAATAAAATGATATCATTGCCGATCATCAGGGCTGCCGTAGGGATGGATTGCCTATCCCCATCCGCACCCCATCCCCATAGAATTCCTGTGGTGATCCACATAGCATCATATCCTACATATTCCTACATATGGACAAAGGATATGCCTGCGATTACGATGTTCTATATGTTGAAAATATAATGTATGTACTCATATTTGTCGGTATTGGAACCTTGGGTAAGTATTCAAAACTTATTAATGAAA
This sequence comes from Prostheceraeus crozeri, assembly GCA_907163375.1. Lineage (NCBI taxonomy): Eukaryota > Metazoa > Platyhelminthes > Polycladida > Euryleptidae > Prostheceraeus > Prostheceraeus crozeri. The sequence continues at coordinate 15,584 of CAJQUW010006069.1, read as the reverse complement.
ATAGGAATAAGGCTATATAGTATTATCAAAGTTAATGAAGGGCCTTCCATGTCACCAGTGTGATTGCATCCATTGGGATGTTTGGTATTTTGTGCATAGTTTAATTATTCCAAGTGATTACTTGGTATTTCTTGGTTATCTAACTATCTTTGGCTTCAATAGGACATTGTTTCATTTCTGAACAAAAAAAATAATTTGATCAATTTCAACCGTACATTTCCATTAGAAGTCTACGTACAGTAATATCATGATGAGTACATCTGCTTATAAAAGGATCCACTAACATTACGCCTCTAATTTCCATATGATAATTCAGAATATCATGAAACTTAAGACCAAAACTCTTATTATCATAAATTGTTGAAGCAACAAACTAACAATTTTTGTTGTACATATTCTGATAAAGTTTCAAGTACTGCAGGGAAATCAAGAATCTCAGCTATTCGTTATCCCTAGTTTTCACGAGTCTTCGAAAGTCACATGAGTGGCTGGTGGATAGTTAATTCTAATTCAAGGTTCAATTGAAGTTAGCTGAGCGCTCGAGACACTTCGACATTTCTGGACGTTGTCGACAGAGTGTATGTGGTACAGTATGTACATTTACTTAAATTATTGAAGTAATTTCATCAACACAGTGATAAGCTCTGAATTCCGCATATGTGGGTATCCCCATGGGGAAGATGTCAATCCTATCCCCATTTAATCCTCATCCACACGGCAGCCCTGCCAATCACAGGTCTATCCCATGTTTCTTTCCAATTAACACTGAGTAAGCGTAAGACACAAAGGATGAACGGCTGGCAGGATTGAAACCTAAGACCATCAAGGTTGCCTGAAACTCTTGCTCTGACCAACTGCGGTACAGGCTTGTGTGACCGATCTGAAGTCTTCATCAGTGAATGTTGCCTTGAGATTCATCTCCCTCACAAATGTCGACTTTTCTTTCAGATTATACGATCAGTATTCATTCCAAGTGATTCCTGTGATGGGCCAAGTGTTGGCTGGAGATTGGGATTCTTATCAATATCTTGTGGAGAGTATTCGGCGCTTCCCTAATCAGGAGAAGTTCAAGAAGATGATCGAAGAGGCTGGATTCTCCGCTGTGACCTTCGAGAATTTGACATTTGGAGTGGCGGCTATTCATTCTGGATACAAATTCTGATACTTTCTCACGCAAATCATTTGAACTGCAAGATGAGGTCTCATGTTTAGGATTTGTAGTTTCTTTTATTGTCACATGTGCGAATATACAGATACTTTGAGCATTTCTAGTTCTTCCTCATGATCATGGTCCAGAACCTTACCATCTCGTGAATGAAAAGTTCGATAATGTATCACAACAGGTTTATATGTGAAGGTTGTCGATGAAGGCCGACATAAGGGTGATAATTGAGATATTCTGTATCAGAAAAGAGAAGTCCGGAGAAAGTGACCAAATTGAATTCAAATATTGTCATTGCTCTGAATGGATGAATCCCGTTATGTTTTTCGAGAAAATTGGGAATATCAAGATAAACTGACGCAAAAGGGCAACATGAAGGTTTTTTTTGAAGAAAACAAGGATCACAGCTCCATTACTCTAGATGCCCGTTTTTGGATAAATCCTATATCTTTTTGGTGTAAGTATAATTATGCTGATAATATTAAGCAGTATAAAGAGTGGAAAATGTAAATAAAGATTACTCAAAATAATAATTTGAATTCTGCATGGTAAAAATACCGATGATCCATGTGCGTGGATAAAATACATTACTAAAAGATCGTTTCATTTAGAGAATTGCCTATTTGAATTAGATACCGACTTTAACTAACAATATTGATGCTGTAAGTGACATGCAAAGCTCCCAAAGAATAGCTCATGGTTTTGTTCGCTCGTTACATTGTCACAGTATCAGAAATTCTGCTGCCTATTCAAGATACTATGAGCAATCGATATTGCCATCATTTTATCAAATATTTGTCATGTTACTTCACAGTAAAAAGTTGGCGTCAGTTATTTATTCAGTTCGGTACAATTCATACTTTTGGACCGTGTTTGGAACAAATTTCGGAAATCTGTATCCATTTCAAAATTTTCAGGAAAATTTTCCATTTGCATCACTATTTGGAGATGACAAGCGCATTCTCTTTGTATATCAGGCTGTTCATAATTGTAAAATCATTTTTTACATTTTTGAAATCAATCAGGCGTACATCGATAGCCTTAGGGAAGCCGAATAGAATATAATCCTTCAGGATCAACCACTTGCCTTCATTCATAATTCGGAACAGCTGCTTATGAATTTGTGGTAAGGGTGTATGGCAAATCATGTGGACCCGTAATTCGTCGCCCTCCGCATTTCCACATCAAGACAAAAGATCAGCGAGATGCATATCAGCCGATTTAGTGCGTTCAATCTCAAAATCATATGCCATGAGGGTAATGGCCCATCGCTGGATCCTGGCTGCCGTTATATTATTCACACTCTTCTGACTATCGAAGATGAATTTGAGTGGCTTATGGTCTGTAATCAATTTAAACTTGCGATTCAATAGGAATTTCGAAAGTTTCTTGACCGACCAAGCAATTCCGAGGGCCTCTCTCTCGATCTCTCGCCATCCCCCGTGATGGGCGGACAATAGGCCTATTATTGAGCAGAGAGTCTGAGTCACAGGCATCAACAGTTCGCAGCGGGAGAATATTGTCGACCGCTGCTCTTCAGTCTTCACACAGATGTGGCCACGACCAGGCTGCCAACAATATGACCGACCTTCCTGAGCTGCGTGCGCGTGGCGAATTTCCTTAATATAGTGACGGAAAGTTATTGAAGCGAGATGCGATTACGCAGACTGAGCGAGATGCTTAATATGCAGTTGTTTGGTTTACTTCAGTTACATACTGTTTTAACATCAAAAGTTTTGCAAGTTATTAGAATTAATTTAGCGAACGCACGAACAAACTGATCAAAGTGGACTTGCTGATGGGCACGGTATGGAAACTTATAGACTTCAATAGATGTTTCAATTTGAGAAACAAAATGTATGTCAATAGAATTGCTTAGGCTCCCTTAATATTTGAAATGCATGTCATGTGTAATACTGTTGACATGATTCGTTCGTCAGTGTTGATTGATGTTGTTGTTGTTGTATTACGTGTAATGAATGTGAAAGACGATGAAAAATGGACAGACTGAGTGAGGGAGAGAGAAGTGATGAAGTCGCCCGAATATCTATTTTATACCTACACCATTTCATCAAATGTAAAGGGCATATATAAAATACTCGAAATAATAGTATACATTTTTGATAGGTCGATATTCATGAATCATCGATGTTTTACCATGAGCGATTCTTTGAGTAATTTAAATGCATTTGTCACTTCTTACAGCATCAATATTGTTAGTTAAAGTCGGTATCTAATTCAAATGGACAATTCTTCTCTATATGAAACGTTCTTTTAGTTATGCATTTTATCCACGTACATGGATCATCGATGTTTTTACCGTGTACAATTCCAAATTGCTATTTTGAGTAATTTTTATATACATTTCCCAATTTTTACAGTGCCTAATATTATTAGTATAATTATACTTATACCAAAAAAGACTATTTTACTTAATAAAGAGCGATATTTCTTGATAGGATTTATCCATATTGCATGTTTTATCCAAAAACGGGCATCTAGGGTACATACATCTGAATCATTATACTTCAACTGACAATGCTTAAATCAATTTAGTTATATATCTGTATTTTCTCATTCTGTTTAAAAGCCTATGAAGAATAAGCATTTTGATATACATGTATATTCTCGAGATGTTTATGCAAATTCTTAATGGTAGGTAGTGAATTCAATTTGTAGTACTTTACGGTAATGTCAGATACATGCATGCTTCTAGACCGGTATAATACACGGAATATAATACAGTAAGTACAGCTCAGTAAACCATTATTCACCGTTCACTACCTTCGCATCTTGTGTGCATGTCCTTAGATATAACGTGAACGAGGAGAAAATATTTCATTTTTATTGGATCAAAAGTTTAAATAGAGGAATTTTGATCATTAAACATATATCAGTAATTACGAGTAATACATTATTACTTTTTTTTGGTACACGACTCTTACGAGCCGGAGCATTTCTCAAGATCTCGGAATCCTACCAGGATTCAGGGAGATCTAGAGTTCGTCTGAGAAGATAGACACTGCCAAGCAGGGCGGCCTTCTGTAACTGAGGTACATGATGGTGTCCGGGTATTTCTTTCAGGTACTTTGTCAAGTTACCTGTGTGGGCCCCAAGTGCTCCGATCCACTACAAGTGCTACGATCACAACTTCTGTACTTCCATTTTCAGGTCTTGGTATTTCGTGATTTTCTCCTTTTCTTTATTGCATATATTCCGGTCTTCTGGGACTGCTATATCTATTATAACTCCCGTCTTCTTCTCTTTGTCAACTACCACTATGTCCGGCCTTCTTGCAGTGATCCTTCTGTCAGTTCTTATCTCAAAGTCCCACAGGATCTTTACCGTACTATTTTCTATGACGGGCTCAGGCACGTGCTGCCAGGGTTCGGGCGACACGGGCAAGTCGTAGTGTAGGCAGATGTCGCGGTGGATTATTCTTGCCACTTCATTATGACGGTTGATGTATTCGGTTCCAGCCAACTTCGAACATCCAGCTAAGATATGAGCTACTGTCTCATCTGCGGCCTTGCACATCCTGCATTTTGCGTCGGTGCTTGTCTTCATTATGTAAGTTGCATGTGCTTTCGTATTTAAGGCTTGATCTTGGGCAGCGACCAGTAGTGCTTCCGTCTCAATCTTCAGCTTGACTGTTCGTAGCCAGCTGTAGCATGCCTTCCTTGATGTTATTTCTTTCATCTGCCGTTCGTATTGGCCATGCATTGCTTTCTCTCTCCACTTTTGGTACCGATCTTCAATCCTCTTCTTTTTCCAATCATCTGTTGTTTCTTCTTGTTGGCGATACAGGTCACTTGATTGCGCCACCGCCAGCAGTGGGTCATCAACAACGTTGTGCAAGTGTTCTGTAAGGCTTCGATTTTCTTGCTCTACTATGTCGGTCAGGTTCTTCAAGCCTCTTCCTCCCCGATCCCGCGGTAAGTAGAGGCGATCCACGTCTGCTCTCGGGTGCAGCCCGCCGTACATGTTCATTATCTTGCGAGTCTTGCTGTTCAGTTCATCAAGCTCCTGGACTCTCCATTTCACCACTCCTCCTGTGTAGCTGATGACAGGCACTGCGAATATTACCAGTATTATTACAAGTAATTATGTTCATTATTCATTATGACATAGCTTTATGATTATCATTTATCAGCCTTATCAGCCTTATTATCATTTACGTTCATAATTTCATTGATAAAAATAGCCACATAAGTAACAGAATTAGAAAAGTAACAGTAACGGCAATTCTTGTCCAAGAAAATCAATCGCAGGTCACCGCGACATAACTGGGTAGACGTGTATATGGACAAAAGCGCTTAAGGTTGGGTGCACAAGAATTGAATTGTGACTCCTCATCTTCTAAATTGCCGTTGTGACTTAAAGCTACTGTTTTCTGTTCGGATTTGAATATAAACCCGAAAATGCTGACCACTCATCAGCCTGATGACACAACGTTGAACTTCGAATTCTGAATTTGTGAATTTTGAAGCTAGCTACCGTTAATGTTTGTATTACTCACCTGCATCTGCATGTACTTAACCTGTGTGAGCTCATCCAGGTACTATAAGTTATCTATGTAGATATCTCAGTAGTCCCTGGATCATTGCAAGAAATTATTAGCTTTTTGATTACAGAAAAAATGTCTATGTTCTGTTAACCTGCCGCGGATTTCCAGGTATAGGGATGGCTACGAAATTTAGCCAAATCTTTAGATAGCAGAAATACATTACAAGATAGTCTGGCATAGTTTAATTGCGTAGAGACGTGTCCTCGGAATCTATGCATATGCAAATATTTATATTGTCTAAGGTGGATGCTATTCCTAGGGTGGATACTTGATAACAAATCAAGAAGACTATTACCGATATCGATATAAAAGATATAAACCCATAGAACAACAACACAAGTACATGACCTCCAAATAATTTGAAATTTGTAATAAGGCGATTAGTACAGTATTTTATGGAAGGAAACCTGCGATCGACATGAAGTGTCTGCTACCTCTATTGTTTTTGATTCTGATTGGATTTAGATTCACTACATCTTGTGACACTGTCTTTGAAGAGAAATTGCGCAAATTGATTATAGAAACTGAAGAGAAACATCGATGCGTTGATCATTGGAAATTTGCCAAAATTCTGCATGACGAGTTGAAAAAATTAAGAGATGTTGATTGGATTGTGCTAAGTTACAATCCAGTGTCGCGTTCTCATCAACATAGCGGGAGTGCATGCCATGCCACACATTTTTACAGACAAAACTGTAGGAACATCCAAGTAGCATGGACTTATTCTCAAAGGATGAAATCACACAGGGCAAATACTACTCTTTCCAAATACCGTTCTGCATTGAAAAATGCATTGGAATTTGACAGAAACGGAAAGCGATATCCAAAATCCATACTCAAAAGTAGTTCACGAACAAAATTAAAGCCACATCATTATCTGATCAACCGGATCAAAAATCATTTCGGGGAACGATGTGAAAAATTGGCTGCAATGTATTTCCTTGGTAGAAGAATAAAGTATGGATACTATCCCACCAACACATGGGTTTATAAAGAATCTGTTTCTATAAGATTTGTCCGTTTTCGCTCGTGGTCACGGACATTAAAGCATTATCCATTCCGATTCAATGCAATAATATTTGGATAAAGTCAATGATCATAGCTTATGAGACAAATGATATTAATTTTGATTATCTGATGATAGACTGCAAAAACATTTATTTCGTAAAACCTGTAGGACTTTCATTTCACTAGAAAAGTATCGACATATTTTAATCGAGATTTAACGAACCTATTGTTTCAAGCAACAACTAGTACTTATGAATTAATGAGTTTTTCCTTGTTGTTTAGAGGAAACCATCAATGCAATAATTAGCCGTCGGCGAGTTTAGTGAAAGCACAATAGGCCCCAGTGCTCATTAATGGCATTGTCACCGGTTTGTCCGTTTGCAGAGTGTCAGTTTGTCTTGGCATTTGAGCAAATTAATTCCTTGGCAGCTGTAGACGCTGCGTTTTGCCCTACAAGAGCTCGACAATATACAGCTCGGGATGGCCTAAACTGTTCCGTATTCACGGCATTAGTGTCCGCTGATTGCTAGAGATATCGACATGATTTTCATCGTCATTTGATTAGAATATTAATGAGGTGTATATTTTCAAAAATTAGGAATCGAAGTTACAGGGGATTTGGTACAAGTGACTAACATTGGTCAAACGACATGAATGAAGGAAAAAATGTTCGGGAATGTATTTGTGTTGATGAGTGAGGAAGACCACAGTTTGGTAGACGAGGGGGACAAAACGATTCAGAGGATGGTCACTGAACTCACATTTGCGAAAGTTACAAATAAGAAAATTGCCTCGTTCACGTAGTGTGGGCATGATTGAACACAAACAACCATCGTGGGAAATTATCCGATGAGCGCGTTTGATAACCTTCGAGTTCATTCATAATAGAGGGGGATAAATCACTGAGTGCAGGGGCTGTGTACATCAAGAGACATGACAATGCCATTAAATACAACAATAAGGTTTTTCTTTGAAATAAATTGTCTGACAACCCTTAATGATAATTTGACAGAGTTACTCCTAGGAGGCTTGCATTTTTCTCACTCTTTGTTAAACGATTCGCAAATGCATCAGACCATATTTATACCTAATTAACTTATGTGTTCTGCGAAATGATGATCAGATATAATTATAACCAACAGTTGTCTTAGATTGCTTCAGTTTTAGACAAACAGTCTAGATTTGAGGTGTCAGATGCAATAAATAGTATTGAAAAATATCAAGAAATCTAGTGTTAGATCATTTTATAATTTGTAAGGTGGCTGAGAACATTTCTTTAACTGCCATGCTTTCAACTAGTAAATCAGATTAAAAGTTTGACCGACATTTCCTTTATCTGAATATTCCAAAATATATCGATATTTTCAAGTATTTTTGAGATAACAGTTATAATGCATCGTGCCTTGGGTTTTTACTTCAAAATGACAATTTTCCGTACAGTGACAGCAGAATGCACACAAAAGTTTTAATCTGATCAATGCGTATTGTAGTTTTCTCATCACACCTCATTGTTATCAAAAGTGCTTCCAAGGAGGTATTTTTGCAAAAAAGGATCATTATCACATTTTAGCTTTATTTTTGAAAGAAATTTGATCTTTCATTGAACGGACAGTACGCTGTAGACGTTAATATTGATGTGAAAGTATCAACTGATAAGTCATTTTGGTTATACTTGCGGTCAATGAAACTGATATTGCTGAAAAACACGTATGTCGAGATGATAAAATATTTCTGAAATGGAATTTTCCGACAATTGAATTCTGCGAAAAAGAAGAAATCAAGCAGTTGATGAATTAAATTCGAATGAATTCTTTATAGAACCCTTTCATGTAGTTTCTGATTATAATTTATTTTTATTCAAATACACCAATAAGTGCAATAGAGCACCAAGGCAGGATGATGGACACATACATTTTGATACACACATAGCGTTCCTCTGCATGAATAGTTACATTGTTATTGCATAAGAAGTCAAGCAATTTACACTTAAAACTTTCACAAGGCTGGAGACAGCGATTTCTTCAGGAAGTGCGTTCCAGTCATACAAAATTCATTGGGAGAAAAAATTAAGCCGAGTGTTACGATTGCACGGTTGTCTGTAGAGTTTCAGAGAGTGACCACGAGTGTTTGACGCATTTCGGATGAAAAAAGTACAGTCCGTTTCATAAAAAGTGGATCACCCTAAAATTTGACTAAATACAACATAAGTATGATACAGAAAGCATTTTTCATGTTATTTCATGTCCCTAATATATTTAAATGTCCTTATATAATCTGATGAGCTATGATACAGTAACGGTTCTTAAGAAGCTAATATTTTAATACCCTTATTGTCAATGACATTACCAATTCGTTTAGGTATTGATTCGATAATATCGTTGATTTTTGACTGATCTAACTTTCTCCACTCTCTTTTTAACAGTGACGTAAGTTGTGATACGCCATCTGTAGGTAGCAGTGAACGACGAACGTTACGTTTTAGAATACTCCACACATTTTCTATGGGATTCAGATCAGGAGAACGAGCTGGCCAAGATAATGTCCTAAGCCCTAATTGAGACTTGCATAAGTTGACTCTACTACTCCTGTGACACGTAGCATTATCATCCATAAATAACCAAGTCGATGGATCACCAAGTTGATCTGTCATTTGGCCAATGTTCATTCGTAAAACATTCACATAGCGTTCAGAATTCATGGTTCCTTGCTGTAAGTGAAGTTCCTTCAGACGGACTGATGCCTCATCAGACCACACAACCCGATCCCATTGATTTCGCCAGTGACAATGACTCATTGCCCATCTGAGACGTCTTTTTGTATGCTGATCTGATAATTCGATCTGAGAGGGCCTCTTACCAGAGATGCCATGGTTTCAAAAAAAATGCGGGAGACCCAACATCAAATGGTGATGTGGTGCAAAAAGAACCTGCTCCCAATGTCTATTCCCGCTCACCGAAATCAACGTTAATAAGACATCAAAAGTTATATATACATGTATATGCAACTGCAGATACTAATAACTACATGTAGGCCTATTACAGGAGTATGGTAATGATAACACTACTATTAACCAGTACTGGAATGTTTTTATTGTACTCCCAGGTGACCTTCTTGGCACGCTTGCACACCTCATCACTTGGACAGTACTGGTAGCAGTACTGATCGCCCCGATTCATTTGAATGGTAATGATCGACGGCACAGTCCGATCAATCGACAGATTCGGCCGGAACTTTGTACAATTCTTCTGGATTCTCGAAAAAACACGTTCTTCGTCCGCATTGCTGTGCGGCAAGGTAAGAATCAGCTTGGCTACTTTGCTCAAAAAGTAGAATTGACTTCGAGACGTTCCAGCTACGCGATTCTCCTTCTCCAGATAGTGCCACAAAACATCTACTCTGTACGTCGTCTGTTCATCGTCGACTTTTATCTTCGCCTTCTCCTTTGCCTCTTGGCTAAAGTTTTCAAAATCGAACAATTGTTACCGCGTAAACTCTTGCTCCAAGACAGCAATTTCCTTTTCCGTGAATTTTAGATAATTCTGGAATTTTTCGGTCAGAAGTAGCACACTTTCAAAAGTGTACTTACGCTTGTAGTCGAAGCTAAACACCAGCATTTTTCAACACCGGGTCATTGAGCGGCAGCCATTTCAGCGCGTAGATCAGGCCTTTTATGTGAAATGAGCAGCAACAAAGAATTTCTCTCGCTCACTCGACTCCACAACCCCCTCCTCAACCTTCCTGTTGATTTTTCCTCTGACTCCGAAACCCACCATCATGGTGTCATTGGTCTGCTGGTTGTTAAAATTCCCAATTTCTGTTTGAAAAGTTTTCTCAGGTTTTTGAAAAAGCGATTGATTGATTCCTTTGTCAGGATCCTCCCCATGAGGACTCTGAGGAGATCCATGATCGCCTCATAGAGATAAACGATTACGGGATCCTGACGCTGAAGCAAGGTTAAAAGTCGTGTATGCTGGCAGGCAGGCATGTAAGAAGTAAATCTCCGTCATATCATTATCAAAAGCTGTGATGAGTCTTCTCAAACGTGTGTTTTTTTCTCCATGGGCATCTTCCGATGATCTGAAGTAGCCTACTATAAGAGTGCATGTAAAGCGGTATACAAAAAATACACAGCAATTAAAAGAACAAACCTGAAGTACGACTGTAAGGCAGGAAATTGCTTCAGCACCCTTTCGAGGCAGGTCTGCATCCCCAGCCACCTCACAGACAGGAACTTAAGGACTTACCGGTATTCTAAATCCACAAATTGACAAAAGTCGGAATATGCATTTTTCCTTTTGCTCGAATAATCGAACCAAAAGTACGCATCAACAAGCATTTCTTCTACATCAAAGCATTTTAAATCGGAACAAAATGCTTTTGATGCATAACATGCGGCATTGTGAGCGATGTGACATGGACAGCCCATGAAATAAATAGAATTGTTTTGTGCCAGAACTCTGGTCATTATAGAGTTGTTTTTGCCAATATTGACAGAGGTGTTGTCCACGCCGAAGCCGATGCACTTATCCCATGATAATTTATGCTTCTGCAATGCAGTGTCAATGGAATTGAAAATCGCCTCTGCAGTGGATCCTTTGGTTGGACACATGTCCAAAAATTTGCAGACAACCTTTTGCTGATTAATATCAAAAATTCTTACTGTTACCGGATTCATCTTCTGCAGATTTTGGTCATTGCTGCCATCAACACAGAGAGTGAAGAAATTTATTTTCATGTCTTTGATTAAATCATCTAGGAGATCAGGTGAAATTGCATCATTTAACAGACAAGATGCCTTTGTTCGAGCGCAAGAATAATTTTGAGCAATCTTACTGTCAGGGAAACAATTTCTGATCAAATGGCCAAGATGGTCAGCTGCAGCTATAGGAAGATTGTGTTCAGCTAAGAAACCAGTGAATTTCAGTTCAGTCCTTCGAACAGATGATTTTTCTGCACCATTATTCTTCATGAAAAAAGAAGATATTGGTTTCACATTAGCTTTTGCAGTCAATGCTTTTTGATGATCTTTTCCTCAAATATGTCGTTTTAGATCACCCTCACCTTGGTGAGCACAAGACACTTCTTTCTTGCATACCAAACATTTAAATGTATGAACATCATCAGGTGCAGCAATTATTACATCTTTTGCCATAGAATGGCGATTAACCCATGCAGGATCAAATTTGGTTTTGTAGGAAAAAGAGCCACAGTGCTTGCGTTTCTTTACGCTACAGGTAGGTCGTAGGTTCTCATCATCGGAAGAAGACGACGACATGATGAAAACTGATTAAAAGTGAAATGTGAAAGTTAGTGTGATTTAAAAAGAAGCAAGATTATCCATTATTTAAACAAAGATAGTAAAATTAGATTAAATCATATTTAAAAGCCCTATCAACTTCCTATATTTCCTTCAATAAATGGAGAATATTTATTTTTGAAGACAATTAATTTCTCACATTTCCAATAAAAAAGATAGAATTCGTGAATCAAACGAAGATCTATCTTTTCAATAAACGTATGATTGCATGCTTCTCATTGGTTGTGAGGGAATGGAGGAGGGCTAATCGAAGAATAGGCTAGCGGTGAGTGGCTAATCAGTCAGAACGCTTGCTGTTACATTTGAATGATGGAAAGAGCACACTAGAAGGATAAAAACTGTTGGCCTACTTTAAAATACGGCGTAAATAAATGACGATGCGGGAGATTTAAGCAATTATGCGGGTGAGCGGGAGATTGACTAAAAATGCGGGAGACTCCCGCGAAATGCGGGAGACTTGGCATGTATGCTTACAGCTCTTGAAATTCGACTCAATAAGTCTTCTACGAATAGTGGACTTAGAAATAGACGAGTCTGGTGCAGCCATCTCAGTTAACGAGAGACTAGGATCAACTTTAACAAATCTCAAAATTAGGCGGTCTCTACGTTTGGATGTTTTGCGTGGACGGCCAGAGCCCTCTTTACGACAGAGTCGAAAATCATCATTATGCCATCGATGCACATTTGTGTAAGGGACATTTAGTCGCTTGCTTGTAGCTCGCAAAGAAAACCCTAGTTCTATGTAGCAAGACTGACACTTTGCCTTTTGTGAATGCGATCTCGTTATTGTTCATTTGTGCTTTGTATTGTTTTCAACCGGTAAGAGATAGATTTCTAGCTGAAAGCAATCAGGAGTGCTGCCAACACCACCGCAACGAAGTCAGGAAGCTATGGAACATGAAGTCCAGTTAATCACATGTAGCAGTTACATTATTGTTGATGAATAATGGTGCTATACTGGCTCTGATTGACCGATTTTCTTTATTTTTGTTTTGCTTGATAGATTTTGGCTTGTAGAACAACATATTACATAACAAAGGAAACAAATGCAATTTTATAAGAGTGAGGTATGGTTTTGTGTAACATTGCTAAATGAAGATCAAATTATCTACTACTTTTTTATCTATAACAGGAAAACAACTCAATATTCATGCTTGAAATTTCCAACAATGATATTAGTAAGCACAACTGACATATCTTCCAAATTTCAGAGAAATTCGTTCAAGTTTGGCGGAGTTAGACAAAGTTGAAGTTAAGGCGATGTTTAAAGGTGATCCATTTTTTATGAAACAATCTGTATTTGGATCACAGGGTGTGCGGTGATTCATACTTTTGAATACTTCTGCGAGGTCCATTACACGTCGACGACATTGGAGGGACGTTGTGGTAACAGCACGTAGAGATATGAGAGAGATCGATCGAAAGAGATAGCTTTATTCTATTGTTGAATAAAGGGTGTTAATTGTGACTTCGATGGGCCTACAGCCGCCGGACAATGTTATTTCAGCGATTAAGCAAACAATTAAAAGACAATCATCTTTGTTCAATCTCTATCTAGTTATTTATTGAGTAAGATAATTAATCAAAATAAAGCAATTGTTGAATTTAGTTCTTGATAGGATAAGCGCAAAAATTGGAGATTTACTTAATTGTTGTACACACGAAAAACAATTGGCTTAGAAAGAGGAAAATTTACGTTGCAGTAAAGGGCAGCAACCCTGTCAGTTCAAATCACAATATAGACAGCGTCAACAAATCATTCTAATAATTAATGATTCAATTAAAATGGCAATTACATGATGGGGGGCGGCGGTGAAGAGTGAATACAGAGCGCTTAGCGTGGCTTACGGGGGATGAGAGAGCTCCCATTGTTAAGTCTTGATGTATTAGGCGAAGTTTGTGTAAAGGCGGATTACATATTTATCACACAGCGATTAGGATGAACAGGATCTGTTTACTTGTGGGAATCGAAAAGGCAAAGATTGATGTACAGGATTTGTTTACATGTGCGGATCGCAAAAAGCATACTGTATTTATTGATGGGATGGATTTAATGACAGGATCAGTTTACATGTGGGAAACGCAACAATTGAATGATGTCTGATTTATCTTTTTGACATATCTTTCAAGACATATCATTCTAAAAAACCTATTCAGTATTTTGTCAGCCACTATGTATGGGACCCCGCTCGTCTGGGTTTGAGTGTTCAGGTTAGGGTCTCGAGATAAGCTGAACTAGACGAGAGTACATGCTGATGACTGACGGACTAGGCAGTAGATATGTTTTATATCCCTTAATCGGTAGCTGAGAGTAGTGGTCGATCGTATTGTAATGTCAAAGTGAAGAAAATCTGTGGAAATTACAATGACAAGTACTATAGACGGATGAAAGAAACTGGGCGATAACAAATTCAGAGCGTGAAGAAATAAGTATTTTTCCAATGTGTATAGGTCTTAGGTTAACGTTGTGTATAGTTTTCATTGCTTTTCGGTGTAGTAGTAGTGTCATTTGTAGTTCTATTTGTGTTACCTCCATTATCCACTTTCCACATTAATCCACTCTTACCATTATTCCACTTTTTATTTGTGTAGTGTCAGATATAGTTTCTACTTGTAATCGGTTGTAGTGAGCATCGTTGTTGTTTCCATATTTTAACCTCCCACTTTTCCAATTTTTATCCAAACGGTTTGCCTTATTATTTGCGATAATATCCATTTTTATATTTCCTTAACCTCAACTATGGTGACCATTGTCTTATTTCTCTATTGTCCACTATCAGCATCTGTAGTCGGTACAGTAGTATTTAGGACGTATCGGTATTGTTGAGATGACGTGTATACGGCCAGTGCTTTTGGAAATGCTATTGGTACTAGGTATTATTAACAGCAAGAATGTAGTTGTATATTACAGAGTCTTAAGATTGTCCATTTTTACCAGATATTGGGCCAAAGGCTGATCAATTTTAATTGTCCGTGCCGCCACGAGGTAAAGCTCCATTGAGTTCTTTTTAAGAACTGATTAATCCAATGCGTTACAGTAGACATTTTGCACTTTGGTACACTTGCGGATTGGAAGAAACGCCATCAGTCCTCGATTAGGAATACTTTAACTTAATAATTTAAATTAGTAAGCATTATATTCCTATTATAAATGGCCACATGGGATGACTTTCATCTTCGCTATAGAGATATATGAATCTAATTTATGTCAACATCATCAATCACAACACAATTGAACAATATTAATTTCTAAGACTACCAATTTATTATAGATACGATACGCAACGAATAAAAGATCAAAAAAGTTTAATTATCACAGGTGGCAGCGACTCAGGGACGCACAAACGCAAAATTTGGAGGGACTGAAGGATGTGCAATGACAATACAGAAGGCGCCGCGCCTACAATTAGACTCAAAGGAAGGAAGCATGAAGACTGTCAATCCTTCCTTTTTCTGTGATATAGTCCATGTTTTCTGAAAACCAGAGACATCTTGTCGGGCGCGGGTTCGCACACATGTGTGAGCCACCG